>OY743156.1:5091710-6310143 GCA_963555695.1 Dasypolia templi
GATGGATGGAATGCTTCATCAAGGTCCTAGAATGGGCTTGGTATAATATTTAGGGTTATATAATATTAGGACAAAATGACGGATAGAATAGACAAATTTTGTGTATTCTTCCTTCGACAAAACTCGATTCAATAACAAACACATTGTAGAAATAACAAATTGATGGTAGAAAGGGGTTGGTAGTAGACTGGAGGATACTGTGGATTTACAACTGTATATTTGATAGATACAAAATCGAGAAGATAAAGAAACTTACATAGCTAAGGAGTATTAATTATTACTCACAACTGTCCAGGAGAGTAAACACTGAGACTCTACTAACAGCCTATCATGGACTTAAGGCTCTGTTCTGCGGTATGGTGTTGTTATTTGGTGGCAATCAAAAAATCAAACAAAAACTCATAGTCAGGATAAAAAAGGTGTGTACGATCCATGTGTAACTAACTAACAGACAGCTGCGTTCCCTACTTTAAGAAATGTAAGATTTTATCATTACCAGCCATATATATATGCTGGAAACTGCATAATTTTAAAAATCAAAACGGCATTTATTTACTAAATTGTCAGCAGTTAAAAAGACCCCAAACCGTACCTACTCAAAATAAAAACTAATTTTGTACGACAAAATGCAGTTCATCATTAATGAAAAAGAGCTTCTTTGGTGTTGCTCCCAAAATTTATAACAAAATACCCGATATCGTAAAAAAGCATGCCATAAAAAAATGTGTTTTCCTAAAATAAAAGTTGAGAAATGTTACTATGCCCTAGATGATTATTAAATGATAGAACAAAAACTATTACTAACCTAATGTATTTTCTTTTGTTTTGATATTATTATTTTGTGTTTGTTGCCTATGGTGGATTTTGTTTGTCTATAGTTAAAATAATCTTCACTGATATTTTTATGTCATCAATGACAAAATATAGCGCAACCCATAATTATATATATTAAATTTGACCTTGATCTTTAACCAATGTTTTACAAATAAATGATTCTGATTCACATCTTACGCCTGTGACAGTACTTCCTATTTTGGAAGTCTTTTGGAAGTCCTTCCTTTACTCATTTCTACGTATGTTAAAATGAATGACTGTTATCTTATTATTTCAAGTACAAAACATAACAACTCAACTATAAAGAAAACTTCAAAGCGTGAAATCTTCTTCACAAAACAAAACAAATGTTTAACAAATATTGGACAAACTTTTCATTGCGAAGAATTTCTAGAAAGTACAGTCGAGAGCAATGTCAATAACGAAAATGAACAATAGAATGCTACAAGCCATTTTAAAACGTAGAGCCCATGTTTCTCACAAATGTTGGACGATTTTCAACCAGTTTTTAACGGGTGTAAAGTTAAAATGTTTGTGAAATTCACTTCCTTGTTCCTGTTTGATTTTTGGAGCGGATGTTGGCTTTGTTAGGGATTGTTTTGATAAAAGGACTTGATCAGTTACTTGTTAGTAACCGCTTGAGTGGATTTGTCCGTTTATTATTGCGTTTTTTTGATGATATCACCCAATTGTACCTTATTATAGACTCTCTTAGTCAGGTTTATTAAAAAGTCAATAACCACCCCTATGGCCCTATCCAAATTTATATCATTTATTAACGTTTTTTTTCTTCAATGTAACCACTTTATCATCTTTCCCACAATTCATTCAACTTTTCTTTATTCTGCCTCTTTTCTTCGCTGAGTGAAACATCCTTGTTGAAGGCTGGACCGTTTTTTTTTTTTTAATGTACTTTTAGAACCGAATAAGATTTTTAGGGAACGAATTATAGTAATAGTTGCCCATTAAATGGAAATTTTGGGAAAATTTAAAGTGCTTTTTCTTATGGAACATTTGTGTGAATTATTGAAAGTACCAGACAACGTAAAATACCAAACAATACTACAACGTCAGTTCATTGCAAGTATCATGACAACGACTGCGCAGCCATTTTTATAGCAAATCCTATGCCATTTGTATTTTTGATTGTACCTAACAGCCGCAACGCCGGGTTTACAATGAAAAATGATAATTAGGAGTTAACTTTTCAAAAAGAATTTAACGTGGCTTGGTGTTCAAATAAAACGAGGGGAAGTCGGCAATTTGTTTGTTAAATATACCACTAGCCTTTTCTCTTTTGGGTTTGGCTTTCAACCGAACCAGAAGGTCTAGACGAGTAGCAATCGCTTTCAAAATTATTATTTTATTATTATATATTATTATAATTAATTCTAATAATATATAAACATAAATACTATATTATTCTCTGAAGACAATCCAACACATTTTTGACTTTTCCATCATCGTTAGCACTAACAGTATCCTCAGATTTGCCTTATTTTTAAGATCGTTTCGCATTCTCTAATCTTTGTCTCAATTTGACAAAGAAGCCTCTAATTTATGTAATTTTTTTAAAAGTTTTTGACATAAATTGTGCCTGCGATGAGATTGCCTTGACTTGAATTAAAACGTTGTTAGTACGAGAATAAGCTTTGACTGGTTTATACATATATAACGATGCACCGATATGAGAGAAGAAAAGGAATTACAAAAACGTTGGTATTTCTAAGAAAATTGATACCGATCCCTTTAAAGCAGAAATAAGCACTGATCAAAGCTTAAAATAAATTAAAAGCTAGTCTTCTTAAAGCTTCTTAAGTCTTTTACCTTGTTTCAAGAATCTTCGACTTAGTTATTCAACATTTAATTAAAAACCAATACCTTTTGTTGCAAAGATGAAATCGAACGATGTCACTAGGGTTGGACATTATGATCATAAGATTAATCACGATTCTTAGTACCTAATTATTATTCTCTTTAAAAGATGATGTCTACGATTATCATATACAAAAAAGGTGGATGTAGGGTTTATAATCATTATCCATGAATCTGATTGTGGGTAATATCTACAACAAAATAATAAGTAGATTTTGCGGTGGTAGAAATCCACCACTAGTTTTTTTTATCGCCAAGTTGCTTTGCCGTTTGAAGGCGGTGACGATGTTATATCTCTTGAAGTGAGTTGAGAGTGAAGTGTAAATATTGTCGGTACCTAGCATTAGGTGGAATTACTTCAAATCTCACCGAGAAAATTTAGGTGAAGTTATCAGCAACAACTGGTAGAATGACAGCTCACTTTAGGTACATAAGTCCAGGCATTCAAGTGTTTATTTGTTCAAACATTACGGAACTCGCCAAAACTTAATTGGGTGATGTATTTTATTTTCAATGATGTGAAATTTTAAAGCTCTCTTCTGGATTTACTTTCGGAGATAAGAGCTACCAATTGACATTGTTTGAAAATTATATATTTTTCTGAATGGGATGGGATGTACTCTTTGTCATGACATTTGATAAGAAAACTGAAAAAAGAACTACGTAGCCACTTTCTAGCTTCAAGAACTTTTTTTTTATGTTGATTTTAATTAAATCTGATTCTTCGACAACCCTAAATGATATTGCATTACGAAGATAATAGCTGAATCACACCCCCGAGGCGTTTAATAACCTAATTGTGACGGTGATTAGTTTTGGAAAGGTCAAATATTCAGCCAAAGGTCCCCCACCATTTTCCTCGAGAGCTTTATTTTAATCTGAAATTTCAAGAAGTTTCTTTTGGGGTTTTTATTTAACGCATATCTTATTTTATCACCCCTTAATACTAATCTCCTGGGAGGCTATTTTAATTAAATCAAAGCTTTCGATTTATAGTTTTAAAACAATAACTTGGTTTTGAATCATTCAACAACAAAAAAAAAACCTAAAACCTGACATCATCATTTCAGCCGAAAGACGTCCAATGCTGGACATTGGACGTCTTTCGGCCCCGTTCGTCTTTTCCCCCAAGCATCGCCACTTTGAGCGGTTCTGCGCTTCCCGCATCCAGCGGATTCCTGCGGCCTTCCAAAGCTACGTCTTCTGGTACGCGGTCGCCACTCCAAAACCTTTCGACCCCATCGGCCATCTGTTCTGAGAGCGATGTTCCCTGCCCACTGCCACTTAAGTTTGGCAATTCTTCGGGCTATGTCGGTCACTTTGGTTCTCCTGCGGATCTCTTCGTTTCTGATTCGATCACGTAGGGAAACTCCGAGCATTGTGTCATAGTCATAGTGTGGTCTGTCACTTATTCCTATTTAATAGCAAAATAATGTATTTATTTTAAAACCATGCACATGGTTCGGCCCACTTTAGAAACACATTGAATCTTAGTTTCGTGGTCTGACAGCTTGACGTGTTACCCTAATTAATAACAAAATATCCTAATTCTTTAAAATTGTAAAATAATATTGATCCTCTTAGAAACCCATTCCATTTCTATTTTATGGCACACAAATGGGCACTTATGGTAGCCGTCGGTCGAAACAAAAGTTTTTAGACAATCGAAATTTGATATCTCTACAAATTCTGAGAATTGAGTAAAGTTTGCCCATCTGTAAATCGTAAAAACCCGGCAGGCAACTGAGAAACAATTAAGAAAAACGAAAAATGTGTTTTAACCTCCTCCGGCCTGAGAGCTGCTCTCAGGTCGAGTCGAGCCTTTAAAGGCCCAGTAATACGACAATACCTTTGAATCCCACCGGGCCCATAAGGGCCCACCCCACTTCACGCGGTTAATTCTCGTATAGTAAAATAAATAGAGGTTAGAATGCACTGTGGTTTGTGTCAGGGTCGAGACAGAGAGATAATCTGTGCAAATCATTATTTTCCAAACGAAAAGTCTAGCTGACATTTTTTTAAAAATTTAGAAGACGCGTAATTCGTGGTCGTGGGTGAGCTGTCAGTGGCCGCGTCAGTCAAACTTTAGTGATAATAACTGCTTCTAAAAAGGTTTGGCGTCACAACACATTGCGAGACGCTCGTTGTAGGTGCATCTCCGGGAGAGAGGGTAGTCTTCGCCATGCTCCCCAAACTGGATTGGTAGTCCTTCTAAGAACGCTAGGGACCGTGTCTAGATAATACTCACACCCAGATAAGGTACGCCAATTTCTAAATCGACACTAATTATCGAAACATGACAATTTGGACGCTTTGCCGCTGACAGCCGCACTGTATCCTCGTAATGGGGAAGATTAACGGGATGTGAGGTGACGAAATACCACCTCGGCAGACACCGAGTACGATCGCATTGAGTTTTGTTACAGACTGAGTCTATGGTACGCTTGTGTGATATTTTCTATCATAATAATAAGAAATGGGGCTAGGCGGCCGTAAAGGTGTTATTAACATTAGTACGGGTTTAGAATTTTATAGTATTGAGTACTTGTGTCCCTCAATAGCAGTTGGGCTACGTAGTGCACTACATTTATATAGTGTGTTCTACTAAAATCGTATATTGTCCTTAGAGGTTTTATGCGTTGTGTTTAGTAGAACACATACAATGAGACAAATGTTGTAAAACGGTTCCCCGTTGATTAAAGCGCAAGCGTAGCGATGCCTTTACACCTTCACATTATAAAGATTCTATTACAGGTATTAGATATTGCGAGATGGGAGATAGACCACAGTAGCAAGCGGTCGATGTAAGCTAAGGAAGTTAGGAGAATTAGTGAATGCCAGAGGCCTTGTCCAATTGGGCTGTTTTAGGAGAGCGATGTAATATTAAATAACTTAAATATAGTTGGGTTGAAGCCCAGATTAGACCATCACGTATTTAACGTAGTATGTGTGTGTGTTTGTTGGTGCGACTGGGTGAGTCTTGGGTTATTATAATTATCCTAGACTGATGGAGTTGAAAGTCATTATAGCTATTCAGACAGAGACGTGTTGCTGGGGAGTTGGTTGCGCCAGTTCTTCTTCCTGGCATAAAACACTAGGAAGTGGTGAAGGGTGGGCTCTTTGGGGATGTCTATAGACTTTCGAGTGCCATGGTTCACAACTCTATTAATGTTGCTTGAGATTGATTCTCTACTCTCGTATCTAGTAATTCTTTAATGTTGTATTCGTTGCCTCTGGCAAATACTAGGACTTTAAATTCTATGTCATTGAGTTTCGATTTCTCAACTCTAATTATATGGTAATTCATAAATATTATATTCTTTATCTCAGACCAATAATTCGGTCAGACTGACATGAGCACGTGTCTTGCGAATATGTTTGTTGTGCAAAGAGTGAACATTCAGGGGTTTGGGTGATCACACCTATCTCATATCCAGTGTAAGGACTGATAGGGACCATGACTTCAAAAGAGCATAATGTCGACGTAATGCCGCAGACAAGCCACTTGCGTCACTTTATTATTATTATTATATTCTTTATTTACGGACAACATTGATCCAGCGTGTTAGTGACAAAAATATAACTTAATACTAGTATTAGTAGTTACATTACAAGACAAGAAGACAGAACAACTAGTATTGTGAAAAGGACATCCCCACATTAAAGTTTAGTGATTGTCCTTCTCACAAAACTTTTAATAATCGGAGAGTCGATACTCTCCGCCATAGTTTTTAGAATGCTGTTGCCACTCGACCGCAACCTTGACAACAGCGATGCGGTTTTCTTGCGAATGACGGCGTGGAAGCCGTCAGTTCGGTTTAGCGCAAACATATTAGACGCGCTGCACCACCTTGGCAGTCCCAACAGCATCTCTGAGTACTCCGAGTGTAGATGCCAGTTATCGTGTGAGTTACGACTGATCAAATGCCTGTTGCGCTAGCGTTTGGGTTACTCACAAGTTTATATAATAATGTACTCTGCATCTCTCTATTATTTAGGTTTTTGAAACTACATCCAATATATTTTCAAGACGATGAATTCCTAAGTCTCATTTATTATTTGTTACAATTATTTCCTTGTCTTATTAATAATGTCAAAGCATCGGACTTCTATAAATTTGGGAATTCATTTCTATAATCGGTGGGAGAGTGATCAAGTCTGGTGACGAGCTCTACAGGGCCGTAAGGGGAAACCAACCATAGCACTAATATTAACATAATTAGGAAAATCGAAAATTTTATCAGTCTAGGGTAATTTAGGTACTGTCACAATAGCCCTATCCATTGCCCTTTGGGTGACTTTTAGCTTTCTGATAAGGCCCATTGCGAGCGACCAGCTTTCAGTGCCATAGGCCATCACTGGCAACACGCA
Source organism: Dasypolia templi (assembly GCA_963555695.1). Classification (NCBI taxonomy): domain Eukaryota; kingdom Metazoa; phylum Arthropoda; class Insecta; order Lepidoptera; family Noctuidae; genus Dasypolia; species Dasypolia templi. The sequence continues at coordinate 5,098,791 of OY743156.1, forward strand.
CTGGTCAAACACTTTTGTCTTGAGACACTGCGGTATGTGGGACGTGAAGATATTGCGTAGCTTCCCGAACGCTGTCCGCTGTCGAATTCGACGATTGACCTCTTTCTCATAGTTAGACTACCTAACTGGACAATTTGTCCTAGGTAAACATATTGGTCCACGACTTCGAGTGTAGCGTCTCCGATCTTCGTGAGCGTGGGTGTTACATGGGCATTTGAAATGCCCTTTGTTTTGTCCATGCTCATTTTTTAAGAGTCTTTCGGAAGCTCCACTTAGGTCATCGAGCATTGCAATGAAGTCCTAGATGGTCTCAGCCATGACTACTATGTCGTCAGCAAACCGAAGGTGAGTGATGTACTCGCCATGGATGTTGATGCTAACCTCTTTCCAGTTCAGAACCTGGTAGACATCCTTCAGTGCAGCGGTGAACAGTTTCGGAGAGATAATGTCGCCCTGTCTCATCCCGCGCTGCAGAAGGATAGGTTTCGAGGTCTGGTCCTGGAGTCGGACTGACGTAGTGGCGTTTTCGTACAGACACTTCAGCACCTCAATGTAACGATAGTCAATCTGGCACCGTTGAAGAGACTGCAGTACAGCCTAAGGCTTTCTTGTAGTTCACAAACGCTAAGCAGAGAGGCAGGTTATACTCCTCAGTCTTCTGAATAACCTGCCTCAGCGTGCCAGTAGTCAAACCTGCGCGCAAGACGGTTCGTGATGACTCTTGAAAACAACTTGTAGACATGGCTCAGAAGTGAGATGGGCCGATAATTCTTAAGAAGGGCATTGTCGCCTTTCTTAAAGAAAAGTATCACCACACCTCTGCTCCATGCCTGCGGCGTTTTTCCCTCGGGCATGACGGAATTAAACAGCTTCTGGAGGGCCTTAAGAACAGGTTTCCCGCCGGCCTTTAGAAGTTCAGCGTAATTCCGTCACCACCCGGCGCCTTATTATTTTTGAGCTGCTTCACACCCACCCTCATCTCGTACAAGCTGACATCCGGGATGTCTTCGGTATAGGTTGGGCCAATCTAGCTCTTGTGTCATTTACCAGATTCGTAACAGGGTTACTTGTTGAAGTGTTAAACTGTCCATAGAACCTCTCGATCTCTTTCAACAGCTCAGGTTTACAGGATACGGTCCTGCCATCATCGGTCCTCAGTTTCGCAAGCTAGCTCTGCCCATTAGACAGATCTCTAGCGAAGACCTTGACGCCTATGTTCCGCTCTATCGCGTCCGGTACGGTACGATACGGTCTGTATAGAAGCGGTGGAGGTCACTTTTCGAAGACTTAGAGATCCGTTAATTGAGTGCCGTTACTTCAGTGCATCATCTGAAGACTGCATTATCATCTCGCGCCTCTCCTTAATGAGTTGCAAAGTAGAAACAGAGAGTCTCCTGTTTCTTTTTATACGATGGGTCTTGAAGATCTTAGACCCGAACGTATTTCAGCTACATTAATAATGACATGAATAGTATGAATCATTTGATTACCACTACATACGTATTTTCTGACAAATTCGGTCAAGGTTTTGGTAGTATATTTAATCAGTATTCGCAACATTATGTTATTAATAATTGTTTACTCGGTGCCAGTATTAGCCAATTAATTAGTAATATTAGACTAAAAAAAATAAACCCTAGTTCAACTGTTATGTTATTACATGGGGATGGTTTAAATGTAAGAAAAAAGGTCATACTTGAATGTGTCCATTTGATGTTACATCTCAATGAGACTTATAATTGTAAATTTATTTTCTGTGCCTTGCCTTATTCTTAATATTTGACTGATGAGTAAAATAGGCACATTTATAATTTAAATATGTTAATTTATAATAGGACTTGTCGCTATAGTGATACTATTATTTTATAAATTGATTGTAATCAATTTATTACTAATTACAAATTGACGAATTATACAATGTATTTGCCACATCGATGTAGGAGACAAATTCCTAATCTATTAGCATACAATATACACAGTGACAAGGGTACATGCAGCGTACCATCGATTACAGTTAGTATTGGTACTAATACTACTTTTGAAACGCCTTGTTGTTTAAACTGTTAGGTGCGACACCGGGTGAGCCGCATTATTATGTTGAATGTTGTATATCAAAATATGCAGGGTCTGTTCGGCAAAGAGTTAAGTTTATTTATGGAGAACTATGACGTTCACGTGTTATGTATGACTGAACACTGGTTGTAGGAACATGAAGCAGTGTTTATTGATGATGATAATTTTATCGTACAAAGTGCATTTGTGAGAAAAAGTGCTATTCGCGATGGTTCTTTAGTTCTTGTTTCAAACAAGTTGAAATGGAAACAACGTTTAGATATAGTTTATCTTTCTAACTAGCGCACTATTGAGTTGTCTTGTGTTGAACTAGAGCAATTCATTATAATCTGCGTTTATCGACCACCATCTGGTGGTTTTATTAGTTTTGAATCGGTTATAGAGGATTCTCTGTATAGGTTAAAATCAAGTAGTAAGAGTATACGAGTAATTATATGTGGATATTTTAATTTCAATATTTTAGATGTTACTTCATTATAGACTCTCAATCTGTTTCAAAGTCAAAATCAAAGCATTTATTTCAAAAAGGCACTTTTGAACGTCAAAATTTACATTAAAAATAGAACTGATTCTAGGCGCCACTTCCAAAAAGTAGTTTCGTATGGAGAAGAAGTGGCAAGAAACTCCACCGTTACTCTTTCAAAATGTTTACAATATTTTGTATACATTAATTATATTTCCATATGTGAAGACGATGCACCAAGAATAAAAATACTATACCACAATTGGTAAAAAGAATTAAAAATAAAGCAAAGGCATATAAATTAATCACGTGATAGGTACATTGCGCTCACATATTTACAAACAATTGTATAAATATATGATTTTCCTAAAACATTAACTAGGAATAAGTCAGTGTGTGAGTAAAGTAAAAATAACAAATTATACAATTCAATAAGCAAATAGTATGATTTTGTCTAGCCTCTAGATTGTCCTATGGAGCAGGACCAGCATGTTTCCAAACATTCTTATCTGGGATATAATCTTCTAATTTGTAATATGCTTGTTTACAAAGTGTTTTTTTATCATGAGTTTTAAACTTTCTTTCATTTAATTGCAACATTTCACAAGGTATTTTGTTGTAACATTTAACGCAGTACCCCTTAAAAGATGTATGGACTTTAGGTAGTCTGAAAAATGGTTGATCTATTTTATTTTTATTTCTAGTGTTAATATTATGTCTATTACTTATTTTATTAAATAGATGCAGATTTTTTCTAACATACATCATATTTTCATAAATGAACTGGCAAGGTACAGTCATTATATTAATCTTCATAAATACTCGTAGTATCCTAAGAGATTCGCGGCGACGTAGATTGTAAATGGCTCTGACAGCTCTCTTTTGCAAAATAAAAACGGATTCAATGTCAGCAGCCCGACCCCACAGTAAAATGCTGAATGACATAATGCTGTAGAAGTAGCTAAAATAAACCAAACGCGCGGTTTCTACGTCTGTTATCTGTCTTTTCTTTCTAACAGCTTACGCTGCCGAGCTTAGTCGCCTCGCGAGAGATGTTATATGGGGTCCCCATTGTAACTTCTCGTCTAGCGTGATTCCTAGGAAAACCGTCTGATTACTAAATTCCAGTTTTTCTCCGTTCAATATGATGTCACATTCGCTACTTCTAACATTAGGTAATTTAACACATACACATAAAATCACGCCTTGTTTCCCCGAAGGGTTGGGCGAAGGGTTGGGGTTGGGTGGTGGAATTTAAATCGAATGCATTTGGTTTTTTTCTCATTGTAGGTCTGGTTGTTTAGGTCTTATAATTTGATGAACTTGTTTTTTGAACCAACTAGGATCATGGCATCTTCGTCAACTTGTCTTGATAATATATTTAGTAATTTTGATGTCAAAAATAAATTAGTGTTAAGTGACTTAACGTCCGACCACTGTGGTTTATTAGCTAGCTTCCATATGACATTACATAAAAAACCGCATAAACTTGAATGCAGGCCTTATACAGCTAGTCGTTGTAACAAGTTTAAAAATAAAATATCTTTAATAGAACACGAGAATCCTAATGAAATTTACGGAGCCCTTTTTGATGTTGTGCAAAAAGAATACCAGTCTATTTTCAGGGCCAAAACCATTAACATTACCGGCACCTCCGTTGGCTTCAACCAATGGGCTACTCCAAGTATTTATAAAAGTAGAGCGAGGCTATACGAGTTATATGGTTAAAACAGATACAGGTTTGATACTCCTTTCGTAGAGTATGTCAAAAATTATTAAAAATTATTGAAAATGATTTGTGCTATTGCTAAATCAAAATTCTTAAGCAATTCAATTAAAAAATCCAATAATAAAGCCACTTGAAAAATTATTAACAATCAAACGGATAAGTCGGTTAAAGAAGAAAATCAACTTGAGAATAAGGGCGATAACAAATTAGTTAGTAAGGCAGCTGACGTAGCTGAGGCATTTAATGAGTTTTTTGCCAACAAACCTATAACTACGACTTGCTCCTTAAATTCGTCCGTCTGTCATCCGTGTCCTTCGTAAAGTTGAGAATCTTTTGAATAGTAGCGTGCCAAAATGTACTCGCTTATTTAGCTTCGAACATGTAACGCCTAGTGATGTAATTAACGTCTATAACACTCTTAAGTCTAAAAACACTGGTGATTACTGGGGCATCTCCATTAAACTTTTAATTAATATAATAGACATCGTAGCCCCCTATCTAGCTGTTACTTTTAATAAATGTGTTGATTTAGGAACTTTTCCTGACCTCATGAAGAGTAGTAAAGTAAAGTCATATCATTATTTAAATCTGGCACTAAAAAGAAACATAGGCAATTTTAGGCCTATTTCTATCTTACCAGCATTTAGCAAAAAAATTGAAAAATCAATACTTTATCAGTTGCTAAGACATTTTAATTTAAATAGCCTACTTCATAATTTACAATATGGCTTTGCAAAAGGACGTTCGACTACAGATGCGGGTGTTGCTCTGCTGAAACACATATTTAATGCATGGGAGAAATCGCAAAATGCTATTGGAGTTTTCTGTGATCTTTCTTAAAGCATTTGATTGCGTGCACCATTACACGCTTTTGCTTAAACTACATCATTACGGTGTCCAAAACGAAGCTCTCAACTAGTAGTAGATGGTGTGAAATCTTCCGAGCTACCAGTTCAGTTAGGTGTACCTCAAGGCTCAATACTGGGTCCATTCTTGTTCTTAGTGTATATCAATGACTTACCATTCTATTTAAATGATATCTGTGACGTTGTACTGTTTGCAGATGATTCCTCTCTTATTTTTAGAGTAGACAGGAATAGACAAGATTTTGACGACGTAAACAGTGCACTCTCAATGGTTACGGATTGGTTTACGTCAAATAACCGAGTTCTCAATGCCAAGAAAACGAAATGTGTGAAATCTAGGACCCAACATCGTCATAGATAAAGAGCTGCTTGAAACTGTAGACTAGGCATTTTTCTGGGTATGACAGTAGATGCCAAACTTCAGTGGGGCCCACATATATGAAGCCTAGCGAGGAGGTTCAGTTCAGCCGCCTATGCCGTCAGGAAAGTAAGACAATAGACTGACGTTGATACATTTTCAAAATATGTGCGTTTGAAGGACGCACGAAACGAGCTGTCTAAGAAAATTATCAGCTAGGAGCCAGAGTTTCACTTAGAGATTTTTGTAAAGATATTGGTGTTCTCACGGTGGCATCTCAATTCATCTTCGCCAACATCTTACATATTAGGCAAAATATACACTTGTACACTAAAAACAGTGATTTTCACAATGTTAACACCATAAATAAGAACAAACTACGTGCTCCCTTTCATCGGCTTCATAATATAATAACAGGTCGTTGCCTACTTCGGTGATAAGGGCACGGCGCGGCTCCTCCCAAGCGGCACACTCTGCCAGCGTGTGCCACGCCGTGTCCTCCCGGCAGTCGACGCAGTGGTAACACCGGGAGTCCGGCTCCCTGTTTATGCGACACAGGTACTTCCCGAAGGGGTCGCATGTTGAAGAGCCTCCACGCGGCGCACCCTGGGCAACGTCAGCTCCAACTGTCCACCTGCTTTTGGTGGACAGTTGGGGTTGGCGGCCAATCTTCAACAAACGGGGAAGGGTCATGGTTCCAATCATCGATCATTTATAATGGTCGATGAAGGGAACCGGGCTAGGGTTTGGGCGGCCAGTCCGTCTTCGGGACAGGTCTGGTGGCCATCTCCGTCCATACCCCCTCTGTTTGCAGAGGGTGAGTTTTGTGGGCGTCGAGTGGGGAGGGGAGAGGAAGACAACCTCTTTAAAAAATTACCTCAATCCCAAGGTCGAGCGTGCCGAGGGGATGAATGGCCGGAGGGAATCCGGTCACTAGCGCTGGGGAGGGTTATCAGGGGAAATAGGGACCACACCCTTCAAAGGAAAACTAAAAATGAAAAAGACAGATGTAGAAAAACTACCCCAGGGCAGTACCGGCTGCGCAGCAGCCGGAGAATCCGCCAAGTTCCCTTCGGGAACGTCAAGCCCCCATTCGTATTCTGGGGGGGGCAACAAATGTCTTCTGAGCCGAGGAGGCTCGTCGAGTGATGCGCGGTCAGAGTCTGACGCGGCATCTGGCGCGGAGGGCTCATGTAAGAGCCCGGAGCGCGTAGTGAAAGTGAGCGCTGTTGGGAAGAACAAACGGTTCTTCCTGAAGCGGCCCAAACCGAGTGATGGCCAGGGGTCACACTCGGATGGCGGGATGGCCTCGGCCCGAAAAATCGGTCGACGTTGTGGGAGGAAAAAAAGAGGCGGAGAGCTCACCACCCAGGAGGGCAGGGAGGCCAGTCCGGCCGAGCCAGCCCAGCCAGCCGTGAGTCTCGCCACGTAGGGGCGCCACACTGAAGTGGACGGCCGTAGGGTGGCCCTGTCGGAGTCGTCAGATGGTGGACGGGATGCTGCTGGCGGCTCAAAGTCTGAGCAAGTAGCCAGGTTTGCGGAGGTCGTGGTTGCCGCGATAAAGGGTGTGGCCTTGAAGAGGACTCAGCCCTCAAAAGACAAGGCCATATCTGCAGCCACGGCCTCCATTATAGAGGCAGCGGAGGCCATTCATTTCGGGCCTCCGCCGGACGGCATGTCCGAGATGCGGGCGGAGGTCGCCCGCTTGACAGCCGCCATGGAGCGTCTCCGAAAAGAGAATGTGGAGCTCCGAGCAGACCTGGCAAAGGTTCAAGGAGCCGGCCACCGGGAGGCGCAAATAGGAAGGGCGCAGCATGGGCAAGGCCAGCCCGTGTCTGCCGAGGACCGGGTTTTGACCCTGGTGCGGCATGAGCTGGCTGCCTTTCAGAGTCGGTTCTCCGCTCTTGAGGCCATTGTCCTGCGCCCTCCGCTGGCGGCGAGCCATTCGGCCTCGGGCCAGCGAAGGGCGGCGTCGTATGCCGCCACCGCGGCCAAACCAGGATCCTCGGGGCAGACCCAAAGTGGGGCCGTGGCGGGCCCGCCCTGGCGAAACCTGCGTCGCCCCAGACCAGGAAGGGTGGGGGGACTGCACAGACGGCGAAGGCCCCAGCCGTGACGGAGAGACGGCCGCCCCCGCCTTCTAAATCTTCTCCGGCCGACGCCTAATGGCAAATTGTCGGGGAGAAGGGGAAGGTGGGTAAGGCAGCAAGGGCGGCCAGAAGAAGGCAGAGGCGGCAGCGGCGCAAGGAGCGAAACGTCGCGGCTAGGCTCCGTGCCCCGAACTCCGCAGCTGTAGTTATCACACTACAGCCAGAAGCGGAAAAGAAGGGCATGACCTACCGCGAGGTGCTCGGCAAGGCGAGGACGGCGGTGAACCTCCAGGAGATCGGCGTCACCAATGGCCTTCGGTTAAGGGTCACTGCGACTGGGACCCGGATGCTGGAGGTCCCCGGTGCGGCCAGCGGCCCGACCGCAGACGCTCTAGCTGAAAAGCTTAGGGCGTCCCTGAATGCGGACGAGGTCCGAGTCCCACCAAGTGCGCTGACATGCGTATACTGGGCCTGGACGACTCCGTGACGGAGGAAGAGGTCGTGGCTGCCGTTGATAGGACGGGGGGGTGCTCTGCCTAGCAGGTAAGGGCAGGCACCATTCGTCCTGACTTCACGGGGATGCAATCCATTACGGTGAGCTGCCCCGTAACGGCGGCCCAAAAAACCTCCTGGTGCCTCCTGGTGGGCTGGGTCTCCGCGCAGGTCAAACTGCTGGAACCCAGACCTCTGAGGTGCTTCCGCTGCCAAGTGGGAAACCACGTGAGAGTGCAATGCGCCTTGGAGGTGGACCGCAGCGGTCACTGCTTCCGCTGTGGTCAGCCCGGTCACAAGGCCGGCTCGTGCAATGCCGCGCCGCACTGCTTTATATGTGCGGCAGCTGGCAAGCCGGCCGATCACCGGGTTGGGAGTAAGGTCTGCGCTCCACCTGCCAAAGCCAGGGGCAGGGGCAGGGGTAAGCCCACTGCCACCGCCGTCAAGGCTGCATCCGCCGCTACTGCCACCGCCGTTGCCGCCTCCACCGTCGTCGCCGCCGCAACCATAGTGGCAGGGCCTCCACAGGAGGCTCGGGAGGGGGCTGATATGGAGTGTCAGTAATGGCCCCATTACGACTCCTCCAGGCGAACAACAACCACTGCGCCTCTGCTCAGGATCTGTTGCTCCAGAGCATGGCGCAGTGTCGATTAACATCGCCGTGGTCGCTGAGCCGTACTTTGTCCCGCCCAGGGATGACTGGGTGGAGGACCTGAGCGGCTCAGTGGCCCTAATTTCGTCGGCCGCCGCCGGTACCCTGTCCCTCGAGGCCGTCAAGAGGGGACGGGGTTGCGTGGCAGCACGGTTCGGGGAGATAGTCGTGGTAGGGGTGTACTTCTCTCCGAACCGAACTCTCGCCGAGTTCCACAACTCCCTAGCGGAGTTGAGAGTGGTCGTCGTCGGGTTTCGTTCCCTCCCCGTGCTCGTCCTCGGGGACTTCAATGCCAAGAACTTGGCTTGGGGTTCCCGGCTCACGGACACGCGGGGCAGGATGGTGGAGGACTGGGCTCTGGAGACAGGCCTGGTCGTCCTAAACCGGGGTTCTGTCCCAACGTGTGTGCGTATGCGGGGTGAATCAGTGGTGGACATTTCGTTCGCCAGCCCCGCTCTGTCGCCGCACGTCATTGACTGGTGCATCGTGGAGGGGGTGGAGACCTACTCCGACCACCGGTACATCCGGTTCGACGTCTCCGCCCAGATCTCGAGCACGCCGGTCCGACAGGCCCCGAGTGGTCCGCGGTGGGCGCTGAAGCAGCTGGACCGGGAGCTCCTCCTGGAAGCCTCGATCGTGCAGGCCTGGGTGTCACCACCGGACAGGCCTGCTGTCATCAACGACGAGGCGGAGTGGTTCCGGGAGGCCATGTCCGAAATATGTGACGTGGCAATGCCCCGGGTTCAGCCCGGACGTGCTTGGCGCCAGGTGTGCTGGTGGTCGCCGGAGCTGACGGCTTTGCGCAAGGCGTGCGTGGCTGCGCGACACCTGTACACCAGGCACCGCAGGCTACGTATTCGCCCTCCGAATACGGAAGCCATTCAGGCGGAGCTGTACGAGGGGTACAGAGCGGCGAAGACCGCCCTCCAAGCGGAGATCCTGCGGGCCAGGGCTCTGGCCCGCGAGGAGTCGCTGGAGACTCTGAACAGGGACCCGTGGGGACGCCCCTACAAAATGGTGCGGGATAAACTCCGCCCATGGGCTCCCCCACTGACGCAGAGTCTCCGGCCCCAGCTCATGGAGGAGGTGGTGAGCACTTTGTTCCCTTCGCGGGGGGAGCATACTCCCCCGCCCATGACTCCGCCTACTGCGGTGCCGGATGCGGACCACACTGCCGACGACGACGACGATGCTTCGGAGGTGACCGGGGTAGAGCTGAGAGTGGCGGTACATAGGCTTAGTGCCAAAAATATCGCCCCAGGACCCGACGGCTTACCTGGAAGAGCCTGGGTTCTGGCCATGGAGGCTCTCGGGCCTCGACTTATGGGGCTCCTAAGCGCATGCATGGAGGAGGGCCAGTTCCCACTTCGCTGGAAGACGGGGAAACTCCTCGGAACGCGCCACTGTCGGGTTCCCAAATAACGGCGGGAGGGGTTCACATCGGCGTCGAGTCGACGATGAAGTACCTGGGACTCGTCCTCGACAGCCGGTGGAACTTCGTGGAGCATTTCCGACGTTTGGCTCCCAGACTGGAGCGGGCTGGGGCTGCCTTGAAGCGGCTCCTGCTCAATCTAGGGGGTCCAAACGCCTCCTGCCGGAGGCTCTACGCGGGAGTCGTGCGGTCCATGGCTCTTTACGGGGCACCGGGTTGGGGGCGTTCTTTGAGGCGCCGACCGGCCCGCAGGTTGAACGCGTCCCAAAGGGTCATGGCCATCCGGCTGGTCCGGGGATACCGCACGGTCTCATGCGAGGCGGCGAGCCTCCTTGCCGGATTGCCGCCATGGGATCTGGAGGCAAAAGCCCTCGCGCACGTATGGGAGTGGCGCGAGGAGGCAAAACGCCGGGGTGTAACTCCGCTGCCGCGAGAAATCACGGTATAGCGGACAGAGCTCCGCCGGGATCTCATGGCGACATGGAGGGTGCGATTGTCGCAACCCAGTGCTGGGCACGCCACAATAGCGGCGGTAAGTCCCCTCTTTGAGGAGTGGTTGGAGAAGCGCCACGGCGTCCTCACCTTCCGCCTGACACAGGTCCTCACCGGACACGGTTGTTTCGGGAGGTTCCTGTTTCGCATAAGGCGGGAGGAAACGCCCGGGTGTCACCATTGTGTGGATCGCCCGGAGGACACGGTGGAGCATACGGTGGAGGTATGCCCAGCTTGGGCGGAGCACCGCAGTGTCCTCAGGGAGGCGATTGGCGGCGGCGATCTCTCGCGTCCGGCCCTGGTCCAGGCCATGGTACGGAGCGAGAGAGAATGGAAAGCCATCACCTCCTTCTGCGAAGCAGTAATGCTCGCGATGGAGGAGGCGGAGCGGGTGAGGGAGAGAGCCTTGCGCCCTCACGCCCCCACTAGCCGCCGCAGGAGACGCCCTGGGCGTCGGGAGTCGCCTGCAGATTCCCGGCCACCGTAGGCGCGGGCTTGCGAACGGCGAGCAATGGGTAGCTCACCGCCGGTAAGGACCAGGCCCGGGTCGACGGCGCGTTGTGTTCCACGCGCCGTCGACCCGCCTCAGGGTCGCGGGTTATTCTACAGAGAAAACCGTGGCCCTGGCACAGGCAACTGAAGGAACACGGGTGGGTTTTAGTCAGTAAAACTCTGACACGCCCTCCCGCTCCACCCAGAGCGGGAGAAGTCATTTGATGATTTCTTGGACTCATTTGTTGGACTTGGTATAATCTTTTATAACAAGCTACCCTCTTCTTTACTAGATTTACCTTTTAATGCGTTTAAGGCTCAAGTGAAATCCATCCTTTGTTCAAAGGCATGTTATTCCATTAACGACTACTTAAACGATAAGAACAGTTGGTCGCTGTGATAAACTCAAGACAATGATCATGTTCTTCCTCCAGAATCAGCTTACCTACTGACAGGGTATATGAGTTCATATATTAGTTTTTTTTATTTGACGCTATAAGTCAATTATTTTGTTATCTTTGACATGTTTTACTCATTACAATGTTTTTAACTGTATTGCAATATGACTGACATTGATTTTGATTTTATGGACAGTTTCCAAGAACCCACCGTTAAAATCGTCCACGGAGCTACCGAGGCACTCGAAACGATTTTGAATTTCGAGCAGAAAGCTCTCGGGGTTTTGGACTTGGATCGGTGCTTTTGCTGTTGCTGGGCGGAGCGTAGACTTCATCAGTCGAGACCTTTCCAGCTTGATTTTGAAGTTCAATGTGCCTCTTACCATTCGGTAATCACTTCCAGTTTTCACCGCATTAAGTATAGAGACATCATAGAACACTAGCTTCCTCGTCGACATTATTAAGTCAATCTCATTTTTTGTTAGACCATCAGGGCTCTACCAGGTCCACTTTCTGTGTTCACGCTTTCTGAAGAAGGAGTTCATCATAAAAAGGCTTTCCTACTCCATTAAACGGGCCAGTTGGTGCCCCCCTAGTTGCGTCGCCCAACTTCAAATTGGCCCCCTTGCAGCTCACCATCGTCTCATTTGCCCAGTTTTGCGTTGAAGTCCCCCATGACAACGGTTAAATGAGTTTTAGAGCCATGTATGGCTCTGGAAATATCCTCATACATGGTCTCCACCTCATCGTCGGGGTGTGACGAAGTCGGGGCGTAAACCTGCATGACTTTCAGCGAATACCTTTTTTATTACCCAGCGGATATTCTGAGTACAAGGTACGCCACCCTGGTCGACGCGCTCTCGATCTTCACCACGTTGCTCACAAGAGACTTATGGACGATAAACCCGACAACACCTTGGGACTGCAGGTCGCCTGCCGAAAATAGAGCAGGTTTCCGGATTTGAGGATTATCGAGTCCTCCCCCTCTCTTCGGACTTGAGATAACCCTATAATACCTCATCATAACCTGCTCAATTCTTCCTCGAGTTTGGTGATCTTCTCGTCGGTCCGCAGTGTTTCTTAAATATAGTATAAATTTCTTCCGATCTCTTCTGACACAACCTAACGGATATCTTTTATTAAAAAAATAACTCTAGATAAATCTCAACAGATCTAGCTCAATCTTATGAAAAAAATAACTGTCAAAACTTGAAAAATAAAACATAATAAAACCAACTTACTATTTTGGGGAAATAAATTGCATTCAATCCAGAGGTTTTTTGTCTGGAGCTGTATTAACTGTTTCAGGAATTGAATTTGACTAGGGCTCTTTTAATTAGCGAAAAAAAACAATAATCGCAGTTCATGCGCAGTACGACTCCCGCACCAGTCCGGCTCCCCGCCGCAGTCCTGCATCAAATGCTTAAACTGTAAGAGCTCTAAAAGCATAGTGTGAACCCAGTCTTGTAAATACAGTGCAATCTGAAATATTTTCTCATTACCGCTTAAAATCACTGAAGTTAACATAGAAAAATATGATGTTTATAAGCATATCTATCTACCGTCATAAAATCACACGCAATACTTTGATCTCTACTTGATTACATCATAGCATTCTAAACGCATCTGTTTTCAAAGAAAATAAGATAAAAGAGGCTGCATGAATAAAATGTTGTAAAGGCACATACAGGTACACTTATGAGCAATTTTGTTAAAACGATTTTTCAATAAAATGTCGCAAGTGAGGAATGATTTATGCACATTAAATGAATATCAACTTATTGTTAATTTTGAGGAAAGTTCTCATTAGCTAATAGTTTTTTTTATCAATTATATCAATTACTTATCTCATTCTTAACATCTACTACTTAACAAACATATTCGTTTATGAATAACAGGCGTATTTTCCCAAATCTCAATGTTGGTTACTATAGGTTATAAAGGTACTCACACCAAGTCAATTTATTGTTAATCGAATCTCAAATAACTCCCATTTGGTATTCCTACAAATATGATAATAATCTAATTTTGTGAATGCATTTTTTTTTTGTGAACCTCAAATAATTCCGATTTTGGGGTCCTTAAAATAAATAAAACACGAAATAACCATGAGATAATGCGTCTTACTTAGATGTAGCATGTTTGGTCGCAGTTCTAACCTTACCGTTACCGTTTGGTTGGGCTTATTTTTTTTTTGTTCGGAGGTGGAAAATCCTCATGGATGTCCTCCGCCCTGGGGTGGGCGGAGGGGTCTGTCAGACTCTTACTAACTAAAAACCACCCCGGTGTTCCATCTCACACCTACGTCGGGGTCGGGGGAACATATGGTTCTTCCGCAACCCCGACTGGTGCTGGCCTGCCTCGGCGGGCCTCCTCGTGTTGGGAGAGGGAGTGAGGTGTTAGACTCCCCCCGCGACGTCTAAGAGGGGCGCGCGTGGAACACACTGGCGGTGGACGTCCCCGATCCTGCCATCCCTGGACCCATTTAGAGGGGCTGGAAATGGGCGTTGTGCGCCCTCCGCCTACGACCAACCCCTTGCCCCTTGCGACGGGTCTGATGAATGGCCCCGTCACCTGCCATTTTTCGGCCGCAGAAGATAGAGAGAGCGGCCAACGATATTCCGACACTCCTCTTCCCCTGGGGCCCCAACGCGTCCGCCATCGCACGGTGGCGACTTCGTTAAGGCCGCGGAAGGTAGGGAGAGCGGCGCACCGCAATACCCGCACTCCTCTCCCGCCGCGGCCCCACCACAGTTGCCATGTCGCCCAACAACACCGCAATCTTGGCCGCTACGTCGTCGGCTTGTCTGCAAAGCCCTGACGAGCGGCCCCTCCTCGGGTTCCTCTTAGCTTCACCGTGGGGGTCCAAACCACGGCTACTGAGCCTCGTCGCCTCGTCAATGCGGGAACCCATTGGGGGGGTTGGTTGGGCTACCCCAGCTTAGTTACTGCGGCCAACTGTGAGAAAAGGCAGAAGAAGTTAAAAAAGGGTCATTTATTTTAAAAGCCCAAAAGTTTTTAGAAGTTCTTCAATTTTAAAAAGCGTAATACACTATAAGATCAAAAAGCTTTTAGAGGATCAGTTTCACATTTCCCGTTTAATAATAAATGTTACAGATTTGTACCCTTAGCATCGTACCCTAAGACGCTTTTCGAAGTCTTGATCGATTCTCTCTGAATTACTAATGGCATAGATAAAATGCGGTTCTTTAATATTTAATAACTTGAATGAAAACGTGTTAGAAAAACTGTATAAACCTTTTTCATACCTATTCCCTTTTTGTATTGTAGCTTATTATAAAATTATTATCGGAACATCTAACTTAATTTCCATAGAAATACTTTTCAATATCGATAAAAAAATATAAAAAATGAAAGTTGAAAATGGCAAGAAATGTAAGCAAAATGATGAAATCAAATGGAGTGAAATCAGCTCTAAATGAGTGGAAAAGCAATTGACAGTATTATAATTACCGTAATAATAAACATTATATCAAAGGAATCTGTTAATGTAAACGGAAAATGATTAACAATAACGAACATTATTTAAGCTTTATTCTACTTACGAAAAATAAAAGCTAAATAATGTTCGTTATTGTTAATGATTTACCAAAGTTTTGTCTCACATTTAAAACAACTTAGTTTACAGTGATATGCGCACTAATGAACACATAACATAACAGCACGCCTTTTTTCCCCGAAGGGTTGGGCAGAGGTGTACCTATATTACACCCACATTTCGCCAATTATGTTTAAGTCCCATGTAGTAGGGGGCGTGCCTATTGCCATCAACCGGGCACAAATCCAGGCTCCGGGCTGCTACTGAGAAATTCCAGATAGAAAAACTCAATAACACGTTGCCCGACCTGGGAATTGAAACCAGGACCTCATGCTCAGCAGTAGCGATTGCTAACACTAGACCAACGAGGCAGTAGGTGCACTAATGAAGTTGTGCTCAATCCCATGGTATAGTAAAAAAAAGTACTCATTTGAATTTTTTTAAGCAATAAGTTAAAAAAAACAATTCTAATCATTTAGGTATTTATCAACTTTATTTTCCAGAATCACAATCAAAATCACATAAATGGTATAATTATCATCTTATCATTACTACAGTTTAAATGTACAGAACAGCCAGATCTGTAATAAACAATATTTAAGACATGATAATTTTAATTAGTGGAAAATACAGCCACCTTTGAGATGGCTCAGCTTAATACCAACTTGCCGCGCTCGACTCAGTGGAACGCAGAGCTAAGAGGCTCATTGGCGACGTAAAACTGGTGGATGCCAAGCTTCACAGCTCATCGCCGCAAGGTTGCCTGCTTGACGGTACCTAGTTGCCATTCCACCAATTCGCACTAAGCGCTTCCGAACATCCTTCATAATGCGCACGGCAAAAGAGTAGTACTCACTACCTGCGTCTGTGTTCCCGAACGCATTCAACCCGAATCTCTTCAAAGTTAGAGTGAACAGGCTTCTTCTGGGTAAGCTCACTCCATCGTAGACTTTATCTCTGTCACCTCTGACACTGACCCAGACTAGAGTCAAGAGTAAACCCATCTTCAATAAATAAATAAAAACATTTTTATGAGAGTATCAAAACAAAAGGTTACAAGGAACATTAATTTTTTACCTGCTTTTCTAAACATATTTCAGAGAGCTGTGTACGTATAACTTGCTCATTGAGAGCAGCTAAAGAGTGTCATTATACAATAATACGAGTATTTTTTTCTCGCCGAGAACACAGAGATCACCGGTTGTTTGAAATAGTTGAATTATATTAAATATTTAATAATACGAAACCCTTATTGTCGATTGCACAAAAAAATAAGTTTGGTATTTACAAAAAAAAGGGCCGTAGAAGGAATATAAAAAAGGCCGAAGCGGGAATAAAATAATTTAAAATAAGTTTTGGGACGAAGGAGGTTTGGCGACCCTAATGCGATTGCTGAATTGCATTTAGAATATGTAACGAGACGCCGGTGGACCACTCGCCAGTCGCTTACACACCACCGCCCTAACCCAACGCGTCATATTTCCTACGTCTATTTCCACATTGTATCAGACTGTTTTAATTAACCCAATTGTGTAAAATCAGAGTAAAACAATTGGGATGATGTCAATTTTTTTTTATTTTTGTATCAAAAGACTGTTTCCAAATAGCGCAAACTGTATTACAAAAATTTAATAAAAGCTTAAAAAAATGCCAAGTTATAACCGTTTTAAGATAATTGTTGGACAAGGACAGCAATAACGTAGAAGTGACGTCATGACAATGCAACTTCATACTAGCGCCGTACATTGTCAGTACCGCGCGACAAGGACGGCAATAATCCCCTCCAAATTTTTTTTTAAGCTTGCATCTTCTTCAATTAACACATATTTAAAAGATTGTTTCGATTATCTCATTCTTAGATAACACGCACAACAGAGGCATATCTATTTTTTAATTTAGGACGAAACTCAGTGGGCCAAACGAATAGTAAATCTTATTTAATTAGTTTACCAGCGGGGTAATTGTGAAACACACTTACAAAGGCAATGCCTATTATTTTGACAGTTGAACAACATTCATTGTGTTATTTGCTTTGATGAGCAGGCGACATTTTCAAACATACATATCAGGGGGTCTTCTCTCTAACTCCGTCAACGACGAAACGGGTCCATCCGAAGGTAGTTCGAAACTAAGCATTAAACCCTACTCCCGATTGATTTCGGATACATGAGTTTCAAACGGAATCATAAACAATATTTGTGAACGAATGACGCATGACGATAGAGCTGCGCTATTTTACCTGTCGATTACCGGTTTACTTACTTTGAAGTTTTCTATCTTAATAAACAAAAAATAAAATTGGTATTCTTAAAAAAATACCACATTTCTAACAATATAGTTTTTATTATGACTTTAATTAAATAATTGAATAATTTTTGCCATTTTAATTCGTATCGTGGCCTTATTCTGTTAATACCTTTGCCCTTTTTCTTTCTGACGGCAACTTTCAAATGAAATGTCAGTTTTTATTCAAAATATTAATTTTACATTAATTAATTAAGTGTACTTTCATAATATTATTTATCTGACGCGGGAAGTTTTCGCTAGTTTAGTAAAATGGCCCCGACCGCTCCAGCAATTCATGCACAAATTCAGGCCCTCCTCGATTTTATGAGTGAGCATAATGAGTTGGCTTGCGGACTATTGAGGGGTGCCGACGGGAGAATCCGAACAAAACGGCTGTGGGAAAGCCTGTGCAACTCCCTTAATTCAATGGGGAGTTGCACAAAGTCCGTGGAGCAGTGGCAAACGGTAAGTACATTACTCGTATTTATTAAAGTGTATTTGTATTTATATTATTGATTAGGTTATATCATTTTCAAACTTAATATTTTGCTTACAGGACATAATGGGTGATATGACAGGCGGAAGACACGGTTGAAAAACAAATTTTACACAATTAAAAGGATTGTTTTTGGTAACAAATTTTTATCAATCAACACAACTCGGCTTCATGCTGAATCGGCAGGTAGGTGTCGCCGAACTCGTGGACGTGCACGACGAGAATGTTATGCTGTAAACAAATGAAAAAAAAATACTCCGTATTAGCTTAGTATTTTATAACCACGATTTATGTGAACTATTTACTAGTGATCAATAATACTTACTTCGCTGATTATGAATTAGCAGTTCCTTTTACCAGTGCCTCAGTGATCACTGCGGGTTGCTCCTGGGAAAGTGGGTTGGCAGGTGTAGCAGCAGATATTTGTGTGGGTGTGATGACTGCTGGGACTTGTCTTACAGGTGGATCCTGTACAACAAAATCTGAATATCATTGACGGATACAAGAAATGTATAATTATTTAATTTAAAAGTCACGGGAAAGACTCCATGCAAAATAATGATAAATACATTAATGCTGTTGTTTCTTGTTTTTTTTGCGAGAGCAACTTGCGAGAGGGTTGGTGCTACCGATGGGCCTCCACCGGTACCACATGCTGAACATCTGGCAGATCCAGCAGCTTTTTTGGCCAAATGTTTTTTTAAATCACTGTATTCACTTTATTAATGGCAAGACCTTAAAATCATATTAATACGAGTAATGTATTAAACTTACCCTTTGCCACTGCTCCACGGACTTTGTGCAACTCCCCATTGAATAAAGGGAGTTGCACTGGCTTTCCCACAGCCGTTTTGATCGGATTCTCCCGTCGGCACCCCTCAATAGTCCGCGAGCCAACTAATTATGCTCACTCATAAAATCGTGGAAGGCCTCAATTTGTGCATGAATTGCTGCTGGAGCGGTTGGGGCCATTTTACTAAACTAGCGAAAACTTCCCGCGACGTATAAATAATATTATGAAAGTACACAGTAAATAAATATTTTGAAAAAAACTGACATTTCATTTGAAAGTTGCCGTCAGAAACTTCAGAAAGAAAAAGGGCATAGGTGTTAATAGGATAACGCCACGATACGGATTAAAATTGCAAAAATAGTTCAATTCTTTAACTAAAGACATAATAAAAACTATATTGTTAGAAATGTGTTTTTTTCTAAGAATACCAATATTATTTTTTGTTTAATAAGCTAGACAACTTCAAAGTAAGTAAACCGGTAATAGACCGGTGAAATAGCGCAGTACAATCGTTATGAGTCATTCGTTCACAAATATTGTCTATGATGCCGTTAGAAATTCATGAATCCGAAATCAATCGGGAGTAGGGTTTAGTGCTTAGTTTCGATCTACCTTCGTACGGACCCGTATCGTCGTTGACGGAGTAAGAGAGTAGACCCCCCGATTAGTTAATGAGCTTATTGTTCTCGGTTGTCGTCGTTGAGCTTGAAGCAGAAATCAGCTCTAGCACATCGTTAACTAATAGAATATGTCTATAATAGTAATTGTTTACAATGGAGGATGATAATGAAATTATTAACGAAAATGTTTATGTAAGGAGTGTTTTAACTAGCAGCAGCAATTCTATAGCAGAACAAGACGTGGTGGAGCAATGTAATATGGACGTGGCAACAAATGAAGATTCGAAACCGATAAAACGAGACAGAGAGGAGGATGATACAGAATGGACATTAGTACAAAATAAGGAGAAGAAGGTCAAAGGAAGCAGTGTTGAAGTTTACGTTACCTCTAAAGAAAAGCTACCAAGGCAATTTGCCCTTGCTAGATTATTTAAAGATAAAGGTATTGCAAATGTCAAAGGTAAAATACATTATTAATAACAGGGTACGTATTGATTGTACAAACGAGATGAGCGCAATTAAGCTAGAAACCTATAGAGGTTTTATAGATATGGGCTGGAGATTTAGTAGACCAGATATCAAAAGTTATTCATACCGCGTCGTCAAAGACGTGGCTCTCGATCTAGGTGAAAAAGTTCAAAGAGCTTATGACAGAGTTCAATTGTACCTATAGGAAGGCCATATCGTTATATGTAGCTCCTTCTCCACACAGAGAAAAGAAGGAATCTATTAACGTTGCAAACATGGCCAAGTTTATGGTTGGGGAATATAGGCGTGTATGTGCTTTTATTGTAAATGTGTTAGACAGTGAGTACTTGTGTTATTAAGTGATGTATGTGAATAAAGAGTCTGTGTAGGCATAGTCCTTTTGCAATAGCCACTCTGTTAGTGTGGGTTTAAGTTTGTGCACGTTTAGATATTCTTGCAAACTAGATTGCAAGTTTTTTTTTTAAATCAAAAATCTCACAGCTACAACATCAATTTAATAAATTAGCAATTAGCAACAAAAATAACACACGAAATTATTAATTAAAAAATTTCCGTCGCTCTGACAACGTGTTGTCGGTCTGATGGCTCTCGAACGAAAGGGGCGCGCTGTGAGCAGTGCTTCCTTATATACAAATTTCCTTCTTCGGTTATTTAATTTACAACACGGCCTCTCCTGACAGGAGGCCGTCCCGGACTCCCTCACGATGTCTTCAGCTCTCGTGGTCGGTCTCCAGCACAGGCATGGAGAGCTCTATGTCTGCTGTAGGTCCCTCAGGCTCGACATGAAGCTGCAGTGACTCGGGATCGACGTGAAACTGCGGCGGCTCGGGCTCGACGTGGAACTGCAATGGCTCAAGCTCGACCTGAAGCTGCAGTGGTTGCGGCTCGACGAGATGCCGCGCCGTCTCAGTCTGTGTCCCGGAAGTACCAGCTTGTGGTTGGTAGACAGACTGGTCTGCTGACTCAGCAGTAACAAGTGTAAACTCCTCATCTTCATGGTCTGCATCTGCACAAGACATTAAAAACATGTGCTCAAGGCACAATGCCACGCATTGTGACACACACATCATTGATTGTTGTCTGACACACACTAAGCCACCGAGATAGAGGCACGACGTGAAGCTTGACTCGATAAATTAGCGTGTGAGTCATATACCAAGACGCATCTTGATATTCAGCTAAGAAGATGCCGCACTGTGTGGCATAACTTAGCGGAGTCAGAGGCTAGCCGTGAGGCGTGCTCATAACTCGATTTGGTCAGGAAAGAGGCACTACATGTTGTATTGTGATGTGTTGGGATAAGCTTCACTATCCCAACACATCACAATACAACATAAACACATATGAAGATTCATATATAAGAGAGGCATACTGCACTCACCATTGAAGTAAGCAGCACATACTTCAGGAGTCCACTCTCCGCGCCAAGGAATCATGTATTCCGCAGCCGCCTGCGTGTACTTCCCATACGAGCCGGCCAGGAGTTGGAGCTCGTAGTGTCCTTGTGGCAGCGTCTTCATGATGCGGTAGGGGCCAAGCATTCATGAGTCCAACTTTCCGGTTGCTTGAGCCTGCTTTCGCACAAAAACCAAACCGTTTAATTCAACAGCTCTGGGAGGCTTCCTCCCTTGATTGACGTAAGCATCTTGCTGGTGCCGATTTTGCCTGAGTCGTTCCGCTGCTCTCTGTCTGCTGATTTCACGTAGGCTCTCTCTATTAGGACTGGAACCCTCGAATGCAACATCACGCACCAAACTTCTTAAAAGCGGAGTTGCTGCTTCAATACCCGCCAGCAGATTGAGGGTGGATCATTGCGTAGTTCTGTGCTTGGTGATGTTCAGTACCAACTGGATTTTCCAAATAACAGTCGGCCACGCGTTTTGTCGATAGTAAGTTTTGACACGTATCATATTTAAAACCGTTCGACAATAACGCTCAACTTGCCCATTAGATTGGTGCATCTCAGGCGTTATAAAATGTGTATCACACCCCACACTTTTGACCCAGTTGAGAAAGTTAGCACTTTGAAACATGCGGCCTCTGTCGGCTGTTAAAGCTCTAAGTACCTGGTACAAGAGACCGAAATCCTGGTCCATTGTCTGGCTCATAATCAAGACGTCATCTATGTACACAAGTACATCACCAGCATTGATAAATTGGCGCAGTGTTTTTGAGATGATGCGTTGACACACCACCGGAAAATTTGCCAATCCATTTGGCATTTTCAGAAATTCAAAATGGCCCTCCGGCGTAACGAATCCGGTTAGTGGAACAGACTCCTCATGAAGAATAATCTGATGAAAGCCAGTTGCCATATCAAGACTGGTGAAGTACCTATTTCTCCCCAATCGGTCTATGTAATCGTCAATTCGCGGCATTGGAAAACGATCCTTAACTGTGACTTCATTCAACTTACGGAAATCTACACACATCCTATCCGATCCGTCTTTCTTTTTAACCAAAAGAATTGGGCTTGCATAGTCGGAATCTGATTCGCGAATAACACCTTTGGCAATCAAGTCTTTAATTATCTCACGAACGCGAAGTGTTTCTGCATGAGACATTCGATAGGGTTGGTAGTTGACGGGAGTATTGTTGCTCAGTCTGATTGTCATACACCCCGTATTGACAGTCGATGTCGCGGTACCGGATATGAAATATGCAGAAAACTCATTTATCATATTGAGCGAACGTTGTAATTGATCACCTACGAGAGGCGTGTTAATTGGTATTGGCTCATTGCACTGAACAGTCATTGCATCTTCCGCAATGTCTACCTTTCTACTAAGTGATTGAAAATTGCGCGTGCGAATATACCGAACACCCTCCCTATTGAGCACGTCAGTTCCCACAATAATTGGCGTATTCATAAATTCGGGTGCCACAACAAACAAATCTACCTCAAGTGTTAAACAATCGAACTCAATCGGAAAAGTGACATATGAAGTGCTTTCGATTTCTTGACTTCCCAATCCCCGTAATACGCAAAATGCTAGCTTGTGCGCGCAATTAAAATGTTTTAGCAGCGACGACGATATAAGCGATATGGTTGACCCACTATCTATCAACACATCTACCGGTATACCTTGAATAACGGCTACTACGACATCGTTATTGCGGGTAATCTTGTTTTCTAGGCAAAAATTAACGTTATTTTTGTTGCGCGACTCAGAATTTTGTTTTGCGAAGCAGTTATCTACTTTAAAACCAGGTTTTTTGCAAAAAGAACAAGGCAATTTTAACGGCACGAACTCTGGTTTAGAGATGAAATTGTTTGAACCACTGTTGTTCGAATTTTCACTTGAATCGACCTTGGCTTTCTTATTGCAGACTGCCTGTTTATGTCCAGCCGCACCACACGAAAAACACTTACCCTCCTCAAGCCTACGGTTTCTGATTACATTGTTCGCGTGATTACTTTTAACAGAATTATTTTGTGAGGTAGAACGTGAACTTTGTGTCCTAGAAGTAGACGGTTTTACATAAATCGACAAAAAATCAACTATGTTGTTAGGTGACAACTTAGCATTGATAGCTGACGCTCTAATGTGGGCGTCCACAATACCACGAACAACAATCGCAGAAATAAGCTCGTCACTGAGTCCACGCACTATGCGTAATCGAAGCAACGAGCGTCGGGCGTAATCCGCATACGTAGGGTAATTATCAGAATTTGAGTTCATTACGTCGAATAAAATAGCCGCAATGTCTGGAGTTTTCGGACATAAAAGCGTAAATTCCTTTTTGAAACGACTCCAAGTACGATCACTCGTAACCCACTCGCGTAACCACGAACGAGCATCACCTTTCAAACAATTACCTATTCGCGAAATACATTCATGATCGCTCCAATTATTTAAAAGTTTTGGCCTATCAACTTCGTCACACCAATCACTAATAATATTCAGACTAGGATCAAAACTAGAAATAAAAAAATGTTGGTCTGATCTCACCCGATTATTGATGGAACGGATAGCATCTACTATGCGATCCGTGGCAGTGATGTCGCTAACTGCACCAGCATGTTCCAACAAGGACTCTGCCATATGACCAGCACGCAGCACGCTAGGCGGCACAGACGGCAGGGGTGGCGTATGTGTCCGCGGCGAACGCGCCAATCCCATTGGCAACGGCGACTCAACGCGGTCAGCATGTTGCCGACCGATTTCGGGGTCGTCTGGCGCCGGGCAGGCGGCGGACACGCGGCACGTTCGGAATGCGGTGACTTATGTGGAGATACCCTCTTTTTGCGCAAGCGTTTTGACTGTGAAAACGTTGCTTGATCTTCTAACGCCTTCAAACGTGTTCGCATGACCTTCAGCTCCCGCTGTAGGTCAGTCTCCGGGGTCTGCGTACGATCCCGATGTCTGCTTTGTCGCCGGCTGGCTCACGGCTATGACGACGACTTCGACAGCGATCCGACATTTTTTATACAATTTTTATATTTAGGCACAAACCTAATCAACAAAAAACAGAAAATGGATCTTATCCCACTTCTGATCTTGCAAAACTAGATTGTAAGTTTTTTTTTTTTTTAATCAAAAATCTCACAGCTACAACATCAATTTAATAAATTAGCAATTAGCAACAAAAATAACACACGAAATTATTAATTAAAAAAATATCGGTCGCTCTGACAACGTGTTGTCGGTCTGATGGCTCTCGAACGAAAGGGGCGCGCTGTGAGCAGTGCTTCCTTATATACAAATTTCCTTCTTCGGTTATTTAATTTACAACACGGCCTCTCCTGACAGGAGGCCGTCCCGGACTCCCTCACGATGTCTTCAGCTCTCGTGGTCGGTCTCCAGCACAGGCATGGAGAGCTCTATGTCTGCTGTAGGTCCCTCAGGCTCGACATGAAGCTGCAGTGACTCGGGATCGACGTGAAGCTGCGGCGGCTCGGGCTCGACGTGGAACTGCAATGGCTCAAGCTCGACCTGAAGCTGCAGTGGTTGCGGCTCGACGAGATGCCGCGCCGTCTCAGCCTGTGTCCCGGAAGTACCAGCTTGTGGTTGGTAGACAGACTGGTCTGCTGACTCAGCAGTAACAAGTGTAAACTCCTCATCTTCATGGTCTGCATCTGCACAAGACATTAAAAACATGTGCTCAAGGCACAATGCCACGCATTGTGACACACACATCATTGATTGTTGTCTGACACACACTAAGCCACCGAGATAGAGGCACGACGTGAAGCTTGACTCGATAAATTAGCGTGTGAGTCATATACCAAGACGCATCTTGATATTCAGCTAAGAAGATGCCGCACTGTGTGGCATAACTTAGCGGAGTCAGAGGCTAGCCGTGAGGCGTGCTCATAACTCGATTTGGTCAGGAAAGAGGCACTACATGTTGTATTGTGATGTGTTGGGATAAGCTTCACTATCCCAACACATCACAATACAACATAAACACATATGAAGCTTCATATATAAGAGAGGCATAATGCACTCACCATTGAAGTAAGCAGCACATACTTCAGGAGTCCACTCTCCGCGCCAAGGAATCATGTATTCCGCAGCCGCCTGCGTGTACTTCCCATACGAGCTCTCGAACGAAAGGGGCGCGCTGTTTTTTTTTTTTTTGGGAATGGCATCTCGCAGGTCAACCTATGAGGTTGTCGTCTGCTTAGACGGACTTGCCTGTGGTTGCCCTAATAAATTAAGGCCTCCAAACAGGACTTCAAAATCAAAAAATCAAAATCAAAATATTTTATTTCACATAGACCTACATGGGCACTTATGCAACGTCAGATTCTAGGTGCACGGTTCCAATTGGTCGATTCCCATGGAGAAGAGCCGGCAAGAAACTCCATGGTTACTCTTTTACTTTGACTTAAACTTAATACTAACTAAAAACTAAGCGACTACACGCTAAGGGCACCCCCTGTGGGGTACGAACCTCGGCTTAGGGCGTCGCTGGAAGAGGGCAGCAAGGGACTAGCTGGATCAGGATTTGAGTGATTTAGGGACGAATTTAAAGCTACAGGCTCAGCGGCGCGGGCTGGCTCGAGCAAGGGTCGGGAGGGGCGTGGATTTGGGCGTCGCGGCTCGCCTCGGCGGCGAGGACGGTATGACGGCGATCGGGTTTTGCGCTTGTTTAAAGTGCTGGTTGACTTACTGCTCTCCTGGAGGAGGGTAGTGGCGTCATCGGGGTCGATTAAAGTATGCCTTGGTCGGCGAAGACTGCTAATGCGGGAGGGAGTATAGCGGGCGGCCGCTGAGATCAAGGGGTTTGGGTGTTTGATGCCACAGTCGAAGAAACGCTTCGATAAGCGTTTCATGAACTGTTTTGTGGTTGGCATTTTAAGGTCTACGTGGAGATCTATATTACGGACATAGAAGGGGGCACCCGTGACCTTTCTAAGGAAACGGTTTTGGAGGGTCTGCATCTTATGGAGATGACGTGGGTGAGCGTGCGCAAATACAACGCAGGCATAGGTCATGATGGTACGGATGAATGCGGTATAGATACGCAGCTTGCATTTAAGTGACAGTTTGCAACGGGCTGTCAGAATGATGTGGAGTCTACCAAGAGCGAAAGCGGTGCGCCCGCGACCCGCCTTAATGTGCTGTTTGAACGTTAGGTTTTGATCGAGGATCACGCCTAGGTATTTGGCTTGCTTCTCCCAAGGGATCGGCTTGCCGTACATAGTGATCGGGCTGGGAAGAGGGGGAGGGAATCGACGACGTCTCGAGAAGAGAACCGCCTGACTCTTATCGGGGTTGACCTCGATTCTCCATTTCCGAAACCAAGCGCCTAGGACGTTTGCGGAGGTTTGAAGAGTACGAGCTATAGCATTGGGCCAACTGAGCCTTTTTACTTACTCTTTGGGATATCGCTGGTGAACAGCGTGAAGGCTAGAGGAGATATGACGTAACCCTGAGGGACTCCAGCGCGAATAGGGTGAGGGGGCGAGAGTGCACCCTCGGTGCAATAGCGGAAGGTGCGATTCGACAAAAAGTCTCGTAAGATGAGCTCGAGACGATCTGGCACTCCTAGTTGGTAAAGCTTGTATATCAAGCCGTTGTGCCAGACTTTGTCGAAGGCTTTCGCTATGTCGAAGAATAGCACACCCGTCGTCGCGTTGCGCTGCAGATCAGCGCAGTAATGCTCTACGATACGGTGGACCTGGTGATGGGCGCGCTGTGAGCAGCGTTTCCTTATATACAAATTTCCTTCTTCGGTTATTTAATTTACAACAATATATTATGTTTATTTGTGAGTTATTTTTTTGGTATATGTGTGTACTTAGTGTGCAGAATTGATGTGTTGCGAAGGTCGTATTGTGCTGGGTTCTTGGACGAAGATTTACTCGCTTATTTGGATTTGGCGGAGGCAGACCGACATGTATTCTTAGAAGTGATCTGAGTACATAGAGTTGTCGTACAGTCTGAACTTTACAGTCAGAGTACAATTCTGTGGTCGGGTACCTGTAAGGTTTTTTAGGCATGACTTTGAGAATGGCTCTTTGTGCTCTTTCCACTCTCAAAACACTAGTTTTGGTTGCACAAGGTACCTTGCACTGTCAGCTCTGGTGAGTGCTGAACAGACACAGGGTTCATTTAAATTGGGGCATGAGTGAGCAATTACAGAGAAAGTATGAGAAGGTGCAGTGTTACGACGGATTGCGAACGGTATGTATGTAGTTTTGTTTAAGTTGAGTGTCAGGAGCTTTAAACTAAGCCATTTCATTATTTTTCTCAAGGCATCTTCTGCGGTAGCTTTGACCATATCCCATGTAGGTCCGTAAACCAGTATCGCGGTATCATCAGCAAACGCATAGATGTTACAGTTGGTTAGGCACATCCTGCACAGGTCGTTCACATAGATTTGGAAAAGTGTAGCTCCAAGTATGCTTCCCCGAGTTTTGCCATAGGTTACTGGTCCCTCGTCATTGTAGTGTGAGTCAGTTTTGTTAGATTTTTTAGGTAATTTTTGAATATATCAAGTGGAATGCCACGCACACCGACGAGTTCCAGTTTAGCGTTAAGTTTAGGAACAGAAGCGGTTTCAAATGCTTTGGCAAGATCAAGTAAGATAGCCAGACATTTTTATTTGCCATCTAACCTTCTAGCAACCTGTTGCGTAAGATCGGCATCTTCTGTCGGATTTTCATAGATATTAATAACGCATATAACTACGTAGACGTCAAAGTTCTATTGAAAATCATGCAACGAATTGCTGTAGGATCCAGGATCTGTAGTTACCTCTGGAACATTCTCAAGCTAAGAAATCTTAAAATTACAATAAATAATCACGTCATTAGTCGCACGTCAGGTCGGGGATTGGCTGGGCACGCCACAATAGCGGCGGTAAGTCCCCTCTTTGAGGAGTGGTTGGAGAGGCGCCACGGCGTCCTCACCTTCCGCCTGACACAGGTCCTCACCGGACACGGTTGTTTCGGGAGGTTCCTGTTTCGCATAAGGCGGGAGGAAACGCCCGGGTGTCACCATTGTGTGGATCGCCCGGAGGACACGGTGGAGCATACGGTGGAGGTATGCCCAGCTTGGGCGGAGCACCGCAGTGTCCTCGCGGAGGCGATTGGCGGCGGCGATCTCTCGCGTCCGGCCCTGGTCCAGGCCATGGTACGGAGCGAGAGGGAATGGCAAGCCGTCACCTCCTTCTGCGAAGCAGTAATACTCGCGAAGGAGGAGGCGGAGAGGGCGAGGGAGAGAGCCTTGCGCCCTCACGCCCCCACTAGCCGCCGCAGGAGATGCCCTGGGCGTCGGGAGTCGCCGGCAGATTCCCGGCCACCGTAGGCGCGGGCTTGCGGACGGCGAGCAATGGGTAGCTTGCCGTCCGGTAAGGACCAGACCCGGGTCGACGGCGCGTTGTGTTCCACGCGCGCCTCAAAGAGATGTCAGCACAAAGTGACGGGGTCCGATAGGGCCGACGCACTATGTGGAGATTGAGTCGGTTTCGGGTCATAAATCCATAACATCCATGTTTTCATAGATTTGCTGCTGATTTTTTTTTGTGTATTCTTGAATAAATGTACTTTCAAATAATATACAATTAATGGATATAATCATATGTTTATTGTCTAAAAAAAATAGTAAACTTGAAATGTTGAAAAATTTTCAGAAATTTATGACTATATTTAAATAATATGACCTTAAATGCTATAATAAACACAAATTAAACTCTTAAAATGATTTCTGCTATTATTATGTACCATTACTTTTAACTAAAAAAAAAACACTGTATTATTCAACTAACTCTAAAGCTTCATCTATAAATTCCATAGACTTTTTACTAGATGGTTTTCTTAAACTTGTTATGTAAGGGTCCGAAGTATACAAAAGTGTATGTAGAACATCTTCATTTGTAGCTATTCTAGAGCATTTCCTAGCATGATGAAGTCTGAATCGTTTATAGTCTTTGTTTCTTGATTCCTGCGCATCTTCGGAAAGTTGTCCTAGGGGTAACACTGAATAATGCCGAATGACGCTTTCACCGTGAATTAGGACTTTATGGACAGATGATGGCATATAATACCACATGTATTTATTAACATATCTTTGTGCTGTATCCAAAGCATACTGACCGAATTTCGTAGTGTTAATAACATTTCCACTTGACATAACTTGAAGTAAAACATAAAATCGTTTAATCAATTCCTCGTCCACATCAGTAATTTCTGAACTGCACTGATTATTTTGAAAAAATCTTCTAGCTGTATTACCGTCATTGCTGTTACCAGTACCTTGTTTAGGTTTATCTATATTTAAAACCAAGTTCTTCTCTGAACCTTCTTTGTACATATGCCTTCTTTTGATTTTTCAAATCTTTGTTTTCGTTTGTTGTAGCAGACCTTTTTTCGAAGCCTAGATTATAGGATACATGTAAAATTAACTCCATAAATCGAATCCAGCAATGCAATGTCGATAACCCAAATTGATAAGCATTTTCATCAACGGGTGTATTTTGCACTTTTTCTAAATTATTCATCTCTGTTGGTCTTGCACCACAAATAGTGCACACAGCACCTGATGAAGTTTCTGACAAAACTTGAGCCACTTTCCCGTCAACCATGGTTAAAAATAATGTATGTTTAATTTCGATACCTTCTCCATTTATATTGACTAAAGTTGGTGTAAGAGCGTCCTTTTGAGCTTCAATTTCATTAACTACACTTCTTGTCTTTTCAGGTGTCTCCTTTGAAAACTCTATTAAAATGGGCCTACAAAATCTTACTGATGATGGAACAGGGTTTTCCCACACAGTTTCATTGGTATTAATATTTATAAGTTTCAGCCTAGGCACTAATGAAGCTATAAATAAATTAGTGTCCGAAATTAACTCACTTTCTTCAACTAAGACTTGCTTGTATTCACTTTGTCCGCTTGAACCATCACAGCCCCATTTAGAATAAAGCATTAAATGTGTTTTGCCAACTTTGTATACACCATCAATTTGTAAAATTCTTGCAATAGTGTGATCCCTGCTGGATCACACTATTGCAACATCTTGAAGTTTCACCTTTGCTTTAATATAATTAATTTCTACGCTTGATCTTGGTGGGTAGCACTTTCCTTTAGCTTCCTGAATTGATTTGTATGATGGAAATAATAAGCAATTCTTCGCGATTAAGTAACTCCTCATGTTTTCATACTGTGCCATATTAAGGTCCAACTCGATGAAAATACTGAGAGCTTCGTCTTTAGAGTACGCTGTTAAATGTGCAGGTTCGTTTAGGAGATTTTGACGTATATCACTTTTTTTTTCCATGGGCAATACTCGTAAAATTTCGACAATGAATGCTTCTTCGGTTTCCCCTTGAGATCTCAATCCCTGAAGATATGAATTCAGTATAAAATCAAGGCCACTTGTTTCAAGCAACTCCTTGTTTTTTCGTCTTTGTGTTCTATCGGAACTGTCTTCGTAGGTTTTCGAAGGGCGTCCTCGCTTTCCTGTCGATGTCGAAGGTTCGGATTCACAAGTAGGTTCTTCCAGATTCACAGAAAATATGACGTCCAACCAAACGCTATTCTTGTTTAAAAATATTTGCTTATTTATGCCAGATTTTGTGTAACGTTGACGAAAGTTTGTAATAAGATTTTTTTGCACACTTGCTACAATCTTAGCGATATTTGCCTCGGAAAAGTTGGTAAAATTATTCCGTATATAACTTGTTAAAGCAACAACATAATTCCCGTCACTTTCAATTAAAACAAGACATAAGTCACGTCTGGTACAGTTGAATTCACTCATTGTTGCGAGAAGGTAGATGGTTAGGTTACTACACTTTAAGTAACGACAATGACGAACGAAAAACAGTATTTAATTATTGAGTATTCGAATCCCTATTTTATATAAAAATATTGAATTGAAACGTGTGCAAAATTGTGGTAGAAAGAACGAATTATCATTGTGTGGTTATGCGGTTTACGATATGTATAATTGATAATTTATTATGTATGTGAACTAAAAAATGGTGGGAAACACTCGATACATTATCTTAACGTAAACCGCAATTAATAAAATGTCACAAATAAGACCTATCATAAGCAAGTAGTCAAATAGCATCACCTACGTATTTGTAGGATTTTTTACTGTTTTATGCTATAATAGATTAACATATGTTGTGCAACGAAATTGCAACTTTTCTTTTCTTATTTTATTATAATATTAAATTTCCTATCAAATAACATAATTTCCAGACCTTCGGCAAATTTCGGCAACTGTCAAAACTCTAATTGAAAGTTTCAGGTACTCAAAAATGACATGTCACGAGATAAATATTTCTAGTAAATATATTTACACATATATAGCATTTTTATGCATATCAGTCAAAAGTACATAGTATAAGCTTTCTGTAATGGTATAATACTTGTATAGTTTTCATTGCTAGGTGGCTAGAAAATAATCTTGAAAAAAATACAAATTCAGATCGTTTTGTGATAGTTTAGGAATGATCGTGTTTAGATGATCTTTTTTATAAACCAGTACCGACCACATACATAATTTATGTATAATATAGTAGATTAACTTCAAGCTACAGTTTGAGGTATAATACGAGTACCTGCGCCGATTTTTACAAAATGTATTTATGGCCAGGCCCTATTAGGCACCTCCACATAGTGCGACGCCTCAGGGTCGCGGGTTATTCCACAGAGAAAACCGTGGCCCTGGCACAGGCAACTGAAGGAACACGGGTGGGTTTTAGTCAGTAAAAGTCTGACACGCCCTCCCGCTCCACCCAGAGCGGAAGAAGTCATTTGATGATTTCCCACCCAAAAAAAAAATAAAAAAAAAGTCGGGGATTGGCGCAAGGCAATCCATTGTCACCCTTACTTTTTAATTTAGCAAATATGGATGTATGTCCATACTAGTGGGGACTTGTTTCTGTCACAGTATGCAGACGATTTTGTATTGTTTAACACTTGCAGTAATGTCTCATTGGCCCAACAACGATTACAACCTGCTTTAAATAAGATGACTGAACTTCTTTTGGATTTGGGTCTTGAGATATCACCTCTGAAAAGCAGTGTCTGTATTTTTTATAACGGTGTGGCAAGAGAGACAGTTACTTTAACAATTAATGACGTAACATTACCGGTTAAATATTTGGGGGTTTGGCTTGACCCATCACTTAGACAGGCTAAGCATATTAATGAGACTCGAGAGAAAGTGTTATGTTTTACGTTTTATTTTTAAGGTTCTTCATCATTTTTCGAATTGATGATGCTAAATACGTATAATTAACTGGATTACTTTGGACCAGTAGGTGGCCTCGTTGATCACGGCTTCAATACGTCCTCTATTGTTTTGAATTATGGCCACAAAATAAAAGTATTGCTAGGATTCAATTAGATATTTTACTGTTGAACAATCAGAGAACCATGAGCTTCTACTTTTAATGACAGATGACAGACACCTGTCATAATCATTTCGAACACGTTTCCGAAGTCCATGTAGCAAGTACGATGGATTGCGTTTACAGAGAGCATTATCAATTACCAACATTGGCCCATAAGCAAATAAAATTAATAAAATAACATTAAATGACCAGTTAACCTTTTTATATTATACTCTTCACGGAAGTTTTGTTATTATAACTACTAACATAACTCCTGTAAATAAGTATTTTATGATAATGGTTCGATCATTCACAAACTGTCTCATATATGATGCCTAACATGTTTCGTTCGGGCATGAAACCGTGTTTTTACAAAAGTTTTCTGATCGGTTATAATTAAAAACAGTAATTTTAACCTTTTTGCCAGGTATTTTTTATTTACGAATGAACAGTCATTCTTTACTTGGGTCCGAAAAGGGCATGCTTTCAGCCCTGAGTGCTTGACCACGCTACAGTCTGTTGTTTGCGGCTTTCCCATAAAACTAAATACGAGAGGCCATTCCCGTATTTTTGAGATGTTCGCATTCAAATCTCAGTATCAATCTGCCAAAAATAAAATCAATTTTCATAATTGTTTTACATTTATTGTCGCTGAGGTGAAATTGCGACTTGAATTAGAACGTTCTTTAAGTACGACAATTGGCTTTCAGACTGGTGCATAATTCGACCAACTCGTCTGTACAACGGCCGTTTTTTGAAGAAACATTTTGAATGGGACATACGATCGCTTTTTGTTCTTTTAGATTTTTGTTTACAAACAGTGCCACCAATAATTGCACAGGTTAGTTTACACTATACTATACTGGAATCTGCAGTCCACGTCATTATTGGCATAATCTACGTTGGCTGTTGTCCATCTTCATACATCGCGCTGTCTCCATAATAATCCTATTGGCTCATTCTGCCACTACGTTCTGTTGTGGTGCGATAACACTCTTTAGTATTTTAATCCTCTTATCTGTTCAAACAAAATGTGCAGGACTAGGGACACTGAGGACAGTTGCAGAATTGTCTGCAGTTACAAGTGAAGAAGCAGATTCGTGCGATCAACAAAACGTCTGCCACATTTCAGCAATAATTGAAAGTCTCTAGCGGTATTTATCACGTGCATGAGAGGCTTTACCCACTGGGATGCCACCCCAGTGGTTAAAGCCTCATGTACAAGGTTGTGGGTTCAAATGCGGGCAAGTACCAATGTGACTTTTTAATTCATATTTACCTCGCCACTCTGAAAGTAGTGCGAAAATTTATTTTTTTGTATGAGAGACTGGCTAGCTATAGTCGATTTTCAAAATAAAATTATTTGTAAGTAAAAATTGGTACATTACAATTTTAAAATTCCACTCCAAATTGTTTGCGAGCAAATTTAAATTATCGTGTCTCATTAAAAATGGATCTGGGGGTCCACTCTCTTACTCCGTCAACGACGAAACGTGTCCGTCTGAAGGTAGTTCGAAACTAAGCACTAGACCCTACTCCCGATTGATTTCGGATTCATGAGTTTCTAACGGAATCATAGACAATATTTGTGAACGAATGACGCATGACGATAGAGCTGCGCTATTTTACCGGTCGATTACCGGTTTACGTACTTTGAAGTTTTCTAGCTTATTAAACAAAAGAAAATGCTGGTATTCTTAGAAAAAACCACATTTCTAACAATATAGTTTAATTATGTCTTAAGTTAAAGAATTGAACTATTTTTGCAATTTTAATCCGTATCGTGGTTTTATCCTATTAATACCTATGCCCTTTTTCTTTCTGAAGTTTCTGACGGCAACTTTCAAATGAAATGTCAGTTTTTTT
Organism: Dasypolia templi; assembly: GCA_963555695.1. NCBI lineage: Eukaryota > Metazoa > Arthropoda > Insecta > Lepidoptera > Noctuidae > Dasypolia > Dasypolia templi. The sequence goes on from OY743156.1 coordinate 5,133,242, forward strand.
CAAAATATATATTTACTGTGTACTTTTATAATATTACTTATACGTCGCGGGAAGTTTTCGCTAGTTTAGTAAAATGGCCCCAACCGCTCCAGCAGCAATTCATGCACAAATTGAGGCCCTCCACGATTTTATGAGTGAGCATAATTAGTTGGTTCGCGGACTATTGAGGGGTGCCGACTGGAGAATCCGATCCAAACGGCTGAGGGAAAGCCTGTGCAACTTCCTTAATTCAAAGGGGAGTTGCACAAAGTCCGTGGAGCAGTGGCAAAGGGTAAGTTTAATACATTACTCGTATTAATATGATTTTAAGGTCATGCCATTATTAAAGTGCATACAATGATAAAAAACACTCGACCGAAAAAGCTGCTGGATCTGCCAGACGTTCAGCATGTGCTACAGGTGGAGGCCCATCGGTAGCACCAACCCTCTCGTAATTTGAATTGAGGATACTGTCAATTATGGGAGAAGGTTTTAGAGAGACGCAAACTGAGGCGAGAGTGCCAGTTTTCCATCAGTAATAATAAAATTTATAATTTAACATAGCTAGTAAATTTGTTCCAATGGTAAAAAAACAAGAAACAACAGCATTCATGTATTTATAATTATTTTGCATGGAGTCTTTCCCGAGACTTTTAAATTAAATAATTATACTTAACAGATACATAATTATATTTTTTTTGTATCCGTCAATGATATTCAGTCTTTGTTGTACAGGGTCCACTTGTAAGACAAGTCCCAGCAGTCATCACACCCACACAAATATCTGCTGCTACACCAGCCATCCCACTTTCCCAGGAGCAACCCGCAGTGTTCTCTGAGGCACTGGTAAATGGAACTGCCAATTCATAATCAGCGAAGTAAGTATTATTGATCACTTACTAGTGATCAATAATACTTACTTCACTAATAGATCTTTGCTTTACTAATAGATCACATAAATCATGTTTATGAAATATATATCATGTGGGTGTACTATATGTTCACCTCTGCCCTACCCTTCGGGGAAACAAGGCGTGATGTTATGTTTATGTTTAAATCATGTTTATGAATTACTAAGCTAATGTAGAGTAATTTTTTTTTTCATTTGTTTTTCAGCATTACATTCTCGTCGTGCACGTCCATGAGTTCGGCGACACCTACCTGCCGATTCAGCAAGAAGCCGAGTTGCGTTGATTGATGCTGAATAAAAATTTGTTACTAAAAACAATACTTTTATTGTGTAAAATTTGTTTTTTAACAGTATCTTCCGCCTGTCAACACCCATTATGTCCTGTAAGCAAAATATCAAGTTTGAAAATTATAGTACCTAATCAATAATAAAAATACAAATACCCTATTTATTAACGTGTTTTAATAAGAGGCAATCGGCGACGCCTCCGTTCTGCCTGTAAAGTTTCTTCGAGCATTAAAAAAGCAGCCATATTTTAAATTTATTAACTTTCGTCAGCAGCACGATAACTATTTTGATGTCGTATCAAATGACATAACGTTCCGTCAAAACAAGTGTCAAATCCAACTTTTCGGACAGGCAAAATCGCATCGGGAGTAGGGACAACTGTCTAATCGTGTTGTCATTCATTCTTAGTTCGAGGTCGCGACTAATCGTAAGTCCGTAGCTGATACGGAGTAGGAAACGTCCGTAACGAAGGCCGAAACTGCGGACGTGCTTAGAGAGTAGACAGAACATTTTTGCGCTATGACTGTTTACGATTTCAAGTGTCACCTGAAACCGGAGGAATTGGACGACCGACTTCAAGGCAACCGTGTATCGTTGGTATAACGAATTCAAGCTCAGTCGACTAACTTTACGGGATGAAGAAAGAGAGTTGACGGCTGTTACGGTAGAAAACGTGCTATCAGAGAAAAAAATAATCCTGGAGAAAAGGCGAGTTACGTATGAAAAGATTCAGCATATAACGCCGGTTGGATCGGGAAGCCTTCACAAAATTCTACACGTGCATCTTCGCGTGAGGAGGATATTTTCACGCTGGGTGCCGCACAACCTCACCAATGCTCGCCGAAGCAGGTCCGGGTGGAATGGTGCCGTGATATGGTAAAGAAATTTGAATCAGGCTCGTCTCGGCGTGTATACGACATAATTACAGGTGATGAGTCTTGGATTTATCAATATTATTTAGAAACGAAGCACCAGTCGACGGTTTAGGTTTTTCAAAACGAACCAACGCCTACCAACGTAAAGCGATCTAGAAGCGGGGGGGAAGATTTTGATAGCGAGCTTTTTCAATTTGACTGGCTACTTGGTGTCAATTCCTTTACGGAACAAAAGAAGAATAAACTTCTGCCTAGCATTTGGTAGGCTATTATTCAGCGTTTATTCTTATTTTGTTCCGTAAAGGAATTGACACCAAGTAGCCAGTCAAATTGAAAAAGCTCGCTATCAAAATCTTCCCCCCCGCTTCTAGATCGCTTTACGTTGGTAGGCGTTGGTTCGTTTTGAAAAACCTAAACCGTCGACTGGTGCTTCGTTTCTAAATAATATTGATAAATCCAAGACTCATCACCTGTAATTATGTCGTATACACGCCGAGACGAGCCTGATTCAAATTTCTTTACCATATCACGGCACCATTCCACCCGGACCTGCTTCGGCGAGCATTGGTGAGGTTGTGCGGCACCCAGCGTGAAAATATCCTCCTCACGCGAAGATGCACGTGTAGAATTTTGTGAAGGCTTCCCGATCCAACCGGCGTTATATGCTGAATCTTTTCATACGTAACTCGCCTTTTCTCCAGGATTATTTTTTTCTCTGATAGCACGTTTTCTACCGTAACAGCCGTCAACTCTCTTTCTTCATCCCGTAAAGTTAGTCGACTGAGCTTGAATTCGTTATACCAACGATACACGGTTGCCTTGAAGTCGGTCGTCCAATTCCTCCGGTTTCAGGTGACACTTGAAATCGTAAACAGTCATAGCGCAAAAATGTTCTGTCTACTCTCTAAGCACGTCCGCAGTTTCGGCCTTCGTTACGGACGTTTCCTACTCCGTATCAGCTACGGACTTACGATTAGTCGCGACCTCGAACTAAGAATGAATGACAACACGATTAGACAGTTGTCCCTACTCCCGATGCGATTTTGCCTGTCCGAAAAGTTGGATTTGACACTTGTTTTGACGGAACGTTATGTCATTTGATACGACATCAAAATAGTTATCGTGCTGCTGACGAAAGTTAATAAATTTAAAATATGGCTGCTTTTTTAATGCTCGAAGAAACTTTACAGGCAGAACGGAGGCGTCGCCGATTGCCTCTTATTAAAACACGTTAATAAATAGGGTATTTGTATTTTTATTATTGATTAGGTACTATAATTTTCAAACTTGATATTTTGCTTACAGGACATAATGGGTGTTGACAGGCGGAAGATACTGTTAAAAAACAAATTTTACACAATAAAAGTATTGTTTTTAGTAACAAATTTTTATTCAGCATCAATCAACGCAACTCGGCTTCTTGCTGAATCGGCAGGTAGGTGTCGCCGAACTCGTGGACGTGCACGACGAGAATGTAATGCTGAAAAACAAATGAAAAAAAAAATTACTCTACATTAGCTTAGTAATTCATAAACATGATTTAAACATAAACATAACATCACGCCTTGTTTCCCCGAAGGGTAGGGCAGAGGTGAACATATAGTACACCCACATGATATATATTTCATAAACATGATTTATGTGATCTATTAGTAAAGCAAAGATCTATTAGTGAAGTAAGTATTATTGATCACTAGTAAGTGATCAATAATACTTACTTCGCTGATTATGAATTGGCAGTTCCATTTACCAGTGCCTCAGAGAACACTGCGGGTTGCTCCTGGGAAAGTGGGATGGCTGGTGTAGCAGCAGATATTTGTGTGGGTGTGATGACTGCTGGGACTTGTCTTACAAGTGGACCCTGTACAACAAAGACTGAATATCATTGACGGATACAAAAAAAATATAATTATGTATCTGTTAAGTATAATTATTTAATTTAAAAGTCTCGGGAAAGACTCCATGCAAAATAATTATAAATACATGAATGCTGTTGTTTCTTGTTTTTTTACCATTGGAACAAATTTACTAGCTATGTTAAATTATAAATTTTATTATTACTGATGGAAAACTGGCACTCTCGCCTCAGTTTGCGTCTCTCTAAAACCTTCTCCCATAATTGACAGTATCCTCAATTCAAATTACGAGAGGGTTGGTGCTACCGATGGGCCTCCACCTGTAGCACATGCTGAACGTCTGGCAGATCCAGCAGCTTTTTCGGTCGAGTGTTTTTTATCATTGTATGCACTTTAATAATGGCATGACCTTAAAATCATATTAATACGAGTAATGTATTAAACTTACCCTTTGCCACTGCTCCACGGACTTTGTGCAACTCCCCTTTGAATTAAGGAAGTTGCACAGGCTTTCCCTCAGCCGTTTGGATCGGATTCTCCAGTCGGCACCCCTCAATAGTCCGCGAACCAACTAATTATGCTCACTCATAAAATCGTGGAGGGCCTCAATTTGTGCATGAATTGCTGCTGGAGCGGTTGGGGCCATTTTACTAAACTAGCGAAAACTTCCCGCGACGTATAAGTAATATTATAAAAGTACACAGTAAATATATATTTTGAAAAAAACTGACATTTCATTTGAAAGTTGCCGTCAGAAACTTCAGAAAGAAAAAGGGCATAGGTATTAATAGGATAAAACCACGATACGGATTAAAATTGCAAAAATAGTTCAATTCTTTAACTTAAGACATAATTAAACTATATTGTTAGAAATGTGGTTTTTTCTAAGAATACCAGCATTTTCTTTTGTTTAATAAGCTAGAAAACTTCAAAGTACGTAAACCGGTAATCGACCGGTAAAATAGCGCAGCTCTATCGTCATGCGTCATTCGTTCACAAATATTGTCTATGATTCCGTTAGAAACTCATGAATCCGAAATCAATCGGGAGTAGGGTCTAGTGCTTAGTTTCGAACTACCTTCAGACGGACACGTTTCGTCGTTGACGGAGTAAGAGAGTGGACCCCCAGATCCATTTTTAATGAGACACGATAATTTAAATTAGCTCGCAAACAATTTGGAGTGGAATTTTAAAATTGTAATGTACCAATTTTTACTTACAAATAATTTTATTTTGAAAATCGACTATAGCTAGCCAGTCTCTCATACAAAAAAATAAATTTTCGCACTACTTTCAGAGTGGCAAGGTAAATATGAATTAAAAAGTCACATTGGTACTTGCCCGCATTTGAACCCACAACCTTGTACATGAGGCTTTAACCACTGGGGTGGCATCCCAGTGGGTAAAGCCTCTCATGCACGTGATAAATACCGCTAGAGACTTTCAATTATTGCTGAAATGTGGCAGACGTTTTGTTGATCGCACGAATCTGCTTCTTCACTTGTAACTGCAGACAATTCTGCAACTGTCCTCAGTGTCCCTAGTCCTGCACATTTTGTTTGAACAGATAAGAGGATTAAAATACTAAAGAGTGTTATCGCACCACAACAGAACGTAGTGGCAGAATGAGCCAATAGGATTATTATGGAGACAGCGCGATGTATGAAGATGGACAACAGCCAACGTAGATTATGCCAATAATGACGTGGACTGCAGATTCCAGTATAGTATAGTGTAAACTAACCTGTGCAATTATTGGTGGCACTGTTTGTAAACAAAAATCTAAAAGAACAAAAAGCGATCGTATGTCCCATTCAAAATGTTTCTTCAAAAAACGGCCGTTGTACAGACGAGTTGGTCGAATTATGCACCAGTCTGAAAACCAATTGTCGTACTTAAAGAACGTTCTAATTCAAGTCGCAATTTCACCTCAGCGACAATAAATGTAAAACAATTATGAAAATTGATTTTATTTTTGGCAGATTGATACTGAGATTTGAATGCGAACATCTCAAAAATACGGGAATGGCCTCTCGTATTTAGTTTTATGGGAAAGCCGCAAACAACAGACTGTAGCGTGGTCAAGCACTCAGGGCTGAAAACATGCCCTTTTCGGACCCAAGTAAAGAATGACTGTTCATTCGTAAATAAAAAATACCTGGCAAAAAGGTTAAAATTACTGTTTTTAATTATAACCGATCAGAAAACTTTTGTAAAAACACGGTTTCATGCCCGAACGAAACATGTTAGGCATCATATATGAGACAGTTTGTGAATGATCGAACCATTATCATAAAATACTTATTTACAGGAGTTATGTTAGTAGTTATAATAACAAAACTTCCGTGAAGAGTATAATATAAAAAGGTTAACTGGTCATTTAATGTTATTTTATTAATTTTATTTGCTTATGGGCCAATGTTGGTAATTAATAATGCTCTCTGTAAACGCAATCCATCGTACTTGCTACATGGACTTCGGAAACGTGTTCGAAATGATTATGACAGGTGTCTGTCATCTGTCATTAAAAGTAGAAGCTCATGGTTCTCTGATTGTTCAACAGTAAAATATCTAACTGAATCCTAGCAATACTTTTATTTTGTGGCCATAATTCAAAACAATAGAGGACGTATTGAAGCCGTGATCAACGAGGCCACCTACTGGTCCAAAGTAATCCAGTTAATTATACGTATTTAGCATCATCAATTCGAAAAATGATGAAGAACCTTAAAAATAAAACGTAAAACATAACACTTTCTCTCGAGTCTCATTAATATGCTTAGCCTGTCTAAGTGATGGGTCAAGCCAAACCCCCAAATATTTAACCGGTAATGTTACGTCATTAATTGTTAAAGTAACTGTCTCTCTTGCCACACCGTTATAAAAAATACAGACACTGCTTTTCAGAGGTGATATCTCAAGACCCAAATCCAAAAGAAGTTCAGTCATCTTATTTAAAGCAGGTTGTAATCGTTGTTGGGCCAATGAGACATTACTGCAAGTGTTAAACAATACAAAATCGTCTGCATACTGTGACAGAAACAAGTCCCCACTAGTATGGACATACATCCATATTTGCTAAAATTAAAAAGTAAGGGTGACAATGGATTGCCTTGCGCCAATCCCCGACCTTTTTTTTTTTTTTTTTGGGTGGGAAATCATCAAATGACTTCTCCCGCTCTGGGGGGAGCGGGAGGGCGTGTCAGACTTTTACTGACTAAAACCCACCCGTGTTCCTTCAGTTGCCTGTGCCAGGGCCACGGTTTTCTCTGTGAAATAACCCGCGACCCTGAGGCGTCGCACTATGTGGAGGTGCCTAAGAGGGCCTGGCCATAAATACATTTTGTAAAAATCGGCGCAGGTACTCGTATTATACCTCAAACTGTAGCTTTGAAGTTAATCTACTATATTATACATAAATTATGTATGTGGTCGGTACTGGTTTATAAAAAAGATCATCTAAACACGATCATTCCTAAACTATCACATAACGATCTGAATTTGTATTTTTTTCAAGATTATTTTCTAGCCACCTAGCAATGAAAACTATACAAGTATTATACCATTACAGAAAGCTTATACTATGTACTTTTGACTGATATGCATAAAAATGCTATATATGTGTAAATATATTTACTAGAAATATTTATCTCGTGACATGTCATTTTTGAGTACCTGAAACTTTCAATTAGAGTTTTGACAGTTGCCGAAATTTGCCGAAGGTCTGGAAATTATGTTATTTGATAGGAAATTTAATATTATAATAAAATAAGAAAAGAAAAGTTGCAATTTCGTTGCACAACATATGTTAATCTATTATAGCATAAAACAGTAAAAAATCCTACAAATACGTAGGTGATGCTATTTGACTACTTGCTTATGATAGGTCTTATTTGTGACATTTTATTAATTGCGGTTTACGTTAAGATAATGTATCGAGTGTTTCCCACCATTTTTTAGTTCACATACATAATAAATTATCAATTATACATATCGTAAACCGCATAACCACACAATGATAATTCGTTCTTTCTACCACAATTTTGCACACGTTTCAATTCAATATTTTTATATAAAATAGGGATTCGAATACTCAATAATTAAATACTGTTTTTCGTTCGTCATTGTCGTTACTTAAAGTGTAGTAACCTAACCATCTACCTTCTCGCAACAATGAGTGAATTCAACTGTACCAGACGTGACTTATGTCTTGTTTTAATTGAAAGTGACGGGAATTATGTTGTTGCTTTAACAAGTTATATACGGAATAATTTTACCAACTTTTCCGAGGCAAATATCGCTAAGATTGTAGCAAGTGTGCAAAAAAATCTTATTACAAACTTTCGTCAACGTTACACAAAATCTGGCATAAATAAGCAAATATTTTTAAACAAGAATAGCGTTTGGTTGGACGTCATATTTTCTGTGAATCTGGAAGAACCTACTTGTGAATCCGAACCTTCGACATCGACAGGAAAGCGAGGACGCCCTTCGAAAACCTACGAAGACAGTTCCGATAGAACACAAAGACGAAAAAACAAGGAGTTGCTTGAAACAAGTGGCCTTGATTTTATACTGAATTCATATCTTCAGGGATTGAGATCTCAAGGGGAAACCGAAGAAGCATTCATTGTCGAAATTTTACGAGTATTGCCCATGGAAAAAAAAAGTGATATACGTCAAAATCTCCTAAACGAACCTGCACATTTAACAGCGTACTCTAAAGACGAAGCTCTCAGTATTTTCATCGAGTTGGACCTTAATATGGCACAGTATGAAAACATGAGGAGTTACTTAATCGCGAAGAATTGCTTATTATTTCCATCATACAAATCAATTCAGGAAGCTAAAGGAAAGTGCTACCCACCAAGATCAAGCGTAGAAATTAATTATATTAAAGCAAAGGTGAAACTTCAAGATCTGCTGGATCACACTATTGCAAGAATTTTACAAATTGATGGTGTATACAAAGTTGGCAAAACACATTTAATGCTTTATTCTAAATGGGGCTGTGATGGTTCAAGCGGACAAAGTGAATACAAGCAAGTCTTAGTTGAAGAAAGTGAGTTAATTTCGGACACTAATTTATTTATAGCTTCATTAGTGCCTCTGAAACTTATAAATATTAATACAAATGAAACTGTATGGGAAAACCCTGTTCCATCATCAGTAAGATTTTGTAGGCCCATTTTAATAGAGTTTTCAAAGGAGACACCTGAAAAGACAAGAAGTGTAGTTAATGAAATTGAAGCTCAAAAGGACGCTCTTACACCAACTTTAGTCAATATAAATGGAGAAGGTATCGAAATTAAACATACATTATTTTTAACCATGGTTGACGGGAAAGTGGCTCGAGTTTTGTCAGAAACTTCATCAGGTGCTGTGTGCACTATTTGTGGTGACAGGTGACAAGACCAACAGAGATGAATAATTTAGAAAAAGTGCAAAATACACCCGTTGATGAAAATGCTTATCAATTTGGGTTATCGACATTGCATTGCTGGATTCGATTTATGGAGTTAATTTTACATGTATCCTATAATCTAGGCTTCGAAAAATGGTATGCTACAACAAACGAAAACAAAGATTTGAAAAATCAAAAGAAGGCATATGTACAAAGAAGGTTCAGAGAAGAACTTGGTTTTAAATATAGATAAACCTAAACAAGGTACTGGTAACAGCAATGACGGTAATACAGCTAGAAGATTTTTTCAAAATTATCAGTGCAGTTCAGAAATTACTGATGTGGACGAGGAATTGATTAAACGATTTTATGTTTTACTTCAAGTTATGTCAAGTGGAAAAGTTATTAACACTACAAAATTCGGTCAGTATGCTTTGGATACAGCACAAAGATATGTTAATAAATACATGTGGTATTATATGCCATCATCTGTCCATAAAGTCCTAATTCACGGTGAAAGCGTCATTCGGCATTATTCCGTGTTACCCCTAGGACAACTTTCCGAAGATGCGCAGGAATCAAGGAACAAAGACTATAAACGATTCAGACTTCATCATGCTAGGAAATGCTCTAGAATAGCTACAAATGAAGATGTTCTACATACACTTTTGTATACTTCGGACCCTTACATAACAAGTTTAAGAAAACCATCTAGTAAAAAGTCTATGGATTTTATAGATGAAGCTTTAGAGTTAGTTGAATAATACAGTGTTTTTTTTTTAGTTAAAAGTAATGGTATATAATAATAGCAGAAATCATTTTAAGAGTTTAATTTGTGTTTATTATAGCATTTAAGGTCATATTATTTAAATATAGTCATAAATTTCTAAACATTTTTCAACATTTCAAGTTTACTATTTTTTTTAGACAATAAACATATGATTATATCCATTAATTGTATATTATTTAAAAGTACATTTATTCAAGAATACACAAAAAAAAATCAGCAGCAAATCTATGAAAACATGGAAGTTATGGATTTATGACCCGAAACCGACTCAATCTCCACATAGTGCGTCGGCCCTATCGGACCCCGTCACTTTGTGCTGACATATCTTTGAGGCGCGCGTGGAACACAACGCGCCGTCGACCCGGGCCTGGTCCTTATCGGACGGCAAGCTACCCATTGCTCGCCGTCCGCAAGCCCGCGCCTACGGTGGCCGGGAATCTGCCGGCGACTCCCGACGCCCAGAGCGTCTCCTGCGGCGGCTAGTGGGGGCGTGAGGGCGCAAGGCTCTCTCCCTCACCCTCTCCGCCTCCTCCTTCGCGAGCATTACTGCTTCGCAGAAGGAGGTGACGGCTTGCCATTCCCTCTCGCTCCGTACCATGGCCTGGACCAGGGCCGGACGCGAGAGATCGCCACCGCCAATCGCCTCCGCGAGGACACTGCGGTGCTCCGCCCAAGCTGGGCATACCTCCACCGTATGCTCCACCGTGTCCTCCGGGCGATCCACACAATGGTGACACCCGGGCGTTTCCTCCCGCCTTATGCGAAACAGGAACCTCCCGAAACAACCGTGTCCGGTGAGGACCTGTGTCAGGCGGAAGGTGAGGACGCCGTGGCGCCTCTACAACCACTCCTCAAAGAGGGGACTTACCGCCGCTATTGTGGCGTGCCCAGCCAATCCCCGACCTGACGTGCGACTAATGACGTGATTATTTATTGTAATTTTAAGATTTCTTAGCTTGAGAATGTTCCAGAGGTAACTACAGATCCTGGATCCTACAGCAATTCGTTGCATGATTTTCAATAGAACTTTGACGTCTACGTAGTTATATGCGTTATTAATATCTATGAAAATCCGACGGAAGATGCCGATGTTACGCAACAGGTTGCTAGAAGGTTAGATGGCAAATAAAAATGTCTGGCTATCTTACTTGATCTTGCCAAAGCATTTGAAACCGCTTCTGTTCCTAAACTTAACGCTAAACTGGAACTCGTCGGTGTGCGTGGCATTCCACTTGAGATATTCAAAAATTACCTAAAAAATCTAACAAAACTGACTCACACTACAATGTGAGTAGTACCGCGATACTGGTTTACGGACCTACATGGGATATGGTCAAAGCTACCGCAGAAGATGCCTTGAGAAAAATAATGAAATGGCTTAGTTTAAAGCTCCTGACACTCAACTTAAACAAAACTACATACGTACCGTTCGCAATCCGTCGTAACACTGCACCTTCTCATACTTTCTCTGTAATTGCTCACTCATGCCCCAATTTAAATGAACCCTGTGTCTGTTCAGCACTCACCAGAGCTGACAGTGCAAGGTACCTTGTGCAACCAAAACTAGTGTTTTGAGAGTGGAAAGAGCACAAAGAGCCATTCTCAAAGTCATGCCTAAAAAACCTTACAGGTACCCGACCACAGAATTGTACTCTGACTGTAAAGTTCAGACTGTACGACAACTCTATGTACTCAGATCACTTCTAAGAATACATGTCGGTCTGCCTCCGCCAAATCCAAATAAGCGAGTAAATCTTCGTCCAAGAACCCAGCACAATACGACCTTCGCAACACATCAATTCTGCACACTAAGTACACACATATACCAAAAAAATAACTCACAAATAAACATAATATATTGTTGTAAATTAAATAACCGAAGAAGGAAATTTGTATATAAGGAAACGCTGCTCACAGCGCGCCCATCACCAGGTCCACCGTATCGTAGAGCATTACTGCGCTGGTCTGCAGTGCAACGCGACGACGGGTGTGCTATTCTTCGACATAGCGAAAGCCTTCGACAAAGTCTGGCACAACGGCTTGATATACAAGCTTTACCAACTAGGAGTGCCAGATCGTCTCGAGCTCATCTTACGAGACTTTTTGTCGAATCGCACCTTCCGCTATTGCACCGAGGGTGCACTCTCGTCCCCTCACCCTATTCGCGCCGGAGTCCCTCAGGGTTACGTCATATCTCCTCTAGCCTTCACGCTGTTCACCAGCGATATCCCAAAGAGTAAAAAGGCTCAGTTGGCCCAATGCTATAGCTCGTACTCTTCAAACCTCCGCAAACGTCCTAGGCGCTTGGTTTCGGAAATGGAGAATCGAGGTCAACCCCGATAAGAGTCAGGCGGTTCTCTTCTCGAGACGTCGTCGATTCCCTCCCCCTCTTCCCAGCCCGATCACTATGTACGGCAAGCCAATCCCTTGGGAGAAGCAAGCCAAATACCTAGGCGTGATCCTCGATCAAAACCTAACGTTCAAACAGCACATTAAGGCGGGTCGCGGGCGCACCGCTTTCGCTCTTGGTAGACTCCACATCATTCTGACAGCCCGTTGCAAACTGTCACTTAAATGCAAGCTGCGTATCTATACCGCATTCATCCGTACCATCATGACCTATGCCTGCGTTGTATTTGCGCACGCTCACCCACGTCATCTCCATAAGATGCAGACCCTCCAAAACCGTTTCCTTAGAAAGGTCACGGGTGCCCCCTTCTATGTCCGTAATATAGATCTCCACGTAGACCTTAAAATGCCAACCACAAAACAGTTCATGAAACGCTTATCGAAGCGTTTCTTCGACTGTGGCATCAAACACCCAAACCCCTTGATCTTAGCGGCCGCCCGCTATACTCCCTCCCGCATTAGCAGTCTTCGCCGACCAAGGCATACTTTAATCGACCCCGATGACGCCACTACCCTCCTCCAGGAGAGCAGTAAGTCAAACAGCACTTTACACAAGCGCAAAACCCGATCGCCGTCATTCCGTCCTCGCCGCCGAGGCGAGCCGCGACGCCCAAATCCACGCCCCTCCCGACCCTTGCTCGAGCCAGCCCGCGCCGCTGAGCCTGTAGCTTCAAATTCGTCCCTAAATCACTCAAATCCTGATCCAGCTAGTCCCTTGCTGCCCTCTTCCAGCGACGCCCTAAGCCGAGGTTCGTACCCCACAGGGGGTGCCCTTAGCGTGTAGTCGCTTAGTTTTTAGTTAGTATTAAGTTTAAGTCCTGGCTGGAGGCCTTAATTTATTAGGGCAACCACAGGCAAGTCCGTCTAAGCAGACGACAACCTCATAGGTTGACCTGCGAGATGCCATTCCCAAAAAAAAAAAAAAACAGCGCGCCCCTTTCGTTCGAGAGCCATCAGACCGACAACACGTTGTCAGAGCGACCGATATTTTTTTAATTAATAATTTCGTGTGTTGTTTTTGTAGCTAATTGCTAATTTATTAAATTGATGTTGTAGCTGTGAGATTTTTGATTAAAAAAAAAAAAACTTACAATCTAGTTTTGCAAGATCTGAAGTGGGATAAGATCCATTTTCTGTTTTTTGTTGATTAGGTTTGTGCCTAAATATAAAAATTGTATAAAAAATGTCGGATCGCTGTCGAAGTCGTCGTCATAGCCGTGAGCCAGGCCGGCGACAAAGCAGACATCGGGATCGTACGCAGACCCCGGAGACTGACCTACAGCGGGAGCTGAAGGTCATGCGAACACGTTTGAAGGCGTTAGAAGATCAAGCAACGTTTTCACAGTCAAAACGCTTGCGCAAAAAGAGGGTATCTCCACATAAGTCACCGCATTCCGAACGTGCCGCGTCGCCGCCGCCTGCCCAGCGCCAGACGACCCCGAAATCGGTCGGCAACATGCTGACCGCGTTGAGTCGCCGTTGCCAATGGGATTGGCGCGTTCGCCGCGGACACATACGCCACCCCTGCCGTCTGTGCCGCCTAGCGTGCTGCGTGCTGGTCATATGGCAGAGTCCTTGTTGGAACATGCTGGTGCAGTTAGCGACATCACTGCCACGGATCGCATAGTAGATGCTATCCGTTCCATCAATAATCGGGTGAGATCAAACCAACATTTTTTTATTTCTAGTTTTGATCCTAGTCTGAATATTATTAGTGATTGGTGTGACGAAGTTGATAGGGCAAAACTTTTAAATAATTGGAGCGATCATGAATGTCTTTCGCGAATAGGTAATTGTTTGAAAGATGATGCTCGTTCGTGGTTACGCGAGTGGGTTACGAGTGATCGTACTTGGAGTCGTTTCAAAAAGGAATTTACGCTTTTATGTCCGAAAACTCCAGACATTGCGGCTATTTTATTCGACGTAATGAACTCAAATTCTGATAATTACCCTACGTATGCGGATTACGCCCGACGCTCGTTGCTTCGATTACGCATAGTGCACGGACTCAGTGACGAGCTTATTTCTGCGATTGTTGTTCGTGGTATTGTGGACGCCCACATTAGAGCGTCAGCTATCAATGCTAAGTTGTCACCTAACAACATAGTTGATTTTTTGTCGATTTATGTAAAACCGTCTACTTCTAGGACACAAAGTTCACGTTCTACCTCACAAAATAATTCTGTTAAAAGTAATCACGCGAACAATGTAATCAGAAAGCGTAGGCTTGAGGAGGGTAAGTGTTTTTCGTGTGGTGCAGCTGGACATAAACAGGCAGTCTGCAATAAGAAAGCCAAGGTCGATTCAAGTGAAAATTCGAACAACAGTGGTTCAAACAATTTCATCTCTAAACCAGAGTTCGTGCCGTTAAAATCTGAGCCTTGTTCTTTTTGCAAAAAACCTGGTTTTAAAGTAGATAACTGCTTCGCAAAACAAAAATCTGAGTCGCGCAACAAAAATAACGTTAATTTTTGCCTAGAAAACAAGATTACCCGCAATAACGATGTCGTAGTAGCCGTTATTCAAGGTATACCGGTAGATGTGTTCATAGATAGTGGGTCAACCATATCGCTTATATCGTCGTCGCTGCTAAAACATTTTAATTGCGCGCACAAGCTAGCATTTCGCGTATTACGGGGATTGGGAAGTCAAGAAATCGAAAGCACTTCATATGTCACTTTTCCGATTGAGTTCGATTGTTTAACACTTGAGGTAGATTTGTTTGTTGTGGCACCCGAATTTATGAATACGCCAATTATTGTGGGAACTGACGTGCTCAATAGGGAGGGTGTTCGGTATATTCGCACGCGCAATTTTCAATCACTTAGTAGAAAGGTAGACATTGCGGAAGATGTAATGACTGTTCAGTGCAATGAGCCAATACCAATTAACACGCCTCTCGTAGGTGATCAATTACAACGTTTGTTCAATATGATAAATGAGTTTTCTGCATATTTCATATCCGGTACCGCGACATCGACTGTCAATACGGGGTGTATGACAATCAGACTGAGCAACAATACTCCCGTCAACTACCGACCCTATCGAATGTCTCATGCAGAAACACTTCGCGTTCGTGAGATAATTAAAGACTTGATTGCCAAAGGTGTTATTCGCGAATCAGATTCCGACTATGCAAGCCCAATTCTTTTAGTTAAAAAGAAAGACGGATCGGATAGGATGTGTGTAGATTTCCGTAAGTTGAATGAAGTCACAGTTAAGGATCGTTTTCCAATGCCGCGAATTGACGATTACATAGACCGATTGGGGAGAAATAGGTACTTCACCAGTCTTGATATGGCAACTGGCTTTCATCAGATTATTCTTCATGAGGAGTCTGTTACACTAACCGGATTCGTTACGCCGGAGGGCCATTTTGAATTTCTGAAAATGCCATATGGATTGGCAAATTTTCCGGTGGTGTGTCAACGCATCATCTCAAAAACACTGCGCCAATTTATCAATGCTGGTGATGTACTTGTGTACATAGATGACGTCTTGATTATGAGCCAGACAATGGACCAGGATTTCGGTCTCTTGTACCAGGTACTTAGAGCTTTAACAGCCGACAGAGGCCGCATGTTTCAAAGTGCTAACTTTCTCAACTGGGTCAAAACTATGGGGTGTGATACACATTTTATAACGCCTGAGATGCACCAATCTAATGGGCAAGTTGAGCGTTATTGTCGAACGGTTTTAAATATGATACGTGTCAAAACTAACTATCGACAAAACGCGTGGCCGACTGTTATTTGGAAAATCCAGTTCATCATTCCATCACCAAGCACAGAACTACGCAATGCTCCGCCCTCAATCTGCTGGCGGGTATTGAAGCAGCAACTCCGCTTTTAAGAAGTTTGGTGCGTGATGTTGCATTCGAGGGTTCCAGTCCTAATAGAGAGAGCCTACGTGAAATCAGCAGACAGAGAGCAGCGGAACGACTCAGGCAAAATCGGCACCAGCAAGATGCTTACGTCAATCAAGGGAGGAAGCCCCCCAGAGCTTTTTAATTAAACGGTTTGGTTTTTGTGCGAAAGCAGGCTCAAGCAACCGGAAAGTTGGACTCATGTATGCGTGGCCCCTACCGCATCATGAAGACGCTGCCACAAGGACGCTACGAGCTCTAACTCCTGGCCGGCTCGTATGGGAAGTACACGCAGGCGGCTGCGGAATACATGATTCCTTGGCGCGGAGAGTGGACTCCTGAAGTATGTGCTGCTTACTTCAATGGTGAGTGCAGTATGCCTCTCTTATATATGAAGCTTCATATGTGTTTATGTTGTATTGTGATGTGTTGGGATAGTGAAGCTTATCCCAACACATCACAATACAACATGTAGTGCCTCTTTCCTGACCAAATCGAGTTATGAGTACGCCTCACGGCTAGCCTCTGACTCCGCTAAGTTATGCCACACAGTGCGGCATCTTCTTAGCTGAATATCAAGATGCGTCTTGGTATATGACTCACACGCTAATTTATCGAGTCAAGCTTCACGTCGTGCCTCTATCTCGGTGGCTTAGTGTGTGTCAGACAACAATCAATGATGTGTGTGTCACAATGCGTGGCATTGTGCCTTAAGCACATGTTTTTAATGTCTTGTGCAAATGCAGACCATGAAGATGAGGAGTCTACACTTGTTACTGCTGAGTCAGCAGACCAGTCTGTCTACCAACCACAAGCTGGTACTTCCGGGACACAGGCTGAGACGGCGCGGCATCTCGTCGAGCCGCAACCACTGCAGCTTCAGGTCGAGCTTGAGCCATTGCAGTTCCACGTCGAGCCCGAGCCGCCGCAGCTTCACGTCGAGCCCGAGTCACTGCAGCTTCATGTCGAGCCTGAGGCACCTACAGCAGACATAGAGCTCTCCATGCCTGTGCTGGAGACCGACCACGAGAGCTGAAGACATCGTGAGGGAGTCCGGGACGGCCTCCTGTCAGGAGAGGCCGTGTTGTAAATTAAATAACCGAAGAAGGAAATTTGTATATAAGGAAGCACTGCTCACAGCGCGCCCCTTTCGTTCGAGAGCCATCAGACCGACAACACGTTGTCAGAGCGACGGATATTTTTTTAATTAATAATTTCGTGTGTTCTTTTTTTTTTATTTTTTTTTGATTCAGCATATAACGCCGGTTGGATCGGGAAGCCTTCACAAAATTCTACACGTGCATCTTCGCGTGAGGAGGATATTTTCACGCTGGGTGCCGCACAACCTCACCAATGCTCGCCGAAGCAGGTCCGGGTGGAATGGTGCCGTGATATGGTAAAGAAATTTGAATCAGGCTCGTCTCGGCGTGTATACGACATAATTACAGGTGATGAGTCTTGGATTTATCAATATTATTTAGAAACGAAGCACCAGTCGACGGTTTAGGTTTTTCAAAACGAACCAACGCCTACCAACGTAAAGCGATCTAGAAGCGGGGGGGAAGATTTTGATAGCGAGCTTTTTCAATTTGACTGGCTACTTGGTGTCAATTCCTTTACGGAACAAAAGAAGAATAAACGCTGAATAATAGCCTACCAAATGCTAGGCAGAAGTTTTCTCTGCACACCTAGCAATTTTTATAAAATAGTTGTCCTGACTAAACATAAAACGTTTGAGCGCACTACTCGATCGGTACCCACACTAATAGCGCACGCACCGCACACTCATGTGCCTGCCAGCTGGCTAGGTAGGTAAGCACTGCAAGAGTAGGAGTACGCACTAGGTATGTGTGTACGTTAGTTCAATGACCGAACATTACGTACAGATCACACGTAAAGTCTCGTACACACTGGCGCGACGCCGCAGCGCGACACAAAGGCACCGCGTGTCGCGCGACGAGTGGTGCCTCTGTGTCATGCTGTGGCGTCGCGCCTGTTTGTGGGAGCCTTAATAAATAAGCTTTGGATTATTTTGTTCTAAGTTATTAGGTTTAGTAAAGGGGAAGCATTTTCAAATCGAGCAACTTTTCGCCCGTCTGCGATAGGGTGTTACCTCCGGCGTGCGCCCGCGCCCTTTCGCCGCACGGTCGTCCCGGAGACTGACTCATTTAAGGTTCGTACCCACGGTCCCGTCGTGCCTGTTTGTGCGAGCCTTTATCTCTGATGCGTACTTATCTGTTGCGATATCATATTCTGAGTCGGCGTGTATGAATGATTTGAATCATAAATATTTACACTAATTAAATTCGGTAAAGTTAAAAGTAATTACTTACAGATTTGAGCTATTTACACTACACTATTTCTTCGTCTCCTTTTAAGTAAACTTTCAAAATGTCCACCGCCTTGCTCGATGCACTTTATTGCACGCTTTCTTATGTTAAATTTTAGTTTATTTAGTTCTTCAGTGTCACTTTTCATAATACCTAAGGAGAGTTCAATTTTTTGTCTGAGGTCTTCTACACTCGTTGCCTTGTTTACGTAAACGAGCGAGTGACCAATCCAACGGGGCCCTTATTCCGCATCAAGATGCTGCCGAACGGTTTATGAGAAATGCGCGGGAGCACCGTCGTGTTTTTAAAACACGTCTCTTAAAAAGAAGAGCGGGACGTCCTCCAATAACTCGGGCAATGTATGCCGTGTTAGGACGAAAGGTACCGGAGTCCCTCAGACGCTGAGTTGCACTTAACATTGTCCTGGCGCTCACTCTAGTATCATATCGTTCGTTGAACTCTCGATGCGCTAACTCGACATTATCGTTGCAACGAGCCAGTGTCCTCACCATCTCCGTGTACTGAATATTGGTGTACTGGAATGCCATCGCGCGCGTAAACAAATAAATGTGACAGCAACAAAAATTTCATTCGGGAACACTTGTCGCTGCCGGAGAATAACTAAACCTTTGATGTGAGGCGGGCAGTGGCGGCGCGTGCGTCTGCATGTCAAACGTCAAAGTTGTAAGTTGGCAAATTAATACATCTCGCTCTTTCACATTAATCTTCCATTTGCAAAAGAAGTACTACTCGTACAAATGTTCTAATATTTTGGCTTTTCTAAACAAACAAATGTGTAAAACGATCTACAAATTTGGTCGCGCAATTAAAAAAGCTTTATTTCTTTGAGATAAGATCTAAATTGCCTTAAATTAACTTCTTTGTCTAACAGGACAAGACTAAATGTAATAAAAAGTAAAAAGCAATGCTTATGTGTGTAAGAAAGCTATGATCGGACTACAAATTCAGTTTTGCATTTAAATAAGACGTACTGGTTTGGAACAAGGTTTAAGTTTCCTTAAATTGACTTTTTTTTTACGCGCTTTACACATAGGATTACTATGAGTGAGTTGCAAATTCGGTCTTGCATTTGAAAAGGCTTTATTCGTTTGTGATAAGGCTTAAATTTTCTTAAATCAAATACTGTATTACCTTGTTACGACGCGGTGGTACTAATTTCAGGTAAATTAAAGATTTTTCCTGGAAAAATTAACACATAAATAATGACGGAAATGGATTCAGAAGCTGATTCTGAGCAAACTACTTTCAGGTCTTGCGCTTATTCTGTTACACGTTGTATAGCCCATGGGATTTATGGAAGTTGGTCCGTGCACCGTGTGACTTCTTTTTATTCTCGAAAATAAAAAATCAGCCCAAAGGGATACAATTTTCGTCGCCGGAAGATGTGCTGGCAGCGTTCGAATAGGCTGTAAACGAAGTGTCTACGGCGGACTGGAAAAAGTGTTCCGAAAACTGGTTCAGACGCATGAAACTTTGCATAGAGGCTAGTGAAGAGTACTTTGAAAAGATTTAATAAAAAATATGTACTTATAGAACATTAATTTCCACGTAATTTCTGAGTTTATCTTGGACAGTACTGACGTCGGTGAAGAAAAACATCGTGAGGAAACCTAGACATATAGTTAATATACGTCTGGAATGGTCAAACCGTCTTGAGCAAGCGTGGTAATCAATGCTTGTGCCTTCTCTGTATTATAAGAGGTCTTTGCCCAGCAGTGGGACAATAACAGGCTGATATTATTTTTATTGATTATTATTTATTTTAGCACCAATAGTGGATTCTTTAGGATTCGTCTTTAACACGTTTCAGGCAGAACCAAACTTTTGTACCTACTCTATTGACACAATAATCGTCAAAGCGGAATATAAATTCACAATAATATTACTTCGTCGCGAAGAGGCAAGTGCTTTTGAGAGCCAGTTCCTTATAAATTTATGGAATATCTTTGAAGTCATAGGTGAATATTCAAGACTACATCTCGCTTAAGAGTATTCTGGTTATTCAATATACTGAATTGAGTAAATAGAGAGATATATTGAGTCCATGTTTGTTTATAATCGATATGTTGTGTGAACAGTACTTGCATTTGATTTGTTTGTAGACCTCGATGTGTTTATGTAGCGGTTGGAAAAGCCCATCATTTGTGACTGGCTAAAGTTTGAAACACACAGTGACAATGTAGTGTGTTGTATTGTTTACGTGGCTATAATAACCCTGGACTTAAGTTTCATTAAATTCGCTACCGGCGTGCGTATGTGACCAGGGGGTCTACTCTCTTACTCCGTCAACAACGATACGGGTCCGTCCGAAGGTAGTTCGAAACTATGCACTAAACCCTACCCCGATTGATTTCGGATTCATGAGTTTCTTACGGAATCATAGACAATATTTGTGAACGAATGACGCATGACGATAGAGCTGCGCTATTTTACCGGTCCATTACCGGTCCATTACCGGTTTACGTACTTTGAAGTTTTCTAGCTTATTAAACAACAAAAAATGTTGGTATTCTTAGAAAAAGACCACATTTCTAACAATATAGTTTTTATTATGTCTTTAGTTAAAGAATTGAACTATTTTTGCCATTTTAATCCGTATCGTGGCCTTATCCTATAAATACCTTTGCCGTTTTTCTTTCTGAAGTTTCCGATGGCAACTTTCAATTGAAATGTCACTTTCATAATATTATTTATACGTCGCGGGAAGTTTTCGCTAGTTTAGTAAAATGGCCCCAACCGCTCCAGCAGCAATTCATGCACAAATTGAGGCCCTCCTCGATTTTATGAGTGAGCATAATTAGTTGGTTCGCGGACTATTGAGGGGTGCCGACTGGAGAATCCGATCCAAACGGCTGAGGGCAAGCCTGTGCAACTTCCTTAATTCAAAGGGGAGTTGCACAAAGTCCGTGGAGCAGTGGCAAAGGAAGTTTAATACATTACTCGTATTAATATGATTTTAAGGTCTTGCCATTATTAAAGTGCATACAATGATAAAAAACACTCGACCGAAAAAGCTGCTGGATCTGCCAGACGTTCAGCATTTGCTAAAGGTGGAGGCCCATCGGTAGCAGCAACCCTCTCGCAAGTTATATTGAGGATACTGTCAATTTTGGGAGAGGCTTTTAGAGAGCCACAAACTGAGGCAAGAGTGCCAGATTTTCCATCGGTAATAATTAAATTTATAATTGAACATAGGTAGTCATGGAGTCTTTCCCGTGACTTTTAAATTAAATAATTATACTTAACAGATAGGTACATAATTATACATTTCTTGTATCCGTCAATGATATTCAGTTTTTGTTGCACAGGGTCCACGAAAAGACCCAGCAGTCATCACACTCACACAAATATCTGCTGCTACACCTGCCAACCCGCCCGTCCCAGGAGCAACCCGCAGTGATCACTGAGGCACTGGTAAAAGAAACTGCCAATTCATAATCAGCGAAGTAAGTTTTATTGATAACTAGTAAATAGATCACACAAATCATATTTTATAAAATACTAAGCGAATACTGAGTTTTTTTTTTCATTTGTTTACAGCATTACATTCTCGTCGTGACGTCCACGAGTTCGGCGACACCTACCTGCCGATTCAGCAAGAAGCCGAGTTGTGTTGATTGATGCTAAACAAAATTTGTTACCAAAAACAATACTTTTATTATGTAAAATTTGTTTTTTAACAGTATCTTCCGCCTGTCCTAACACCCATTATGTCCTGTAAGCAAAACATCAAGTTTGAATTTGAAAATTATATAACCTAATCAATAATGTAAATACAAATACCCTATTTATTGACATGTTTTAATAAGAGGCAATCGGCGCCGTCTCCGTTCTACCTGTAAAGCTTCTTCGAGCATTAAAAAAGCAGCCATATTTTAAATTTATTAACTTTCGTCAGCAGCACGATAACTATTTAGATGTCGTATCAAATGACATATCCTTACGTCAAAACAAGTGTCAAATCCAACTTTTCGGACAGGCAAAAACGCATCGGGAGTTGGGAAAACTGTCAAATCGTGTTGTCATTCATTCTTCCGTATACGTAGTAGGAAACGTCCGTAACGAAGGCCGAAACTAGGACTTCGTGCTTAGAGAGTAGACCCCCTGATGTGTGAACGTAAATGAAGCAACTACTAAACTGTTACGATCCTTATACACTCCTTGCGTGTAAGGATCGTAGTAGTTGGCATTCTGTAGTTTTTGCCTACCCCCATGGGAAGAAGGCGTGAGTTTATTTTTAATGAAAATTGAATTTTTTGAAATCCTCCAACACGTGGGTTGGTCATAATTATAACATTTTGATGATTGTTCCTACTCCAAGAAGGGCGATTTAGAATGCCAGTAATATTTAAGTTGTAAGGCCGGCTTACAAAACTGCGTTTTGTGTACGATATCGAGCAGTGCAATTATTGTTGTTTTGTCCATCTATAATTGTTAATAATTTCGAGTAAAAAAAACTGAGTTAAAAACTCCATGGTGGTTATAAACTCCATTAATATTTGAACCTATTAATACTCGGATTTAAAACACTTCCGTTTTCACGTAAAACAAATTAAGTTCTCGTACTTCAGACCTCTGAAAAGCAGTTTATTGTGACAAATGACGGCGCAAGTAATTTTATAAGAGTTCCATAAAATGAAGAAAAAAGCATAACATTGGAAAAAAATGCTCACGCTAATTACGTAGCGCCAGTATAGTAAGATCATTTATGCGGCAGTTATGCCAATAGTTGTTGACGATCAAATCGCGATGTAGCATTGACGTCAGCCGATGGCAATATTATATATATATTTTTTTTTGTAAGAATTTGATATTCCTAGTTTGACGTAGAATGAATTAAAAGTTATAAAGAGTGAAATTTCACAACCTTAACATAATGAAACAAAAATTGTTTGATGAAATTTGTTTTTGAGGTCAACGCCCTTAGGATAATTAGAACAATTATATACTGCTAATTATTAATTGTAAAAGCGTGCACAACATAACAGATCCATATTTAAGTCATTACACGGTAAAATTTGATTGTAAAAATAAAAAATTGAGCTTAATTATTTTACAGTGAGATGAAGAATTAGGTACTTAAAATTTTTCTAAAGTTTCTTCCTAAAACAGGCTAATTTAGTATATCCCAGAAAACTTTTGAGGTGGAGGACAGGGTTTTGTGGAGCTGTCTGGGAGAGGCCATGTCCTGCAGTGGGCAGGCTAAATCCCTAATTTTTTCCCAATTTACAAATTGCCTCGTTTGTAATCTCGTAATTTTTGCCTCGTTGGTCTAGTGGTCGCAATCGCTACTGCTGAACATGAGGTCCTGGGTTCGATTCCTAGGCCGGGCAACGTGTTATTGGGTTTTTATATCTGGAATATCTCAGTAGCAGCCCGAAGTCTGGATTTGTGCCCGGTAGATGGCAATAGGCTCGCCCCCTATTACATGGGACTTAAAACATAACTGGCGAAATGTGGGTGTTTTATAGGTACACCTCTGCCCAACCCTTCGGGGAAACAAGGCGTGATGTTATGTTATGTTTACAAATCTAGTGTGGCTATGTAGGTACCGTATCCAACCATTCATTTATTCATGTCTTAAACGAAGAAAAAAAAATAGAACGTTATTTAACGTATCGACCCATATACGAGTATCATGAAATGAAACTAGTTTTATGTTAAAAGGTTGAAATAAACTTGAGTTTTATGGTAGTTTTAATAAATGATCGGTTTTCTGTTGATTTATTGAATGGAATTTGTTACCTAATTCAATGAGTGTAGGATGACTGGCGGTGGTATTAATTTAATTTGATCAAGGAAAAAAGGAGACTAGATAATAGACAGAGTTGGCTTGCTGTAAATGACTGTGTTTTTGAGACTAGGTTGCATATGTGCCGCAAAAATAATATTTGGTATCGATGATATCGACTTTGGGTTTTGGATAGATATATACGATAGCAAAACACACACACGCACAATTTAATAATAACAAATAACATGAATATATAATACAAGGTGCCAACACACAAAACATATAATTTAAAAAAACAGTTACTTTTGTGTAAACTTATATGTTTAAACAAGATAAACCGAAAAATTTCGGTCAAATGTCAGTTGCATACGTGTGGAGAGGTTTCGTACGATGAACTTCACCTTTTTTGACATTCAAAAGTGCCTTTGATGTGCCTATTTGAAATAAACGCTTTGACTTGAATTTATAGCTTGGTCAAAATGTACTTGGCCGTTTACTTACATACCAATGGGCTTATGGTAAGTAATAAAGTCTCTGGTCTATAACGTTGTGTCATGCAATAGTACAATGGAACGGCAAAGCTTTGCATTTTGACGAATATGTAAGGTTTGTAGAGTTAGTTCTTGCTCTCTACAAGGCTTGGCTCTACATTTGATCTGACAAATTTGAACAGTGAAACGTTATGTAAGCCTTGGCAACCTACTTTACATGAAATATTTTTGGTGAGATTTTCTTAAACTACAGAGTAAAATTAATCGATTACAAGTTTCAAAAAGTGTCACAATAAATCGACTAAATCATCACGCGCCGTCACGGCCGTCCTGCATCTTCACACGTCCTCGTGTGTGTATACTTCATTATCTGTGGACAAATGAACAACGAATTGTACACACACTTTAAAACTCGGTCATTCTGACCAAACCACAATGAACATAGAATTTATGAAAACTAGACGCCAACGGTCAGCTTAATCATCACTGAGACGGAACACACAACTTAAACAGAATGGATACTAAAACAGTGCTACACAGGCTACGCATGCCACACAGGCTACGCATGCCACACAGGCTCCGCGTGCCACACAGGCTCCGCGTGCCACACAGGCTCCGCGTGCCACACAGGCTCCGCGTGCCAGACAGGCTTCGCGTGCCACACAGGCTCCGGGTGCCACACAGGCTCCGGGTGCCACACAGGCTCCGGGTGCCACACAGGCTCCGGGTGCCACACAGGCTCAGGGTGCCACACAGGCTCAGGGTGCCACACAGACTCAGGGTGCCACACAGACTCAGGGTGCCACACAGACTCAGGGTGCCACACAGACTCAGGGTGCCATACAGGCTCAGAGTGCCACACAGGCTCACAGTGCGACACAGGCTAGGGTGCCACACAGGCTAGGGTGCCACACAGGCTTCGGGGGTCAAAAATAGAACGGGTTTGCTGGTAACTGCATCAATAATTTATTTTCTAGCCAAGAGCCCGCCGACCCCATTAAGGGCTTTACTCATCGTAATAATTAGTCTACTGCCAGATAAACGTTTTTCTTGCATGCATAAATCGACGGTTTTGGACCAAGCTCGGGCATCACTATCTCGAGACTCGGGATTAAATTCAGGTAGGGTCAGGTTATTGTCTTCTGAACTAGGTTCTTTAATCGCGCGAAACAACTCCATCATTTGGCGTTGCTGCATTTCAAATAACAACTTCCAACGGTTATTTTCACTTTATAACAAATCAACACTCTGACCTGTAGGCTGTTCCTGCGCCGTTCCGTCGTATCCCA
This sequence comes from Dasypolia templi, assembly GCA_963555695.1. Taxonomy (NCBI): domain Eukaryota; kingdom Metazoa; phylum Arthropoda; class Insecta; order Lepidoptera; family Noctuidae; genus Dasypolia; species Dasypolia templi. The sequence continues at coordinate 5,159,483 of OY743156.1, forward strand.
CTTCTGATGACGGAAGATCGAGCGGCTGGGACACCACGTGTCTCTGCGGATCCGTTATCTGTTGGTCTTCCATCGCGGGCGTATACGTGCAGGTGTCTAACAATTAATATTCGCAAAGTAACGCACTTAAATTTACTTTAAAATACAGCAACAAAACTCAATCATAAAAAATAAGGATTATGATGATAATCACTGATTAAATTAAAACACAATAATTATTCAACTAGATTTTTAGAGCCCATAGATTTGTGCGTGTGCAGCGCCTGACGATCTCATCAAAAAGTGATCGCCACCACCGCCATGACACTCACAACACCATTCGGTGTTACCCGCTCTAAATTAAAAACACCACTAAAGTAATAATTTATAAACTACAGAGTAAAATTAATCGATTACAAATTTCAAAAAGTGTCACAATAAATCGACTAAATCATCACGCGCCGTCATGGTTATAATTTTCAAAATGCAGTGAAATATAAATATTTTAAGCGTTGGCAATATTATTGCGCTCCGCAAAAGTGGACGTAAATGATGTGATAACACAAATGGACTAAGTGTGAGTGTTCCCATTTAAATATTCCATATTTTACTTATTATAAATTATTTTTCTTTAAATTTGTGAGTGATGAGTAAAGTGTTATAAACATAATTTTATTTATATTATTTTTTCTTTATTATTATTGTTAATAGTATTTTGCTTAGAGATGTCTAATAGTATTACATTTTTTGTTCTAGAGATATACTGTGAGTCTGTGTGTGTGAGGAAGAGGGATTCCTTGCTAGTCGGAGCGCTTGTTTGTAAAGCTTATTTAAACAAAACTTCACATGGTGAATGAATATGAAACAAACTGTTTAAAACCAACCGGATATTTTGCTGAATTATTCAACACGTTATTAAAATATCTTCGTTTTTTTATATATATGACATCTCGCAGGTCAACCTATGAGGTTGTCGTCTGCTTAAGCGGACTAACCTGTGGTGCCCTAACAAATTAAGGCCTCCAGCCAGCGCGACTTTACGTAAGTGTGTGATGTGAAAAACTGCGATCTTTGTGGTGTGTATCATTTAAACACATACAGTCGTACCGCGAGTTCACAGCAATACGACTCTTAATGTGCCTGTGCACTTTTGAGGCTACATGCTAATCTAGCTTCCATACTCGTAAAAAATTGAAGTAGTACCTTTTAACCGTAAAAAACTACATACTTGCACCTTCCTCTAAAGAAGTTGGAGGGTGTAAGTTCTAAATTTAGTTTTCTTTTCTCGTTTGTGTGCAATTTTTTGCTTTCTAGTACTTCAGGAAGTGCAATGAGTGAGTGAGTCAGTCAGTGACAAAATCAACGTATTTGAGGTATTAATAGCACTCATAGCAAATAATGTTCTGCTTCCGATAAAATCCAAAGTATAAAAACTGAACAAATATTACTTATTGTATTTTTTAACTGTCTTGCATTATCCAGGCCGAAGCGGTGGGTATGAAAATTTGACCAAACGTTTAGAGAAAGGGTAGGCAGTGCCCCAACACGAGCCAAAAATCAAAAGGTTTTTGGCTCGTGTTGGCGGAGGTACCACCGTGGCCCCAAATTTCAATAATAAACTTGACATTGCATTTGAATCAACTTACTCTCCAATACATTCCAACTGAAAATTTAACTTTCAAGTACGCACAATGTTGAAAGATTTACCATGTCATATTTAGACTTCTTATAGTGTCGAGTAAAATCAATGTATGAGTTAAAGAGTGAAGCAAGTACGCATGCATGTGTGTGTCACCATTACATCCACAAGAAATTGTCACATAACTAGTCGCAAAATCAGCATAGTGCAAAACGTATTTTTATTACTTAGAACTCCCACAAACAAAAGTGAACCTTAAACCCAACCAAACAACATATAGATTTTCCTGTAATCTGGAGTAAGGAACAAAGTTCTTAATTTTTTTTTAAATTATAGGCTCAGTAGTTTCAGATGAAAGGGCAATGGTCATGGCATAAATTTTCTCAAATTACTTCAATACGAATTCTGTTTGTTTTTTAATTAATCAACTAAAATAATTACTCAACTTAACCAGTTCAGCAGCTTCGGTGCAAATTGGCCGTGACCCAAAAAAAAACACACGTTTTTTATTTTTGTGTTAATAAGTCGATATTCATCATATAAGCTAATTTTATTTGACCCATTATAAATCGAAACATTTCTCCAGTTATACCTGTTAAAGTTTAGTATCAAACAATCGTACTGGCTCCATACTGGCTATGAAGAAATAGTGCTATGTTTTATTTCAATAAAAATGTGACATGTGTGACTGTCATTGAATTTTCCTTCATGTACCCATACAATGAAATTTCTTCCATCCTTGTTAAAACAACCATCTATTATTAATACAACATTTGGTAATGGGCCCAGACATCCAGAGTGCGTTTTGTATATAAGTAGTTGTTTTTGGCGAGTAAATATTTTTAAATAGACAAAAATATTTATTTTACGTAATGTCAGTGGGAGACAGTATCAATGCCATGCCTTCGGTTTCCAGGGCTTTGCTGACCTCCATCAGACAATTGACTGATAAAAATGGTTATCCATAGAAATTCAAGATGCGTATATTCCTGCTGCACGAAGACCTATGGTCTGCAGTTATAGGGTACGAACAACAAGACAAAACACCTTTGGTTGTGCGGAATAATAAAGATCTTAAAGCATACACAAAGATGTTTCTTACTCTGTATGGTGGCACAATTACATATGTACGGTCCTGCAAAACCGCAAAAGAGGTATGGGACACGTTGGCAAACGTATATGAAGAGAAAGGAATGGGTAGAAAATTGGCGCTAGAACGGAAGCTATACAGATTCCAGTTAACAGATTTTGGATCAATTAGTGAAGATTATATCAATGCAGTGATTAGCACTGTTCAGGATCTAGCAGATATACGGCGTGTTATTGATGATATTTCCATACGAGCTGTTTTACTTGGAGGGCTACCATCAAATTTTGGTCCCTTAGTTTTGGCTATAGAAACCTCAAGTATACAGGTAACTTCCGAATTAGTTAAACAGAAATTGCTGAACGAAAGCGCAAAACGCGAATCTAAAGAATTGGTTCTTGCTTCGAAAGAAATAATAGTAAGGCACAAAAAGCAGTAACGAGAAGCATTGTTTGCTACCTCTGCAAAGAACGTGGACACAACCGACCGGATTCATCGTATAAACGAAAGGGAAAAAGTAAGAAATCTTGTAGTGAGACAACACTTATCCGCCTTGGGCGTTGGAGGCAGTTTAAGTCCAACAGACCGGTATTTGGATTCTGGAGCCTCCTCGCTTAAGACCTGTTATAAAGAATGGCTTACCAATTTTGAACATACGTGTGAGAGCAAGGACATAACTCTCGCCCATAACAGGGAGGTAAACTCAGCTGGCGTCGGTGAATTGTTGCTTGCAAAGGATAGTAATTTAACATTAAGTAGTATTAAAGAAGTTCTGTACGTTCTTGAATTATGTTTAAATTTAATTTCTGTAAATAAGGCTGTCGAGAAGCGTAATATTATTGTTTTTGATAAGAAATGTTGTTGTATGTTGAAACACAATGATGTAAAGGTAGTCAAGAGGAAAAGGCAGGCAAAATAGTAGGTCCTGCTACATGCAACATTGGTAGTTTTTACAAACTAGACCAGATACCAATTTACCCGGAGCGTGCTATGGTTACTGAAGTGAACGCTACTTCGAGGATGTGGCATCGAAGGTTAGGACATCTGTGCCGCGTCGATTTGGAACACCTGCGTCATAGAAAAGCTAAAGGTATTGTAATACTCTTCTTTAGATAAAAACCCTTGTGTAGCCTGTATTGAAGGTAAACAGAGTCGAAAACCCTTGTTTTATAGTGAAACAAGTATTTAGTTATTTTTTTAGGGTGGTTTTTTCTTCCTTTATACGCTATAAAGACGATGCAATGAATAAGTTTTTAGAATTTGAAGCTTTTGTTGAAAGGGAATCATCTCATAAAATAAGGAACTTGAGTACCGACAAGGGGGTGAGTATGTTAATGCTGAATTCGGAGCGTATTTAGCTTCTAAGGGAATTAAACACCATACTACTGTCCCGTATTGCCCACAATCCACAGGGGTTTCTGAAAGGACGAATAGGTCCTTAGTAGAGAAGGCGTGCATGTTACATGGCAGTAGTCTACGAAAGTTTTTCTGGGAAAAAGCGGTACGTACTGCTACTTATTTAAAACATTGATGTCCTCATAGAGTTTTAGAAAATCGTACGCCGTATGAGATGTGGTACAATAGAAAACCAGATATCTCTAATTTACGTATATTTGGTTGTCACGCATACGTTCATGTGCCGTTTTGCAATCGCCAAAAGTTAGACGCTAAAGCAAAACAGTACATGTTCGTTGGTTACTGCGACGATAACAAATCTTATAGATTTCGTGATCCCAGCAACATTCGAAAAAGTATTGAATGGTCGAATCAGATGGTCATAGTATTGTTCTTTCTTCTGATAACAATAATTTACATGTGCAAGATAGTTCAGTTGATCATGTAGCGAGTACGAGCACTGCTGCTGCGGTACCACCCTTATCAATGGCTTATCCTCTTCCTACAACTTCAACAGTACCAGTTTAGGAAAAAGAGATACCTGTGGAACCAGTTAAGAGGTACAATTTAAGGGAAAGAAAACCTATGAGTTTCTGTTCTATCTGCTGTTGTTCAGCGACGCAAAGTGGTGAGTTGAATGAGGAACTGTTACGGGGAAAGTTTAAAGTCCCATTTAAAAAAAACTGTTTTTTACCTTCGAATAAACTTTAATAGAAATTTGTTGTTAAACAATAATATGTTTTTAATATGTCCGCCACGAAGTTAAAAGTATGACTAACGAAACTAGCATGACACGAAATGCATCGTATATCATTTGGGAAACGTTACAATTTATAAAAGAACTATATTCTTATTCTGATGCTTTTTTACGTCCTGACAAAGACATTTGGATAGCTGCAATGGAAGACGAATATAATTCTTTGATGACTAACGGTACCTGGACCTTAGTAGAGAACACAGGACAGAAGATAATACCATGTAAATGGGTCTTCAAATTAAAACGTGATTCTGAGCGTTAAGTTACTAGGTACAAAGAACGTTTGTTTGCAAAGGGGTTTTGTCAAAGCTATGGAACTGATTACGAGGAAATCTTTTCGCCGGTAGTTCGTTCCTCGTCATTAAGGGTTTGATGGCGATTGCCACAGAACATAATTTTAAAATGCATCATTTAGACATTGACACAGCTTTCCTTAACGGAAAACTAGAGAAGAAGATTTTCATGGTACAACCCCAAGGTTTTGTAGCAGAAGGGGAGGAGACCAAGGTATGTAAACTGAACTAATCGCTCTACGTTCTCAAACAGGCTACCAGACCATGGAGTAAAAGATTTGATGAGGTGCTCCGCGATTTAGGCTATAATAGATTGGAATCAGAGCCCTGCGTCTATATTAAAATGAAGTCTACTGATTCTTTCGAACTTCGTTTTGGTTACAAACTAGGATTTAAGTAACTATAAGAAATATCGAAAACTAGAATTAGACATAGGAAATAGTATTAATGCAATTATAGTCATTTAAACAAGACATTAATTATTTTATAAAAAGAAGGCAATTGATAAGGTAACTTATAAAACTAAGTCACAATGTTGCGTCTTATTGGAGTAGGCAAGGATTTGCATGATCCTTTGACATCTTCATCAGAGGATTCTGAAAATTGTGATAGCGTCCGAGAACTTTAAGGCATCTTCAGAGTCTAAAGTTCCGAAGATTGATTTTAAAAGTGAGCCGCCAGCATCATTGAGTCCGCGTTTAAAACGGTTTGGTTTTTGATCTTGAACAAGGTAGGATATCGAGAAGAACTTACAAACATTATTAAGATGTTGGTTTTGTAAAGGCGATAGTAGATTAGTACATTCTAGTTGAATTTTACTAGAAGAGCTAGTAACAGAGAAATTAGAAACTACTTTGATTAGAGCTTCGACTTTATTGCGGCTTTTATATGGCCAATGTCTAAGTACGTTACAACATTACAGTAATCGTTTGTGCACTTAACGTTCAATAATTGATCGAAGTATAGGCCTGGACTACCTACGATTGGAGTAACGAATTTGTGGCTCGAAGACGGCTGAAGTAATAACCTGAAATAGAAAAGATTGGTTACCATTCATTTTGACAATTTTAAAAGGTCCTTTCGATATGGTAGAAATCGCTTTGTTTTGTTTATGATGACACCGTAAATACACCATGTCACCTATTTTATACGTCACGGGAATTATGTAAACTGCAGACGGAGGATCGAAAAAAAACCAAAGTTATTGTAAAACTAATTTATTTTAAAGGAAATTACTACAATTAAATTGGTGAAACCTATTCGATGCTAGAATATGGAATGACAAAAATATGTATCTAAAATAACTAATTGCTAATGTCGAATTTCGCTACGTCGGCGCCTAGTGGCTGGACAGACGTCATCGATGCAGTTTTTATGCACCCGGCGTAAATTGAAGGAAGGGCAGCGTCGGCGGTATGCATTAGGGATCCGTATTTAACACGGGTTTAGCATGAACATCGGAACGTTGTTTAGATTTTTCTTTCGACGATTATGTATTTTGCAAGGCTTTTTGTCTACTTTAATATAATCTATGATAACGAGCACGAATATAGTCTGTGTAGGTGTTTAATTCTAAGGTGTCGGTACTCTGGGGCATGTAAGGTTTAAATCCAAACAATAACTCCATCGGTCGAAAGCCAGTAGTGGAATGCAAATTTGTTTTGGATGCTATCAAGACAGTTGGTAAATATAGGCTCCAAGTATGTTGATTATCTTCAATATATGATCGCAGGTACTCTTTTAAAGTCGCATGACTTCTTTCGAGAGCGCCACATGTTTGTGGATGATAAGGAGATGCGAAGATATGTTTAATGCTGAATAATCTCTCTATTTCTTTTAAAACATCGGATGTAAAGTTGGTCTATCTAGGAACCCTTAGAATGATCGTAACTATGACAGTTACGATCATTCTAAGGGTTCCTAGATGAGAAATGAAAAGCACGAATCTTTGTGCAGTTTCTTCAGCGGAACATGTGGTCATTGCAAATGCTTGTGAATTTTTGGTTAAATCGTCTTGCAATGTAGGGATAAACTTGCAACGATAATCGTGAGTTTTGGGTAAAGGTCCTACAACGTCTAGAAATACTTTTTCCATAGGTTTCGTAGCTGTGGATGTTATTATCATAGGAGCACGATTTGTTTGGCGTAGTGGTTTATTTATTTGGCAAGACTTACAACTCTTGACATAGTTATCTATGTCTTGACGCATGTTTTTCCACCAATAAAGAGTTGTTAACCTGTCGTACATGCGAAAAATACCCTGATGTCCTGCTGAAGGTGTGTCATGGTTATCTTTTAATATACGAGGAACTTTTAAGCGTGTAGGAAATATAATATTAATATGATAGATATGAACCTTGTGTTAAGGTTCATATCTATCATATTAATATTATATGTTATATGTGTTATGAAATAGAAATCCTATAATATTATATAGTTTGGTAAACGATAACTTCGTGAATGGATTTTGGAAATCGGAAATAGCAAATTATTTTTCTTCTGAGTACCACGCGGTAATCATTTCTCGATAATCTCTTATCATATTAAAAATATCTGTATAAGTAATTTCGTCATTATGATGGACACTTAAGAATAAATGTGTAAAAACGTGTTTTTCATTAGACGTACTTTGAAACGTATATAGTTCTCTTTCTAAAGTTCGTATGTCAGGTAAGTCTTATATAATCGTCTAAATCGATGGCAGAAGGGTAAGTTATCACTTCGCTTTAAGTACGTAAATCGTTATGTTCTTCTTTAACAGTGTTGTAGGAATTATTATGTTGTTGGCTAATTTGTAAATATTTTTCATAAGTTTCAGAAATAGAAGGGACACTAAGATCAATGGTTAGTATTGGGTTACGAGAAAAGGAGTCGGCGTTACAATTCATCTTACCCTTTTCATGTATTATTTCATAATCGAACTCTTCTAACTTTAAGCGCCAACGAACTAGTTAAATAATTCGGAAGAGGAAGACTGCTTACGTAATATATGTTCTAAGTTCCAAGACGTATTCTATTTAGAGGGAGAGAAACTTACACGTGTTAATACTATAGAACACGAAATCCGTGTTAGTTCCAAAACTCCGATTGAAGTTAATAGTTATAGGTTTCCTGAATGTCATAAGGAAGAGGTCAACAAACAAATCAAAGATATGCTAGATTAGAACATAATTCGACCTTCAATATCTCCGTGGTCAGCACCAATTTGGGTAGTCCCAAAAAAACAAGACGCATCCGGTAAGCCTAAATGGCGCATCCTTATCTATTATCGCAAATTAAACGAAATCACAATTGGCCATGCATACCCTATCCCAAATATATCCGAAATCTTAGATCAGTTGGGCCATAGCAAGTATTTCACCACACTCGACCTTGTATCCTCATTACATCAAGTTAAGGTCAAAGACACAGAAAAAACTGCGTTTAGTGTCCCATTCGGTCATTATGAATTTACTAGAATGCCCTTCGGACTTCGTAATGCACCATCTACGCTTCAAAGGCTTATGAATATTGTCCTGAGTGGCCTTCAAGCGACTCAATGTTTTACGTATATGGATGATATTGTACTATTCGGGCATAACCTCGAATCACATTGTCGTTTGGAATTAGTTATTGGAAAGTTACATATATTGAAAATACAGCCTTCAAAATGCATATAATATCAGATCAAGGCGTGAAACCCGATCCAAAAAAGGTTTGTTGTGTTCAGAACTTTCCAATCCCTAAATCGCCCCGTGACATTAAATCGTTCCTCGGGTTAGTGGGGTATTACCGCTGGTTTATAGAACACTTTTCACATATCATGAAACCCCTCACAGGCCTTCTAAAGAAAAATGTTAATTTCGTTTGGTCTCCTGAACAACAGAAATTCTTGGATGAGTTAAAGCATAAAATCACGACCGCTCCTATTCTTCAATATCCCGACTTCTTCGTCTTTCGTGCTAACTACCGACGCTTCTAATTTCGCTGTGTCTGCAATCTTATCTCAAGGAAAAATTGGTCAAGATTTACCAGTCGCATACGCATCTAGAACTCTTAACAAAGCAGAAGGAAACTATTCCACTATCGAAAAAGTATGCTTAGCTATCATTTTCGGCACCAAAGTCTTTAGACCTTACTTATACGGTAACAAGTTCATTGTAGTCACTGACCACAAGTCACTTCAGTGGTTAAGATGATCGCATCTAATCATGTTCTGAACCTTAGAATCCCGGTCAGATGTGTACGGGTATTTTGGATTAGAATATGACGTAGTTGGTTGAGAGACCACAGTTTTGATTAGGCTCCATTACTTGTGAGATAGGTTCTAGCGTAACTTCAAAGTTTTTAAAGATTATTTCTTTATCTGATGTGTTAGCACAGAAATAGTAGTTTGGTTATTAGAATCAACACGAACTAAACACCTGGAAATATATAAACGGGGGTATTCTTGCAATTTGACGTCTAACAAAAGTCCTTGGATTTCGTGATTTGAAACATTCTAAAAAATAAACATTTCGCTTCTAGGAGGGACAATGTTCACAATAGGAATTGTTTTTAAATTGAAATAGAATAAGGGAATTCCTGAATTTTTAATTGGATTGATTATGGAATTGATTACGAGGAAATCTTTTCGACGGTAGTTCGTTACTCGTCGTTAGGGTTTTGATGGCGATTGCCACAGAACATAAATTTAAAATGCATAATTTAGACATTGACACAGCTTTCCTTCACGGGAAACTAGAGGAGAAGGTTTTTATGGTACAAACCCAAGGTTTTGTGGCTGAAGGGGAGGAGACCAAGGTATGTAAACTGAAACTAATCGCTCTACGGTCTCAAACAGGCTGCCAGACCATGGAGTAAAAGATTCGATGAGGTGCTCCGCGATTTAGGCTATAATAGATTGGAGTCAGAGCCCTGCGTCTATATTAAAATGAAGTCTACTAATATCGCTATTTTGGCATCTCACGTAGATGATTTATTTTGTTCCATAAGGAGGAAACGAGCTTATAAAGCGTTATTTATAAAAATCTCGCTAACCTTTAGTTAGCCACTGCTTAGCTAACCAATTAGTTAGCTCTAAATCAATGCTTAACTTTTCTTTATTTATAAACGCTAGTTAGCGGGTGATTAGTAGCGAAACGGAATAGAGGTGAAATTATGTATTCAGCACAGATTATAATCAAAATAGTCGACTACAAAACAGAATTTCAAGAATAAAGTTGTCAAACCCACGATTTTTGTATCTGTCGTGACTTTAACAGACATATGTCAAAAATTACATGGGAAAATTTTAATTTGATTATAATTATTTATTACGTTATTTCATTGTATTTGACATGGTAGCAATGAAAATGATTAGCTCAAATAATTGGAGTAAACTGGAAAAGGTATTTATCCCTGAATTTATATACACTTACGAATATAAACTGACCAAATGAATGTAAAACTGATGTAACATCAGTAGCCGATTACAGCTATGTTTTTTTTCATGTCCTAGCTTGAATATACTCTTTGGAAATGTATGTGTCTATTATAAATTACTTCCTAATTCCTATTGCTGTTGCAACACGGTTTCAGTGCCTTTTAATAACAATTATTATACTTGTTTACAGGTATAAGTTTGACTGCTGCTATGAAAGCCACTAATATCACCTAGCACCAATACTATTCAACCGCAAAGACGGGGAGGGAGGAGACCATTAGGGCTGAGGCTACGTGGAATTGATGAGAAAAGAATGGCACAGTCCATGTTTTTGTCAGAAGAATATTGGAAATCAGAAGTAGGGAATTTATAACAAAAATGTTACTTTATTAAATATCAAAATAAATTGTTTCTACAAAATGTCTCTTGTTATTTGTGAGCCACGTGGCTATTCTTATAGTTTATGGCCTTAGAACTGGCGTCATAAGATTAAGGGCACATGGGATAACACATTGGAAAATAACTATCTCCTATGAGCTTCCTCACAAACTCATACTCTTCAAACCTAATGAGTAGGTACGTAGCTACTGAGCCTACTCCTGTTTGAGTTTTCCCTATAAATCCTTTCATCATGTGTACTTCGAATGAAGAAAATGCAATGTAGATAATCATTCTCGTAACGGATTTTAACGAGCTTTGTAGGTCTTCCTTGGTCTACTTCCCGCTGGCGTTTAAAAATGATTTAATTTTTTTCTGCGTCGTTCTGAAAGGTCGTAAAAGATTGTCGAATTCCATATTTACTAAGGCACAGCTCGATATTAGGAACAAAATAACCTCGAGGCAAACAATAATCCTATTGAATCGATCAGCTGACTCAAATAAAAACCGCCATATTGCCTCTTAGCATCCTCTTAACAAGCTACCGATGGTGTTTAAATTTGACAGCTACTAATCAATTGGTTGGCGAACTCTTAGCGCTAAACAACGTTTATGAATAAGAATTTGGCTAAACATTTGCTTAGCAATTGATTAAAATTTAAGACACGTTTATGAATAAGACTGATAATCTTTAAAGATGGCTTAAAGGAATTTTTCGGTGTTAAGGATTTAGGTGAACTTAGTTATTGCCATGGTCTATATTTTGTTAGAGAGAAGGAAAACGTTGTGAAGGTCAATCAAAATCGTTACATATTAGAGACATTAGACCGATTTAATATGGCAGAGTGCAAAACTGTGTCTTCTCCTATGGACATTAGTGTAGATCTGCGTTCTCAGATTGAACCAGCTGTCAATGCCCCTTATCAAAACTTAATCGGGTGCCTGATATTTTTGGCTATCAATACCAGGCCTGATATTTTGTTTGCTGTAAGTTTCCCAAGCCAGTTCAATGCAAGCGCATTGGAATACTGCTAAACGTGTCCTGCAATATATAAAAGGTACGTTCGATTACAGTCTTACGTTTAAATGGACTGGAGAGCCCCTTCGTGGATTCGTAGATGCTGACTGGGGTAACAGTGGGACAGGAGATCGTATACTAGTTTTGTATTCAAACTGGGGAATGCACCCGTGTCGTGGGTGTGTAAAAAACAACCCACAGTTGCTTTGTCCTCCACAGAAGCAGAATACATGGCGTTGTCCAGCGCAACTAAAGAAGCTGTGTATTTACAGCGCCTTATAAATGAAATTACAGGTCGTCAGTGTTCGTCTGTTACTATTTATAACGAGAACGAAAGTGCGCAAAAGTTGGCACAAAATCCTGTACATCACAGTAGGACCAAACATATTGATGTCCGTTACCATTTCATTAGGGAGCTGGTTGATCGATAATAATAAAATAGTACAATCGTATTTGCCTACGGTAAGGATGTTGGCAGATGTTCTGACTAAAGGTTTAGGTCGAAGCAAACACCAACGTTGTGTGTCTGACATAAGTTTAATATGATTGAATTTTTCCAACTATTTTTTATTATTGTTTGACTTGGTGTGCTCTTTGTTTTTATAGTTTTTATTTCACTGTCATTGAAAGTACAGTCAGGTTGAAATATATGTGTACCTTTCTATGTAAAGTCGTGTAACTTAATTTGTAGTCATTTCCGATTGAGGGGAGGATGTTAAAGTTTAGTATCAAACAATCGTACTGGCTACATACTCGCTTTGAAGAAATCCTTATTAAAAAAAACTACCTATTATTAATACAACAATACCTACATGGTTTGCATAAATAAACACAAAATTTAAATGACTGCCGCGGAGTGCAACCATTTCAAAGAGGTAGTTAAACTCAAACATTTCAATAGAAGCTTGGAATTTCAGTTCAAAAAAACAAAAAGTGCATTTACACAGTGCACTTTAGTTAAACGTTTCAAACGAAATGCTATGCTCAGAGAAACTAAATATCGTTTGAACTAGGAAATCTGTACTGAACATTAATGTAAACCTTGCAACTGCGTCTGACTGTTTGTGAAAATATTCTGTCCACTGAGTGCGTACGAAATTTTGTTTTGACTGTAAAAACTATTAAATGTGCATACACGTCCGAACAAGGCGCACATTTTATGGGGTACCTAAAGTTTTGAAATGTGACCATCAATTCTGTAAAAATCTCACCGTGACTTAGGTGAAGTGGTGGTAATAACACTATTAACAGCGCAATTCACTTCTTCTTTTACGGTGATTTTTATAGAATAAACTGACTGTATTTTATTAATGGAATTTCTATCAAGATGCCGTAAAATAGGTTCGTATACTTATACAATAATTTTATGTCCGTAAGAGCTATACGAAATTATAAATGACCTGTGGGTCTAGCATGAATGCCGCGAGAAATCACGGTACAGTGGACAAAGCTCCAGCAGGATCTCATGGCGACATGGAGGGTGCTATTGGCGCAACCCAGAATCCTCTCTTTGAGGAGCGGTTCAAAAGGCGCCACGGCGTCCCCACCTTCCGCCTGACACAGGTCCTCATCGGACATGGTTTTGTTCGGGAGGTTCCTGTTTCGTATAAGACGGTAAAGGAAACACCCAGGTGTCACCATTGTGTGGATCACCCGGAGGACACGGTGGAGCATAAGGTCGAGGTCTGCCCAGCTTGGGCGGAGCACCTCCGTGTCTTCGCGGAGGTGATCGGTAGCCGTGATCTCTCACATCCGGCCCTGGTAAAAGCTGAATTAGAAGCCGTCTCCTCTTTCTGTGAAGCAGTAATGCTTGCGAATGAGGAGGCGGGCCGCGTGAGAAGAGGAAATCCTTGCGCCCTCACGCCCCAAGTCGCCGCAGGAGACGCCCTGTGCGTCGGGAATTGCCAGCAGATCCCAGCCACCGTGGCGCAGGTTTGCGGGTTGCGAGCTATATTGATCGCCGTTAAAGACCAGGCCCGGGCCAACGGGGTGTTGTGTTCCACGTGCGCCTCAAAGAGATGTCAGCACTAAGTGACGGGGTCTATTAGGGCCGGTGCCTGCGGGTTGTTCGAAAAAGATGCCGTGGCCCTGGCACAGGCAACTGAATGGGTTTTTAGTCCGTAAAAGTCTGACACGCCCTCCCGCGCCGCCCAGCCATTTGATTATGACGATGAAAAAAAATGCTTTTGCCTGCGGCTTCGCCAGCGTTGAGCTCGGAAATTATCCCACCGAAACGTACTACCGGGATAAAAAGTATCCTCTAAGTTAATTGAGGTTTACTCACAAATTGTAAAAATTACTCTGAACTCCTTCGTTTAACCGGTGAAAGTTGTTGTTCTTTCCCTCAGGAACAGGACTTTTTTTCTTGAAGAAAGGTATGTATAAGCAAAATTTCATGATAATCGGTTCAATGGATGAGGCGTGCTAATGTAGCAAACAAACAACCTTACTTTCGCATTTATTTAGGATTCGAAATATTTCGAAATTGGAAATTAGGTCCTCGTTTCACGTAGGTACTCTAATATTTACTTAGTTTTAAGACAATTAATTTCGCTCAAAAACAATACAATAAAGCACTCCTATGAGTAGAAACACAATAATTGAGATAAGAGAAGGTTTCACAGCGTTATAAACTAAAATATAGTTATAAAAAAACATTAAAGACTAACAATTCATACATTTTTCCCAACATGGTGCTTTAATAGCCTTTTAAAATTTGGAATTGATTTGGATTCCTGAATTACTGTAGGTATATAGTTATAGTTTCAGCCACCTCATATACGCCAGTCTTTCTACCGTAGTTTATCCTAGATGCCTGTTGTCCTTTAAATAAAACGATTAGCCTTCCTTGTCATGCGCTTTAGTTTTTTTTTATTTGTTTGTGAATGTTTATTGTGTTTGTATGTCTTTGTAGTCAAGTATGCAAGAGCTAATCACGGTACAGCAGACAGAGCTCCGGCGGGATCTCATGGCGACATGGAGGGTGCGATTGTCGCAACCCAGTGCTGGGCACGCCACAATAGCGGCGGTAAGTCCCCTCTTTGAGGAGTGGTTGGATAGGCGTCACGGCGTCCTCACCTTCCGCCTGACACAGATCCTCACCGGACACGGTTGTTTCGGGAGGTTCCTGTTTCGCATAAGGCGGGAGGAAACGCCCGGGTGTCACCATTGTGTGGATCGCCCGGAGGACACGGTGAAGCATACCAACGTTCGCAGCACCGCAGTGTCCTCGCGGAGGCGATTGGCGACGGCGATCTCTCGCGTCCGGCCCTGGCCCAGGCCATGGTACGGAGCGAGAGGGAATGGAAAGCCATCACCTCTTTCTGCGAAGCAGTAATGCTCGCGAAGGAGGAGGCGGAGCGCGTGAGAGAGAGAGCCTTGCGCCCTCACGCCTGCACTAGCCGCCGCAGGAGACGCCCTGGGCGTCGGGAGTCGCTTGCAGATTCCCAGCCACTGTAGGCGCGGGCTTGCGGACGGCGAGCAACGGGTAGCTCGCCGTCAGGTAAGGACCAGGCCCGGGTCGACGGCGCGTCGTGTTCCACGCGCGCGTCATAGAGATGTCAGCACAAAGTGACGGGGTCCGATAGGGCCGACGCCTCAGGGTCGCGGGTAATTCTAAAGAGAAAACCGTGGCCCTGGCACAGGCAACTGAAGGAACACGGGTGGGTTTTAGTCAGTAAAAGTCTGACACGCCCTCCCGTTCCACCCATACCCAAAGAGTAACCATGGAGTTTCTTGCCGGCTCTTCTCCATAGGAATCGACCAATTGGAACCGTGCACCTAGAATCTGACGTTTCATAAGTGCCTCTGACGTTTCATGTAGGTTTATGTGAAATAAAACATTTTGATTTTGACCCAGAGCGGGAGAAGTCATTTGATGATTTCCACCCAAAAAAAAAATAATATGCAAGAGCTATTATTTACAAAATTTTATCAATATTCTGTTATTTTGTTTCTTTTGAAACATATATATCTATGATTGATACTAATTTTACTGTACTAAACACAAAAAAATTAACCAATATGCTAATAAACGTTAAGTTTACAACGCGCGTACGTGCCAGGCCACTAAAGCATTAAAAATTTACAAAAAAGATTCAAACTTACCCAAGTTGACATGACATGCACATGACATATTCTGTTTTGTCTTTTCGCTAACTATTTTTTTCTGGCCCTGTGTGAATTAAAAAAGTTAGTTGGAACATCTTGACAGGGGTGACAAGACAAATTGTTCACTGACACGCAACGAAAAGGGTGCAAACGGAGATAATGGAAATAAGTTTTCCAAGGGATTTCTTTGTCTCCTGAATATGACCAAAGTGGACACACAAACGTTTCTATTGCAATCGTGTGAAAAAAAATGTTTTATTTTTATATTCAAACACTTTATCTTCAAAACATAACATTGCATAAAAACAAAATGTAGTTTGAACGGCGAAGGAAATGGCGTTGTCCTAACCAGCAGTCTAATTGCGTAACACATTTTCGTAAACGATTACGACTAATCTGTTTGATTTGGACAGTTCAACAACATTCATTGCATTATTTACATTGTTGAGCAGATCTTTTTATCGAACTTATGAAGCAATGGATTAGCAATCTGTTTCAAAACGATTCAGATTCCGATTGATTGTGTATTACGCAATTAGGGTACAGTTCCCAACACAAACTTATTATTGCGGAAATGACGGTTGTTGTGCTCATGAATACTCCGAAATTGAAGTCCACCATTTCCCGAAATACTTTAAGATTACAAGATTGTGGCTTAAAGCCTAGAGTTTAAATTAAATAGATTTCGAGTTGATGTTGGAAACATTTTGAAGAAAGTGATTATGAGGACGTCAAATACTTGATTTAAAATCTTGAATTCACCGAAAATAACGAAATAGTGAAATAAAACCAAACTCATGAATGAACACTAAATGGAATGAATGAACGAAACGTCATATTTAATGTAGGGTCTAGCTATGAACGCGCTATCTATAATTTGCTTTGCCCGAACTTTCCCCATTACCAAGATTCCATTACATTTGATCCTTAGTGCTGTTTTTACCAAGGAGTATCGTGTTACAGAGTAATTGGGTTGTGGAGGCCTTATATGCATTTTCTCCATGTAAAATGCCAGTATTAAACTGGAATCCAACCCAACTACAGTTGGCAAAAGACTTCACTTAAAAAAAGTATTGTTTGTTTTTTTAAAGGATTACAATTATGTCGACTCTACTCTTTCGTTGTTCCAGCGGCTTACAAGCGTGACGTATTCTCGTTCCCGCTTATTTTCGCGGTTTGGTTACATTTTTCAAACGTAACCGTTTTTTTGACATGTTTGTTACATTCTGACACGTCTGTATCCATTTGGTAACTTTCGGAAACATACGTTACTTTACTATGAGTTATTCAGGCCTACTTCTACAAAGTTAAAAAAATACGATAATTTTTCACAGTTGTAGTCAAGTGATAGAAGTCAGCTAGGTTGATAATGTAGCAAGAGTTTGCTGAAGAAGTAATTAAACTATTTTTTTATCTAAAAACTTCTTTAGGTGAGCGATTGTAGGTAGAACAATGTCTCAACGCCAAAACGCGACACTAAAGGCACCGCTGGTGGCGCGACATGCGGTGCCTTAGTGTCGCGCTGGGGTGTCGCGCCAGTGTGCACGAGACTATGAGTTCGCGTCACCGGCATGCTTATGTTAAGTATACATGTAGCTATGACGTGTTGCACTTGGTCAGAAGTGAAAGCATATTTTATATTTTAATTAATAATTATAATTTTTAAAAATTATGAAATTGTTGGTCTAGTGGTCGCAAGAGCTACTGCTGAGCATGAGGTCCTGGGTTCGATTCCCAGGTCGGGCAAAGTGTTATTGAGTTTTTCTATCTAGAATTTCTCAGTATCAGGCCGGAGTCTGGATTTGTGCCCGGTTGATAGGCTCGCCCCCTATTACATGGGACTTAAGCATAAATGGCGAAATGTGGGTGTACTATAGGTACACCTCTGCCTAACCCTTCTGGGATTAAAGGCGTGATGTGATGTTACGAAATTTTAATTTTTGATACTACAAATAATTCGAAAATATAGTTTTAAGTTTTCACTTTTGTCGGTAGTCCTCAAGAGCTCTTTTGTTTTATTTTGTTTCTTCACTCGTGGATGTTTTGTTAACTTTTAGCTAAGGTTAGCTTCGACTGATGGCACTTCTGTCGAAAATTATTCGAAAAAAAAAATCTGCGTGCTACGTTTTCCTTGAAAGCGAGATTAAATATCGACCTAATTTGTTTTAAGTTATTTAAAAAAAAGCATTGCGGTCCTTCAACTATTGAAAACCTGATAAAAATCTAATTAAAAAGTAATTATGGGAACAACTATGGTCTTTTGCCATAGACTTTTTTGCACCGCTTCTTTTTCTCAATCGAAACATGTAGAAGGTGGTTCACTGCGACCTTAATGTTTTCACTCTATAAGTATCGTAGACGAAGAGTCTTTTTAGGGTTTCTTACCCAAAGGTTGCCTAAGGAACCCTATTACCAAAGCTCCGCTGTCCGTCCGACTGTCTGTCTGTCAGCGGGCTGTATTTCATGAACCGTAATAGTAAGCAAGTTGAAATATTCACAGATAACAAAAAAAAATAAAAAATCTAAATTAAAGGGTCTTCATCCAAGGAATGTGTTTATTTCGGCGCTTTTTGCCTTGTGATACGGAACCCTTTGTGTGCGCTTCCAGTTGTCAACTGTGGGGTTTTTTTCGGTGGGTAACAGTCAGAAAACATATCTTCAACTTCATTGTTATCTTATAAACAAAAAGGATCAACTCTCAAACAAAAAATCCAATCATAATTATTCAACATGGGAATTGACCCTCTACGGCCATTCTTGCGACAACTCGATTAAAACAAGGCTACTAAAGTTATTAATAAATCTTATATCCTTGGCT
Source organism: Dasypolia templi (assembly GCA_963555695.1). Taxonomy (NCBI): domain Eukaryota; kingdom Metazoa; phylum Arthropoda; class Insecta; order Lepidoptera; family Noctuidae; genus Dasypolia; species Dasypolia templi. Next base: position 5,178,361 of record OY743156.1, read on the forward strand.
ACATGTACAGTAAGCGTTCAAAAGTGCATAGGCACGTTAAGAGTCGTATTTCTGTGAACTCGCGGTACGAATGTTTGTGATTAAGCGCAAACGCCACAAATATCGTAGTTTTGCACGGCACACACTGACGTAAAGTCGCGTACTCGCATCGCATTGCACGAAACAAAAATATACTTCCGTCGCTTTTGTTAGACACACCATGCTCGTAACCTGGCCGGTTTATGGCATTGCAAAAATTCGAGTTAATATTATATGAGCTGGTAGCAGTAGGCGCCAAGAGTTGAGCGCATAAGATGCAGCGCAGTTTTAATGTCAATTTTTTAATTTTGGTTTGCAATAATAACTTTATTCAAAAAGATTGCTGCTTATTTATTATTTTTGTAATTGCAATAAAAAGGGTTTAGAATTAAACAAAAGCGTTACAAGTGATAACAAAAATAAAAACACATTTATTTTAATAATATTTTACATATGTATAACAAACCGATACGATTATTAACAACTTCTTCAGCCAAATTGGATGTGCAATACTATATCAATAAAGTAACAAGCTAGTTGTTTTATTTTGACATGTGAAATGTTCTATAAAAATTATAAGTAGATTTACTTCACCATAAACATTAAGATCGAATCTTTAATTTCCAAATAACTGATTTTAATCAGTGGTTATGTAGGGCAGTTTGTTTGCATTAAGTATTTCACATTTTATTTGGTTTTAGTGAATATAGATTACATATTGAGGATAGCTTAAGTATTCATTTACTATAAGAAAGAGTATTGAAACTATACCTATTTTTTTTTAATTAATTTATTACGGATATGGTGCAATATATAGGACAACAGGATAAACTATTCCAATAACAAAACATTAATTTTTGCTGGGCTCCGGGGATGCAACCTTCATAGAGTGGAATACACGGCGAAAAGTTTTTAATGACGTGTTGAATAATTCAACAAAATTTCCGGTTGGTATGAAACCATTTGTTCTGTCTGTCTATTTAAATAAGCTTTCCCCTTCATAAACAAGCGCTCCGACTAGCAAGGATTCCATCTTCCTCACATCTCTTAACCCACAGACTCACAGTATTTCTCTAGAACAAAGAAATTCTATTATGCTTCTCTAAGCAAAATACTATAAACTATAATAATTAAGAAAAAGGATTATAAATAACATTATGTTTATAACACTTTACTCATCCTTCACTAATTTAAACAAATAATAATTTACACTCACACTTAGTACATTTGTGTTATCACATCATTTACGTAGAGCAATAATATTGCCTACGCTTAAATATTTATATTTCACTGCATTCTGAAAATTATAACCACACTAAAGCTATTTAACAGATTTAAACATTCGTCACTAACCAACAACGTTCAATTAGGTGAATTGAATATACCTCACAGAAATCAAAATAATTTACTCAGTTTTCTGTTGTCTACCTACAAACTTTTAATATCTAAGTAAACAAGATGAACGAGACAAGTATCGAATGATTATCGAACCACTTCAAGTAATTTTATTAAAACAAACAAAAATTGTTCATTCTAGGTAATATTGATAACATATGAAAAACTATAAATAGGTTTTATTTGAAAATAACATCAAGCTTAATCCGCAGGCGCAAGTGAAATTAGAACTCAGGGCTTGCCATAATCGCTCCTACCCAAGCACGGTAACGACTAAGCTAGAATGCCATATGTTATGTAAGTTGAATTTATGAACTGCTATCAATTACACACAAAGTGAGTATGTGTGCGTGTCTATAGCATAGAAACAACTTATAGAAGAAGGTCGTAAGTGAAACCGAAGCGTCAGCTTGCGGCAGTTGCTTTGTGAGATTGCTTATGGACTTATGAGCGCTACTGTACTTAGACCAAAGTCATTTTAAATTGTCGACTTGACGAAATATTGTAAATGTGTGACTCAAGATGTCAAACTGAAGAATTTCATCATATTGCTGTTATTGGACTAAGTCTCACTTGAATGTATATTAAATTGTAGTAATATTTTTCAGTTACTCCCGTATTACTCAATAAAGATTTACGTGACGGTTTTGAACTCGTATGAGAGGGAATTAAACAATCAAATAAACTGGACGACTGCTGTTATCTATTCAGAGTGTCGATTTTGTAAAAATCCCACCGTGAATATTTGCGTGGAGTAAGCTGTCAATGTCATCCCGTCTTGGTTAATTCCTAGCTTCAGTGGTTCTGACAGCTCACTCCACGCTCACTTCACCTAAGTTTTCACGGTGAGATAGTTACAGAGTCGCACTACTGTTCATTGTGCGTCATCTGACACGCTTGTGGCGACATCAAGTCACACAGCCAGCCAGCAACCACGGCTTAAACGGTTGTCCTGACCATCAGCACGCAGCGCAAGCGCATACCTGGTCATCACCCTCAGCCTCATCAGCAACGTTGGCACACTGCACATTAGGCCGGTCCACAATCAGAACATATATGAGCATGCAGATATAGATGCATTGCACAGGTGTGAGTACTTTGTACTATAGTGCTACCATTTACCGGTAATGTCATAGATAGACTTTAATGTGCCCGCTCTGGCGGCTGATAGTATGTCATGCTCACTCAAATGTTTCGCTGACGGTGGCGTGTGTGAAAGGTTTTTTTCTAATCCGACTGACAGATTCAGAAATTAGAGCGTTCCAGCAACAAAACAAAACAATATTCTACTTCATTTTTCCTGTCTCCGAGGCCAATTTTGCACAAAAAGATAAACTTTCAATGTTAACAAACAAATAAGCTATTCGCCATCGGTAAGATGTCCACAACCCTTCCTCCTCTTAGTTAACCTTATACGTTCAACCACAAACTAAGAAACTAATGAGGGCCCTTCACAAACCTATAAAGACTACGAAATACGATCATACCGAAGTTTTGGCGAAGACTTTAAAATTTGAGTTTATTTTCTTTGTGGTGAACATAAGGCAGGCCTGCCTTATTTAGTAGGTACCGTATATTTAGTGACCCTGACTTATTTTAAGAAAACGAAATTTTGTGGCCCTGGTGACCTTTTTTTTATGGTTAAGAAACAATAACAAGTTATAACCTTAAGTGTTTATGTAGGTATGTATGTAGCTTCTTTCTGGTGATGCATACGTTTGATCATTTAGCTCCCTTCAAGATAGTATAGCTGAATGGTGCTGACCCATGCGTAATGTTCGTGAACGGGCGCCGTCAGTTGGGACTGGTAATCTCTTAGCTGCCACGTCTTATTTTAATAGTTTATTTTTGGATTGTTTTCATTATGTTTTGCTGCACTCTGGACGCTTTTAACGTGTACGGTTTTTGTAAATCGTTCTCATTTATAGTGTCAACATTAATCGATGTGACAAATGTATTTGTAACAACAATATTATTTAAAAGAGTGTCCATGGAGTTTCTTGCCCGTTCTTCTCCATAGGTACCTACTGCGCTTTGAAATAGGCAACTACCTTTATATTTCTGACTAACCGACACCTTGACAATTCAAAAGTGCCTGTAAATGGTTTAATTGAAATAAATGCATTGAGTTTGAGAGCGCTAAATCCCTCTCCTGGTCGACATCAGCCGTCAGCCACCCCGACTCACTGGGACATCTTCGCAGACAGTTCCGACTCACAGTGAACTATGCAACACCCGGTTCCAACAGACCGAAACCCCAACTGGCACTGGCAAGACTTAGTCCACTATCGACCTCCGGTCTCCGGAGTGGCGTGATGTGGCGGCATCTGCACCACTACATGCGAACAACGCATCACACGGACGACACACAAATCCTGCACTGCATCGCGCAATCAGAGTTTACCGCGCAGCTAGCATATATACAACTTCCCGACAGCAATCGTTGGGCAGTTGCCCACCAGATACGACATCCATCTGGTCGGAGGATCCTCCATTTTCCAAGAGTATGAGTGAAATTTACACCCTGTTCCTCATATCTCTTCCCGCTCTTGTGCCATTTTTAATACAATTTCACAAAAAAAAACACAAATATTTACCAACAGCTCCACCCTGTTAACTCATTCAAACTCCAAATGATCCTTGAAGCACTGTATGCATGGGTACTGTTATTGACAGTTCGTGTTTAACTGCGGTTAAAGCTAACGTTACCAATACCTAGTCAGGAATACGTGAGCAATGGTTATAGGAAGGCAATAAAGCTTGAGCCTGCGGCATTTGTCGTTCAATTCTATATTGGCGATATCCAATAGCGCAACTGATGTTGACACTTCACTTGATGATAGCTGTGTTTACGGCTTCGAGAACTAACGTTTATGTTTGGTGGCATGAATTTAAAGGTTAAACAAATCAACCTACCTATTTAACCATGAGTAATTTTAAAAGTGTGACTATTTATTAATTATCCAAAATAGTTGTTGTTCAATGTATACCATCTGCAAGGTCCTTAAAAATTCGTCAGCAGACTGGATACTCTTCCACCGATTGTACGAAATATGTTAATTTATTTAAATACTGCTGTCTTCCGAATTTGAAAGTTCATGAACTTTTTAACAGCCGGTTGTTTCTGTACATATATCACCGTGAAAACGTAGGTGAAGTGAGATGATACGTAGTGTTATTCCGTAACTGTTTTATAATATTTAGATATAGAGGTTTATCTTGCAGTGGAGTTCGGCTAGTTTATTACCTGGGGCCCTATTATGAACTCTTATTTCCAGGCAGTTTACGGCGTAAACTGAACTGCCTTGCAATTTCGTATTATGAACTCGTCAAACAAGCCAGTCAGCGGTCACGTGACACCCTGGCCGACTTCTGGCCGAATATTGCCTGGCAATACCGTATTACGAACGTTCGTTTGACATTTCGTTCCGTATTAGAACTGTCAAAAAGTAACCTCACAATCCATTCAGTTTACGCTGCTTCAGAGGAGCTTTTATTGAATTGTTTAGGGTTTATTTGGAAATTATTGGAGTGTTTTCTGTATAAAATAAGAGAATATAATCATGTGTGACGAAAATGAACTTTTTGAATTCCTGGAATGTGATTCTTCTCGGCACACTTGTGAATCAAGTAATAAAAGGAGACGACTTCGTGACCAATCTAATGCGTTCGACATGGATGATGTTCACGACTTGGGACTGAATCTTTGTGAGCAGCTGAGGCCTCACATGTCATGAGACGTGTGATCGCACGCAAGGCTAAGAATAGTAAAATACACTTCCCACTAAATAAATAAAAGGATAATAAACGTATTATTGAAATCCTAACAACGGCCTTTCCTTTTGGTGTTCACCTTTAACCCATAACGGGCTTACAAAATCCACGGATTTATCCGTGAAGACTAAGGTAGTTGTTTTTATTAAGTATGAACTTTACGTAAAGTTTTAACTAAACATTATTCTCATTTTAGGTTTTGGATGCATTATCATAGTATGCTACTGGCTCCTACCAACGCCCTACTGGTGATATAGGCTCTCATTCAATGTCCCAGCCAACTTTTTCTACATTAGATGCAAATCACTGAGATTTCTTCAGACTTCTTGGAAGTAGTATAAAAACTCCAACAATTTTTCCAGCTGAACATAAGTTAGGTAACGCGCCGACGAGGCGAGGGCGAGAACGCTCATCCACTATTAAAATAAAACTTACATTGTATTTAATATTATATTATGTTAAAAACATGAATATTAATTGAAATACTCAATGACACTTTCGCCATCTTTTTGTTTATACTCGTACTCCGTAAATCTTAGAATGGATCCTTCCATTAAACAAACAATACGATAGTGTTCTTTCTTAATGTTATTGTTATTAACTAATGTTTGACAAACAATACTTTCATGGAAGTTGTCGAATTCCCCGCTGACCTTCAAGTGGAATACTTTCGGAAACCTCGCGTTACAATTTGCAAACAGGAAATATTATATAAATCATTTTAATTTAGAATAGCACAATATAAATTGCGTTCATATTTTCACCTACTATACTAGACTAACTAGTTTAATATATGGTATTTATTATTTTTATCATAAAATACGTGGTTTAAACAAAACCGTAACTTCCCTATAAATATATAATTGGGTTACTGAATGTTACGTCAGAGAATTACAAGCCAGCCATAGACAAACTACCCAGCGTGAAGTCGCTCAGAACTAGGAATGTCATAATACGAATTTTAACCAGCCCGTGAAATGAATTGCCTGGAACTTGCCTGGTTTTTTAAAAGTTCGTAATAGTCCCGCAGGCAGGTAATAATATCCCAGAAACACTTAAATAGAAGACTCGATCAGTCGTTGTTTACAAATAACAGACAATATCACGACACTGTTAATCGAAAGACTGTAGTAGCACAAAGATATTTATTGGAGGTCGTTACCGTGGATAATTACTTTATTGTTAGTATGAACTATTGTGATTGAGGGCATTTGTATTAAATTGGTTTGTTGTATCAATCTAGAGTAATAGAGTTGTTATTTTGAGCTAAAAAAGGTTAAGTGGTGAGATATATTATCATTATGGCCAATGCAAAGCTCGATTGATCTTCGATTTAATTGATTGTTAATGCTTCTGATGCTCAGTCTCTATCACTACTGACCGTCGCCATGTAGGTTGACAATTTAACAAACACGTTGCAGATTAAATCCATCAATTTTGGCTACGAACCCCGATTTTCTATTTTCCTGTTCCAACGATATTTTGCAACAAAAACACATCCGTACGTACATATCACGTCCATTCCAAACGTTTTCGTCGTTTATTTCAAACTATTTGTTTTAGTTTTTCATTCGCTATTTTTCTGTGGACGTATTTTTAATACCTCTCTGCAATGTGTGGTGCGTTTTCAAACTCAAGTCGAACATACATTTTACGAATATATTTTTCTGTTAGATTTTTATTAGTGTGTGAGTAAAAGTTTGTTTAAGGACTGCCCTAGAAGAAGAGTAATGTTTTTCGAGTGAATAACGATTGAAAATATAACTTTTTCAAAGCTTCCATTGCTCGCACAAGTCTATTTGTTATCGGGGTCTCACGGAAAAACCAAGGCAATTTTTTTAATTGTTTTTTTTTGGATTTGATCTAATTCATTGTATTGGTAGTGGCTTCGTCAATACAGATTAAGCTATGGTGAGGCGACTACCGCGGTTCTCGGGACGCAACTGCTTGCGTTATTGTTTCAATGATTAGATATTTACACCACTATTTGCGCTAGTCTTCAGACTAGCGCAAATAGTGGTGTTGGCGTTCACGCCTCCATACAAGTTAGTTGACACAATTGCCGAAATTACAAACTTAGTTAGTTTAATTGATTAAATATTATATGTTTACACATGAAACTAACAATAAATGACTAAGAGCACGTTTGTACGGACTTAAAAATATTGCGGGGCGTTTTTCCGGACTTGTCGTTTTAGTCTCGGTGTTAAATCGAGAATTGAGAGTTCAACAGAGAGCATCGCGTCGCGTTTACAGCGCGTTGAAAAAAAATACACTGTTGGATTTTGCGTTAGCAGTGCGTTGAAAAAAGAACACACTGTAGGATTTTTAACTCTCGGCGTTTAGCAGGGCGTTGAAGATCCAGTGCGCGAAAAAATCCGAACGAAGTCCATGTTTGCGCAACTAGTTTCGTAATTTAAATCCAGTTATAATGTATTTGCACAACCTATATAAAAGTTTCAACTAAAAGTCAATAAATACCGTATATAAACACAGCACGTCTCAAGCCCTAATACAGAAAACCATTAACCTGATGTTTACTCCAGCAAGCCGGGTTACTTATCCAATACCAGGGTAATTTTGTTACGTTCAAATCTAGTTATGACCTGCTACCCGCCTCGTAATACTGACTTCACAATCTGGCCGGTTTATTCTGATTCAATTTTAGCTGAGCGTTTCAAGGAGAGGAGAAATCATCGTTATTAATCGCATTAAAATATTCGATGAGATGCTGTACGATGTTGGTATGGAATGAGACGCTGATTTTAGGAGCTTACGAACTGGTTTGGCTCACGTTATGGTGATATATTGAAAAAAAAATGTGCTGGTTCTTTATAGTGTACCTTTTAAAGTGTAGGTACCGATAAGTAGGGATTTAACATTTTGGTGTTTGATTTTTGACTCCTCATCATTTCAACCCGGAATCCAGTGGTTTCGAGCAACTTTGACGATTTCATCCAACCCAACGCACTTTTGAACGGTTTCTTTGGCCTAACCTTGGTCACCATTCGGTCACATCTTGACTCCATCGGCCATCTCCTCGTCTAACTAGATGTCCTACCTCACCGACGTCGTCGAGTTTCGACCGACGACGGATTTCGGTGTTACGCACTCGGTCTCGTAGGATTATGCCAAGCATGTTTTTTTTTTTTTTGAATGGCATCTCGCAGGTCAACCTATGAGATTGTCGTCTGCTTAAGCGGACTTGCTGCCAAGCATGGCTCGCTCCGTGGCCTTATGTGCAATTTGTACGCGGTAGACAGTCTCCTTTGTGTTTTCTGTTCTTTGATTATAATTATCTAGTCAACTATCTTCTTCACATATCTTTTTTCTCCATGTAAATTTAGACTGGGATTGATATATGAGAGCATATAAGGCAGATATAGTTAATTATGCTAAAACATAATTTTTTTGTGGCACAGGGCCCGTATACGATTAACCATTGTCCATTATGTGATTTAAATAATTGTGTTTACAGAAACAGTTGTAGCTTGGCAAGTCAAAGTAATTATTATTACAATTAAGGTACATAAGGGATTGAGAATGTGTGTGTGTGTGTGTGTATATTTGTTTTTTTTTGTTTTAATTTTTGTTTTTGTGGCTTTGCACAATATAATATTATTATTCTAATATTACGTGACAACACTTAAATGATTTATCAAAATGGGAAGAAATAAAAAACCAAAACTGAATATGAACATGTAACTATGAATATTTACTTACAGCATACTACACTAGAAATGATAGACTACAAAAATGTTATGGAGTTACTGTTGAATTGTGTAGGTATTGGGAGGGTGGGAGTTTATATCTTCGAATGAACGTACTCATATAATATCGATCGAACTTCATTTTTGCCATAAATAAGTTTTTTTTTATTTTCTGGTAATTAATACTCTGAACAAATTTACAAATAAAGATCCTTAATTATGTAAATAATTTTAACAACATAATTTTTATATCTAAATTATTGTAATAAAATCTCTGTTTTAATTAGTTATTTAATTTTTGCTAACATGAAATAATAAAGTATTATTGTTAGTCTGTGCTATTGAACGAGCAAAGTTACCTTTGTCCGATACCTGGCGGTGGTAGAACTTTGCGAAGATTTGAGAAGTACTGGTCCAGCCAGCTGTTTTCCTAATTTTGTAATATTTTGTGTCGATTTTATAACGGCAATGTTATTAACATTTCTGTAGAGTTGTACATAAATCCTAGAAAGAACAAAGGCGACGAAATTGTTAATGGAATTAGTAAGCGTCTACATATGGCACCGTGACAGATACTGACGAAATAATTTACTAAGTTTTATGAAATCAAGATTATGGCCTATGGAGGCCGGGCAAAAAATTCGTCATTAATGAAAATTCTATTGACTATTTTATTGATGACATAAAATACTTATGGCTATTTATCTTTTTCTGGCTTGACTGGACGTTTAATGTTGCCATGTATTAAAAATCTTGGGCAAGTAACATAAAAAGCTTTGCTTTTCGTATTGCAATAATATACTTAGGAAATACATTTCTGCGTCAGAATTTAATAAATGTGAAAATAAAAATCATTGTTTGTGGTAAGAATATAGCGGTCATCATTTTGAATACATAAATGAAATCGCAGTATAATTCCAGTATGGCAACTACGTTACCAAAAAAAAAACATGACATTTTATCAGTCAACCTACCGGCCTACTGACAACATAACAAAGAGTACTATAATTAGACAACATAACACAACTTGTAGTTCGTTGCTTGCGCGTTTATCTCGTATTTTGTGTTTCATTCGATCGATTATCCTTGATTTTCTAATTTATCAACTGCTTCTGCTTATGGACTCTGAGATTAACTGTTTTCTGTGTGACTAGTGCTTGCCTAGGGATTCTGATTATTTTATTTTACGGCGACATTTTTTCTGAAACTCTGGGTTACGATTCTGCCTGATACCTTGGACTTTGTTGTGTGTGAATCCATTTGTTAAAACGATTGGAAGCTGTATAAGGCCTACACGCATCATGTGTGTCAACTGCAACATATATGTGTCAATACATTGCGCCGATACCCAGCATTGGCACTTAACATGGGAGCCACTGATTTAATCTGCAGCTGGGTATATCCACAAATTGTAAGTATTTCTGGCGACTAGTCAAGTTACAAGATAGTGATTATCTTCATTGCTTATACCTATATAGCAAGCATACAACAAAATAATTTACCCTCGTTGAAAACATTGTCTGATTTCTGTTAGTTGCAATCAATGTTGTTAAAAATCATGATTTTAAAATAATTTAATATGTAGACATCTAAAGCTTTGTACTAAATAGGTGACGAACAACATATTGCGCTTCTACCATAAATATCATGAAAAACAATTTGCAAGTTTCAATGAATAAACATTATATTTAATTAAGAGTATTATACTTTTTTTTTTCTAGATTTTGGAAGATGACTATGTCTGCGAGGCATGTGGAGATCTTGCAATGGCTGCAGTTAACTTGCAAAGAGAAGTTTTGGGCAGTGAAGAAGGTCGACCAAGTACAATGTGGCATTCAAATGTGTGCCTTTTATGTGGCTGTTCAAGTTTTTATGTGTTTAGTTGGACGACGAACTGTTGGATGTTGCGCTCATACAATGACTGTAGTATGGTATCTAGGATGGGCAAGACATCAAACAAATATTTTAGCACCCGCAGGTTTTCTTGATGACATTGTGATTAGGGATGATGAGGAATAAATATTAAAAAATATATTTTGTATTTTTTAATCTAACCTACCTATGTCCTACCATATAATTAATCAAATATATGTATAACTGTCCTAAGAAAGTTAGCTAAGATTATTAAATAATATACCTTTGAACATTTATGTACGTAGGTACTTTATTTATTTATTTTATTTTTTGCGTTGAGAAATGCATACTGCACTATCAAGGAGAGATAGTTCAGATATGTGGGACTCCAACTCACTAAAACTCCACGGTGTCCTCCTCTCCGCTTTAGGCGGGAACACGGGCACGCGTTATCATTCATCCGCAAACCCGCCGCGGCTGTTCGTCACCGGACCCTCCTCTGGGGAATACCCCCCATCACCGGCACACCAGAACACATGGCACGAGTGACCAGCCTAGGGACCAACACAGCCCTGGGCACCAGACAACCCCGGTTCTGTCTGGGCAACCAAGGAGACGAGCGACGAGTCAGATAAATGGCCCCGTCGCCTACCATTTTTCGGCCGCAAAGGATAGGAAGAGCGGCCAACAACATACCGACACTCCTCTTACCCTGCGGTCCCACTGCGTCCGCCATCTAACGGTGGCGACCCGCAATACCGGCACTCCTCTCCCACTGCGGCCTCAGTTGCGATGTAGCCCAAGCGGCACCGCAACCTTGGTTGCTACGTCGTCGGCTTTTTGGCAAAAGCCCTGACGAGCAGCCCCTGCTCGGGTTCCTCTTAGCTTCACCGTGGGGATCAAGCCACGGTTACTGAGTCCCCCCCCGCCTCGTCAATGCGGGAACCCACCGGGGGGATTTACGTAGGTACCTACGTCGCATTTGGGACGCAGACCTACGCACGTCGCGGTCAGCTAGGCTTATACTTAATACGTTGTCCGTAGTTTATTTTACTCTACATATACATCTATCAATGATATTAAAACTGTTAGGTAGGTATTCCTATATTTATTTTTCGATTAGGGTCTGTTGTTGACAAAACATAACCTCTTGAACTTCGAACTTGAATACCTTTAATTCCCGACCTCCTATAAAAGTATAACTGAAGACAAAACTGTTCAGGAATACAAACTCTGTATTTTAAAAATTTTTTCATCAGTAGACGCAAAAAAAAATGTCAACAAAAATTTGTTCGGGATCTTGCCAATGTTCTTTGCGAAATTGTTCAAAACCTACAAAATTAATTAATTTGAGATATAAAAACTCTTTACGGAGATTGAAAAAAAGGGTAAATTAATAAACACTAGCGTTGGTAATGAAAATTAAGAAGTAGTCGTGTTTAATACACTGCATTATGAACCTAAAAATAGGGCCCCGTCTGTAGGTTTTCAAGAAAATTCACGACACCACTTGGCACCACGTTGACACGAGGTCTTCCATTTCGACAATGAATTTAAAATATATGATGACGTTCATTAGTCGTTCCATTCATTCTTTCATCATTTAGAAAAAATATAGGCGCTATGACACTTTAGTCAGGTGCCCGAACCTGATGTCTCAGTGCTGCCAACTAGTGGCCGTTATTTCAGAAAACCCTCATTCCTGAAATTAAAATCGGGAAATATTGAACTGATCCTCTAAACTAAAAACTGATTGACCTTCTTTTGACGCGACCTTTCATAATTAAAAACAATGCTGTAAGAAAATCCGCGCTTTTATAAAAGCTTTATATTTTTTAATAATTAAGTCTTTTTGTAACTTTCTATTGTTCTTTCTCACAGTTTGTCGCAGAATCTATGCTACTCCGACCATACGGTTTTAGGTCAAATTGCAGCTGTGATCAACTCCGCAAGACTAAATAGGTCGAACTAACTAAGTTAAGGCACCCCGACGAATTAGGTTACGTTAGGTAAAAACTGTGACTAAACGACTAGCGAGCCAAGAGGTTAACAAAAAGGGGCGCAATGTATTAGAGTGTTCGATGATATGATTTGATAAAATACATCCGATGAAAATGTTCAAAATCCAGTAGCAATCCCATCACAGCGACAATCAATTTTGTCAAAAATGTATGTAGGTAAAAAGGTATTTTGACTAATTAAGCCTGAAATTAAAATTATTTATTATTACAAATACGGAAACTGCCCTTCAGGTAACCCTAGTTAGTTATAAGTGTAACTACTAGGCTTGCTTTTTGCAAACATAACCTAGCACGGGTTACGTAACTATTAATTGTTTGTACAGTATAGGAACCGACTACTTTAACGTCCCGTGTCCTACTTTCAATTACATCCTTACACACGTCTTTAATCGAGTTTCCTTCAACTTGACACATACTTGGCATTTACTTGTTGTAGGTATTTATCCCACTTGTAACATTATCTCGAAATTATTAGTAGTCGATACTCGGGTTTTGCGCCGAATTGAGTATTCGGAATTTGCAGAACGAGATCTATATATTCTTTTAGATACTTTTTACGTATCTATGACGAAGCCGGTTTTAATACTAAGCCTAACGGCAATATCTAGGTCGTTGCTTTATGATTTACATATCAAGACCGAAATAGCTATAGATAGGAATTATTTCCTTACGCTATTTAGCAATTTTACTAACTATGTCTGCAATAAGTATAGTTACTACATTTATAATTAGCATAGTTCGTCATTTGTAATATTCATTTACTAGTTATAAGTGCAATAAGTTTAAGTTATTGCAGATATGATACGGAACCTTATTTACGCTATTAATAATATACTAACTATTTCTGCAATAAGTAGAGTTACTGCATTTACATTTACCATATTTCGTTACTTGTGATTCTCATTTACTAGTTATAAGTACAATAAGCTTGAGTTATTGCAGTTATCTTTAGGGACTTTTATTACTAATTATGGGAGGAATACTAAAATTTATGTAGCATGTAGATATATTGCACTTATTTTTAGGAAGATTAAACGAATACAGTATACCTACGCGAAATAAATTGCAATAAATTCATCATTTATTGCGTTTATAACTAGCACCAGGGGGTGAGGGGGTACGAGGGGAGTAAAAGTTTTACAAAATGAATACAGTAACTCTTCTGTTAGTGTTCAAAATTATGACCTAACATTATTTTATGAATAATCTTTGGAACATACACAACACACCGTTACCAGACATTCTCTCAAGTGCTATGAAACCCTACCATCCTCCGAAGAAGAATTTGACAACATGAAAATAATTATCTGTAAATTATTTTGAAGATTCCGACGATAGTGTCATTGATAAACACTACTGCCCTGATTTTATAGTTTCAGATTCTGATTCTGATTCACCTATTTGTATTAAAAGAAATTTACTTGAACGTAAAAAGGCTAGAGGTAAAAAGACTGAACGCGAAGAGCTAGAACGTGAAGAGACTCAACATGATGAGACTGAACGCAAAGAGGTAGAACGTGAATAGACTGAACATGATGAGACCGAACGCGAAGAAGCAGAACTTGAAGAGCCTGAACATGATCAGACTGAACGTAACGAGACTGAATGCGAGGAGACTGGACATTAATATACTGAAAATGAGGAGACTGAGTACGAAGATACTGAACATGAAGAGACTGAACGTGAGGAGACTGAACACGGGGAGATTGAACGTAAAAATAGTGAAATAGAGGAGTACGTAATACCTGAGAATGAAAAAAGACTGACTAAAGCGGGCTTGCCAAGGACAAGGCGTAAATTTGATGTTTCCCTTGCGGATCGACAAAGACAGAAAATATAAAACGCGCCGTGTAATGGTAAATGTTGTAAAAAATGCACAACTAAGATTTCTGAAGAAATAAGAAGAGAAATACATGTTCGGTACATAAGTTTAAATTGGGAGTCTAGAGGTTTATTCATTAAAGGAATGGTTGAACCGAAGGAAATCAAAAACAAGAAACACTAAGGAAGGTCGAAATAAGAATAGAAGAGCTGTTTTGTATAACTATCATTTTCAAGTCAAACATGAAAAAATGGATGTTTGCAAAACTTTTTTTCTAACGACACTTGGTTACAGCCCACAAAATAACAGACATATTCACTCGGCACTTAGTAAGGAAGTTGGTAATCAAAAAGACGAACGAGGATCATACAAACGCAAAAATGTCATAGACAGGGACGTAATCAAGGACCACAAAGTTTTAAACCAACAATTTCACATTACATTAATCACAAGTCCGCTTAAGCAGACGACAACCGCATAGGTTGACCTGTGAGATGCCAAACAAACAAACCATGCCCCTAATAAGCTTTATCTGCCGAGTGGCATCAACGTAACTATGATTCATCAATGCTTCAATGATAAATATCCCAATATGTCGATCTCTTTTGAAACATATCGAAAGGTTGTTAAAGAAATGAATATATCCTTTGCTCATCTTGGACATGAAGAATTTGAGCAATGTGCTCTCTTTGAATCGCATACTGGATGTTCTCAGGAAAAATGTGACATATGTTTTCAAAACAATAAACATAAGTCACGATACACTGAATCCAGAGAGGAATATCAACGAGACAAAGAGCAGGGTCTTACTGACAAAGACTGCATATACTTTTCTGTAGATCTACAGAAAGTCATAATGTTGCCACGAATGGATCAATTTAAAACTGCGATATTTTGTCCTCGTAACATTACATTTAATGAAAGTTTTGTTCCACTTGGAGGTAGTAATGGTACAAATGTTCCTTACGCAGTGCTTTGGTACGAAACTGTCTCTGGTAGTAGCCAAGAAGATATTATTTCTGCATTCAGATCGTTTTTTATTCATGAACGTGACATGAAACATATCGTTTTATGGCCGGACAACTGCGCGGCCCAAAACAAAAACTGGGCGTTTATATGTTTTCTGGTGAACATAGTAAATAGTCAGCTGATTGCTGCCGAATCAATTACCGTAAAATATTTTGAACCAGGCCATACGTTCATGTCCGCTGATAACTTTCATCATCAGGTTGACAGAGGGGCATTTACAATAAAGCACAGAGTTACCCACGTGTCTGATTGGAAAGAACTAGATTTTCTACAAGTAAAAATAATTAAAAACAAATGCTTTCCTAATTTTGCAAACAAGAATTCATCGAGAGTAATAGCAGACGAAAAACGAAAAGATAGAATAATAGCAGACTTAGTACCTTTGATGCCTGAAAACAGGAGAGGCTTTTGGTTAAACTTACCTGAAACGTCCCGAGATTCAAACCTATACTAAAAATATTTAATCAGTTTTATTTGTTATATCAGACTGATGAAAACTTTGATCTCAAATTGTGCCTTAAAACAAAAAAGTAGGTTATATTTTTGTTAGTTTATTTGATTAACTAACCGTAAGCATGAGTGCCTTATGTCACATAGTTACGGTTTTTGTGTCTAGGAATTTAGACGACGACGAGTGCACTAATATCCCATTTCATATAAGTTTTGGAAATTAATAACTTTTCATAGAGTTTAGTTGAAAGAATAGCTTTCCGTTTCTTGCATGTGAATTGTACCAATTTAATGTTAACGATTGTGTACTTTAACTACTTAACTATTAAAATGTTTTAACAAATTAATATATTTTTGATATGGGTGTTATTCAACTGTAGTAACCGTTGAATTGTAAATTATGGGTAATTTACCAGAATTAATACGTGAGAAAGCGAAGTGATTCCTATTATTATTGTACTTTAAGTTAAAAAAAAAAAAAAAAACATAAATTTTAAACCGATTTCAGATTCTTTTAAAAACACATTTGAACGCAGATATGATGAGTAGACTTGGCTTTACCAAATACAGTTTCATACTAAAGGTCGATCGGTGAGAGGAGGAACAATTTAACATCTCTATTTTTCTAACAAGTTACAACTTTGTCGTTTATAACTTACCTCTTACTAATGAAAACCGCAATAAATAAGAATCTTAATGCACCTTTATTTAGGAAACAGTTCATAAAAAAATTAATGCTACTACTCAAAACTGCATCATGTTGATTTCCTAACCATTAGTGCAATAAATAGGTTACTTATTGCGGGTATGACTAGTAAACATTCTATCTACATAGTAATAATACTTAATGTTATAGTATTTATTGTTTTTTTTTGGCGAGAATAAATGCGGGAACAAACATTAAGTACCACATAACATTCTCTACATTGTTAAATATCATGTAGTAAAAGTTTCAACTCGATTCCATGTATAGTGATGGAGATGCAAACAAAACAAAAATAAAATCTTTACCCGCGTTTTTCTCGAAAGCAGGTTTAACCTAATTATTGGACTTCTCGTAAGTACGGCAGTGCAGCTTGGTGGATTTTTCTTCGGTGCTTGCGTTTGAAGTTTTTTTCTGATAACAAATGAAGTTGCACCTGATGAAATAAATGGTTATCGTGGTTTTCGTTTTGCTGCCTCGTTGGTCCTGAAGTTTAATTGCAAATCACACAAGTCACAAACTGAATAATTTTGAAGGATTTTGTTAATCCATTGCTTCATATGTTCAAATGACGTAATGAATGTTGTTGAACTGTCAAAATTAAAGCCATTCCTACTATGATTGTGTTACGCAATTACCCCGCTGGTTTCTATTCCCAGGTCGGGCAAAGTGTAAGCGGGTTTTTTCATCAGGAGTTTCTCAGCAGCAGCCCAGGGTCTGAATTTGTGCCCGGTTGATGGCAATAGGCTCGCCCCCTACTACATGGGACCTAAAAATTGATGTCGAAATGTCGGTGTACAATAGGTACACCTCTGCCTAACCCTTTGAGATCCTCAGAGGGTTAGGCAGAGGTGTACTTACAGGCGTCATGTTTAATTACATGTCATGGTGTAGTCTTATCAATAAAGAAGAGGTTTCATAGCGCATGCCTTATGCTTATTTAGAAAATTTAGCTAATACAGCTTAATTGTGTCACCCCTTGTATTTCTACATTTACATAATAATGAAAAAAAAAACATAGTTTATTTCACAATTCGTATTTTTAATGTGGAAACTTTTTTATTATTGTATGAGCGTTTCCTTTGTTGGAGATAAAATAAAATGAATATCGGTAATTTTTATGGTTTATAAAATAAATTCTATCCATCTATCTATCTAGCATTAGAGATTTGGTATGATGCAACAAAAGGTAGATATTTTTAGTAGTGCAAGGACAAAGAAACGTAATTTTTGGATGATTCAAGAAAACCATGATTATTGATTAGAGAATTGAGTCATTAAAATTTGTAATGATTTTGATGTGTCTAATTAAATTATAAACAAAACTGCGACTTTTCTGAGCATTCCGGAACATACAAAGATTTTTGCTTCCTGGCTTTATTTATCCCGGTCTTATGGTCCGACTCGGAAGCCTAGGCATAAAGATAATCCCACCAAAAACATTCTGTATAAAACTAGCCAACTCTCGATGGAGCTGCTTGTTTATCTCTAAAAAGTAATGAAATCTAGACAAAGTCGTGCCAAGTCGAGATTGGATGTTCCTCTCATTTTTTTCCACGGCATAACGTTTATACAGGAAAGTGATATGTATGGACACGCTTTTCCGTCCACGATAACGTTATAACGTGCACGTATTTCCATACCTTCTATGGACGTGAACTTGGAAGTTCACGTTAGAAATTATGAAACTACAAAATCTTTCTTATTTTCTTGAATCTACATAATTATAATCTCTTTAGTGGTAATGAATGAGGATGAGCGTTTTTTAAACGTCAGTTTTGCAAGTTTCTGAGAGTTTTAGTAGGAACACTGTTTTCACAAAACCTATTCTTTTAGAAAACGCTGCAGCAAATCCTACCCGGTTTCCGCAAGGAAAGTTTACTGCCATACATATTGTTGATCCTGTGCGACCGGTTGATCCAGCAGGTGTTAGATGAACCCAGGTAGAAGATATACGCGCAGTTTACGTGTACACGTATATCGTTATAAATGAACGGGGGAAATAAAACGACTGTTTCTACGAAGATGGATAGAGGAAACTAAATTTTGTGCTTTATTTTCGTACACAACAATATTATCAAAATTAAGATAATCATAACAGTTTTATTGAAGGCTCTCACATACAGGCGCGACGCGATGGCGCGATGCGACTTAGGTGGAACTATTGTCATACCGAAGTTGCGTTGCGTTATCCTTTCGCGCTTAGCTGCTTAACACTGATCAAGCAAAATAAGTATTCATTAAATCTCCTTTTGAGAAAAAAAACAAATACATGGCAACGTTTTCATACCGGTCCAAAACTTCCTGCATCTAATCTTTGGTAATGCAGATGTAGACCAGAATTGGCATGTCTTAGAACCACAAATTCGAAGACATCTACCTACGCATTGGCCCCGCGTGGTGAAAAACGGCCCACTCCCTCGCACAAAGAGGTTACCCGTGTCCCAACAGTGGGAACGTTATAGGCTGATCACGCGCAGGTTACGTGTTAAAGGCGGTTGTTACCAGTTACATTTTCCATCAGGTGGTAGTCCTTATAATACGAAATGAATCTCTAATAATTTTCTTTGATGAGTTTATATTTTCAGAACATATGAAGCTGAAAAAGATCCTCTAGTACAATTAATAAACAAAAACGATGGGTGATATTTTTTTGTGAGATGTTATAAGCATTTACATATAACCACGACAATTATTCGTCTCCGTTTGTTGACGATAGGGTCGCCCCCTATTACATGCAAAAATATAACTGTTATTTTGTGTAAATATAAGTGTTATTGGGTTTTCTATCTGGAATTTCTCAGTAGCAGCCCGAAGTCTGGATTTGTGCCCGGTAGATGGCAATAGGCTCGCCCCCTATTACATGGGACTTAAACATAACTGGCGAAATGTGGGTGTACTATAGGTACACCTCTGCCCAACCCTTCGGGGAAACAAGGCGTGATGTTATGTTATATTATGATAAATAACTGGCAAAATTTGGTTGTTACTGCGCAGTTGTGTGCTACGTTTATTTTTGTGGCATTTGCTGCATTATTTTATTTGTCAATTCAAAACGCTTCCTCTATTCGTTCACACTCCACGTCGCAGGCCCCTGAAAGGTATGTGCGGCATCATAAACATGGCCGGAGGAGGTATTGCACATCGCTGCCCGCTTCTATTATTTAATGACATACCATTTCTCTAGATTATTCGGAGTGTAGCCTTTGAATAAATAAGGGGAATTTAATTTAATTTCCTTTGGTGTAGATTATGGTATCTTAAATTATATACCGTAATCTAGACAAAAGAAAAATAGTAAAATAACACTGGGGAATGTTTCTACTAAAGTCAGATTTAACTTGTATCCGAATATGAGAGTTTTTTCTACGAATAAAACTTTTAGAATTCTAAACTATTCAAATCAAATCATTATTTTTTGCAAACATTCCTCGAAATATACGGCTTTGGTGGTACCCACCAACGCCGAACGCTATGATAAGATACAGATATGAACAATGTAATAATGACGTTCAAGTTCTGTTACATGTTGTTTATTTTTGTATGGTGGCATCATTATGACAGTTTGACTGATAAATTATTTTATTTTCTGTAACTAGGTTTGTACAATAACTTTGATGCGTCAATAATGTTTTTAATGAAACTAGATTAGGTCGGCGTTTCCTATAAGACTACTCTGTAAGAAAGGCCGAAACAATCTCAGAGGTCACAGTCTCTTTTGAAGTTCAGACATAAAGTAGGTCAGATCATTTGAACACAGTGTGTCATGTGTCATTGGGGTTTGAAATGGCCTTTTGAGGAAAGAACCACACAGATTGAGCGGGCTTGTCCAGTCAGTTCACGCATTTGTCAGTAACTACGGTTACTGACAAATGCGTGCGTGCCATGAACGATGCCAAAGAAAGGACATTTCGGTAGGCCACATAAACTATTCAAACTGCCAGACCATGATTCAAAATCAAAATCAAAAGTCATGTATTCGAACTAGGCTGCGAATCAGCACTTTTTGAATGTCAACAATACATAAAACAGTCCCCCAAAATGTCCGCACTTTATCACTGTCTTGTACTTTGGCTGGGAAGAAGAAGTAGCGCAACAAATTCCCCAGTAGTACAACAGCCATCTGTTCAGTTAGAATAACTTGATTCTAGTGGCAAGTGAGTAATTAACATTACGAAAATCAAAATAAAAAATTAAATTATTTGCCATATTTCTAGCACATTCAAATACCAACCAACAAAAATATTGACAACTTTACTCAAGCAGAAATAAATAACAAAAACCTAAACAGAACTTATTACCTAAATAAAATCATCCAGGCATAAAGCACATGCCTGCTTATATGCATTATATGGTCATATAACTGTAACTTGAACTCACAAGTGATAAAATAGGACCTTTGAAGTAAAGTAAATAAATAGTTAATTTCTAATAACAGTAACAAAACTATGATCAGCAAGACGACCTGTCACCACAAGCAGCACCCGTACACGAGAATGACGCAAAGATTAAAACTGCAACTGATTCAAATTCACAATAATTCAAATAATACAATTATCTTCAATAATACAATAATCTTATTCAAATAACACAATTAATTATAAAGTATCTAAATATTTATATCATTGTATGCGTCAAAAGGAAGAGGAATAGAAAAAAATATGTAAGAAGCACGATGTCTGGAAGCAGCTGACTGAGAGAAGCCACTGATCGAGTTCAAAGGCAGTTGGGAAAGGCTTATATCCATCTTCGGACTGCTATAGGCTGATGACGATGAAGGGGTGCCTCCAATTAATTTCTTTACATTCAGTTGATATCATTCATTTGTTGTTGTTGCTGAACTTCTCGGTGTGTGGTCTATACAGGTTTCTGAAGAAAGAGTGAATGTATGGTCTTTCGGGCCAGGGGTCGAAGCCTGGATTCTGTTCCACCTATTAGAGTGAACGGTGTCAAGTTAAGAATAGTTAAACAGTTTCAATACGTCGGGCATTTCGTGAACTCTGACCTGAAGGACGATGCGGACATCGATAGGAAGCGGAGGGCGAATGTCTGTGAGGGCCAATTTTATCGCCCGCAGGTTTGTTCATTGCTCGGCGGCCGTCAAAATAACTATTTTCAGAGCGTTTTGTGCATCCCTGTACACAGCCAGCCTGTGGGGGTCATATACCCAGAAGCAGTACAATGCTCTCCGTGTTCAGTATAATAATACGTTCAGGGTATTGCTGGGGCTGACCCGGCACTGCAGTGCGTAGGGGATGTTCACCGACGCCCGTGTCGACAATTTCTACACGACGATGCGGAAGCTGAGTACAACTCTGGAGCGCAGGCTCCTGACTACCTCAAACACCATCCTTTCTTATTTTTTGTGTGGGAATTGGATGATGAAATGGATGTGTCATCAAATTAAAAAAGAAAGAAAAATATTTTAAATGGGACACGCACAGGAAATACAAACAGTACAACATTTAATCAAGGAAAAAAACAAAATAATAATAAAAAATATTTAAACTAACAGAATTAATTTATTAACAAACCAAAAAAACAATAAAACAGTTAAAAAAACCTATGCGAGGCCAAAAAGGCTTTTATCTCAAATTAATGCTTCGATATTTAAAAAAAAAAAAAAATATGCAGCGCTGATACTCATAGGGCCTTGTTATAGCAGGAGGGTTTGTCAGACTTTTACTGACTGAAACCCACCCGTGTTCCTTCAGTTGCCTGTGCGTCCGCAAACCCGCGCCTACGGTGGCCGGGAATCTGCTGACAATTCTCGACGACCAGAGCGTCTCCTGCGACTAGGGGCGTAAAGGCGCAAGGTCCTCCTTCGCAAGCGTAATTGCTTCGCAGCAAGAGGTGACAGCTTCCCAGGGCCAGACGCGTGAGATCGTCGCCGCCGCCCGACAATGTCAAGGCTCAGAGGCAGGCGTATTATTAATCATTTTTATTTTATTTTATGATTATAATTTAATTTTTTAATTTGATTTTATTTCTAAAATTTACTTAATTACATATTTTGTATGTATAGCGTCTAAAACTTTAATATTATTTCCAATGTTGTACCAACATAATTATGACCTGAAATGGATTGAAATAAATGATAATTGAATTTGTATAAGACGCTCTTTGGCAGTCGTTACGAATAGTCAGAAGCCAAAAAACTTAACGGGATATCTTGTTATCAAGTAACTTTGTAAAGGTCAGAAAATCAGCCGTGTATGTAAAATCATCAGCATAGCCCTTTTTCAATATAGGTGGGAAAGGCTGGCATATGATTTTGATAATGTCTGACCTTAATTCAGCTCTAATAACATTTTCCCTTCCATATTTGTGTCGGTTGTCTAATTAAATCTCTAACAATACTCGTAATTAACTTTGTCGAAACCACAAGCTCCTTACCATCCTACGCAAATCTGAGCTGATAGAGGATTTTAGACGAAGTAATAACTAGCTACGAGCTGTTCTTAACGTAGTAATTAACCTTCGTTATCTTTGACGAGTACTTTGTATCATAGACTAGCTATATGCCCTGGTTTTCTTTGTTTATGAATTTCACATTCAAACTACATATAAGTACATATATAATAGTATATAGGCAAAGTCAGCTTATTTGTATATTTGTTACGATTTCAGAATGAAATGACTGAACGGATTTAGATGAAACTTTTCAATCAAATAGTTTATAACCTGTATTAAGACAGATAGGATACTTTTTATTTCGGTAGTGGGTATGATCCCGTGCGATAATTACCTACCTTTAAGCGAGCAAAAGCCGCGGGCAAAAGCCAGTTTCAAATTCAAATTCAAAATGTTTATTTGCAGGAAAATACATAGTTAGCAAGGAAAGATGTTAAAGCCTTCAGTTATTGTATTCTGCCTGCAAGCGCGCAAATTATTTGTTATATGTCATAGTTGTTATTAGTACATTTTTATCACTGCATAATTATTACATTATTATCACACAATAGAATTACATACAAATGTCATTAATTATTACTGCAAACAAATATTTTTATGTTCTATAACGTTTAAATTGTATTATAAATTAATTTGTGTAAATTAATTTTGAACACATTTCTCTAATAAATATCTTTATGTCCATCTGGATGATATAAGAGGTTGCGGAACATAGCCATTTTCTGTCGTGGTAATACCTCGGTATGTTGCTTAAAATAATGCATGTGAGTCTTTGCAAAAGTGCAAATATCTCTAATATACATACAGGGCAGTGGAACATTTTCATCTTATGAAAGAGCGGTTTCAGCTATCTAAGAACCATGCCCTGTTGATTACCCGGATGCAGTTTTTTTGAAGCTTGAAAACTCTGTTAGTATCGGTTGAGTTACCTCAAATGATTAGTCCATAGCTTAGAACAGATGACACATAACCATGGTAAGCTGCAAGAGCAGCTTCTACAGACACATTTAGTCTCAGCTTTTTTAAAGCAAACACGAACCTATCAAGTTTCTGACCTATAATCTCCACATAGATTTTCCAGTTCAGGTTTTTGTCTACATTTATTCCTAAAAATGTTTATTGATGCACTTGTTGTACCTTTTCACCAACATACAGAATATCCAAAACTTATGGTTTGCTATTATAGGAGTTAAATTCAATTAATTTTGTCTTGCTAACATTTTTATTTAAGTTATTATTTTGCATCCAACTTATTATATATATTAGGGTCTTTTCCGTATCTGATTTGTAGTCGCTTTTTTCCTGACATTTTGACATATGATAAATCTAGGATCATCTGCAAAAAGTATACATTTCTGCAAAGTGGCCTCTGGAAGATCATTTATGTAAAGTAAGAAAAGTAAAGGACTGAGAATGCTTCCCTGAGGCACGCCACACTTATTTATCACCGCTATTGACTTGAATTTCTCTTTGGAATATATTATGTCACGTTTCATTACAACTTTACATTTCTCGGTATACTGCTGCCTGTTTCCTAGAAAACTAGATATTCATTCACATGCTTTTCCCCTAATCCCGCAGAAGTCTAATTTGTTTAGTAGCTTAAAATGGTTAACAAAATCAAAGGCCTTACTCATATCTTAAAACAGGGACAACACAGGATTGCTATTGTTAATACTTTCTGTAATTTTCTTAATAAAGTTACAGATTGCAAGAGCAGTTGAACGACCGTTACGGAAACCAAACTGCTTTTTGTTAGTATGTCATGTATACAGAGAAAATTATTTAACCGAATAAGCATTGCCTTCTCCAAATATTTTGATATAATGGGTACTGTCGTGATAGGCCGATAATTATTAGGGTCTGACTTTTTTCCACTTTTAAATAGTGGTTTCACGACAGACAGCTTAAGCTGGTCAGGAAATTCTCCTTCCAAAAAGATAAGTTTATAACATGTGCTACACATACATACATAAACTCACGCCTTCTTCCCATGGGGGTAGGCAGAAACCACAGAACGCAACCTGCTACGATCCTTACATACTCCTTTTGTCCAACTAGCACAAGCTTTTAAGACTTTTGTGGCGATGCCGTCATACCACTAGTTTTGATATTGTTCAGGGACATAATTATTCTATACACTTCCATTGCATCTACACGATTCAAGAATATGGTATTTAGATTTTTGTTTTTTTTTATTAGCCTTAGAATTATTGGAATTATTAGACTTTAAAGGAAGAATAGATATCAAATTGATAAAGTGGTTATTAAATATATTGCAAATGTCTTAAGGATTATTATAATTATGTAACATTATTTTTTTTTATCGTCCATGTAATTTTACACAAATTATTACCAGTTACTGTTGAAGAGATTGCCTTCCAGGTAGCTTTACATTTATTGTTATGCCTTTGTATACGTCTTGTATTCATAAGCTTTTGCGCTCGCTGTGCACATCGCCTAAACATATGATTATTAAGTTTGTAGGACTTCTCATTTTGCTTTTTAATCATAATACTTGTTTAATAAATTTTAAGCTAGATATGTGTGGAGGCGTGTGTCGGAAAACTCTTCAATAAGCACGTCCTTTTAGGTTTAGAAATGTATTTGAAAGTTCACAAATGTCATATTTAAAATATAAAATAGATGTCTTATTAGTCAGGTTTAATGTATCAATGTCCGTTCCCACCGAAGTTAAGTAAAGAAAGACGATTACAATCGTCGGTGCCGTGGGAAGCGCGTTGTCGTAATCCGATCGGTTTATCGGTACGATGTGCTGAGCTTGCAGGTTAGGCTCGTAACAAGCTGACGTTTTGTTTTGCTAGATTTTTTAATGCCTCTAGTTATCCAATTTTCTGTAACTGGTTTATTATTTACCTTAACCTTAATCACCGGAAAACACAGATCGTAATATAATGTAAAAGTTTCATAAAATATAATAAAGGCTTCAGTTAGTGTCTGAGTTAAGTGTTTCCGAAAATAAAAGAGCAGATATACACTCGCAAACTGTATCAAGGTTTTCTACACAGTAATCATGTTTCAATTCTGACCAACAAGTTATACTTTTGTGTATATTCGTTTTAACAGTAACTGATTGTGCTGTTTCGTGATCAGAGAGGCCGAAGTGATGAATTTCTGACTGAACACTCTTCATGTTACAAGCGATTTGGTCAATGCAAGAGTTCGCCCGAGTTAGTGATTTTAAATGTGCTTCAAAATTATAGTTACTCAGTTTATTTAAATGTTCCTTAGTTGCGAAGTTGTGTTTTAAAATATCGATATTCCAATCACCACACAAAATAATAATAATATTCTGTAGCTATACCGGAAGGAATACTTAATGTTTTTGTGTTAAATACCTTATTAGTTAAAATACAAGTACCCACTCTACATTTATCTCGACTAAAAACTGCAGCCAATTAAAAGTTATTAAGTTTAATATTAGCTTCCGTACCTTGCTTCACAAAAGTTTCACTAAAACAAAGTATATCAACCTTGTTTTATTCTACCAATTCTGTCAAATTTGCATCATACAGACGCCAAATCCTGCATCGCGCAAGCAGAGTTTACCGCATAACTAGCACATATACAACTTCCCGACATCAATCATCGGGCAGTTGCCCACCCGATACGTCACGCATCTAGTTGGTTGGAGACACTCTGTTCCTGATGATGATGCTTATGAATATCACACATAAAGGAGCCTTTTAGCCTTAATATAACATAGTATTAAAAACACATAAAACAACATCACGCTTTGATTCCCCTAACGGTAAGGTGGAGGAGTACCCTTACATGACGCGAGCCTATTGCCATCAATCGGGCACAGATTCAGATTCCGGGCGGCTACTGAGAAATTCTTATGGAAAAGTTTATGTAAATAAAAGCATAATTCAGGAATTCTTATTGTAAAACGTAATAGCACTATGCCCGACCTGGGAATTTTAGATTACCAGGTCGGGCTAAGTGGACCTGGACCTCATGATTAGCAGTAGCGCCTGCAATCAATAGACCAACAAGGCAGTGTCTCGTCTTTAACTACAATTTTAACATTTCAAAGTTAGGATTTTACTTATTAAAAATTTTAGAACCCAAAGAGGTACAAAGGCGGCCCTAGGCATTCTCTACCAGTCAACCAAGAGTGGTGAAGAGATTAGATGGCAGGTGCTTTGGTTGAAGGGAACGATGATGAAACAAAAACTTTAAATTAATATATAAATTGTGATGTGTGATGTAAAATAGATATTGTGTGCATAGCAAGGTAACAAACTTATAATACATATACATACATATTAAACATGCATATTACAATATGTACATACATATATACGAATTTAAGGGTGCAAGGTGTTGGGACTCAACTATGCAATTTCCGTTTAAATGCATACCGACTGGTGGCCGTTCTGATATCAAGAGGAAGCGCATTCCAAAGAAGAATGGAATGAATATATATGAAGGAAGGATTCCCTTTGCTTCGTCCATATTCTTAAATAAAGTCATATACTGCGCAAATTGTACTTGACCTATTTATCGACAACAGAATTAAATATTCTAATACAGAATTGATCCACATCGAATACACCAAATTGACGTCATCATGCCTTATATATATTATTATGCTGTAAATTGCCGTCCCAACTCGAATGCCCAAATCGTTTACGTATTGCGAAGGGACATCACTAGTTATTGATATTTTACTATGTCATTTGAGAGCAACTCCATTGATTCGTGAAGAGGTTTTCAGAGCCGTTTTTCGGTCGTTTCTTTTTTTTCTTTTATTGTGTGCGCTGAAAATAAAGAGGGTTTCTTTGTATCTATCTCAGATACACTAAAAATACTTACTACTATATACTTTTAGTAGATATTATACTATAGTATTAGTATAGCATAGCACGCATAACCAGCCTATTTTGTTCCCACTGCTGGGACACAGGCCTCCTCTCTGTGAGAGTGAGTGGGCCGTTATCCACCACGCGGGCTCAGAGCGGGTTGGTAGATGTCACACGCCTTAGAATGTTTGGTTCTAAGACATGCCGGTTTCCTCACGATGTTTTCCTTCACCGTTATGAGAGCAGTGGTGATGAAACAATTTACACAAAGTAAAGCGCCTGTCTGGGTTCGAACCTACGACCTCGTCAGTCGCGGCCGTTACCACTGGGCCACCACTGCTCTCAATGATGTAAATAATTTTATGGAACAATATTATTTTAACAGAGTGTCCAAGGAATTTCTTGCCTTTTCTTCTCCATAGGAAAATACGGAGGCACGATAAACAAACGCCGCACGCCGTTCCGTTTTTATTCAGCAGTAAGTTTTTTTTTGTTTTGGTACCAACGCCGCTTGACAAATAAACAGGTTAATTAATACGTACACGTTCTTAAGTAACATTCAAAGCAAAACCGAAATGAAACGGAATTATCCGGTATAAATTTAGAGCTATCGAAAACAAGGTCCAAATATAATAAACACTAGATCACAAAACCTATTTATTTATTTAAGTTTACATGCATAACATTACAGAATATCATCCCTATGTAAGGTAGGTACCAAACATTTCTATAGAGATAAGGGTTGTTACTATTTCCGTTATACAAAGGATCATTTATGGTATCGGTTTGTGTTTGTTTCAGAGAATTTGGTGTAAGTGAGAAGAGACAGCAAAGGTACGTAAAAAAAACTATGTATGGACAAACTAACATGTACAAACTGATCTAATAGTACTTCATTAGATATATTTTACACATAAGTCTGATATACTGCAATTTTTATTTTATTGACGGTGTTGTTAGCTAACGAGAATACTAATGAGATAGTGAAAATTTAACATTTTGTCTTGACATATAAAGGAGAAACTTTTTGGAAGACATTTTTCTGTTGGGTGACTGAAGGGACTCTTCGAACTGAAAACCTCAAAAGCAGTCATTATACAGCAGTTATCATGAACTACTTATACTTGAGGACCAACCCTGACATCGTGAAAAGAAAATCAGCTCCTCCATACATTTTATGAAAGAGTAACTCGATGAAATGCTGGTAGAAAGTGTGTGTTTAGGATCGATCTTATGGCCACAGTTGTTAATATTGAAGAGTACACTAAACCCTTTTCAGTGATATCAATAAAACTTTGTTCGGTACACTTCAAATTTTCCTTTTCAAGAAACTTGCACTAAAAGTTAGACCTGAAAGTAGTTTGTTCTGTCACAACTTACATTATAAATCATGACTGAAATCAATTATGATACCGAAGGATTAAATTTCCTGAAATGAAAGGTGGTTGTCTGAAAAATTAAAACAGTATAATTATTTTAATTCGATTACTTATTTGTTATTTATTTTATTGAAATTACAAATGTTATTTAAGTCTTATAATTTAATAATACGGTCTTACGTTGTATAAGCCTATGGCTTAAACCATAAAATATGTACAGCCATTTGACAATGATAAATTATCACTACAGATACAATCACGGCTTATAACACCCGATGGACACCCACGTCACTTTTTTTACAGATCAATGGCTCGTAAAATCAAATATGGAAACTCATCATTCATTATCATTTCGATGGAAATTCCAATATGTTTAAATGGTGGGTTGTATGCGTAGATAATTAACATTTGGTGAGCATTTTTAAACAACTGCGTTAATCTTTTTTACTATAAATGGTTGCGCTTTTGACAATCATAATATTGTCTTTTATATGTGACTCGTCATGAAGCATTAACAATTTTGAGAAAACGATCTATAAATATATAGTATAAGCAGAACTTATTGTTGCTAGTATGGGTACCCGTCGATACTCGACACAGGACAGTCCGTTATAGTCCGGTTAAGTAGTCACGACCTCTCAAGGTCAACTACGAGATGCCATACACAAAAAAATAATACACAAAAAAAAGCGAACAGTCCTTTTGTTGCTGAGTCGCCGGTCGGTGAGGTTGTTGGTACTGTGACGGTACCTAAATTACCCTAGGCTGATAAATTTTTAGTTTTTCCTAATAATGTTTATATTAGCGTTAAGGTCGGTTTCCCCCTAAGGGGAAAAGGCCGCACTCCAACCCCGTGCGGCCCTGTAGAGCTCGTCACCAGACTTGGTCACTCTCCCACCGATAATAGAAGTGAATTCCCAAATTTATAGAAGCCAAATGCCTTGATATTATTAATGAGGCGAGGAAACAATGTATCAATATTAGATGATACTTGGGAATTCATAGTTATGAAATATATTGGAAGTGATTTTAGAAAACTAAATAATAGAGGGATGCAGAGTAAATTATTATATAAACTTGTGAGTAACCCAAACGCTAGCGCGTAACAGGTATTTGATCAGTCGTAACTCACACAATACCTCGCATCTACACTCGGAGTACTCAGAGATACACTTCCATAAAGTGACGCAAGCGGCTTTACAGCGGCATAGCGTCGACATCATGCTCTTTTGGAGTCATGGCCCCTAGCAGTTCTCTTGAACTGATAAACGTGACGAAGCGGCTTTTCCTGCGGCAACCGTGCGACTGTCCTTGTCTAGCAACGGAGCGGCTAGTTCTAGCGGCATTGCGTCTGCATCATGCTCTTAAGGAGACATGGTCCCTATCAGTCCTTAGGCTGGATATGAGATAGTTGTGGTCACCCAAACCCCTGGAAGTTCACTCTTTGCACAACAAGCATATTTGCAAGACTCGTGCTCGTGTCGGTCTGACCGAGTTACTAGTCTAAGATATAGAATATAATATTCTTTGAATTATTCGATAATTTTAGTTGAGAATCAAGGGTCATTATTAAATAGAGTTTAGAGTTTTAGTATCGGCCCAAGGCAACGAATACGACATTCTAGAATTACTAGTTATGAGAGTAGAGAATCAAACTCAAGCATTATTAATAGAGTTGTGAATCAACTCACTTTAAAGTCTATAGACAGCCCCAAAGAGCCCACCCGTCACCACTTCCTAGTGTTTATGCTGGGGAGAAGAAGTGGCGCAACAAACTCCCCAGCAACACGTGTCTGTCTGATTAGTTACAATGACTATCAACTCCATCAGCCTAGGATAACTATAATAACTAGCTCACCCAGTCTCACCAACAGACACTAACACATACTAAGTTAAAACTAGATGATAGAATAATAATAAACTAAATCTGTGCTTCAACACAACTAAATTTTACTTATTTAATATTAACTCGTTCTCCTACAACAGCCCACTTGGACAAGGCCTCTGGCACTCAATAATTCTCCTAGCTTTATTAGCCTAGCCTTACACCGACCGTTTTCTACCGCGGTCTGTCTACCTTCTCGCAGGTAGCGCTAATAATACCTGTAATAGAATCTTCATAATGTGAAGAGGTAAGGGAATCGTTACGCTTGCGCTTTAATCAATCAATAATAGCTACGTTAATGTATCTGTGTATGATGTACCCATTTCAGTGAGACGGGGAACCGTTTTACAACGTTTGTCTCTTTGTACGTGTTCTACTAAACCTAACGCATAAAACCTCTGAGACAATATACGATTTTAGTAGAACATGTTCCCTAAACACAATATAAATGTCTTACTCAATCCTAGAGGCAGTGAACTACGAAGCCCAACTGCCATTGAGTGAGACAAGTATTGAGTATAAAGTTCTAAACGCGTATTTATGTTAATATCACCTTTACGGCAGCCTAGCCCCATTTCTAAAATAACAGAAAATATTGCACAAGCGTACCGTAGACTCAGTCTGTAGCAAAACTCAATGCGATCGTACTCGGTGTCTGCCGAGGTGGTAATTTCGTCACCTCACATCTCGTTAATCTTCCCAATTTCGAGGATACAGTGCGGCTGTAAGCGGCAAAGCGTCCAAATTGACGTGTTTCGATAAATAGTGTCGATTTAGAAATTGGCGTACCATATGCCGGGTGTAGGTTTTATCGAGACACGGTCGCTAGCGTTCTTAGAACGACTACCAATCTAGTTTGGGGAAGTGTATGAAGCCTACCCCCTCTCCCCGGAGATGCGCGTACAACGAGCCTTTGGTAAAGAGTTGTGTGGCCAAACCTTTTTGGAAGCAGTAATTATCACTAACGTTTGATTGTTTTATAATGCCGATTTAGATTGACTTTATAGCATATGTTGTTTTAAATGAACTGAGAGTATTTACGGTTCTGCCTTCCGTATGTGGTTGCGCATGTTACAGGTCAAAGTCGTCAAAAGTCGAGCGTCAGTGCTCAGTGTCAAATAAAGTGGAAGGCCTTCTCCGTTTCCCTATAATCAAACGCAAATGACAAATATGTCAGGGTATGGATTAGGAGATGGACACGTAATACAATAGAAAATAGAGTTAATTAATAGCGCAATGTCGCTATGCTGGAATAAATGATTATTAATAGCTCTGCAGCGATATTATCTAAATGTTACCTACAAATCATAAAACAAATCAGCCTACGAGAACAATACAATGGAAAAGACACATTATTAGTAAAGAGTTTAACACTTACCAATGATATCTTTGTAGGGGATTAGTTTACTACTCACGAAATGCCGCACGCAGTATCAACTTCACCTCGAACACAGCTCCTCCCAGCTCACAACACTCACCAACCTCCTAACTTAACTAGCTTTCCTTCTTGAGACTATAACGACCGAACCCTGTCATGTCCTAAAACCAACTGCCCTTCCTCAACACCCCCGCCAACTATCCAAAATCTGGGCTCGGTACTTTCCCACACAATTTTTTTGTATACTTCGACTTAAAACACATTTTTCTATTTCTTAATTGCTTTTACGATTCACAGCTGGTTGCAATAACGCGCCCTCGCTTTAACTTTCTCAGAATTTGTAAAGAACTATGGGTTTCGATTGTCTAAACATTTCTTTCAAGCGACGACGGCTGCCATAAGTGGCCATTTGCGTGTGCCATTAAATAGAAATGGAATGGACTTCTAAGTCTAGTCTAGTCTTCTAAACTATTTTACAATTGCAAAGAATTAGGATATCTTGTTATTTATTAGGGTAACGCGTCAAGCTGTCAGACCATAAAATTAAGATTTTATGTGTTTCTAAAGTGGGCCGAACCACGTGCATGGTTTTAGAATAAATATAATATTTTGTTATTAAATAGGAATAAGAAGTGACAGACAGTCACAGTACCCACGCTACATAATTTTATTTCGTATTTTAGTACGTGTTATATTTTGTATTGGTGATTATTATTTTGATTTTTAACGGTTGTTGTTTGTGATTTCTCAAGTATCGATTATTCCTTGAATAATTGTTAAATTTAAGTCTGTTTGTAAATAAATTAGTTTTAGGTAAATCCGATATTGTTTTTTTTATTTGTTTTTCACTTCTGATTGCTAAAATCAGAAGTGGGATAGAACTTATTTGCTCACATTTATTGCCTTGACACCTACACAAACAACCGTTAATTTCAAATAAGAATGCCACGTTCGTCAAGGTTACGCAGGAAGCTAACTAGGACGCCGCCGCACAGTGGTCTGAAAATCGAGCTCTATACTCATAGAAACTAAATGTCAGGGATAAAAAAAAGGGGAATGTCTCTGTTTATATAATATTAAAGTATGAAGGGTATGCCCAGCTCCACGCGTGAGAAAAAAAATGTTTTGTGTTTTATTGTATGGGAGAAAACACTTAAAGTTGATTATTTTCGAACTGAAAGGAACTGAAGGGCTGGTACTCACATGAGTTATTGTACCTCATGCAGTGATCAAGATGACATACAATTCATGCACCTTTCGGTGCCGCTTCGAGCGTAGGAAATTTTTAAAATTTCGAGTTTAGGTTAAGTGATTTATTAAATCTTTTACGTAATAAAATGAAATTGCCGATAGCTTTTCATATATTTTAGTTAGTTAATAGCCTGCTAAGGGCCTTTTTAATGACAATAATAGAAAACTATTGATTACTAATGTTTTTTTTTACAAATCGCATTCAAAGAACTAACTCATTTGGTAATCACGTTCATCATGTCACTTCAACATTATGCCCATTTGTAAATTATCTGAATAGGCATCGGAAGCCAGAAACAAAGACTTCAAGAAAATTCGAGAGCACCATTCGCGCAAATTTTGTCGTAAAGCGACAAACGAACACATCTTCAAAGGTCTCCTTGTATCGTCAGATCCTTATCTGTCCAGTATAAGACATGTGCTAAGCAAAATCCACAAATACAGCTGTTACTGATGATATGAAACCTCTTCTCATCAGTGACGATGCAGATGTAGACAAAGAGAACATTGAATTTGTCGATGTTCAAATCGTGTATCAATATCAAATCAATAGTGTAACTACCCTCATTCGGTTCAACTGGGTCAGCTCAACAACTCGGTCTGCGATCGCAAGCGCCAGCGAGCGAACGTATCGAAGACGATGCATCCGAATGCGATGACATCTAATGAATTCTCCGAATGCCCAGACTCTCCATCACGTTATAAATAATAAGTTTGATAATCGTAACGCCGACAAATCTGCGTCATCCAGTAATACGAATAAAACACGTAATTTTAACGGTGCTAGTAGATCTGAAAACAAATGCTTTAATTGCGGCCAAATAGGGCATTATAAAGATAAGTGATGTTAACCAAGAAGCGTAATGTTAACGATAAAACCGATAGTAATAGTAATGTTAGACCCGTCTGTTCTTTCTGTAAGAAGGTAGGGCATAAACAGAGCGACTGTTTCGCTAAGGCTCGATCTGAGTCTCAAAGTAACAATAGCAATCAACGTAAAGTTAACTTGTGTAGCGAACTTTCAAACGCGAAGAGTAATAACGATATAAGTACAGCAGGGATACAGGGTATACCGGTTGACGTTCTTATAGATAGTGGTGCACTTAATGTATCATTGATATCGTCTGCGGTGGTTAATTACTTTTCCGAATCGCGTAAACAAATAAAGTGTTCTTTGAAAGGAATAAGCGATAAAGAGATAGTTGCTCGCGAATACATCACTTTAACTGTCGAGTTTAGTAATATTAGTCTCGAAGTAGACTTTGAAGTACCCGCATCGTGTATGAATACACCAATTATCATAGGGACTGACGTGCTAAATCGCGATAGTGTTACGTTTATTCGCACCAAACACGGACAGTACCTGACTCATACGCCGAATAAGGTACTAACAGTAAACGCTGTGATTATTAGTGAGTCCAACGAAATAAATACGCCTCTCGAAGGTGCGGAACTTCTTACGTTGATGGCTGTTATTGACGAATTCTCGCCGTTTTTAATAAATGGTACAGCTACCACTACTGTAAATACTGGCAAAATGCACATCAACGTAACAAGTGACGTACCTGTGGCATACCATCCATATTGTTTGTCATATCAAGAGAAACTTAAGGCTCGCGAGATATGTCAGGATCTTTTAGACAAAAAGATTATTAGGGAATCAGATTCGGAGTACGCAAGCCCGGTCATTCTGGTCAAGAAAAAGGAGGGCTCAGACAGAATGTGCGTAGACTTTCGTGCACTAAATCGTATCACTGTTAGGATAGGTACCCCCTACCCTTGATTGATGACCACATTGATCGGCTTGGGGGTTCGAAATTCTTTACGTCTTAAGACATGGCGTCAGGTTTCCATCAGATTCCTATTGATGAGGACTCGATCCGTAAGACAGGCTTTGTAACTCCAGAGCTCACTATGAGTATTTAAAAATGCCGTATGGTTTATGCAATTCTCCCACTGTGTATCAACGTATCATCAGTAATACCTTGCGCAAGTTTATAGAAGCAGGGAGTGTCCTGGTATAAATTGATTCTGAGTTTGACAGTCAATGATGGCATCACCTTGTTACGCGATGTCTTGGGAACTTGGACGGACGCCGGATTTTCAATGGGGAAGGCAACTGTCAAAGTGGCGCAGTATACGATTGTTTCAAATTATCTGTCAAATTGTATAGCATCTTATAAAATATGTTCACAAATAACATAGAAATTACAAAGTGTTGTGTAATTGGGTGTTAAAACGTAGCCCAACACAAATTTCCAATAAATCGTATTAAAAGAAGAAAGTGGATAGCTGCCGTAAGGATTAAAAACCGAGCCTACTATCACTACGAGGTTATGTCGAGAACATTTTCATGAAAGTTATTACCAAACATTAAGTGTGAGTACAGGTGGGTGTTTTAAACGATAGTTCTTCTATTTAAGCTAGTATCTATATACCTAAATTGTTAACATTACATAATATCTTTAAATACTTATCATTGTTCATCTTGTTTTAAGGTTTGCCCTGTGTACACAAACTTTTAAAGAAAGAAGCAGTACCAAGTCTCTTTTCATGGAACCAGAAAAGGATATCAGCCAGTGCTAGTGTGAGAGACGAAAGACATGCTAAGAGAAACATTCAAAAGAATCTTTTCCAACAATTCTTTCAAGCAATCAAAACCCACATCCTTCTATTTGTCGAGAGTGTATCACAAATAAAACTCATAAATAACTTTTAGGTGTCTTTATTATATTATAATAATCTTTATACAGATATTTATTCATAATTTCAGCCTTTATATTGTTATTGTAAAATAATCTAACTTTTTAATATGTTTGCTATGAACAACTCATCTTTTTCAATATAAATAAATTACAGAATTTTCTGCCACTGCAGTACATTTGTCCTTGTACTTGTAAATCATATAGGCAGGTTTTTTTAAATAGTAATTCCCCATTTTGACTCTGTATATAAGGTACAGATTCAGGGCTAATAAGTCCGTTTCTGCTTACATGCCATGCCATGCCATGCCACTCTGGTCATCTATCTTGATGTCAACTTGATAGTTGAGTTTTTTCATTGTCTTCTTGACAAATCCTTTTATATAAAAGTGATCATTGATAAACGCGGATCTTATCAATATGAGGAATCTGTCTTCATATAATTTTTCTGATGCATCTGTTTTTAGTTGAATCTTCAAAATGACAGCAATATTTCGTATTAGTCAAATAGGAACTACCTACCATCACATAAAATAAAACCGATAAGAAATATTCACCTTTCAAAATAATCTAATACATTGTCTTTCAAGCGGAGGTAAAATAGAGTTAATATTTATGTCATGGTACATCTCCAATGGTAGAAGTATGATAGAGGGTTCTGTTGGATGTGGAGAGAGTTGTGGTGTACTAAAGTTAAAGTTTTTGTCGTACAGCTCTTACCTGGAAAAATATAACCAATTATTCATCTCTCTTTAACTCCAAAAGTAAAAAGAACTATTACTGAAGTAAAGTTATGCATTAGTTAAGCTGTTGTAAATATAATCCTGAATTTTGATTCAATAATTTTAACTTATATACATACAAAACATGACAGTATTCACAAACAATTTAAAATTTAAAAATTTATAATAAATATGCATACTAACGACTAACAAGTTATTTAATTATAAAATTATTCGTTCAAACATTGTAAGCGTATTTATTTCAAAGGTCTACGTTGAACTAGGTCTAGGCAAACAGCTCCTGAAAAGTTTTTTTCAAGAGTCCTACCTTTCCACTTAATCAGCTTTTCTACGTTTGTTCGTGTTCCCACAATGTTCGTTTTTTCCGTTTGTTTACACGATTCAAGAAATGTCATACTGACGCCATTGAGAACAACTGTACGCAGCGCCATCTGAGATTAGCTTTAACTTGCCATCCCCATTAACGTGCGCAAGTGTTTCTTCCTTACCACCGCCAGAGAGTACCTAGGTCGCATCATTAGTCACGGTCAGGTTAGGCCGAGTCCGCGCAAAATTGAGGCACAAGTTAACGCGCCTATCCCTAGTAACGTAAAACAAGTACGCCAGTTCTTAGGCCTTGCGGGTTACTTCCGGCGTTACATCGAAAGTTACGCGACAAAAACCGCATGTATTTCGCGTCTCACGAAAAGAGACGTAAAATTTGTATGGGGAACTGATCAAAATCAAGACCAGCAAGGCTTTAAAAAGCGGCTAACTAACAAGCCTAAACTTGCGATCTTTGACCCGAACCTTCCTACAGAGCTGCACACTGACGCCAGCAGTGTAGGGTACGGCGTTGTACTGATCCAAGTACACATGGACGGTGGTAAACGGGTGATAGCCTACTTTAGTAAAGTTACTCAAGGCGCGGAGCCAAAATACCATTCGTATGAACTGGAAACGTTGGCGATCGTCAAAGCACTGCAACACTTTCGTCAATATTTGATCGGGATATCTTTCAAAATCATAACCGATTGCAACGCTTTGAAGGCCACTGAACGTAAGAAAGATCTCCTTCCGCGGGTTGCTCGCTGGTGGATTTATAAGCAGGATTTCAATTTTGAGATTGAATATCGAAAGGGCGTGATGATGGGTCACGCCGATTATCTAAACAGGAACCCACCATCGATAAACCTTCGAATTGGGCACAAATGGCTCAGTCAGCTGATTCCGAGACCGTTGATCTCATCCAAAAACTGAGGGATGGTCTCTTGAAGTCTAGTCAGTACGTGTATCAGGGTGATGTGCTCTATTATCGCTATTCACCTGTTGGTGCGGAGTCGCGCTTACTATTTTTTATCCCTAAAGGACACCGACTTAGTTTGTTACGAGTTTTTCATAATGAGCACGAGCACATCGGGGCTGATAAAACTTATGACCTTATTTTAAAACATTTCTGGTTCCCTGGCCTGAAACAATTTGTTAAAAAGTATAGTTCCCATTGTTTAATTTGCATTACCAGGAAACGTGTTCCAAGAGCTCCTCGTCAGCCTATTACGTCATGGGAAAAATCAGACATTCCCTTCAACACGGTTCATGTTGATGTATTAGGTTCTTTACCAGAGTCCAACGGATATAAGTTTGTATTTGTGTTAGTCGATTCTTTGACCAAATTTTGTTTACTCTATTCTATATACATACAAGATGCTAGCGAATTAAACCGAGTTTTCAATAGCGCTATATCTTTGTTTGGGACACCCAAACTGTTTGTTTGTGACCATCAGTAGGATGTTTTTTTTTTTATGGTCAATTTTTTTCGCATGTTTGAAGCGTCAGCCTTTACCAGTTGGGTAACTGAAATGGGTTGTGAAATCCATTATGTAACGCCCGAAATGCATCATTCCAATGGACAGGTAAGAAAGAAAGAAGAAGAAAGAAAAAACGTTTATTTGCGGTAAACATGACGCAGTGATTGAACACAAACACCAAAAAAAACTAGTTGGGGGAAAATGTGCGTCACATCCACGCAAAACGGCCATGGCTCAGCTTAATGCTACGACCCTATCCGAGACAGAGCCCCAGCGCTGGTTTTCAGTGACAGCCGGCGTTGAATGACGTCGCCCGGTGCAGGTCGAGCGCTATGTAAGGACTGTCCTTAATATGATTCGTGTCGAGAGTAATAATAAAAATTCCACTTGGTCTGATAGTTTATGTAAAATTCAGTTGGTTTTAAATGTTACAAAACAAAAAACCACGCAGTACTCGGCTTTGTATTTGTTCATTGGTACTAATGCGACCACCCCTGTGATTCGTGCACTGATCCGTGACGTTGCCGTCGAAAACTCAAGTCCAAATCGAGAAGCCATGAGGGAACTCAGCAGGAGCTCAGCTAAAGCATCTCTTGACAAAAATCAAAGTAGTGAAGACGTTCGGGTAAATCGTCTAAGACACCCGCCAAGAGTTTTTCAGGTAAACGATCAGGTGTTCGTGATAAAGTATTCTCAGTCCGCTGGGAAACTTGACCCTGGCATGAGGGGTCCATACCGCGTGACTAAAGTGTTACGAAGTGATCGTTACAAGATGAAACTGTTAAGTGGAGCCAGAGGCAAGACAACTCAGGCCGCAGCCAAGTATATGGTACCCTGGAAAGGCGAGTGGTGTCCTGAGAGTTGTGCTGCATATTTTGAAAGTAAGTTTCAACTGAACCCTTTAATGTTTTTCTTTATATTCTGGTAGCACGTGTGTTGTGTATGCGTGCGTGTGAGGCGTGTGCTTGCTTTGCTGGTTGGGACGAGTGGCTGGTGCAGCCAAGATGCAACGCGCTCCCGAGGGTAGCGTCCTGAAGTGCCTGGTTTTGGAAGTCGTGTACCATGTATGCGCATCAGGCGTTGTCCTGGCAGGCGCAGTCCTGGTTGATAGTTTTTTTTTATCAATGTGTGAACTTGTATAAGTTCAAGTATGAGTTTGAGTGAGACATGATGCGTGAAGATGTATGCATACATTTGAAAGCGAAGTGCTTTAATTTTGAGTCGTGAAAGTGTATTTTTGTATGAGGGCCTTGTATGCGTGATGGATGTCAGAATAGGCAAAGGTGCATGTTGTCAGGTATAATTAACCACTTGTTTCTCATATAAAGATTGCAATGATGACAGCCCTGACGATCCTGATGAGCCATCAGGTCACCCTGCTGGCGTTCCCGCTGGTCCTGCTGGTGCTCCGAGTTCCGACGGTGCCGATTCAGACAAGGACACCGATGAACATCTCGCCGTACCTGCCAGCGCTTCTGAAGAAGTTCCTGGTGCAGCCGAGGACGGCGCACTATCAGCATAATCCGTATAAGCAGAACTTATTGTTGCTAGTATGGGTACCCGGCGATTCTTATAAAAGCGAGCGCTCGACAGAAAACAGTCCCTAAAGTGCAAAATGCGTATCTACACAGCGTGCATCCGCCCGATCATGACATATGCCAGTGCAGTCTTTTCACACGCCAAGCCATCCATCGCTTCAATGGAATGCAGACCCTCCAGAACAAGTTCCTCCGTAGGAGGCTCCCCCTGGCTCCCCCTGGTACGTTCGCAACGAAATCCTCCACGTCGACCTCAAGATTCCCACTATCCGCCAGTTCAAGAAACACATTTCAAAGCGTTTCTTCGAGACCGCCGCGAATCACCGCAACCCTCTGGTTGTCAAGGCCGCTAGCTATATTCCCTCCTCCATTGGTCATGTCCGCCGTCCCAAGCATGTCCTCACCGACCCCGATGACCACATAACTCTCATTCAGGAGAGCAGTAGGGCCACCAGTACAGTGCACAAACACAGACCGACATTCCGACCTCGCCTCCGAGGTTCCTCGCGAAGATCCCGACGTAACTGTCCCCCCCGACCCTTGCTCGACGAAGCGCCAGCCCGCGCCGTAGCTGAGCCTGTAGCTTTAAATTCCCCAGATAATAATAATATAATCCAGATGGTTCTAGGTCATGCCGGTTTTTTCATGATGTTGTGTTGGACCACTTCTCTCAAAAACGGTACGGGAAATTTTCCGTTTTTGCGCGAAGTGGTTATGAATTAAACTGCCTTATCGTAGATTGTTATATAAATAAGGACAGTACACTTTTCTGTCTGTTTCTCCTGCAGTTAGAAAAACTATAAAAATTGCCAATAAAGTGCATGTTTGAAAGTGGCGACTAGTTTCTGTTTATAAAAGTGTGGATAGCCAGTAGCAATTCCAATAAACGTATATTGGTCGCTGTAGCGAGTAGCGACATCGAAGCTATAAAATTCTCCGTTCAAAGATTGCAATGGAAATGTTTCTAGTGTATTAGCTGAGCATAACATAATATTAGTTTGAAAATATACTTTACGGTTGCCAAACCTGTAGTGGGGTAGGCGGATCTCGCGCACCACGCTATAATGCACGAAATACGCGCGGGGCCCGCGCTTGAAAAATAATTTGTGCAGGTATTTAAATCCAAAGAGTAAGCGGGCGTATTTTGTAGGCACACCCACATTTCGCATATCAGCGTACACCATGGACTACAACGTTTCCACTGCTAGGACACGGACCATCTCTGTGAGAGCCAATGCAGCGTGGTCATTTCACATGCCGGTTTCCCCACGATGTTTTCTTTCGTGGTTTTTAGAGTAGTCGATATGCCATAAATTACACAAAGTACGAAACAAATCCAGACTCTCCGCACATTACTGTAAATAGCACACCAAAGATAATTTTTGCTTAAAACATGTACCTAATAATTTTGTGTTCCGTCTCTAAAATAAACTTACTTAATCAGTGGCTAATTTAAATTATGACTAGTTACTCGTATTATTTATGAGTTTTATTTTTTTGGAAAATCGGCAACTTAAAACTGCAACCAACTACATGTATACCTAGGTACATGTAAAGGTTGTCTGCCGTAGCCGACCTTGGGCTGGTAATAAATTAACTATGGTTAATTTGAACGTTTAAACTTGTTTATAATGAGCTGTCATATGAAATATAGGTTTTTTCTTTGAAAAAACAGTAATATAGATTGACCCGTCCATGTAACACGTTTTTATCTCTATACGAGTATTAAACGAAAAATTAAATATAGGTATAACTCTACATTACAACTAACTCCCGTAGCTAGTGTAGATCTGAATCTACACTACAGTACTTTGTGTTGTTTTTTTTTAATTGGTGTTTCCAGAATA
This sequence comes from Dasypolia templi, assembly GCA_963555695.1. NCBI lineage: Eukaryota > Metazoa > Arthropoda > Insecta > Lepidoptera > Noctuidae > Dasypolia > Dasypolia templi. The sequence goes on from OY743156.1 coordinate 5,220,890, forward strand.
TAGTGATGTATTACGTAAGCAAAGCCTATGTATGTCTTACGCATTTATGGACGATAGTGCACCTATAGCTCACCCAGTAAAATTTACATCAGTACCTTTTAACATGTAGTTTAAATAAACAAACATACATTCTCCCTTTTGTCTCATTTAAGGTCAGTATTCGCGTATTCGCTGTGACAACTTTCAGTTGAAACCGTTTTTTTTTTGTTTTTAGGGTTCCAGGCGTCCTAATGAAAAACGGAACCCATATAAGGATCACTCGTGTGCCTGTCTGTCTGACCGTCTGTCACATTCAATTTGCTCCGAATCTACAACACTGATTAGGTTGAAATTTGGTACACATTTGAATTTCTGTGACCTAAACACGGTCGTATAACGTCAACAAACGAATTTTGAATATGAGGGGAAAACTAAAAAAATAAAATCAAATGTTTTACAAACTGTACCGTTTGACATTTCAAATGAAAGGTCTTGTTATGAGGGTTTCAAACACATTTTTTGTACAATTTTAAAATACACAGTAGTAAAACATACAGCAGTTTTGAAGATATTTATGGAATAATACGAACATTTACCGTTCTCCCCACCCTATCTTATATATCCGAAACAACTGAACCAGAAACAAAAAACAGAAATTAGTTTCAGAAAATTACAGGAAATCCTATAAGATGTAAGTGGTCTTAAAAAACGTGGTAAATCTTTCAATATTGTGCGTGAAAACTTATATTTTTAACATACTTGTTATTGTCGTATCAAAATGAAACTTTGTATGTGTATGTAGTTCGGATAACAAAACTATAATTTTGTATCTTAGAACTGATCTGATGGTGGAGCCAGAGGGTGAATAGTGGAACTCTTCAGTGGCTACTAGTAAACCTCTCAAGTTTGGGCTCATATGATTTGCTTTGACGAGTTCAATAGTTTGGGGAGGGTCTGATGATGAAGCCAGGAAGTTGAAAGTGGAACTCGTCAGTGGCTACAAGTAAACCCATCGAGTTCGGTGTGATATGATCTGTTTTGATGACTCCAATATACTACACTTGGTGTCGAGGGTCTGATGATGGAGCCAAGAGGTGGATAGTTCAACTCTTCAGTGGCTGCTAGTAAACCTGTCAAGTTCAGGTTCATATGATTCGTTTTAATGAGTTAAACCGATTGGGGAGGGTCTGATGATGGATCCAGGAGGTGGATAGTGGAACTCTTCAGTGGTTACTAGTAAACCACTCGAGTTTCTGCTCATATTATTTGTTTCGACGAGTCTAATGTATTAGGCTTGAAAACGAGGGTGTGATGATGGTGCCAAGGCGTGATAGTTGCACTATTTAGTGGCCTAGTATACCGCACAAGACATAACTTCGTTGACTTCAGCGCCTTGGCAACCTTCTTTACATGAAATGTTTTGATAAGTAACATCCCCGTACGGAACCCTCTCCACTTGAGTTCAACTCGCACTATACCGGTTTTTCTATCAACTGCTGATTCTAATCTAGAAAAGCCTGAGCAATACATTGTTTCGGAACAAAAGAAGCAGCATCTAGATAAGCAATTACACGGGAACATAGCTGTGTGATCGTATCTTATCAACGTGCTTGAGTGCAGAGAAGTAACAATTACTATTATTTCTCGGTTGCGGTTGTGGTACAAAACATAAGAATCGGGCGGTTAACGATAAAATATCGGTGAATGATGAAATAGAACTTGACTAGGAAAAGAGTAATAATCGAAAAGCAGATACAAAAGTTCCAAGACTTCTTACTGGCCAAAGTTCTTTAATTCTTGAAAATGTATGCTTATTCCGTCTTGGTAAAGGACAACAAATTAATTGCCTTCCTCAGTATTAACGAAGTTTTAATCATTTAATTTTAAAAAGTTTCTAACCTGTTTAAATTGTCGTCGTTATTTAAACTGGTTAGAAAGCATTATCTAATGTACAGAAATAGTTTTAATTTTTCTGAAATAAATTTAATATGAAAATGAGCCAAGGTATTAAAAAGAAACATTAAGTAAAAGCAAAGCGTGTGAAGGGTAGGTACTTTACAAATTTCGTGCTGTCGCAAGTGATGATTGAGTTTGTGTAAAATTAGTTTGGGTGTGCTATTAGAAATGTTTGCTGGACCGTAAGGACTTGCATTTTCTAAATATATCAAAGGTCAAGTCGTAATAGTTTTTTTTTCTGTTGGCGTCGACTTCTGAGGCACCCGTCTATAGTAAATCAAATCCAGTTTGGTTGAGTATGTAAGAAATATGGCAAGAATTTCTAGGCTAAGTTATTTATATGCCTACTAGATTCGAGAAAATGAAAGGAACTTATCCGGCGTCCCTATAAATTTATATTTATGCCTTTTCGGTTAACAGGCCATATAATTATTGCATGGCTTTGTCTCCTCGATGATTATGGACTAGTGATTATGTTTCTTGAGTCTAACAACTAGTATTTCCAAGGGGTATCGTGTTACGAAGTAACTGGGTAATGGTGGTAAGGTAGGTAGTCACTAATGGGTAGTAACTCTAGATCACTCCGAGGCGACACGGCCCCCACGCATTCGCTGTTTAGGCGTGTTCCTGGCATTCCTCCGCACCACCGCGCTAAGTACCCTCCTAATTCAGTGTTTTAGTGACCCGTGCGCATGAATTGCGTTTGCAATTATTCTACTTCCAGAGTTTTTACGAATTGTTAGTCTCACGGACTAATGTTTAGTGATTACGTGTGTAAAGTGAGTCAAAAAGCTTTGAATATTTTTGTTGGTGTATTATCAGTATCAAAGATATTATGCGAAATGAAAATGTTGTGGCTAGTACTTCTCAAGCACAGCTAAATAAACGAAAAATTGGCGCAGTGTGCCCATATCAGAAGCACAGGATGACCAAAGTGTCACGCCTCTCCTGCAGGAAAGCCATTTGTTGCGAACATACCATTACTCTCTGCTCAGACTACCAGGATTACCATTTTTAATGTGTCTAATAGTTTTTAAGAAACCTTAATACTACATCTTGTGTTACCTAATTTTTTTTTTAATAAATAAATATAATTTCGAGAAAAGTATTATCTTTTCATTTTGTTAGTCAAAATGACTACTGTTTAGTGAATGTGTTACTCGAAAATATGTTTAGTAAGCTAGGATTAAAAAGCCTTTGACATGGAGCACAGTCGCAATAACACGTTGTGCAGCGCGCCCTATCACTTATCCTCCGCTCCTTGCTGCACGCATTTCACACTTACAGCTATTCATTTGAAACCCAGCGTTGAATTCAGATAAAAATGTACAAGAAAACACCTTTATTTATCTGAATTTCTTTGTTGTGTTGTACCCATTCCATTTTTGTTTTATAACTACACAAAATGTAGTTAAACTCAAGCTAACGGTGGGTGGGTGAGCAGAGTGTAGGATTACTCGTTGACACAAAAACAACTTACCGTTTCCTTTACTGTTTTTTTCATATCTCGCTTTTTGACTGGGTGTAACTGGCCTAAAGGTCTATCAAACCTATTTACAAACATGTTTTTATGTGTTCTTCTAAGTGTAATATCTATTATCTATCCTCCAGTGTATTTGGTAGAAGGACTGAAAGATTTTTCTTAGGGATACGGAAAGTCATATACTATAAGTTTGCACCTATAGAAACTATATCAGTGTCACGGTCATTGAGATATGATTTTTTTCATGACTATTTTGAGTGCCTCGTTGGGCTGGTAGTCACAAGAACTACTACTGAGCATGAGGTCTAAGAGAGGGGTTCGATTCCCAGGTCGAGCAACGTGTTCTTGGGTTTTTCCATCTGGAACTTCTCAGTAGTAGCCCGGAGTCTGGATTTGTACCCGGTTGATGACCATAGGCTCCCCAATTACATGGGACTTAAACATAACTGGCGCAATGTGGGTGTACTATAGGTACACCTCTGCCCAACCCTTCGAGGAAACAAGGCGTGATGTTATGTATGTGTTATGTTATGTGTATTTTGAGTGTGGTTGTAATAGAACATAACTGTAACTTTTGGTGTTATATTTGCTATGCACATTTATATACCTACACTTGGTTCTAGAAAATGACTTCATTGTGTGTCAGTCAGTAAAATGGTGTAAAGGTACGAACACTTTAAATTAAAAAAAAAAAAAATCGCATGTCTGAGTTCGAACCTACGACCTAAAAACTCGTAAGTCGCGGCCGTTATTACGGGGCTACCGCTGCTCTCAATACAAGTGCATTAATCCATTTATATTAAATTCACATAATTATAATAATGAAGCGGTTCGCTAGTGATTAACAATAACATTAACAACAGTTGTAAACCATATTTTTATACATCTTTGAGGAGGCAGTGTTTGTTAAGACAAACAAGCTTTTCGAATAAGAGCCCTAGCTGATCAACGGTTAAGGAAAAGAGATTCGTACATTCTTTGTGTTGACCGCAGTAAAGCAGCCCTCCTACATAAAAGTATTTATCGAATGGCTCCAGTTATTTTCAATAAAATTCCACGAAAGATTAAAACTCAAACTCAAAGCATTTATTTCAAATAAACCAATTACAGGCACTTTTGAATTGTCAAGGGGTCGGTCTGACAGAAATATGAAGCTAGTTGCCCACTCCAAAGCGAAGTAGGTACCTATGGAGAAGAACGGGCAAGAAACTCCATGGACATTCTTTTAAATAGGTAATATATATGGTTACAGAAAATTTGTTACATCAGTCTTGTAGAAATTATACATGTGAGAACGATGTAGAAAGACGTGCACATTAAAGGCTAAAAGTAATGAAAACATAAAAGACAAAAAAATAACAAATAATCGGAAATAAAATCAAAAAGCCGTGGCAGCCAAGAGATTACCAGTCCCCACTGACGGCGCCCGTTCACGAACATGACGTATGGATCAGCACCATTCAGCTCAACCAGTTTGAAGGGAATTTAATGATTCAACACACACGCTACCACCAGCGAGACATTTGAGTGAGCGTGACATGCTCTCAGCCGCCAGGGCACATTCAACTCAATGACATACGTGCCCGGTATTATTATTACAGTAGTCATATTAGATTGAAAATGCTAATAATAATATGCTTAAAAAGAAACTGAAACCATTTTTGATTTATTCATGTTACTAATCCACAGATGAGTTATTGTACAGATATTTAGGTTAACATATTATTTAAATTTAAGTTAATTTTATTTTCTTTTTTGGTTTAGATGTTGTTAAAATGGCTGTTTATTTTATTTCCAATGTGGATTTCAGTATATTCTGAGTTACTCTGTCCTATGTTCTTGTTCTCATATTTAGATTATTATTATCTTGACATTTGTAACTGTGTTAGTACTCGTACGTAAGGAATTTATTGTGCGTTAGTATGTAAGAAATTGAGTTATTTTTATTAATGTGTGTCTGTTGTTTCCACACAACTGACTTTATTATTCTTTGTATGCTGTAAACTGTAGCGAACTAATCATCGTAAGTTAACATCCTATTGTAATTAAACCTATATTTACCTATATATACTGCCAAGGTAATTCAAAATGTTAGATAGGTATAAGTTTATACATAAGTCAAAACAAAAACATTAAAAAATAAAATTTGCAAAACAGCTTGAACAAAAACAATCAGGTTTAACTATTTTTGTCTACAACAATATTCCATCGAAACTGAGCACAAACGCAATAGATTCCATTTAAATGAAGACACAAACTAAACTAATTTGTATTTTACCTGCACAAAACTTAGTTATGCAACCTGAACCGCAACGAGTAATCACCGTGAGAGCATAAAATGCACAATTGCAGTTTAGGGTGGCCCTTCTAGACGGTTCCATGCATTTTGTCAATCTAGCATTTTAAGTAGCTGTAAGTCCCACGATGTAACCAATAGGATAGATTTGAGATGATTACATGAGAGCATACGCTTCTGCTCAGACGTATTCAACTCTTTTATTATAACGCTCCCAAAAACTTGACTGGCGCAGCCGGTAGGATCGCCGAAATAGAGCTGCGCTGTCCTTCGCGTTTTTCCGAAATAAAACTTTTTCGTGTTACGCGTTCGGGTGGCCCTGAAAGCTGTGGTGATTCTACGAACCAAACAAATTGTCATGGTGGAGCATAGAATGAGAAAGGCGAACTGGTGAGTCCAAATTTTCACCTTCCTTTCCTATTTCCTTTGTGTGTTATTTTGCGATTAGACGTCTCGCGTTGTAACGTTATCTGGTTTTGCATAAAATCTGTAAGGCTAGTCTAATAATAGAAAAAGTTATTTAAAGTTATACTATAAAAGAAATAATGAAATAATTATTGATAATTAATTAGAAAAAAATATTTTATTCCGATAAATTGTTTAAAGTTTTATTTGATTAATTACTATTAGATGTAGGGAATTATTTTGTGTTTAAAAGAACTTCAGTTATACTTTTCACTTCTGTTCTTTATATTATTATTGTGCGTTAAGCTAATTAATAGCATTAAAAATGGAAGATCACGTAAAAATTGTCATGATTCCAAATGAAATGATTAAAATTATTCCGCTATTTGACGGCGATAAGCGACATTTAAATCTTTTTATACGTAAGAGTGAATATATTATAAATAAATACAGGGGAAGTGACGAGCAAAACTTGTATGTCATGCATGCTATAACGAGTAGATTAGCGGGGAATGCAGCCGCGCTTATCAGTGAGCGCGAGGATATTGTTACATGGGAAGAGTTTAAGGTGTTATTAATACAACATTTTGGAGACCCCAGAAGTGAAGAATGTTTAGCAATTGAATTGGAAACTTTGCGTATAAGAAATGGTGAATCATTTTTGGATTTTTGTAATCGTATTCAATCAGTGCGTAGTATTTTAATATCAAAAGTTAATAGATTATCGAGTAGCATGCGCGAAAGTAAAATAACGATTTATAATAATACGTCATTAAACGTGTTCCTTTATAATCTACCGGAAAATATGGTGCGTATTGTGAGATTAAAAGCACCGTCCACTCTGGAACAGGCTTTATCTTTCGTCTTAGAAGAGGTCGATTTCCATGACCAATATAATGCCCGAAATAAAATACTGCTGACGTCCTCCAGTAAAAATGCTGTACCAAATAATACACAAACGTTTAAATTCGGCACAAATAATTATAATACGCCTATTAATACTAATAAATCTATTTTTACTCAACCAAATACACAACCCAAATTTTATTTTGGTAACTCCCAAGGTCAACCATTTGGAATGCGTCCTCAACAATTTGGATTTCAAGGCCAAACATTTGGTTATCGCCCACAACAATTTGGGATACGTCCGCAACCATTTGGGATGCGCCCCCAACAATTTGGAATACGCCCTCAGCAATATGGAAATCAACAACAATTATATAACAGACCCTTACAGCCATTTGGCAACCAGAACCAAACGTTCAATAGACCTTTACAGTCATTCGGTATTCAGCAACCAAAAATTCAATCTAGTGACGCTGACGTCACAATGCGCACTGCGCCTCCGGCCAAGGTCCATATTAAAGGATTTAAATTAAACGAGCTTGACCTTGACCATAACGATGATAGTATTTTTCCTTACGATTACCAATGCAACGATGATTATTATCACGAATATAGCCCTCTTACCGAAAATCATGACGAGAATTATACGGAAGAAATTAATGAAGAAGTTTCAGTGGAAAATAATGAGGATTTTCCATTATTGGCCTCGAAAAACATAGTGAAATAATACATTTAAATTGCGATACATGCCTTAAATTACCATACATTTATATACCAGAAATAGATGCCAAATTTATGATAGATACGGGAAGTACTAAATCATTTATAAACCCGGAAAAGGCCAAATACTACTTTTACGATTATATTTACTACGACCCATTTGAAGTTAGAAGTACTCACGGTACAAGCCAACATGAACGAGTACTTTTGATTCCGGCATTTCCAATTTTTAATGTCAATGAAACTCACAAATTTCACATCTATGAAGTCGATCCTAGCTTCGACGGTTTACTAGGTAATGATATTTTACATAGTATAGAGGCGGTAATAGATCTAAAAAATGAGGTCCTCAAAACGAACACTACAGTAATACCGATTACGCGCGACAAGAATAAACATATATTAGAGTTAAAACCTCGATCAGAACAAAGAGTTAAAATTCCTGCAAATTATCACTCTGGCAGTGCTATAGTGGATTTTAGAGAATTTACTAAAGGCGTACGTATGCCCAGCGCTTTAGTTAAGTGCAAAGACGGTTACTTTACTACCGTTATTCAAAATACTCTCGACAAACCAATTAAATTAGCAATTACTAAACCATTTGAAGTAGAACCATATGAAAATCACATAAATGATTATGATGTTAATAATTTTAAAGACATTGAAAATATTGAAGTAGAAAAGTTATTAACGGATAACTTACAAAAGCTTCGTCTGAATCACATGTCAGTTGAAGAAAGTAAAGCCATAAGTGCATTATGTTTAGACTATAAAGATATATTCTATTGTGATGGCATTCCATTAAGTTTCACGAACCAAGTCAAACATTGTATTAGGACAAAAAACGAAGATCCTATTTATGTTAAACCATACAGACAACCCCCTAGTCAGTCTCAAGAAATAAAGAATCAAATCGAGAAGTTACTTAAAGAAAATGTCATTCAGGAATCTCATTCACCTTGGTCAGCCCCAGTTCATTTAGTCCCAAAAAAGAAAGATGCATCAGGAGAAATAAAATATCGAATGGTAATTGACTACAGACGGCTAAACGAAATAACAGTTGACGACAGATACCCACTTCCCAATATCACTGATCTGTTCGATAAATTAGGTAAAAGTACATACTTTACGACATTAGATTTAGCAAGCGGTTATCACCAAATTGAGATTAACGAAAATGACAGAGAAAAAACAGCATTCAGCACTGAAAACGGACACTTCGAATTTTTAAGAATGCCGTTTGGCCTCAAAACTGCTCCCGCAACCTTCCAACGAGCAATGGACAGTGTTTTAAGAGGGTTGCAAGGAATCCATTGTCTGGTATATTTGGATGACATTATAATATTCTCAAATTCGCTTGCAGAACATATCCAGAAATTAAGAGCAGTTTTTGATCGTTTGAAGTCAAATAACCTTAAAATTCAACTTGATAAATCCGAATTTCTTCGGAAAGAAGTCTTATACCTAGGTCATGTTATCACTAAAGATGGCCTTAAACCTAATGATGATAAAATTAAAGCAGTTCTAAATTACCCACTGCCAAAAACCGTGACAGAAATTAAAAGTTTTTTGGGCTTGATAGGTTATTACAGGCGATTTATTCGAGATTTTGCCAAGGTAACACAACCACAAACTAATTGCTTAAAGAAAAGGAACAAAATTATTATAAATCAAATATACATAGATGCTTTCCAAAAATGTAAAGAGCTTCTTACTAATGCTCCTTTACTTCAATATCCCGATCCAGATAAGCCTTATATCTTAACTACAGACGCATCGTCAAATGCCTTAGGCGCAGTACTATCGCAAGGCATCATAGGGTCTGATAAGCCAGTGGCTTACGCCAGTAGAACTTTAAGTGATACAAAGACCAGATACAGTACTATAGAACGTGAACTTTTAGCGATCATTTGGGCGGTAAAATATTTCCGGCCATACCTTTATGGTAATATATTCATCATTTATACTGACCATAGACCCTTAGCCTGGCTCTATTCTCTTAAAGAGCCAAACAGTAAGCTCACCCGCTGGCGACTTCGTCTTCAAGAATATGATTTTGAAATTAAATATAAAAATGGCAAGCAGAATACAAATGCTGATGCCCTGTCTCGTATTAAAATAAATGTATTAGGTGCAGATGAGGATGGATTATCTATGAAAGTTAACGTAGATGATAAAGAACTAAGAACAAAAAAAAACCAAGCTACGCTCAAAGTAGATAATTTAACTAATACCGATAGTGGCGACTCTAGAACAATGTCTATCTCGGATTTGTCCGCTACTGTAACAGCCAGTTCTGAATGTGATACAAATGAACCTATTCCACTTATTCCTGCGAAAGATAAAACATTCACAGTGCATTCAGCTGAAGATATGGAATCAATTGGTATTCCAATATTACAAGAAGCAATAGACACGAAACCGAATCAGATATTAGTCTTTACGTGGCATAAAAACGATATGCAAGTTACAGATCTTTCCCGTGAAAAACAAAAAATCCTTGAAGTATTTCTACCAATTAAACAGTTTAAAAGAATATATTAAATATAAAATTAAATATTTTATATATTTTGAAAGCATAGAACATAGGAAACAATTTATTAAGATTATTATACAGTTATTCAAAAAAGGAATGGTAGAATTCGTGGAATGTACAGAGCGTGTAGTTTTTGTTGAAGATGAAAACGAACAAAAAGAAATCATCTTACAACATCATGAAGGAAAAACTTGTCACAGAGGTATAAAAGAGACTATGTCTAGGATAAGAAGAAACTATTTTTGGCATAGCATGCAAGAGACGATTTCAGCCGTAATTAATAATTGTGAAGCGTGCTGTAAAACTAAGTATGACAGAAAACCCATAAAGCCTTTTCTACAGTTAACTCAATCACAAAATGCACCATTTCAGGAAATTTTCATAGACATTTTTGCTATAGAATCTATATACTATCTTACATTAGTCGACGCCTTCAGTAAACTAGGACAAGCAATAGAAATATCGAATAGATCTACACCCGAAGTAATACGTGCGCTTATTAAATATTTTTCCATTTACGGAACCCCCAAAAAAATTAGTTGCGATCCCGGCAGTGAATTTAATAATGAATTACTGAAGCAGTTAATGATAATGTACAACATACAATTACATATCAGTACACCCAATAACCCTAATTCAACAGGCATAGTTGAGCGTTTCCATTCAACTATCATAGAAATATACCGTTTAGCTAAATACGATCGAAAATGTACTGATGCAGCCTCCTCCTATTCAATAATGGCTTATAATCATACCATACATACAACGACAGGTTTGACACCATTTGAAGTTGTTTTCGGTCATACTGATTCAAATTCTATATTAGGCGCAAATTTCGAGAAAAACTATACCCAACAATTACTAAAAGATCATGCAAAGCGTACGAAACGTCTCTATAGTTACATATCGGATCAAGTCATAGAAACAAAGCAAAAGATTAGAAATAGCAAGGGTGGCGAGATAAGTAAAAAGTTTGAAATAGGCGACGTAATTTATGTAAAAGAGGTTAACACCAGATTAAGTAAAGACAAGCCACGTTATAGGAAGGCAACTGTTAGTGGTGAGGTAGAACATAATGTTATCCCTGTAAAAATTGGAACTAGAGACACAAAAGTCCCAATTAAAAATATTAAACGTCCTCCGCAGGTGGTGCCTCACGATATTGGCAGTATCGCAAATAACGTGGGCCCTTCAACTTCAAAAGGTTGAGAAAAACCCTGGTATCCTTCCCGTGAAACAAGGACAGGCGTTTAAACAAATAGATAAGTGGCTAATTATAAAACTTTTAAATATAGATAGCTTAGGTAATGACCTAGAATTAAGTTTAATTAAGTATAATGAATTCACTAAATTAGTAGATGTTAACGAACCTTACAGCCATGAGTTTTTAGGCATTCGTACTCAAACGGATTATCTAAAGGATAGAACTGTAGAAAAATTTCAGCAACTTGTACCAGCTAAAAGATTTAAGCGAGGACTAATTGATCCACTTGGGTCTATGATTAAAATTGTTACAGGTAATTTAGATCATAGTGACGCAATCCAATATGATTCCCTCATTTCTCAGTTAAAAAGCAATCAATTATTATTAGATAAGAAAATAACTTTGGTCTCGAAAATGTTAAATGGTTTTGTTAACAGTACAGAAATCTTACATAACAACACATTAATTTTAGATGAACGTTTAGAAAGGATCGAGAGATTAGTTAAAAATATGACTACTAAAGAAGAACATTCTATTTACTCTACTTATATTCTAGGAATGTTTAATATGTTCTTAACAAATTTTAGAACAATTAATATAATTTTAAGTGAGATTGAAACGGCCTTAGCCTTTAGTAAGGTGTCTGTACTGCATCGAGCGATTGTTAATTCCACTGAATTATTGCACATGTTACAATCTATAGCCAAGACAGAAAATCTGTTATATGCTGTAAATGAGAATAATTTAGTTAAGTTTGAAGATTGTATTACTGTTAAAGCTTTTATTAAACAAAACCAGATTACGTTCATAATGGAGATTCCATTAATTGAAAACCGTACTTATAGTTATTTTAAACTTTATTCCTTACCTGTGTATAACACAGATTTAAACGAAACTGTAATAGTAGTTCCTAAATATCCCTACCTTTTGGTGAAAGACTCAGATTACTTACCAGTTGTGACAGCCTGTGTACAGACTTCAATGGATGATAAATTCTTATGTACCGATGATAACGTGTTGACCCATCTAGAGCCACTGTGTGAAGAACAGTTAATGAAGTTCCATTCTAATGCTAGTGCATGCGAGCAGCATACAGTTGACATTGAAGATTTGAAAGTTCAACGAATTGGCCGCGGAAGTTGGAGTCTATATACAAAGAATAATGTTATAGCAAGTAGAAAATGCAATGATGACGCCATGAGCCACGAGTCTCTTCAAGGAACATACATAATTATCCTGGACGATACTTGTATGTTTAACGTCGGGGAAATATCTCTACAAAATTATAAATTTCCTCTTACACATCTGAATTATCGAATAAATCCAATTATTACCCTACCGGAGTTGAAACCTGAAAAACGTACCAACAGTGTCAGTGCAGTGAAGATGAAAGGTATCAATTTAGATGAGTTGAAAGAATTAGCTCAAGTGGTGAAAATGAGCAAAGTGAAATACGGTGATAACGATGGTGCGGTTAACACGAAAAATATTAGTTTAGGCACGGTAATTTTATATGTAATTCTACCCTTAGGATTAATAACCTTTCTTATTTTTAAATATAAAATCAAATTGTTTAATTGTCGGCGAAATGATCAGAATCTTAACAACTCTGATAATTTCGTTCTTGAGGAGGGAGGAGTTATGCAACCTGAACCGCAACGAGTAATCACCGTGAGAGCATAAAATGCACAATTGCAGTTTTGGGTGGCCCTTCTAGACGGTTCCATGCATTTTGTCAATCTAGCATTTTAAGTAGCTGTAAGTCCCACGATGTAACCAATAGGATAGATTTGAGATGATTACATGAGAGCATACGCTTCTGCTCAGACGTATTCAACTCTTTTATTATAACGCTCCCAAAAACTTGACTACTTACAAAATATTTACAATACGGTTTGTTTGAAATGCATTGTTTTGTTCCTTTTACTACCTCAACACAGAGTACTTGCAAATTTTCTCTGTGAAAATCGTAAAACATTTATTGTAGGCAACTTTTTGCCATTATAAAACTACTTCGATACCTATTATATAAAACTATTGAATTATACAAGTCGTTTGTTTTATTTACAAGGCAGATGTGAGTGGAATCGCTGGAAGGGGACGCCCATGGAGGACATATAGTGACCTTATTGGTGATGTTCTTCAGAAAGGTCAGGAGTTTTTTTTTTTTTTTATAAATGGCATCTCGCAGTTCAACCTATGAGGTTGTCGTCTGCTTAGACGGACTTGCCTGTGGTTGCCCTAATAAATTAAGGCCTCCAGCCAGGACTTAAACTTATGTACTAACTTAAAAACTAAGCGACAACGCTAAGGGCACCCCCTTCGGGGTACGAACCTCGGCTTAGGGCGTCGCTGGGAGAGGGCAGCAAGGGACTAGCTGGATCAGGATTTGAGTGATTTAGGGACGATTTTGAAGCTACAGGCTCAGCGGCGCGGGCTGGCTCGAGCAAGGGTCGGGAGGGGCGTGGATTTGGGCGTCGCGGCGGGCCTCGGCGGCGAGGACGGTAGGACGGCGATCGGGTTTTGGGCTTATGTAGTGTGCTGGTGGACTTACTACTCTCCTGGAGGAGGGTAGTGGCGTCGTCGGGGGCGATTAAAGTATGCCTTGGTCGGCGAATACTGCTAATGCGGGAGGGAGTGTAGCGGGCGGCCGCTGAGATCAAGGGGTTGGAGTGTTTTATGCCACAGTCAAAGAAGCGCTTCGATAAGCGTTTCATGAACTGGTTTATGGTAGGCATTTTAAGATCGATGTGGAGATTTATATTACGGACATAGAAGGGGGCACCCGTGACCTTTCTGAGGAAACGGTTCTGGAGGGTCTGCATCTTATGGAGATGACGTGGGTGAGCGTGCGCGAATACAACGCAGGCGTAGGTCATGATGGGACGGATGACTGCGGTGTAGATGCGCAGCTTGCATTTAAGTGACAGTTTGCAACGGGCTGTCAGAATAAAGTGGAGTCTGCCAAGAGCGAAAGCGGCGCGCGCGCGAACAGCCTTAATGTGCTGTTTAAACGTTAAGTTTTGATCAAGGATCACGCCTAGGTATTTGGCTTGCTTCTCCCAAGGGATTGGCTTGCCGTAATAGTAGTAGTAATAGTGATCGGGCTGGGAAGGGGGGGTGGGACTCGACGACGTCTCGAGAAGAGAACCGCCTGACTCTTATCGGGGTTGACCTCGATTCTCCATTTCCGGAACCAAGCGCCTAAGACGTTTGCGGAGGTTTGGAGAGTACGAGCTATAGCATTGGGACAATGACCGGTATAGTAAACGGCAGTGTCGTCGGCGAAGAGAGCCAACTGAGCCTTTTTACTCTGTGGGATATCGCTGGTGAACAGCGTGAAAACTAGAGGAGATATGACGGAACCCTGAGGGACACCGGCGCGAATAGGGAGAGGGGACGAGAGTGCACCCTCGATGCGATAGCGGAAGGTGCGATTCGACAAAAAGTCTCGTAAGATGAGCACGAGACGATCTGGTACTCCTAGTTGGTAAAGCTTGTATATCAAGCCGTTGTGCCAGACTTTGTCGAAGGCTTTCGCTATGTCGAAGAATAGCACACCCGTCGTCGCGTTACGCTGCATACCGGCGCACAAGTGCTCTACGATACGGTGGAACTGGTGGATACTCGAGTGTTGTGGACGGAAACCAAACTGCTCGTTGGGAATGAGGCTCTTTGCTTCGGCGTAGTCTTTGAGACGCTTATAAATAAGCCTCTCGTAGATTTTGCAGAGAACGTTGAGTAAGCTAATGGGACGGTAGCTGGAGGGCTCAGACTTTGGCTTGCCTGGCTTTGGGATACCGATGACTGTTGCTTCTTTCCACGCTTGTGGGAAGATGTTGTTGCTCAAGGCGCCATTGAAGATGGCGGTCATGAGCATTATTAGAGGGGCAGGTAGGAGTTTGTATACCTTGTTGGTAATACCGTCCGAACCGGGGGCTTTACGAGCTTGGAGCCCTTTTATGATGTCGTGCACTTCATCTGGAGTGACGGGAGGCAGAGGATCATCAGGGTCTTCAACGGGTGGAAGGGAGGCTCTTCGTTCGACTTTAGCGTCGACCTTGTTCAGGTGAGCTTGGTCTACTGGTTGAGAGCTGGGAGAACACTGGGACTCTAGGCTGTCGGCAAGGCATTCGGCCTTGTCGGTGCTGTCGAACGCGACGCTCTTGTCGGGGCGGATGAGGGGAGGCATAGAGACCTCCTCGGAGGAGCGCAATTTCCTCTGAAGGTGCCAGAAGGCTTGGTGAGTGGGCTCGAGTTCACTGAGCATCTTGTTCCAACCCTCTGAGCGAACCTCCCCTATGCGTTTCTTTACAGCACGCTGTAAATGGCGCATGTGGGCTTTGTTCGCGTCACAAGGGAAGGAGTCGTAGGCACCAATAGCCGCATTCTTCTCGATTATCAAGTCACGTACGTCAGAAGGTAATTTCCAGCGATGGTCTTCCATCACCGGAACTTCCCGTGAACAATCCGTCAAAACGGATTGAACGTGCTCAGTAAACGAGTCGATTGCGGCCGTCGTGTCGGTGACTGACACTATGTGATCGGGGATGGTGTCCAATTGAGGCGACGTGGTGGATTTCAGTCTTTCACTTACTTTCCTCCAGTCGGTTATCATCTGGGTCTGAGGGGGGGGGAGGGGTTGGGATCACTTGGGCCAGAGTAGGGGGCAAGATGCATAACTACTGGGCGGTGGTCAGAGTTAAGCTCGTGGAACGTCTCTATCGATTGCAAACGGAGGTTCACATTCTTGAGCAGCGCTACATCGAGTATATCTGGAAAATGTTGGGATTTCCGGGGAAATGAGTCGGACTCATTGGAGCGATGACGTCAAAGTTAAGGGATTCGCCTAACTTGGAAATGATCCGATCTCAGGTAGAAGTCGTGCTACTATTCCACGCCGGGTGTTTGGCATTAAGATCCCCCGCCAATATGACGGAGTCACTCATACCGAAGAGGGCGGTGAAGTCCTTTTGGAGAGAGATGGGATCCTCCGGACCATTGTCTGGTGGAATATAAGCAGAGATGATGGTGATCGGTTGATGACCAGTCATGCCGAGCCGACAGATAGAGGTCTCCAGATGGGAGAAGAGAGAAGGTGGGTCGATAGGGATGCAATACAAAGATTTCCTAAAGTATATTAGTGTGCCACCCTTGTGGCATCGAGACCTGTCATTGCGAACTAGTTTATAGTTGGCAATATTCGGGTTTCGGTGATGCGGTTTTAAAAAGGTTTCCTGTATGAGGAGGATGTCAAGCTGATGGTCGCGGAGGAAAGCGGCGATCTCATCGCGTTGACCTGAAACGCCATTTGCGTTGAAGAAGCCTAATTTAAGGGATCGGGGTTTGTTACTGTTTACTCTCGTATTATCCATTGAGAATTAATATTTGAGTGAGTGTAGAACTTGCGCGATCTCGGGATACGCGCTGAGGGTTTCCATAAGGCGAAGTGCGTTGCCGTTTGCAGCAACGATTTCTTCCGCCATTTTGTCCGCGGCGGTGGTGAAGAGAGCCGCGTATGTACTTAGTATAATTTGGGCGCTGTTTCGTCCCTGGGTTCCCTGAGGTTTCGCTGGAGAGGCCGTAGGGGCCGCGGAGGCTACCAAAGGCGCTGGGATGGCGGAAGCCATCAGCGCTGGAAGTTGAGCGGGTTGCGCTCGTTGCGCGGGAATAGAGGACACCGAAGCTGCGGGAGCCTTCAGGTGATTTAGGTTAGCCCAGGGAGACGGCCTCTGCGGACTGAGCCGCTCCGGCATCAGCGCGGAAGGAGGCTTTCCCCAGGGTCTTTCCCTGTGCTGGCGGTCGCTCGCGCGTTTCGCGAGTTTGGGAGAGGAGGACTTCGGGGCCTTAGGACAGCCCCGGTAATTTGCCGGGTGTCCCGATTGACCGCAGAGTACACAGCTGGGAGGCTCTAAACATAGTTCCCTATCTTTAGGGCGGGTACAGTCGGCGGTGCCATGCTCTCCTAGACACTTGACGCATCTAGGGGTGGCATAGCAGTTGGACTGCGAGTGACCATATAATTGGCAGCGATGACACTGTCCAATTAATTGAGCTCTGTAAGGCTTCTCTATTGAGATGCCTGAGAGCGAACACACCGACTTAACTTTAAAAATCGGGTGGTGACCGTCTGTGGGGTCACAGATGACCAGGACCATGTCGTAGACTAGGCCCTGTCTCGCTTTATGTAAGCGATGGACGGCGGAAACTGGTATGCCTTGTGAGACAAGGTCGCTCTTAATCTCCTCGGTGGAGATTTCCTGTGGAACGCGCCTAATAACGACGCGTGTAGGGGTTTCCTCCGGAAGGGAGTAAGTGTGAAAGGAGTAGTTCCTTTCACGTAGGGCGCGGGAGAGATCCCTAAAGTCCGTAGACGTGGGGACGGTAACTTTGATCCCCTGGAGGGTGGATCGGGCGTTGGTGTAGTTGATCTTGCGATCAACACACATCCTGGAAATTTCAGTCCATTTGGACTTGTCTTGGACGTAAATGGGGGGAGGAGGCTTTTGCTTCCTCGCGATAGGAGCGGGTGGGCAAGCCATAGGGCTGGCGGGGCGACTGGCCCGCGGACTAGGGGTGGAAGTGGAGTTGGACGATAAGTCGTCCTGTTTTTTCTGGGCCTTGGTGACCGGGCCAGCGGGGGCGGAGGATTTAGCCTTCCTCTTGCCTCCTTTAACGACTACTTGGAAGTCGTCGTCGCCGGAGGAGGAGGTGCGGGCTTCATCCTCGGAGAGTGGGACTGACGTGTCCATGCTCTCCGGGCGAGTCGTGTTTATTGCTGCGGCGCGCAGCTGCGTTGTCTCTGAGACAATGGCGGCCGGAACAATGGCGGCCGTGACAATGGCGGCCGGAACAAAGGCGGGCGAGACAATAGGGGCCGGATTAGCGGCCGGAGTATTATCTGCCGGTACAATAGAGGGTGACACAATGGGGGCAGAGATATTAGCCGGAACATTGTTTACCGGAACAAAGGGCGGAATGCCTTGTTCGCATGCAGGTGGCGATAGCGGGCTCTCGAGCGCGTCGCTGAAGTTAGCGAGTGCGCCTTGAGACGGAGTGGGACTGGAAACTTGGCTTATTTTGGCGCCATATTTCGCCAAAAACTCGGGGTCCTTTAATAGGACCTCTTTGAGGAACGCCAAGAGGACGGCGTCCTCCATGATCGGAGCGGGAACTATATTAGGGAAGGAATGGTGGAAAGAGAAAATTTCCCTACGTAGCCTAAACCCTATACCTAACTCCCCGGGTGGATTGGCCCGGGGATGAGTTCCCTCCCTGTCGGGTGTAGACAGGGATTTTGTGAATTATTACATTTTAATATTTAAATATGCATGCTATTTTCTACAGGTATTTTGGTATTTCTTATAAAACTGACATATTTTGTCCATTATTTCTATTTGCAGTACTTATTACGATTATATATGTTTATTTAAGAGTAAAACTATGGAGACTAAATGTTAAAAATTATCATAAATACCAACTATCTGGTGCTTGGCTAAAAAAAATAGTGCTTTGCTTTGTTTATTTGCGTTCATTATGCACTTTGCCTTTCTGGCTATCACTACTTTTAGGACAAAATGCAATAAAACAAAATATTAATACGCATAAACTGTCGTAGGTTTCATTTATAAATCCTAGTATTGTCGTAATTGCTTAACCAGTTTTCACAACCATTCCCGGTAAATTAGACTTCGCTTAGGTTGAAAAGGTCAAACTGTCACAAAGGCGAAATATACCCTGTTCTAATAAGACTTGTAAGTGCAAGTAAACCGTAGAGTGTTAAAGCCATAACGAAGTCGACTGTACCTAACATAATACCGTATAAGTCAGGTCTGAACTGAAAGAAACATACAAATCCAGCTCTAGGTCCATAAATTCAAAAGGTTTTTGTACCCATCAACAAAATAGAGACTGCCGACAGAAGTGAAAACTTTAGACTATGAAATACAATCAAACAGTGTTTGTTTTTATTTTTCAAATTATTCGTTTGTTCAACGAAATCTCCAAACGCCTGGTTGACAGTTTTCGTGACCTAAGGGCTGGCTTTTATCTTGGCCAGAGGCTAAGCATTGCCATACAACGTGTTAATGCCGCCAGTCTCTTGGTTACATTACCAGTCGACAGCGATGCGGAGGAATTTTTCGACGCCATATTTTAGTTTATTAATAGTTTTAGTCAGGTGAGGTTATTTAATAGTTTCTTATTCATTTTAGTTTATTTTTGTAATATCAAAAACACAAATTTCATAATTTGTATTATTTTTTTACATTATTCTGGTTTTCACGTCTATCGGCTCCGATCGCGCCTTAACAAATTTTATACTTCATAAATCTCTTTATTTCACCTAACTCGTTTTATCGACCAAAAAGGATTCACTAAGCAAACCTAATAAGATCACACCAATTTATATCAACTACTTGATCAGACAGGGTTTTGACCAAAATTCAACTCTTCAATATCATTCAACTTTGCAGTGGCCCGATAAACACAGTTTGTAGTTTAGATAGTGTCACAGGCAATACTCGATTATTGTATAAGCGAGATTTTCCTAGATCAAATTAGTCTGTTCAGCGTTAGGATGAACGTTCCAGTAATTGTAGTGTAAAACAGTAATTTAGTCTAGGTGCAGTGTATAACGCCCTACTGCTGGTCCAAAATTGGTTCACGGCTAATAATTTAGTACTAAATGGAAATGAAACTAAGTGTATAAGATTTTCTTTAGCAAACGTCAAGAGTAGTGATTGTGAGATAGTATTGAATCAAGAGAAGCTAGAATTCGTCGATAAAACGGTTTTCTTGGGGATCACGCTCGACTCAAGGCTACAATGGGGTCCTCATTTAACATCTCTAGCAGGACGGCTAAGTTCAGCAGCTTACGCTGTCAGAAAAAACCGTCAATTTACTGATGTAGATACCGCGAGGCTGGTCTATTTTAGTTACTTTCATAGTATCATGTCTTACGGTATTTTACTTTGGGGACGGGCTGCAGACATCGAGTCTATTTTTATTCTGCAGAAAAGAGCCATCAGAGCCATATATAATCTCCGCAGGCGCGATTCTCTAAGGGAATTGTGTAAGGATATTAACATCATGACTGTACCTTGACAAGGTACAGTCATGATGTTAATATCCATGTACGTAAGAAAAAATTTACATCTTTACAGTAAAAGGGGTGAAAGACATAATTTTAGTACTAGAAATCGGGACCTATTAGTGCAACCAGGTTTCAGACTGGCTAAAGTAGACTAATCTTTCATGGGGTACTGTCTGAAATGTTATAATAAAATACCTCCCCACATACTTCAACTGAATGAGACAAAATTCAAATCCTTTGTCAAACGCACACTATTCAGGCAGGCATATTATAGGTTGGAGGATTACATAACTGATAAAAATGCCTGGCTTAATGCCGGTCGTGCTCCACACCACAACTAATTAATTGACATTTGAAACACTGTTCGTGAACGGGCGCCGTCAGTTAGGACTGGTCATCTCTTAGCTGCCACGGCTTATTTTAATAATTAATTAGCTGGATTGTTTTTAATTATGTTTTGCTGCACTCTGGACGCTTTTAACGTGTACGGGTTTTTGTACATCGTTCTCACTTATAGTGTCAACATTAATCGATGTAACTAAGATATATGTAAAAACGTTATTATTTAAAAGAGTGTCCATGGATTTTCTTGCCCGTTCTTCTCCATAGGTACCAACTACGCTTTGGAATGGGCAACTAGCTTCATATTTCTGACTGACCGACTCCTTGACAATTCAAAAGTGCCTGTAAATGGTTTAATTGAAATAAATGATTTGAGTTTGAGTGGCTTCGCAGAGCAGTGTGATGGCCCAATGGTATCGGCCACGACTTACGAATTAAACATAGGTCATGAGTTCGAACCTAAGCAGGCACTTCACTGTGTTTAATTTATTTCATCACTAGTGTTCCCAAAACATCGTGAGGAAACCGGCATATTCTAGAACCAAAAATTCGAAGATATGCCACATCCGCCAACCCGCATTGGGCCCGCGTGGTGAATTACGGCCCAATCCCTCTCACAGAAAAGAGGCCTGTGTCCCAACTGTGGGAACAATATACACTCGGTTTCAAAAATAAAGGGTCAGTCACATAAGTTCGAACATCTACAAAACTGTAAGAGTTAGATCATGAAATAAAAAACAGAATAAAGACTATTTAGTTGCGCTTCTTATTACATACTTTTTATACTGTCTGATTAATGAAACTTATTTACAAAAAAAACAATAGTTGAAAAAAAGAAATTTTTGATAACAATGTTTTTGCTTTATGCCATTATGGTTTCTTTCTATTTCTATTCTGTCACAAAAAAATCTTGTGAACGACTTCCACGTGCATAATCAGTATTCTGTTTTGTGGAGCATGGCAGTCACGTTAGATGAATGTACCAGAATCATGACTTTCTTGGAACTTGGGCAGAGCCAGCGTGAAACAGCAAGAAACTTTGGTGTATCTTTGTCGACTGTTCAGCGGGTAGTCCAGCGAGACCGAGAGACCGGATTGCACCTTCGGAAACCAGGAAATGGCAGGCCAAGATGCACAACGGCCAGGGATGACAGATACCTGGTGGCTACAATGTTCCGAAATCGTTTTCAAACTGCAGTTGGTCTAAAAAACCACTTTATTCGCTTTGGTGGTAGCAATTTAAGCGCACAAATAGTGAGGAGACGTCTTGCTGAGGCAAACTTGAAACCATTAAGGCCCGCAAATGGCCCCAAACTGGAACGGCAACATCGAATTGCAAGACAGAGATACGTGTGCGAGCACCAACACTGGACACTGGACGATTGGTCTAGGGTAATGTTCACTCCTGGTGGCGGAATGGCGGGACAGGCTCTCACGCCCTACCGCCGGCCTCGTCACCATCGAGGCGGTCCGGCCAGTGCCCGACCTCTGGCTCGGGAGGAGGCACGGCTCCCTGTCGTTGCGGGCGACGCAGGTGCTCGGGGGGCATGGTTGCTTCGGGAAGTACCTGTGTCGCATAAACAGGGAGCCGGACGCCCGGTGTTACCACAGCGTCGTCTGCCGGGAGGACACGGCGTGGCATACGCTGGCAGAGTGTGCCGCTTGGGAGGAGCTGCGCCGTGCCCTCATCTCTGAAGCAGGCAGTGACCTGTCGCTGCCGGCCGTAGTGAGTGCGATGGTCGGCAGCGTCGAGTCCTGGGACGCAGTGGTTTCCTGCGGAAAGGGAGAGAGAGAACTCGTCCACTCTCCCGATCCGCAGCAGGCGCACCGGGCGCAGGGAGGAGGGCGGAAGGCGGACAACGCCCTAAATGGGTCCAGGGACGGCGGACCCGCGGACGTCCGCCGCCCCCCATACATCAGGACCCGAGGTGGCGACGCGTAGTGTTCCACGCGCGCCCCTCTTAGACATTGCGGGGGGAAGCAAACTCCTCACTCCCCCCCCCCCCCCACCCCAACCCAAGGCCCGCAGAGGCGGGCCGGCACCAGTCGGGGTCGCGGAAGAATCATATGTTCCCGCGACCCCGACGTAGGTATGAGATGGAACACCGGGGTGGTTTTTTGTCAGTAAGAGTCTGACAAACCCGTCCATGGAGGACATCCATGAGGATTTTCCACCCCGGGAAAACAAAAACAAAAAAAAGCGTAATGTTCACGGACGAATCGAAATTCATGCATGATGGTAGGCAGTTGGTGTACAGAAGACCAGGGGAACGCTTCCATCGAGACTGCGTGGAGGAAAAAGTGGATTTAATTTTGGGCCCGAGTGCTGAATATGCAGTAGCCCGAGAACTACAAAGAACCAATTGAGCATGATGCGTGGTGAGAGGTTGAGAGACGAAATATAGCAAGAATCCTTGTCTCGTTAAATGTGCTAAACTAACTAGTTTGTATTTCGCCCTACTGGACACGATTAGCTAACCCTATTCGGACGAACAAAATACACCGTTACAACACTGATATAACTAGCGGTAGATACGGTATGCTCTAACATCGCAATCACTACATGTTAGCCTCAGTGCACAACAAAAGATAGAAAATGGCAGAGATAGGACCCGACACAGTCGTACGAGCGCAACCGCGTTATCGCCGAATATTTACGATAATGAATGACATTAGCGAGAGTCACGAGATGCGTCGCATCGTCTCTCACGCTGTTTTGTGTGATCTATGTCGCTGTGTCTATGGACTTAGTTCAGAAGTACCGCGCGCTGTGTTCAAGTGCTGAATCTACAGCTAGGTATATCAATGTGTGGATTTTGAAGGACGTTGTCAGGGAGTCGCTGTTGGTAAACATTTGTGGAATTGTGTTGTGAAGTGTATTGAAAAACAATATGGCGGTGATTGTTCCGATTTTGGCCTCGCGCCAATAGAAACACAGCTGCAAACTCAGATTTTTAATTTGTAAGATAAAAATGCTGCTACCGATTTTTTTTTATTACAAAGATTCGATAAATCACATAGGAATGAGCCATACTACAACGCTATGCTCCACGTTTGCAACATTAAAAAAAAGTCGATCGTAGCTGATCTTTTGGTAAAGAAAATGTAAAATCAGAGTTTATTCGTAGTTTAGCTTAGAACTAACTAGTTCAGTCAAAAACCGCAGTTTCCCGTAACGGAAAAAATCTGATGGTGATTTAAATAAAGAAGTAATGAAATATTCAAAAGGTCATAAAAGAGTTATTTTTGTACTGGAAACAGGCATGACAAAGGATTGGATTTAATCATCTGAATTGAACTTCCAATGAGTCAATTACGGTATCTAATTCAAAGTTTACACAATCAATCAAAACTGGTCAATGCTGTTTATATGTTTTTAATCATTCGGTTCAGTACTCACTTTTGTGTAATAGCCAGTGGTTGGCCAGTACAGCAGTGGTGTCTCAGTGGTAACGGCTCCGACTTACGTGGGTTTTGAATCAGGGAGACACAGTACTTTGTGTTATTAAGTTCATCAAAACTGCTTTCAAAACGGTGAAGAAAAATATCGTGAGGCACATCGTCGTCAGAACACTTTTGTGACGTATCAAAAGTGCCGTGACGATCAAAATTCTACACATTTTTCGGTCTAACCCTCATTTGCCAAGTGCGCAAAAGCTTCCTTTCGCTTTTGCGCTTCATTTTAACCGGGTTTCCCACGTCACTTCTCGACTGTTTTTTTGTTTGTTAATTTGGGTACCTGAATCTAGATGAGTGATCCTTAAAAGCAATCAAATGGCTCAAAGTTTGATAAAATAAGCTCAACTTTTGTCATTTTTGCTTTGGACGTAATTTTGACAGGTGTTGTTATCGAGTAGACCATAATCGCTGACAGCGCTCACATCGTTATTTAGCGTCCCGATTTAGATATCACGATTATGACAGCTGACAATTCGCTCACAGTGATATTTTTATAGGGCATGGTCGGTGTTATCGCAAGATGGCGCATGTCATGACGTCATCTATGACGATTCATGGGACATCGATGTCGCGCTCACGCTAACTCGGAACGGGTGTATGCGCGCTCAAATCGATTACATCCCAATTCGGAAAGCAGCCCTAGACAATAATCGCTGACAGCGCGCACATCGATAATTTTCGTTCCGATTTAGATATCACGATTATGACAGCTGAGAGCTGTCAACGATTCGCTGACAGTGATATTACTAAAGCCGTACCCTTTAGTAATATCTCTGTCAGCGAATCGTCATCTATGACGATTCACGGGACATCGTTATCGCGCTCACGCTAACACTGGACGGGTGTAAGCGCGCTCAAATCGATTACAGCCTAATTCGGAATGCGGCCTTAGAGAGTTTTAATCGTGCGTTTTGATTTTACAGAAAATATGCTGACGCGCACTTTCTTTTTGTTATAAATAAATGCTAAATGATAAATGATTTTTATTTCTGTAAGTGGGTTTGTACAAACACTATTACACGTCAAACATTTTTTTAAACTAGATGAGGTCGGCATTTCCTATCTGACTACTCTGAGAAGAAAAGTCGAAACAAACTCAGAGGTCACAGTCTCTTTTAAAGTCCAGACATAATCTTGGTCAGATCATGTTAAGACCATGTGGATTGATGTCTGAAATGGTCTTTTGAGGAAAGAACCACACAGATTGAGTGGGCCTGTCCAGTCAGTGCATGCATTTGTCAGTAATCGTACAGCACAACTCAAAACATAAGGAGCTCAACGATTCGACGTACAATACCAAAGAAAGGACATTGGGTATGCCGCATAATTACTCAAACCGCCCGACCAAGATTACGATTAAAACTAACTGAGACAATAAAATAAAAAACAAAAGAAAAAAAAAATACCCACATAGTCTTAACATTCACAATAATAACAATAAAATATTACCTATGTAAGTATTCATGTCATTGTTTACTTTACAGATCATATGAGGATCATGTAGGTAGGTGTCTGAAATGGTCTTTTGAGGAAAGAAAAATTAAAGAAATAACTGAGATAGACAAAATATATAAAAATATTACCCACTAAGTCCTCACACGAAATCAAAATAATAATAATATTATACAAAGTAAATATTCATGTCATTGTATTTAATAATCATGAAATGTCAAAACAAACAAAAAAACAGTATGCAAAAATAGGAGCAGGTCAGTCCCAACCCAAGCCTTTTTGTCCTCAATATAGTCTTTGACTGTATAAAAAGCTTTCTGGCACAACTTACGTTTAATAAATGATTTGAATTTATTAAGGCTTAGTTCTTGAATGTGGCTTGGAAGTTTATTATAAAAGCGTATACATTGACATCTGAACGAGCCACCTATTTTCTTGAGCCTTGTTGTAGGTACAACAAATTTGTGTTTGTTCCTAGTATTTATATTATGGATATCACTGTATTTTTAAACAATTTTATGTTTTTGTGGGCATATAAAAGATTTTCATTAATATACTGAGAAGGCACAGTCATTACATTAATTTCCTTAAATTTCTCTCTGAGAGAGTGTCTCGGACTTAATTTATAAATTAACCTAACAGCTCTTTTCTGCAAAACAAATATAGTCTGAATGTCGGCGGCATTTCCCCACTAAAGAATACCGTACGACATCACACTATGAAAATAACTAAAGTATACTAAACGGGCTGTCTCTAAATCAGTTAAATTTCGAATTTTTCTAACAGCGTATGCTGCGGAGCTTAGCTTTTTTGAAAATTTATCAATATGTGGTCCGCACTGAAGCTTAGCATCCAAAGTTAAGCCCAAGAATACTGTGCTGTCTTCAAGTTTCAATTCTTCGCCCTTTATCAACACATTCGTTTTCACCTGCCTAATGTGAGGTAGCGTAAACTTAATGCATTTAGTCTTCTTTTCATTAAGAAGTAAATTATTAACATTGAACCAGTGAACTATTTTTGAGACCGCGTTATTTACATCGTCAGTAACATTGTGGAAAATTCACATTTGGTTTCGTTATTTTGTTAAGATTTTAACAATTTCACTGTGATTTGAGTTGTTTTGGATAAATAACTACGAAATTTTTGAATGTTTGTGGTCATTTTCCTGATGAAATCTGCTTAAGATGAAACGAAACGCAAACGAATGGCAGCCTATTTATTACTCCTTCAAACGATACAAAAAGCTATCTAATGTAAAGGTCAAAATCTGTTTGGCTAAATGAAGGTTGAGACTTGGGGCATCTCGACTCGGTTAGTAAAGTCCCGACACATCTCCACTTAGTAAAAAGACAATGAAAACTGGATGCAAGAGCGAGCGAAGCGAGCTCGGGACTTCGGGTATCCCGACTCGGACTGGTTAGGTTTTTTTTTTTTTTTTTGGGTATGGCATCTCGTAGTTGACCTTGAGAAGTCGTGACTACTTAACCGGACTATCCTGTGGCTGCCTTAAGCGGACTCAAAGCCTCCAGCCAGGGGCGTAAAACTACTTACATTACTAAGCGAACGCTCGCTAAGGACACCCCCTGTGGGGTACGGACCCCGGCATAGGGCGTCGCTGACGGGAGGACAGCAAGATGGGACAGGCTGGATCAGATTTTGTTGATTATTATTATTCGGGGAATTTAAAGCTACAACAGGCTCAGTTACGGCGCGGGCTGACACTTCATCGAGCAAGGGTCGGGGGGGACAATTACTTCGGGATCTTCGCGAGGAACCTCGGCGGCGAGGTCGGAAAGTCGGTCTGTGTTTGTGCACTGTACTGGTGGCCCTACTGCTCTCCTGAATGAGAGTTATGTGGTCATCGGGATCGGTGAGGACATGCTTGGGACGGCGGACATGACTAATGGAGGAGGGAGTATAGCTAGCGGCTTTCACAACCAGAGGGTTGCGGTGATTCGCGGCGGTCTCGAAGAAACGCTTTGAAATGCGTTTCATGAACTGACGGATAGTGGGAATCCTGAGGTCTACGTGGAGGATTTCGTTGCGAACGTACCAGGGGGAGCCTGTTATCCTACGGAGGAACTTGTTCTGGAGGGTCTGCATTCTATTGAAGCGAACGGGCTTGGCGTGTGCGAACACTGCACTGGCATAGGTCATGATCGGGCGAATGCACGCTGTGTAGATACGCAATTTGCACTTTAGTGACAATTTGCTACGTGCATTGAGGACGAAGTGGAGTCCACCTAGAGCGAAGGCGGCGCGCGAACGAGCCGCCTTAATGTTCTCTGAAAACGAGAGATGTTCGTCGTGAACTACACCAAGATATTTGGCTCGCTTCTCCCAAGGGATCGGCTTGCCGAACATGGTGATCGGTCGAGGGGGGCAGGGGGTATGACGCGGCTTCGAGAATAGAACCGCTTGACTTTTGTCGAGATTTACTTCAATTCTCCATTTCCTAAACCAGGCGCCAAGCTAGTTGACTTGGGTTTGGAGAATGCGAGATATCGAGTCTGGATCGCGGCCGGTGTAGTAAATGGCCGTGTCGTCTGCGAACAGAGCCAACTGTGCCTTGCTGCACTTGGGCATATCGCTGGTGAATAGCGTGAATGCTAGGGGAGAGATCACAGAGCCCTGAGGGATTCCTGCGCGAATAGGGTGGGGGGAGGATAGCGCTCCTTCGATGCGATAACGGAAGGTGCGGTTCGACAAAAGGTCCCGTAAGATGAGCACGAGACGATCTGGCACACCGAGTTGGTACAGCTTATATAATAAGCCGTTGTGCCAGACTTTGTCGAACGCTTTCGCTATGTCGAAGAAGACAGCACCGGTCATCAAACCTCGTTGGAAACCGAAGTTGATGTGTTCGACTATACGGTGGACCTGTTGTACGCACGAGTGTTGGGTTCTAAAACCAAACTGTTCGTTGGGGATGAGGCCCTTTGTCTCGGCGTAGTCTCTGAGGCGCTTATAAATAAGCCTCTCATAGATTTTGCCGAGGACATTGAGCAGACTGATGGGGCGGTAACTACTAGGCTCCGACTTTGGCTTGCCGAGCTTAGGGATACCGATGACGGTGGCTTCTTTGAATGCCTGTGGGAAGATGTTGTTGCTCAGAGCACCATTGAAGATGGTGGTCAGTAGCATTATCAGGTGGGCAGGGAAAAGTTGGAATACCCTATTGGTGATTCCATCTGAGCCGGGGGCTTTACGAGCCTTAAGACCTTTGATGACGGGGGGCAGCGGATACTCTGGGTCTTCGACGGGAAGGAGGGAGGCTCTATGTTCGATTTCAGCGTCGACCTCAGAGAGGTGAGATTGGTCTACTGGTTGAGAGCTAGGCGAGCATTGGACTTCTAGACTGTCGGCTAGAAGCTCAGCCTTGTCGACATCATCGAAGGCGATGGTCTTGTCGTGACGGATCAGGGGGGGCATGGAGACTATTTCTCCGGATCTGAGCTTCCTCTGGAGTTGCCAGAAGGCTAGGTGGGTGGGCTCTAGTTCGCTCAACATCTTGTCCCAGCCGGCGGTACGCAGCTCCTCTATGCGTGTTCTTACAGTACGCTGTAAGTAACGCATATGGACGGACAGCCGCGTTCTTCTCATTCAACAGTTCGCGTACATCGTCCGGCAACTTCCAGCGACGGTCCTCCGTCGCTGGAATTTCCCTTGAACAATCGTTCAGGACTGATTGTACGTGAGCTGTGAATGAGTCGATCGCGGCCGTCGTGTCAGCGATAGAGTCAAAATGATCGGGGATTGGGTCCAAGTCCGCTTACTTTCCTCCAGTCCGTTACCACTTTGTTGGGAAGGGGTTGGGTGGAATCGGGCAGACCTATGCGGGGGACCAGTTTCATGACTACTGGACGGTGATCGGAAGCGAGTTCTTGTACCACTTCTATAGAGTCCAACCGTAGGTTGACGTTCTGTAGGAGCGCCACGTCGAGAACATCGGCGGTGTGATTGGGATCGGGGGGAAAATGAGTGGGAGTCATCGGCGCGATGACATCGAAGTTCTGAGAGGAGGAGAGGTTGAACAAGTGTCTCCCTCTGGAGGAGGTCCTGGTGCTATTCCAGGAGGGATGTTTTGCGTTGAGATCACCCGCTATGATAACGAAGTCACTCAGGCTAAAAAGTACAGAAAGATCTTCAGTAAGGAGTTGGAAGTTCTCCGAAGTATTAATGGGGGGGAGGTAGGCCGAAACTATGGTGATCGGTTGATGACCTGTCATGCCAAGCCGACAGCAAGACACTTCTAATCGTGAGAGTGTGGGAGGGTCTATGGGAATGCAGTATAGCTCCTTTTTGTAATAGATAAGGGTACCGCCCATATGGCAACGCGTCCTGTCATTGCGAACTGTACGATAGTTTGCAATTGACCGATTTCGGTAACTCGGTTTGAGGAACGTTTCCTGAACAAGGAGGATGTCGATGTGGTGGTCGCGGAGGATTGAAATAACCTAACTTTAGGGATCGGGGTTTGGTTCGCGCGAGGATTCCTTTATTCATTATTAGGATTGGGTTGGTTGGAAAAGGACATCAGGGATTGCGTAATGTCCGGGTACGCATTATAGATACTCTGTATCATGAATATGTTGCCGGCATTTCCGGCGGCAACAATTTCGCTGGCCATTTTCCTGGCGCAAGGGGTAAGGAAGGCCGTGAAAGTACTCGAGATGACGTTTAACGCGTCCATCGGGTTCTGGCCGATAACACGGGTGGCTGCGGGTGGAGCTGAAGCGGCGGGAACGGCTTTGTTCATGGGCATAGGAATGCCTGGGGGCGCGTTGACGTGGATGCGGGGGTCCATGAGTGGAGGGATGGCCGCAGGAACGGGTCTGGGAGCTAAGGCTGGAAAAGCCTGCTGATGGTGGAGGTAATTCCAGGGCGAGGGCCTCTGAGGACTGAGTCGCTCCTGGTGATGTGTGGTAGGCCACGCGTGGGCGTAGCGGGGGCTTTCCCTTTGCTGACGGGCGTCTGCACGCTTCGTCAGCTTGGGAGATGAGGTTTTGGGGGCCTTGGGGCACCCACGATAATTGGCCGGATGGCCTGAGTCACCGCATAGCACGCAGCTAGGCGGCTCTGTGCACAAGGTGCGGTCTTTTGGGCGTGAGCATTCAGCAGTGCCGTGATCGCCCAGGCACTTGACGCACCTGGGTTTCGCATGGCAGTGCATCTGCGAATGCCCGTATAACTGGCAGCGGTGACACTGCCCTATGACACCGGTCTTAAACGGTTTTTCAATCTGCAAGCCGGTGAGGTTGCAGATGGAACGGACGTTGAATATGGGGTGGTGACCCTCAGTGGGAGGACAGACTACGAGGACCATGTCGAATGGTACCCTGCCTCGGGCGCGGTGCATGCGGTGGACCTCCGCAACGGGGACATTTTGCGACAGAAGATCGGCTTTTATGTCCTCCGCGGGTATCTCCTTCGGGATCCTACGGATCACGACTCGAATTTGACGGTCTTCGGGGAGGGCGTAGGTGTGGAAGGACACACCTCTAAGACGGAGAGTCTTCGTGAGCTCTCTGTAGTCGTTTGAAGTCGGGACAAGTACCTTAATACCCTGTTGGGTAGATTTCGCGCTGGTGTAGCCGATTCGCAGGTCGGTGCACCATTTGGCTACATCTGTCCACTTCCCCTTGTCCTGGATGTACACAGGGGGAGGGGGGGCGATTTTCTTTGCCGCAGAAGGCTGGGCAGCGGGCTTGGCAGCACTGTGGCTGAGGGAAGAGGTTGAGGCCGAGGCGGCCTGAGAGGGGGCGGTGGCGGATGGAGCCACGGGAGCGGAGGTGGCTTCGATAGCCGGTTTCTTTGTCCTTGTGTCAGGACTCGGTTTCTCCTTCAGACTCCTGTTCTTCGAGCCGACCGTCTTGAAGACGCCTTCGTCGGAAGAGGGGGAGGAGCTCTGGTCGTCGCTCTCAATTATGTAAGGCGAGGTCGGGCGAGGGGAAGGCTCGCTGGTGTCCATGTGGACAGCCGGCGGCGAGCAACCTGGAAGTTGCGACGGAGAGGGCTCGAGGGCATCGCTAAACGTTGCGATGTCAGAGCTGTCGGTGCCTACTAGGTCAGAGGGACCGGGGACGGACTGCTGCAGAGCAGCGAATTTGGCGCCATACTTGGCGAGGAAGTCGGGGTCCTTAAATAGGACCTCCTTTAAGAACGCCACTATCAGGGCGTCCTCCATGGTCGGAGTGGGGGGAAAGCTTAAGGGAGGGAATGGTGGAAATTAAGTTTCCACTTAGCCTACTAACCCTATACCTATCTCCCCGGGTGGATTGGCCCGGGGATGAGTTCCCTCCCTGTCGGGTGCAGACAGGGAGGTGTGTACCTATTGGTGAGCCCTAAGCTTGTATACCCGTCGCCAGTCTTATTGTGCGAACGGGGCCCTGACCAGTCTAGCGCGAAGGGTGTAGACACACCCTAAAGACACTAGGTGAGTAGCTGGAAAGCAAAACTGTCACCAGAGCCGACTAGGAGATCCCCCAAGGCCGGTTATCTGGGACCCGTCCAACTAACTGCCTCGCCCTGAAGGGGTTCGGCGGGTGTGAATTGGGTCAACACCCCACTCAGCTTCGTTGACACCGTAAGGTTTCAACCAAGGACCACAAAACTGTGGTTTTAACCCCGAAGGGGGCTAGTGAAGCTACTCACAAAACTCGCGAATAAGAAATAAGATTTGCCTTGAAAAAGGCACTTTTTGATTGATTAAAACCAAATCAATTTCTTGACTTGATTTTGAATCGGAGTAGTCGGGGCGACTACGATGACGTCACGTGGTAGCGACGAGTAGAATTACGAAACACATCACTGGAGCGGGAGAGCGCACAAACACGTCCGTCCGCGGCGAGAGTCGAGCGTCAAGTGGGACTGGTTAGGTTTGAAGGGTTACTTTTTATTTAAACCATTTAGAAGTAGAAGCCCGCGGAGCGCGGCTCCGTTGATGCGCCTCAAGGTTAGGGGTCTGCTTCCAGCCTATCCTTTCCACTCCCTCCCCTCATATTCAGGTTAAGTGGATAATTTTATTCGTCACCCTTCACACCTTCTGCCCTTTAAATTGATGTCAGTACAAGAAAATTCGAAACTATGGTTGGAATATTAAAAAAACATTTTATATCTCAATCAAATTATATCTAAAAAGTGCAGTGCCCTTTTAAGATACGAGTATAATTTGTTTTTCCGAAACTTGCATACTCTGGGGGGGGGGGGGTCCAAAATCCTCCCACTTTCACCCCTAAAATCGACGGCTGAATATAATGTAACGTCCTACCAATCAAATTTATGCAAACATCGATGAAATCATTTGCTCGGCACTGGGTCATTGCAGGATTTAATTAACAAGTAGATAACTAATTCACTGGAAGAAAAATATCTATAGACCTTTGTCGTTGTAATGACTTAGCATTATTTACTTTGACCAAAATATAGTTTTTATTAATATGTATTATTCTTCACCCCAGTATTGCCCGATGTACACTGGTCAAAGGTCCTGTCATTCATTCTTTGTCGTTTATCATTCCTTCCACCGCTCGTTCACTGATCTCTTTCATTCGTTCACCGTAGGTTTTCAATAATGGAATCCAATCTACGTTTGTAGAAAAAATCTATTACCATCTCAAAAGTGTCAATTCTTTGAAATGTATTGAAATACGTGCCCGAGGTGAGGTAAAGCACAGTGGGTTTCATTGTATTTATTAAATTTATTCTTTTGCAGAATAAAAGGGAGTAGGAGAAAATGTTTGAGTATCGACAGCTGTTTGTGTAACTAAAACTTGACAAAGAAAAAAAAAATGCTTGGTCAATTTCTTATATTAATTTTTATTTAAAACTACATAACATAGGGTAACTTAGCTTAATGCTTCGCGGAAAGTTTAGACAGGAATTTTCCTCACCCAAACATTTTTGACGTGTGATAGGCTACAGTCGACTTCGTAATTGCTTACTACCTAATGGTTGAATGTCACTTACACGTCATAAAACAACAAGGTCTATTTGACTATTGTGACAGTTATATATATGAATCTTACGGATGTTTTAGTTTTCTAGGAATAGCTGTCAAAACAATACAGCAATTTTTAAAGTCGACTAAATA
This sequence comes from Dasypolia templi, assembly GCA_963555695.1. Classification (NCBI taxonomy): domain Eukaryota; kingdom Metazoa; phylum Arthropoda; class Insecta; order Lepidoptera; family Noctuidae; genus Dasypolia; species Dasypolia templi. Next base: position 5,254,754 of record OY743156.1, read on the forward strand.
CTGACCAAAAACGTTTGCACGCTCTGACGAGGATGCGCTAAGGTAACGTCTATAAGGGAAAAGCGCCAGGGTAGCCCGGGAATTTGAAATTTTCTTAGTTTTTTTGCAACTTGCCCATTGAATGACTTTTTCATAAGATAGTCATTCAATGGGATTATTAATGAACTTAGAGGTTTGTTTTAATAATTTCAATCGATTTCAATGATTATGATTCTGTAAATACGTAATTGTCACGGCCGCGAATCATATTTTGAACAAACATACAACCTGACACTGCCATGCAAATTGCGAAAGATGTAAGAAAATTTGGATTTTGCGGGTACCCTGGCGCCAACGCAATAAAATTTATTCAATACAGTTCTAATTAGTACTAAAAATTCCTCGTCTTTAAATAAATCAACACATCAACGCATATATTAACGACTTGCTCAAAAATCATCATTTTTCAATCGAAGTCTCCCATTTGTGGCCATGTTGCGTGGCGTGTATCCAAGTGCTGATATTAGGTGCTGATACCAAAATGACGTAGGTAGATCCTGCCGAGTTACTGTCACAGTTGTTTGGTCTCCATGAAGATATGATGCCCCATAAATATCCGTTTAATACTACTGGCGCTCCGACATCCCTCTAAAAATATAAAAACGATTTTTAATTTAACTTTTAAATAAGTGAGTACATAGTTTAATAATGTTTTGTTAAAATCTGAAGCCAACCCCGTCACGTCGTTGGTAAAAGTTTCAATTATTCAAATAATAAAGAATAGCAAACACGAAATCTTGGACTTTGTCTATGTCTTTAGGACTTACAGTATTAAACGTGTGCGATCGGGGGCCCTCATAAGGTACGAAGTTCCTTATGCGATACTCGCACGCACACATATAATAAGAAATCGAAAGAGACCGAGAGAAAGAGAACGTCGCATGGAGGGGGCATAACGCTATTTCCTAGCGCGACCTTATCTACAAGTCAAAAGTTAAAAATAAAACCTATGAAATAGGAGCATTCTGTTATCTTGGAAGCCTTCTGTCAAGATCTATTCGTGAAATGATACGCTAGCGCGTAGTTGGCACTCGATTTGCCAAACGTTGCCTTGTGGCCTTAACTACATCACCGCATGCGAACTACACATAATACTGACGTTGTGCAAAATCTTGTATAACGCAAGCAGAGATAACCACGCACTTAGCATATATGTATACAAATCATACCACATCCCGATATCAATCGTCGGACAGTAGCCCATCAGATATAACACCCGGAGAATCTACTCTATTGTATGGAGGATAAATGTGTGTGTATTCTGAGTCTGTCCACTAGGTGAGATCACTGATAAGGTTTTCAGTATCATCGTAACTATAGCTTTCAAACCAAAGTAAGATTCCCTTTTTATCTGGAAATTGCTTACGTCTCTAACTATGTAGTTTACTGGCTAAATTTGCTGTAGAGTTGGGGCGCTACGCTGTTGTAGTGCTGTCTGGCCAACCTGTTCCTTACCCATACTACAGGATATCCATCCGTTTTTCGGCATGTTGGGGACTGTGAGCCGGTGATATCTCCGCAGGCACTCGTATATAAATATTATTGTATGCAAGATTGGTAAAGTTTACTAATAACCAATGTCACAGTACTCTCGACTCTGCATAGTACCAATTCCCATTTCTTTAATGGGTTGATTCGAATGAGTCAATCACCATCATCAACACCTGTCTTGCCTTCATCTAACAACGTTAGGGCAGCTTCCAGTCTAACCGTATGCAGCTGAACACGAATACTTTACATAAAGCAACTGCCCTGACCTCCACAACCCAATTACTGGCTAACTCATTTATGTACCTTACTAAATAATTTAAAGTATTGTTTCTTACCGAGCAAGGGTCAGTCATGACTCCAGTATCCAGACACATAATGTTCTCAGTGTCATTGACTCCTATGGACAATAGATCTCCTTCACAGTCCTCGTCGTCCGTGGGGTGAAGATGTGTCACTGATAAGAGTCGCCGCCTTTTTATCAATTCTGATGCCGATTCATGCGAAGACATCTGCAATTTATGAAGTTCAAACATTAAAAGCGCCGCTTGCCAACAACGTAAAATTAATTGCTTCTCCGACCTGCCGTCGCACCGCATCGCCTGTCCGCGCAATTACTTCGTTTTCTTTTACCGTTCTTTCTGACTTTACTTCTGAAGACTCGGCGCCTAAAGATGCTAGAGTGGTGTTAGCCTTCCTCAACAACAGAGTTATCGGTGATTTTTTTTTTCAAATCCGAGTGGCAGTTTCAGAGATTAGCGTGTTCAAGCAAACTCTTCAGTTTTATTGATTGGCGGGGTCGTCTACTGCGACCCACGACTACGCTACTCCTGACTGGTAAACAAATGAACAGCGTAGCTATCGTTGCAAACCTCTACATGCACATCCTTCTTAGGACTGTTGAATTTATGCTGTATCATGCTAGATGAGGCAGGACTGTTGTATTATTAGAACTCTTTGTAAAGAGGTTCGTCCTTTGCCGATGATCATTCTGCCGATTTAATAAATGTTGAATGAGATATTCTAGCTTTGTCTCTGGGATGGCAATCTGCGACGCCTTTGGTATAGGTTAGGTCTAAAGGCGGTGGTGCAGTTTGGTAAGAACAGCTTTGAGAAGGAGGCTAACAGAAGAACTCAGCTGGGCTGGGCAGCGTTTGGGAAGCTTAACCGGGTCTTTTCGTCACGTATTCTTGGAGCCTAAGGACTAATGTCTTCAATTAGTGCGTCCTGCCTGTTATGACTTACGGAGCCGAAACGTGGACACTCATGGTATGGCTAGTCCGTACGGCTATTAAAAGAGATATGCTTGGAGTCATAGAATCTCTTCGGGATAGAATCCGGAATGAGGTGATCCGGTGGAAAACAAAATTGTCGTTATAGCTCACATAATAAAAAGCTGAAGTGGCAATGAGCCAGCCATATTAGCCGTAGAACCGATGACCTTCGTGTTCTTGAGTGGGGACCCCGAGTCGGCAAACGTAAGGTATGTCGCCCTTGGGCTTGGTGGAGTGACGATCTTCACAGGGTGGCTGGTAGCAGCTGGATAAGAGTTGCCGAGAATCAAGCTGAATAGCGTGCAATTGTAGAGGCCTATGTCCAGCAGTGGACTTCTGTAGGCTGGTGATAGGCGGTGGTAACAACTTAAAATCTGGTGGGCTATCTGCTGTTCTGCCAGCCAAATAACATAAAAATATAAAATAATTACCATTGCATTAGGCCACGATGGCACAATGAAATGGGTAGCATCAACCTCTTTCAAAGTTTTCTGAAGTCTTATTGGTTGAATGCTATGAATATACCTGACAGGCTCAGGCAATCTGATCATAGCCAGGTCATAACTTGGTTGTTCGTCATCAAAATCTGGATGCATTACAATGTATTTGATTGGAAGTACTTTCCCTCCTTTTTTATAGTTAATACTGCCGAGTCTAACCCGGAGTGTTCGCGATGCTTCTCGTAATCTAGAAAAAACAAACGACAAAAAGGTTTTATTACAGAATCTTGTACATCAAAGCATTTTTCTTTTCTAATAAGAGTGAATGAAAAAGATGATTGCGTTGCTAAGTCGAAACCAAAAATCGTCCATTGTTATATTTTGTGGTCTGGTGAGAGCAGTGGTGGTCCTGTGGTAACGGCCGCGAATTACGAGTTGTAGGTCGTAGGGTCGAACCCAGACAGGCGCTTTACTTAGTGTAAATTATTTCATCAACACTGCTCTCAAAACAGTGAAGGAAAACATCGTGAGGAAACAAGCATGGTTTAGAACCAAAAATTCGAAGACATGTGATATCTACCAACCCGCACTGGGTCCGCGTGGTGGATTATGGCCCACTCCCTCTCATAGAGTGCAGGCCTGTGTCCCGGCAGTTGTAACATAACAGGCTGATTATGCTTACGCAACACAACATTAGATAATTTTAAATCGAGTGAGTTCTTCCGGAGAACTCAACCTATTTCTGCCGTCTTCCAGCAGTGTAAAGCAGGGATCCCCAAACTATTTTGGAAATGTGACCCCTTTTCCAGAATGAACTGTTACCTTAGACCCCCATGGCCAAATTACCTACTTTTAAGATCAACCCCCTTATTCATAATGGTCCGCTAACTTAAAACAGCTGCTACAGAGTCTTAATTTTCATTCTGACTTTGGTCAGTAGAAGAAGACAGAGTGAGAATTAGCAATGCTCTAAGTAAGCAGACTATTATGAATAAGGGGGCCTATCTTTAGTTTTTTCCTATTGAAACAAAATACCCAGGTACTAAGGTAGCAATTGGAAAACTTTGCACTTGGTTAAGTGAGTAAAGTTGACTTAATTTTCTCATCAAAATTTAACAAAATAAAAATACATACAATTCAGTAAATATCAAGTTTAATTTATAATGATTATTACAAATTAGGTACTTAAAGAATCTTAAGTACTCGTAGGTAGGAAATTATATTTAAAACGTATTAATTCGCAAAGAGAAAATAAAAAATTCAGTGTGATGGATGAACCTGGTGACTATCTACCAATCTAGCTACATCCGGTTCAATATTGGTGAGTTGCAGACTTAAATCTCCACGTTCGTTGATTTTCAAACGGTTTCTTTGTTTCGTCAAAATGTTTGTTACCACACTGAAGCGTTTTTCAACTAGGTATGATGATGGAAAAGCGATAAGGTATTTTTCAGCAATGTTCCACAATGTAGGATACTCTGTTTCAATATTGCGTTGCAACCAGAACTTCTGATAGCCTTGGTTGAACTTCTGCTTAAGCTCTTCGTCTGTGCTGATGGTAATCAACTCTTCTTGCATTATCACATTGGCTTCTTCTATGGCTGTGGTATTGTACGGATTTATTATCCATTGAGGAATTTGTAAATTTAAAAGATCCTCAAACCTCTCCGTAAAATCCTTGTGTAATGCGTCCAAGTGAGTGAGATATAATAAAATGTCATCATCTTGAAGCATTTCTGGTAATTTTGACAAATGCAGAAACTGCGAACTAACTTTGTTGAAATGAAGTTGTTTGAAGTAATAATATCTGTTTTACAATTGTTCAGATTTTCTTTCAAATTCGGATCTTTTTCTAGTAAAAACTCCAACACAGATTCAAAAATGGCTGAAAATCTTTCTAAGTTAGAGCGTCTTGATAGCCAGCAAACTTCTGTGTGCAGAAGTAATCGAGTAAAGACTTCGTCGTTTTCCTCACATAGCTGAGCAATTAACCGAGAGTTCAAAGAATTGCTTCGAATCTTGTTGATAGCATTTATTTCATATTGTAAAGACTTATGCAATCTAGGACTCAGTTTTTTTGCTACTAAATGCTGCCTGTGAATCACGCAGTGAATGACCAGTACATCAGGCAGTTGTCGCTTTAGTGAGCTATAAAACCAAGATGACGACCAACCATAGACGGTGCACCATCAGTCGCAACAGAAACAATGTTCTTCCATGGAATAGCTTTGTCAGTAAAAAATGTTCCACGGCCTGAAACATCGATTCTCCTCTGGTATCAGTCTCTAAATATGTAGCAAAAAGCAGTTCTTGGCATATATTTTTATCTTTGATATATCGAACATTTCCTAACAACAGAGCTTCATTGCCGGGTAATGTAGACTCGTCCAACTGGAGAGAGAATCTGTTGGTCTGTAAGAACTTGCATAAAATGTTTTCCACATCGCGTCCCATCTCGTCTATGCGGGTCTGAACGGTGTTATTGCTCAAAGGTATTCTCTTTAAAATATCATGTGCGGGTTTGTACAATACATTGTTAAGGACCTCCGCAATGGCTGGTAAGATAAGCTGCTCTTCAATTGTGTGGGGTTTCCCCGACTTCGATATTAGTAAAGATATATTATAGGACGCTCGTAAACCATCATCGTCTTTAATAGATGATGACGCAAACATCGATCTTATGAATGGCCTTTTGCCTAGTTTTTCTTTAAGTGCTTGAAAAAATGACAATTACTTTTTTTGTCAGCATGTACTCTTGATAAGTGGTCATCCATTTTTGAAGGCTTCATGGCATCGTTACTGAATACTTTTTCACATATGACACACATCGGCAAGTGTTGATTTGATGGAGATGCAATAAATCCGAACTTCAAGTGGTCCAAACTGTATTGTCTGCATTTTTTTTTCGTGTCCGCCATCATAAAACTCTTAGTAATCCTGCAAAAATTAAAAATAAACTGTTATATAACAGAAAACAATAATAAACTGTTAAATTTACTGGTATATTTTTACAACTGAGGCAACTGCAAACTGTTGCAAACAATCTACAGATACCTCAACTGATCACTATCACACAGTGGAGCAATGCAGACAGCGTCCCCAAGACGCTGGCTGCATTGCCCCACTGTATGGCAATGCTGATGCGCTGTGCCGGATAAAAACTGTTTGGTACTTACCCTGTTAATTTTTCATAAACTGCAGATATTGTATGGTTACGCTATTAACTCTTGTAGGGAGCTCAGCATTTTGTAAATTCTTTTTCAGTCACTTTACTTCACTTAATTTAGCTAAGTAATAACTTTGAAATCTCTTGAAATAAATGAGTACTTATATGAGTTGTTATCGTTCAAGCTCCATCGAATTTCAAAACGCAAATGAACTTTCAACCTAAGTGCAAGCTCGTTAAATAGTAAAATATCAGGAACATGTTTGGACTTGCAACTTGATCATGAATTCGTTCGTATTAAATCGCGTAAGCGTCAAATAGAGAGCAAGTCAAAACGTGCCTGAAAGACGTGCGCTCGAACTCATTATCTTGCACAAACTTGTCCACACTGACTTGCCGAGTTTTTCATCTTGTACGAACTTGAGGCTTTACATTACTATTTCATACAAAAATATTAATTATTCTTAGTACACGTAACACAACATAAACAATACAGCACCTACCTACCTATCTTGAAAGTTTTAAATAAGAACTTGTGTTTATTTTAGGGGTCGATTTTTAGACCTCGTCGACCTCCAAAATCAGTTTTCGTTTATGTCGACCTTGGACCACTTTGGGAATTCCTGGTGTAAAGGCACCCAGACGCGACGGTGCGACGCGATTCTGGTAAAACTATTTCCATGAAGTTTTTTATAGAAATTGTTCTACTAAGTTGTACTCAGCTCAACTTTTTTTGAAATTTGAAATGTTTATTACACATTTTAAGTAAAATAAAGCCCAATAATAGCAATTTTTAACTTACTGACGAAAAACTAAAACTACATTTATAAGTCTGTTTTACGCCTTATTTACATTTTAATAAGTGGTTTTGCCTTTTCAGGCTCTAATTACGACTTCTAGCCGGTTTGGCATGCTGAAGACTAAGTTTCGGAGGCGATGTTGGGGAATATTCTCCCACTCTTCCATCAGTACCTGGTTAAGGGCCCTGAGGGTATTAGAAGGTGGTCTGCGGCCTCTCGAGCTCATCCCATGCGTGCTCGATTGACCTGAGACAGAACTTCTTTATGGCCAATTAATCCAATCAAGTTGATACTAACCTGTAGAGTGTACACTCGCACGACCAGAGCGGTGTGTGGCTGGTCGTTTTCCTGCATTATTATTGACTCAATATGGATTATACACCACCTGAGCATAAATTTCCCAGTCAGGGTGCTATTTTTCCCTTCCGCCTGACCTAGGTCCTCACCGGACATGGTTGTTTCGGGAGGTTCTTGTTTCGCATAAGGACGGTGGAAACGCCCGGTTGTCACCATTGTGTGGATCGTCCGGAGAACACGGTGGCGCATACGGTGGAGGTCTACCCAGCTTGGGCGGAGCACCGCCGTGTCCTCGTGTAGGCGATCGGCGGCGGCGATCTCTCGCGTCCGGCCCTGATCCAGGCCATGGTACGGAGCCAGAGGGAATGGAAAGCCGTCACCTCCTTTTGCGAAGCAGTAATGCTCGCGAAGGAGGCGGCGGAGCGCGTGAGGGAGAGAGCTCTGCGCTCTCACGCCCCTAGTCACTGCAGGAGACGCCCTGGGCGGTGGGAGTCGCCTGCAGATTCCCGGCCACCATAGGCGCGGGCTTGCGGACGGTGAACAATGGGTAGTTCGCCATCCGGTAAGGACCGGGCTGGACGGCGCGCTGTGTTCCAAGCGCGCGCGCCTCAAAGAGATATCAGCACACAATGAGGGGTTCCGATAGGGCCGATGCCTTAGGATCGCGGGATGTTCGAAAGAGACACCGTGGCCCTGGCACAGGCAACTGAAGGAATACGGGTGGGTTTTAGGCAGTAAAAGTCTGACATGTCCTCCCGCTCCACCCAGAACGGAAGAAGTCATTTGATGATATGATTGATTTGATTTCTGATTTTGATTATTTCCCACCCAAAAAAAATGGGTGCTATTTTCTATGGCCACTAGCTCCGTGCGACCTTCTGAAGAGATGCCCGCCCATACGTGTTCAGAGCCTCCATTGTATTTAACTATTTCTGTGAAGCAGGCTTGAATGTATCGCTCACCTTTACACTCTTCGCCTTCCATCGGCAGTGAGTAATGAGAATTATGACTCATCACTGAACAAAACTATTGCCCATTCTTCTTCACTCACTGTATGTGTTCACGGGCGCTCTCGAGTTTGGTTCCACTTGCTGGCCTTTGGGGATTCAGGTTTGCTTCAGCAAGTGTTCTTCTCACTGGACTGTCACTTATGTAGTATCTCCAGGTCTGAAGCAGCTGTTGCTGGACTTGAACTGCATTGAGGTGGTGATTTATTAACACTGTGGAGACAATATAGCGGTCTTCTCGGGTACTAGTGCACCTACTATAACAAGGTCTCCTCAGATTGTTTGCAGTTTCTTAATTACTTCGCTTCACCAACCGGACCGTTCTTAATGTTACACCCACTATTTTTGCAGTACGACTCATACTGATGACAAGTTCTGGAAAAGCCATGATTCTTGCACATTCTTCAGGTAAAACAGGCATGATAGGTAAAGTTAACGTGCTGTGAGCACCTTGGCTTTTGAATCAAAATTTATCGATCTAGAAGTGTGAAAACAAACACACATACAAAAAAGTCAAAAATAAGACAGCAATTTGAAAATGAGTGTTTTTGTTTATAACGTTTTTTTTTTCGGCCATTTTTTAATAGAAGGTTAACGATTATATATATATTTTTGTATTCCTTTTTATTTCCAAAATAAATCTTGTGTTCTTTAAAAGTTGTTGCAATTTCAATAGGTTGGTACAGTCCGCGAGGCCTAAGCTGAACTTTTCATTTGTGTGAGTGATTACCAATCATACCAATGTGATCGCGGGATCGAAGGATGCACAGTGCCTCAGGCCGATTGGTTTAAACCTATAAAGCTCTATATATGTGCACTCACACATTAGCACAGCTCAGCTTAGGCCTCGCAGTCTCCCCCCCTGTGGGTTCCCGCATTGACGAGGCTGGGGGCTCAGTAACCGTGGTTTAGACCCCCACGGTGAAGCTAAGAGGAACCCGAGGAGGGGCCGCTCGTCAGGGCTTTTGCCGACAAGCCGACGACGCAACGGCCAAGGTTGCGGTTTCGCTTGAGCGACATCGCAACTGAGGCCGCAGCGGGAGAGCAGTGCCGGTATAGCGGTGCGCCGCTCTCCCTACCTTCTGCAGCCTTAACGGGGTCGCCCCGTATGATGGCGGACGCGGTGGGGCCTTAGGGGAAGAGGAGTGTCGGTATGTTGTTGGCCGCTCTCCCTGTCCTCTGCGGCCGAAAAATGGTAGGCGACGGTGCCATTTAGCTGACTTGTCGCAAGGGTTGGTCGTAGACGGAGGGCGGACAACGGCCTCTTCCAGCCCCCCTAAATGGGTCCAGGGACGGTGGACTCGGGGACATCCGCCGCCCCCCACACATCAGGACCCAAGGTGGTGGCGCGTAGTGTTCCACGCGCGCCCCTCTTAGACATTGCGGGGGGAGTCAAACACCTCACTCCCCCTCCCAACCCGAGGAGGCCCGCCAGGCAGGCCGGCACAAGTCGGGGTTGCGGAAGAATCGTATTTTCCCGCGACCCTGACTTAGGTGTGAGATGGAACACCGGGGTGGTTTTTAGTACGTAAGAGTCTGAAAGACCCCTCGCCCGCCCCAGGGCGGAGGACATCCATGAGGATTTTCCACCCCGGAAACAAAAGAAAAAACAAAAAAAAAGGTGTGAGATGGACGCTGACGTAGGTGTCGGATAAGCTTTGAAGGCCACTGTAGTTGGGAAAAGGATGAAGTTCTACTAAAGTCGCGTCGCACCTTTCTGTGGGAGCCTTATTAATTACTGTTTTCTGGTATGGGTGCCGATGTATTTACAAGCACACGAGACATTTCAGCTTTTTCTTTGGGATGGGAACGTATTTGTGAATGCAGATGTCCATGGACGGCAATATACACTTAACATCAGATGGGCTGCCCGCCTTTCTTCCACCCTTAATTTAAAAAAAAGACACAATTTGTGGCACTTACAGAAAAAAAGAGTCGGCTGCAGTCAAAACCCAACTGTTATCAATTAAAGCACCAGCACATATGAACTTAGACTTCATCAAAACGGCGACTACAAAAGGAAATACATCGCTGTCGGTAACCAAAGCATGTTCATCCAGCTCATTGTATTTAATCTCATTTGTCATCAAATTTTTCGCTATCGACGGCGACGTTTCTATTTTATTTATAAATCCTTCATACACAACTATGAGAGTTAAAATCTTCAGTCGCATTATTGATGATAATACAATGTGTTTGGAAAGCTTGAGGCAATTTCAACATATGTTATTCATTAAAAACTTGAACTTAGAGAATCGGTATACGATCTTCAATACACCTTATGGAATTCTCCAATCAAATCCCAAATCAATTGTCTTTGGCTGTTTTGAAAACTGTTTTAAGTTACACAATATTACATGACAATGATGAAAGACTTTAATCAGTAACAACTGGAGGGATACCGTGACTGAACATGATACAATTATTCAATGTAAACTTGGGCAACTAGCTAGTTTGGTACACACTTGTGTAAAGGACTAATAAAATGCTTCTAGGTTTGTTGATTATGAAACTGTAAGGTTGCAATCACACCGTGGACAAAAATGAAAAACAAATTAGTTCAGATTTTTTTTTTGTGCTGTTAGAAAAAATTGTTATATTTGTCACAGAACACGTGCACATAAAAAGATAAATAAGTTGGTTAGTTGTTTTATTGGTATTTAGGTCAATAAAGAGATTGAAAAGGCAATTCACGGGATAGTTTTGAGATATTTCGCAAAAATAGTGAATTGTAATTCAAAATGTCGTTAGATGAAAAAATTAAAGAAAAAAAACCGGCTAAGCGTGGGTTGGACTAGCACACGGGTTCCATACAACAAGGCAGGAAACGCTGAAAAAACACTCTTTCTTGTATGGTTATTTTATTATTTTTATTTTAGGGTAGGGTTCCGTACCCAAAGGTTCCGTTAATGGTCAAAATGGTCAGACGTTACTCTGCAGAGACACAATAACAACCTTAGGATAGTGATTTGAATAAAAGATATGTAATAATCTTTTTAAAATTTGCCCAAACACCGAACTAACGAAGAAAAAAACAACGACATAAATAATACTAGTGTAACCAAGACTTTATCAAGAAATCATCCGATAAGCCATTATGTAAGTAAATTGTTTACAAAGAAATTGTAACATTACAGTTACTCGTATAAGCATAACTTTACTTAATACACATTGACTCAATTGTTCGTACTGCGAACGTGACTACTAGAGTGAACGAAGTTTTTGGGACACTGGACTTAACATTTTACTTGAATATTTGAATTCAATTCCTGATTAGTTTTAAAATCGGCTGTCATTCACAGATCTTTGACAGTTGTTGGGAGTAGTCAGGTACCTTAAAGTCTGACATACAGTCTTACCAAGGAGTATCGTGACGTACCTATGTAACTGGGTTGTAGAGGTCAGTTATGTAGACGCTTCATATTCAAATTCTGGCATTCAACGATCGATGCCGACCAATTAGAAACTAGGTAGATGATGAAGATGATAATATCTGCGTGGTTATCTTCTTCAAGATCTCTATATGTTGCCTGATATTGTGCTTCCTCATGATTTGAAATATTTATCTATGAAGGTAAGCAACAGATTCTTTGTTCATGTCTTTGAGCGTGCAGAGACACGCGGAAGGTCACCGATGAGGTTTACCGATTAAATAAAATCCGCGGTTGGGGTACCTGTTAATGAATGCCCCAGACTGTCATCTAACAGAACCAGATGACGAGAAACCACGACCGCTCTGTCAAGAGCAAGATGAAGAAGAAGATGAGAAGCAACCGTTGCCAGTAGGCAATCCGTGGCTATCCTTGTTCAGCATAGGAATTTCATACAATACGAATCCTTAATGTAGAGTCTTATGTTTGGTCTACGATGTTCTATCTCTGTAATATGATGCAATTTTATTTATGTAATCAGTTAGAATTAATCAATCAGTATATGCCCACCCTTTTCCCAACTTTGCGGCCTTCGGTCAACTGGATGCAGCCAGAGCTGCTTCTAATCTGACGACCCCCCCAATTCAGTTATTGGGTAATACCTCCTAGTGTGTCGGCAAAGTTGAGGAACTCCAAGGGGGATTTAAAAGTTGAGGAGGCCATCAACAAGAACCCGCTCGTGGTCGTCAGGGACGTGATGAATTACGTAACTGACGACGACGTGGTGTTGGCGATACAGTCCCAGAATGGAAATCTCCTGGAGGGAGCCGAAATGACATTCAGGTCATATACAGGCAAAGGGCCAGGAACCCGCCGACTAGCCATGTGGTGATGCGAGTCAAACCAGTGATTTGGCAGCGGCTCATCTCAGCGGGCCGAATCCACGTGGACCTGCAGAGGGTGGTTGTAAGAGACCAGAGCCCGTTAATCCAATGCACAAAGTGCTTAGGAAAATACTGCAAAGAGCCAGCAGTCCTCTGCAGCCACTGCGGCGAACCGTCCTGGGTTCAACCTAAATGAAGCACCTAAATGCAGGAACTGCTACCAAAATAATAAAGACGCAGCACATAATACATTTGAAAGTGAGTGTCCCACACAAAAAAAAGTGGGATGTACGGGCTAGATCGTCAATAGCGTACTGCTAAAGTGGTGACGGGGACAGAAGATAACAAGCAGGTCTATGTTAGGTACCATGTCGTGCAGGCGAACCTCCAGAAGAAAAAACTGGCAACTGAGGAACTCATACTCGAAGCCGGGCGCAGTAAAACCAAATATGCTCTTATACAGGAGCCCTATGTCGGGGCGAAGGGGGTAATGAAGACCTATCCCGGGACAAGAGTGACCCAAGCAACCAGAACGGGCGACAATATCAATAAAGCCGCAATAGTCATCTTCGACAGTGGAGTGGACGCGGTTGTGTGCCCGACATTGACAACCGAGAACATTGTGGTTGCGAGGTTGACGGTGAAGGACACAACCGCCATGATAGTGTCTGTCTACTTCGAAGACTACCTTGACTTTGAGCCATACCTCGACCAGCTGAGGGAAATAGTAAGCAAGGCACAAGGGGCAAAGTTACTGGTGGAAGGGGGATGTGAACGCATGATGGGGAGAGGACGAGAGGGGAAGACTTTTATCGGGAACGCTAGACGAGCAGCTCAACCTCCATGTACTAAACTGTGGAAACATCTCAACTATTGATACCATTCGAGGGGGAAAGCGGTATAAGAGCACTGTGGACATCACGGCCTGTTCAGACGCCATGCTTCGACACGTTGAAGAATGGAAAGTGGAGACGGACATGACGAGCTCGGACGATAATGCGGTAGTACTCAGAATCACAACTAAAAAGGGGATTGGGAACAAAATTAAATATAGTAATACTAGGATTTATAACACAAAAAAAGCAGACTGGGAACTTTTTCGGGAAGAATTAACAAAATCACTCATAGAGAATAAAATTGACAAAGCATATATAGATTACATTAACAGTTTAGAAGGCTTAGAAAAATACATAGAGGAATTAAATACAATTATTACAAAAACTTGCGATAAGACAATACCTAGAATAAAGATAATAGATAAAACGTACTTAACATGGTGGAACGAAGAACTCGAACAGCTGAAGAATTCCATGTGCACGAAGAAGCGTAGAATACGTTGTGAGGCTCCATGCCGCCGAGAATGGGTCGTGATGGAGTACCTGAGGGCGAAGGAGGAGTATGAGTTTCAAGCAAGCAAGGCACAAACTGAGAGTTGGAAAGGTTTTAGCGGGAGACAGGACAAGGAGAGCGTCTGGGACGGTATATACAGAGTCATCTTAAAGACAAAGAAGAGGCACGAAGATCTGCCAATTGTTCAAAATGGCCAGGCATTAGACTCAGATGAATCCGAAGTATCCTAGCGGAAACTTTTTTCCCAGAAGATGACGAAAAGGAAGACAACCCGGAACACACTTTGATAAGAGAGGCAGCGGCACGCTCAGAGGAAGGCTTTCCAGAGGATAAAATGGATCCACCCTTCACTCACGAGCTAAGGTACGCATCGAGGATTTTCAATCCGAAGAAGGCGCCGGGTCCTGACGGGTTCACTGCTGACATCTGCGAAGCCGCCATTAGCAACAATGAACAAGGATTCCTGGCCATTGCCAACAAATGTCTCAAGTTGTCCTGCTTCCCGGAAAAGTGGAAGGAGGTGACGGTCGTCGTACTTAGGAAACCTGGAAAGGACAATTATACCCATCCAAAATCGGACTCCTACCTGTCCTGGGAAAAATAGTAGTGAAAAAGCTGGTCCGCAGATTAAGGTGGCACTTGCTTCCCCGCATGAACCCAAGGCAGTATGGTTTTGTGCCACAGCGAAGCACGGAGGACGCTTTGTACGACATGGTGCAGCACATAGACATAAGTTTAAAGGAGAAGAACCTTGTGGTAGTTGTCTCACTAGACATAGAGGGAGCGTTTGACAGTGCGTGGTGGCCAGCAATAAAAAGTCGTCTAGCGGAGAAACACTGTCCACTTAACCTCCTAAAACTGGTGTGAAGCTACCTCGAAAACCGAAGCGTCGCGGTGAGGTATGCTGGGACCGAGTGTAAAAGGCGGACCTCTAAAGGATGCGTACAAGGATCGATTGCAGGGCCCACATTCTGGAACCTCCTCTTGAACCCGCTGCTAGACGAACTAGAGGAGAGAAAAATGCCAGGCATTTGCAGACGACGTGGTTCACATAATTTATGCGAAAACAGCACTGAATGCACCCTGGCACATGTGCAACGCTGGGGTGTCCGAAACAAACTAAAGTTTGCGCCACACAAAACGAATGCCATGCTGCTAACTAAAACGCTAAAATTCGACACACCACGGCTACACATGGGCGGGGTTGATATTGCGCTCGTCGAGGAGATCAGGCTGTTGGGACTGATAATTGACCGGAAGATGACCTTCCGGAGCCACGTCACATACGTCTGCAAAAAAGCCATTAACATCTTTAGGTAAGGCAGTAACCTATACTGCAGTTGTGAAACCTGGAGTTATTGAGGAACTGTGACTTCTGCAACCCACTCGTTCTTGGGATAAAACATAACATAAACATAACATCACGCCTTGGTTCCCCGAAGGGTTGGGCAGAGGTGTACCTATAGTACACCCACATTTGGCTAGTTATGTTTAAGTCCCATGTAATAGGGGGCGAGCCTATTGCCATCAACCGGGCACAAATCCAGACTCCGGGCTACTACTGAGAAATTCCAGATAGAAAAACCCAATAACACTTTGCCCGACCTGGGAATCGAACCCAGGACCTCATGCTCAGCAGTAGCGATTGCGACCACTAGACCAACGAGGCAAAACACCTTAAGAACTCTGGAAAAACCATCCAACTATCCAGTATAGTTGGATGGTTTTCCAGAGTTCTAAAGCACACGTTGGAATACAGGGAAATCAAAGAGCAGATGAACTGGCGAAAACAGCGGCACTAAAATTAAAATGAAGACCCGATTTTGACAAATGTCCTATCTCTTTTGTCCTAGCGAACCATTAGAAGTGGTTCGATTGACAAATGGGAAAGTAGATACCAGAACGAAAGCCAAGCCAGTGTCACTAAATTATTTTTCCCCTCAGCCACAGATGCCTATAGACTAAGCAGGAACATTGACCTCACATACCTACACACGCAGCTATTCACAGGGCATGGGGGTTTCTCCCAATATCTTCACCGATTTAAAAAAAAAGGACTCACCTTCGTCTACTTGTAACCCGGGCACGAAAGAATCAGTACTCCACCTGATAGCTGAGTGTCCGACGTTTGGGCTTGCAAGATTTAATGTAGAAAATGAGATGGATTTAACAATATGCAAAACCAATATTTTTGAAATTGTGAAAAACGAAAACACCAGGAATAAATTCCTAGATTTTTGTTTAAGTATAGTAAGAATGGTCATAGATAGAAATAAAACGTAAATAAGAAATAAGTATAGTAATAGAAAATTAGGAAAAAGAAAAAACAAAAAAAAATATATAAATAAAACTATAAGATATATAAGTTCATAAGCACCGAACATTAGTATAAGTAAGAAAAATTTAAAATATTGTCGTCAAAGTCCCAACCCACCCAACAACGATAGCGAAAATGTAAAGCTCCGTTGAAAGAAATAATTAAGGAAAATAAGCCTCCGACCGCAATATCGGAGAAGAACCGTGTAAGGCAGGATTGTGGTTTTAGCCGGTAAGAGTCCGGCAATACCCAGATTAGCTCACAAGTCAGACAGTCTGGGCGTCCATGAGGATTTCTCACGCCTGCCAAAAAAAAACCCCCTAGTACCCCTTAATAAGTCTGGTATTGGTGCCGATGCTCTTGTCACAAATGCCTCTAAACTAGACTAAAAATCACTAAAATTTGGTTTAATCCTGTCAAATGACGATTTTCCATTCTGAAATTGACTAAAGTGACACAACTAAACTATATTTTAGTTTGACAGCACTAAGGTGGCACTGAGTTATTAGTTTAGTGAAATGGCAATTTTGCTATTCTGAATTTTACGTTTTTCACCAAAAAATTTGATTGTCTAACTAAATCTGAACTTGAATCTGACTATTTTTAATCGCGATTTAAAGGTGTGCAATAAAATTAGTTGGCGTGAACTTAAATTCACACCAACACCTCGACTTCAGACGTGCAGAAACGGTACTTTAACTTATTTTTTTACTTTTTTTGCTCATACCTCGAAAACGGTGTGTCCCATCACAAAAATAATGAAAATTTCGACCTAAAGAGGATCGAAATTATCATTATTTTTTACCCTGAAACCTCCAAAACTCTACATGTAGATTTTTTTATTTTATATTTTCCATACAAAAAGTAAAAACTTCCATAGAAAACACGTCGAGGCTGCCCCAGGCTGTCTCTGGCTCTAACAAAGATGTTGCAAAACCAAAAGAAAAAAAAAACACGTGGACTCGCGATTGTCGAATTCGATTTTAGTTGTGTCAAAATTATTTTTAAATTTAGAGATTTTTTTTTGCAGAATAGCTTCAAGATTCTCATTGTAAAAAGTAAGGAATTTTAGTGATAGTTTACTGTCTGATTTTCGGGCTTTTGACTGCCCATAACGACTACCAAAATCTAGAAATGACAGCCGGGACTACCGTGAGTAAGAATTCATCAATCGGAGGAAAAAAATCTTCTGCCTTTGAAATACCTTATCCAGTCAAAACCTTATTAAATTCTTCACAAAAAATAAGCTGACCTCTCCTGATCAACCTTCAGAAATATTTCTAAATTCGGTTTTTGTGTTTTTGTCAGTAATTGGACCTCATAATTTATTCAAATTTCCATCTAACATACGATAATTAATACAAAAAGTATAAGAACTTTTTTTGGTTCATCGTTTAATTTTAACGTAACGTGGCTGAATATTATTCATGAGACCTCGTTTTTGCCCTTAATATTCCACTTATTAAAAACCTGAATAATTTAAGACTTACATGCGTACAGGGCCGGGTGTTTACACATCTAGGTTGAGAAAGAGACAGCACTCAAGAAAACCAAACATTTTACAAACATAGATGTCCCGTTTTCGTCGAACTTTCATCCACCAGGGCTAAGCCAAGGTATGATATTCTTACAATACTATTGATTGCAAACATAGACATCCATCTCTTAGCAGCTTATCACATTTCTACTGGAATGTCAGATCAGCGGCCGGTGCTATGAGCTATGGGTATTTTACCGTAAACCTTGGATTTAATAATTTTTAATGATGACCCGTGGCTCCTGACCCTTAAATCTCACTTGGTTACTGTAGAAAAAAATCTTATGAAAGCAGTCCTTAGATTTGGGGAAAAGAAATTGTGCTGTGGACATAAAATAGAGATCCTGGTAATATATTTCAACTGTCCTAAGCTAAGAAGTTTTCGAATGTTCGTAGTTTTGCTGGGCCGCACCGGTATTTTTCTATGCCTATAATCTACGAAAGACAGTGGTCAAGCATCGGAATTCGGAATTTCGATCTAAGAAGAGTACCAATATGCACAGTAGAAAGACAGGAATAACCCCTTCTGTCTTGATTAGCAGAACTGTTTACGGAAACTACAGAACATGACAAAACATAATTTTCTTTGCCGGTACATAAATATTTATCCCGTTTATCTTCTTAAAGTCCAAAATCCTATATATCATTTTCCTCAACTGATGTTATTTCCCAAACGTTTTGCTTCAGTAAACATGAAACAATAAAATTGATTCTAAAGGCATGTCGACACAGTTACGTTTCTTTATAAAGACTATTTGAATAGGACTTCAGCGATACCATCGTCCCCGAACGAAATGAGATTCGGCAATTTAATATACGAGACATGATTTATTTTTGGTCGAGATGTATTTGTAAGAGGTTTTTTTTTAAGTTTCAGATCGAGTTCTTTTGTTATAGCAGTTAATACAGAGTTAAAGCTCTCTTACTCGCGACTCTTTTATAAGAATACTAGCTTCTGCCTGCGACCTCGTCCGCGTGAAATTTCTTGTTCGACCCACCACGTCGCGTCGCATCACCTGCTCGCGCTAACACTTCGTTTTCGCATAGCGTTCTTTCAGAATTTTTTTCTTTTTGCTCGGATCACAAGGGTTTTAGCGTGATGTGAAATAGCCTAGAGCCTTCCTCAAAACTTGGGCTATCAATACTGAAAAAAGATTTTTTCTAATCCGACTGACAGATTCAGAAATTAGAGCGTTCCAGCAACAACACAAAACAATATTCTACTTCGTTTTTCCTGTCTCCGAGGCCAATTTTGCTTAACGAGTTGGACTACGTTTCAATGTTTACAAACAAATAAGCTATTCGCCATCGGTAAGATGTCTACAACCCTTCCTTCTCTTAGTTAACCTTATACGTTCAACCATAAACTAAGAAACTAATGAGGGCCCTTCACAAAACTATAAAGACTACGAAATACGATCATTCCGAAGTTTTGGCGAAGACTTTAAAATTTGAGTTTATTTTCTTTGTGGTGAACATAAGGCAGGCCTGCCTTATTTAGTAGGTACCGTATATTTAGTGACCATGACTTATTTTAAGAAAACGAAAGTTTGTGACCTTTTTTTTTGTGGTTAAGAAACAATAACAAGTTATAACGTTAAGTGTTTATGTAGGTTTGTATGTAGCTTCTTTCTGGTGGTGCATACGTTTGATCATTAGGTCCCTTCAAAATGGTGGAGCTGAATGGTGCTAATCCATGCGTCATATTTGTGAACGGACGCTGTCAGTAAGGACTGGTCATCTCTTAGCTACCCCGCCCCTTGTAAGTTGCCGGACGATGTACGCGAACTGTTGAATGAGAAGAACGCGGCTGTCCGTGCCTACAGCAACTTCCCCTGCGACGCGAACAAAGCCCATATGCGTTACTTACAGCGTACTGTGAGAACACGCATAGAGGAGCTGCGTACCGCCGGCTGGGACAAGATGCTGAGTGAAGTAGAGCCCACCCACCTAGCTTTCTGGCAACTCCTGAGGAAACTCAGATCCGGAGAAATAGTTAATCCCCACCTGATCCGCCCCGACAAGACCATCGCCTTCGATGATGTCGATAATGCTGAGCTTCTAGCCGACAGTCTAGAAGCCCAATGCTCACCTAGCTCTCAACCAGTAGACCAAGCTCACCTCTCTGAGGTCAACGCCGAAATCGATCATAGAGCCTCCCTCCCTCCCGTCGAAGACCCAGAGTATCCAATGCCCTCCGTCACGCCAGATGAAGTGCACGACCTCATCAAAGGTCTTAAGGCTCGTAAAGCCCCCGGCTCAGATGGAATCACCAATAGGGTATTCCAACTTTTCACTGCCCACCTGATAATGCTACTGACCACCATCTTCAATGGTGTTCTGAGCAATAACATCTTCCCACAGGCATTTAAAGAAGCCACCGTCATCGGTATCCCGAAGCTCGGCAAGCCAAAGTCGGAGCCTACGAGTTACCGCCCCATCAGTTTGCGCAATGTCCTCGGCAAAATCTATGAGAGGCTTATTTATAAGCGCCTCAGAGATTACGCCGAGACAAAAGGCCTCATCCCCAACGAACAGTTTGGTTGTAGAACCCAACACTCGTGCTTACAACAGGTACCGTATCGTCGAACACATCAACTTCGGTATCCAACGAGGTTTGATGACGGGTGCTGTTTGCTTCGACATAGCGAAAGCGTTCGACAAAGTCTGGTACAACGGCTTATTATATAAGCTGCCAACTCGGTGTGCCAGATCGTCTCGTGCTCATCTTACGGGACTTTTTGTCGAACCGCACCTTCCGTTATCGCATCGAAGGAGCGCTATCCTCCCCCCACCCCATTCGCGCAGGAGTCCCTCAGGGCTCTGTGATTTCTCCTCTCGCATTCCCGCTATTCACCAGCGATATGCCCTAGTGCAGTAAGGCGCAGTTGGCTCTGTTCGCAGACGACACGGCCAATTACTACACCGGCTGCGATGAAAATTCGAGAGCTCGCATTCTCCAAACCCAAGTGAACAAGCTTGGCGCTTGGTTCAGAAAATGGAGAATCGAAGTCAATCCCGACAAAAGTCAAGCGGTTCTTTTCTCGAAGCCGCGTCTCAATCCCTGCCCCCCTCGACCGATCACCATGTTCGGCATGCCGATCCCTTGGGAGAAGCGAGCCAAATATCTAGGTGTGGTTCTCGACGAACACCTCTCTTTTTCAAAGCACATTAAGGCGGCTCGTTCGCGCGCCGCCTACGCTCAAGGTAGACTCCACTTCGTCCTCAATGCACCTAGCAAATTGTCACTAAAGTGCAAATTGCGTATCTACACAGCGTGCATCCGCCCGATCATGACCTATGCCAGTGCAGTTTTTGCCCACGCCAAGCCCCATCGCTTCAATAGAATGCAGACCCTCCAGAACAAGTTCCTCCGTAGGATTACAGGCTCCCCCTGGTACGTTAGCAACGAAATCCACCACGTTGACCTCAGGATTCCCACTATCCGCCATTTTATGATACGCATTTCAAAGCGTTTCTTCGAGACCGCCGCGAATCACCGCAACCCTCTGGTTGTGAAGGCCGCTAGCTATATTCCCTCCTCCATCAGGCATGTCCTCACCGATCCCGATGACCACATTAGTCTCATCCAGGAGAGCAGTAGGGCCACCAGTACAGTGTACAAACACAGACCGACATTCCGACCTCTCCGCCGAGGTCCCTCGCGAAGACCCCGAAGTAACTGTCCTCCCCGACCCTTGCTCGACGAAGTGCCAGCCGGTGCCGTAGCTGAGCCTGTAGCTTTAAATTCCCCAGATAATAATAATATAATCCTGATCCAGCCTGTCCCATCTTGCTGTCCTCCCGTCAGCGACGCCCTAAGCCGAGGTCCGTACCCCACAGGGGGTGCCCTTAGCGAGCGTTCGCTTAGTAATGTAAGTAGTTTTACGCCCCTGGCTGGAGGCTTTGAGTCCGCTTAAGGCAGCCACAGGATAGTCCGGTTAAGTAGTCACGAACTCTCAAGGTCAACTACGAGATGCCATACAAAAAAAAAAAAAACTTGTACGGACGGTTTTAACGTCTGCATTGTTCTCACATGCCTCATTTCAACATGAATGATGTAACCAACTGTTGCGTCAATAGCTTCATTTCTTATATTTAAGTAGCTGCGTAAGAATCATCAAGTCGCTAATAAACACCATTGAAGACAGACGCATTTGTGATTTTCTAACAAGTTTCCCGTGACACAAAAGTGAACCTAAACAACCCCAACATTTGGTCGATATCTCGCCGGATCAATAACCAATTACCTGAGCGCACGTGTTTAGCGGACAATTAAATTATGAGCAAGCTTGGGACATTTTAAAAACTAGGTATGGAAACAAACGTTTGATCATGAACTCAGTGTTAAAACAGTTAGTCTATCAAATGAAAATGAGTTCTCAATCACCTAATATAATTAAAAGCTTATTGGACACCACAACAGACTGTTAAAATAACCTTGAAAATTTAGATATATCATTACATTCATGGATCCTATAATTATTTTTCTGGTAGTTCAGAAATTGGACCCTGAGTCACACAAGGATTGGGAACAATACGCATACAAAGAAGATGTTGATGACTTACCCAAATGGAATGATCTGAAAAAGTTTCTTCAGTCCACATACCGAACACTGGAGCTTGTCACACCAGGAATACAAAATAAAGCAACAAAAGAGCGTGCTGTTCATACCACAAGTACGTCATCGCCACCGTCAGGAAAAAGATGCGTTCTATGCAATGAAAATCACACGTTATGCCACTGTAAGGAATTCACAAAACTGCAACCTATTGAACGAGTTAATTACGTAAAAACGAACAACCTATGCTACAACTGTTTAGTACCAGGACATTCAGCAAGAAAACGTAGACTGCCAGTGTCCTGTCGTATATGCAAGAGGCGTCACCATAGCCTTCTACATCTCAATAAAGAACCTGAGACTTCGGTACAAGAGACCTCCACGCAACCGAAGACTGCTCAAAACAATGTGGAAGAGCAAAGGGAAGTTACTGTCAATACAACGGTCGCCTCACACCACAGTACTAGACAAGGCATAGCACTATTAGCTACGGCAACAGTGATAGTACGAAACGAGCAAAATCACACTGTTGTACTACGCGCATTAGTGGGCCAAGGTTCGCAGATAGCACTTATTAGTGAGAAAGCGACTCAAATGCTCAATTTAACTAAGCGATCAACGAGAGGAAGTATCATTGGACTGGGTTCAACGAAGACAAATGTGAACCACGTGGTACAGCTGCAAATCGATTCCCGCTGGAACGCAAACTTCAAGATAGATGTCGAAGCATTCGTCATGTCTAAACAAATTACCACTAAACTCCCTCCTAAAACAATTACTGCTGATAACTGGCCACATCTAGAAGGACTCAACCTGGCTGACTCGAACTACAACACACCAGGCCCTAGACTTACTTCCAGGTGTCAAACAATACTCGCAAATCGTCCACCATGGTCCACCGGGTACACCATGTGCACAAAAAACATACCTTGGATGGATTCTCTTTGGTGAAATAGATACAAGGTCACAAAACGATTCTGCTCTTGCTTGTTCTTCTTAACCAAGTAGACATGGATATCATGCTGAGGTCTCTCTGGGAAATAGACACAGAAAACAAAAGAAACCTAACAAAAGAAGAAAAATTGTGTGAAACAATGTATGAATAAACACACACGGACTGAAGGGGGAAGATACATGGTAAAGTTACCTTTAAAAACACCACTGCCGAAATGTCTAGAAGGAAACACAAAAGAAATAGCCAAAAATAGACTGCTTCAATTGGAAAGAAAATTTAGAAGAACTTACATTTAAACTATATGGAAGTAATACCTGAAAAAGAAGAAATAAATGAAAAGGTTGTATACTTAACTCACCATGCCGTCGTCCGAGAAGATAAAGAAACATCGAAGACTCGTGTGGTTTTTCACGCATCGGCGAAGGGTTCAAAACAAGTCTCACTCAACGATGAGTTGATGGTTGGTCCTCAGCTTCAAGAAGATCTCAGAAATATTATCATGAGATGGAGAATGAAACGTGTTTGTTACGCCAGCGATATAACAAAAATGTACCTGCAAATATGTGTTAACCCAGAAGATGCCAATAAGTATCAGCGTATTCTGTGGCGTGATGAGGAAAATGACAGCATTGATCGCTTGCTTCGAGTTACATTCGGAACAGCATCAGCAACATCTCTCGCTGTTAAAACAATCCATCAAGTTGCTGATGATGAAGGACAAAATTACCCGAATGCAGTCAAAATCATTAAAGAAAATTTCCTCGTAGATGATTTGTTAGCGGGTGAAGACACAACGGATCAAGCCATAGCATCTGCAAAAGAAGTTTCTCACATTTTGGAGAAGGGTGGTTTCACACTCTCGAAGTGGTCATCTAATTGTCCGCAATTTATGAAATCCATTGAACCAAACAAACGAAGTTCTGTTGCACACCTAGAGATAAACAAAATGGATGGCACTGTAAAAGCACTAGGTTTAATTTGGAATTTGGGAACAGACCAATTTCAATACCAATTGGAACGAAAAACAACAACTTCTGTCAACATTACATAAAGAACAATCTTGTGAGACGTTCAAAGACTATTCGATCCCTTGGGATGGATTGCCCCAAGTGTAGTGATGGCTAAGATGTTTATACAAAGTCTGTGGCTGGAAAAGGACGATTGGGATGACACAATAAGCCACGAACTACAAGAGGCATGGATGACTACTCGTGAAGAATTCGGAAATGTTAAAAACACTTACATTGATCCTTGGCTTGGAACCTATAGCACAGAAATAAAAGATGTACAAATTTATGGCTGCAGCGATGCATCCATGAAAGCTTATGCAGCCGTTGCATACATAAGAATCTAATCTCAAGATGGCAATATTACAAGAAAACTAATAGCAGCGAGAACAAGACTCGACCCACTAAAAACTGTATCATTACCACGTTTGGAGCTTTCTGGATCATTACTTCTTTCACGATTATTGAATCAAGTAGGAAAAGCTATGAGAATATCAACAGCACAAATGTAGGCGTGGACTGGTTCTACAATCGTTATTGCATGGCTATCCCAACCACATAAATGGAAAACATTTGTAGCCAATCGAGTCGCAGAAACCACTGAAAATCTCAATAACAACAAATGGTACCACGTTGGTCAGAAGATAATCCTGCAGACATTGCGTCGAGAGGCATGTTACTTGTTGAACTGAAACAATCAGAGTTATGGTGGAACGGTCGAAAATGGTTATCTGAAAGGAAAATAATATCAAAACAGCCTGATGTAGTCGTCACTGACCTGGAACAGAAAAAGGATAAAATACAAATATATATTAAAATTCAAGATGAAGAAGAACATAATTTCACAGCAAAATTTAAGCAATTTGAAAACTTACAAGAATTATTAAAGGTAATAACATACTGTCGAAGATTTATTAATTACAGTAGAGAATTGGATACTTACTAAAATTGCAGAAGTTTAACAACAGAAGAATTACATACATCATTGATAAAATGCATTAATCTAGTACTAAAGGAAGAATTCAAGGATGAAATTAACAGTTAAAAAATAAATAAATATGTAAAGAAAAATAGTAACATTAAAACACTTACCCCATTCTTAGACCAAGATGGTATTCTCAGGGTGGGCGGTCGTCTTCGACATGCAAGATTAGACGAAAATAGCAAACATCCTATAATATTAGGACATAACAATATTTAATTCCTTTACTCATGGCAGATGCTCATACTCAAACACTGCACGGTGGTGTTCAGTTAATGTTGTGCGTTTTCCGCTCTTAATATTGGATCCTTCTAGCTAAGGGATTAATAAAAAACATCAACCGTAAATGTTTAGTGTGTGCAAAGCAAAGAGCTAGTGCACGAACTCAAATCATGGGAGATCTGCCAAAGGAAAGAGTTACCCCTACCATAGCTTTTCTCCACAGCGGCGTGGATTATGCTGGTCCATTCCAAATATTAATTTCCAAGGGAAGAGGCATGAAAACTCAAAACGCGTACATTGCTTTATTTGTATGTATGTCTGCAAAAGCAATACACTCAAAGGCTCGTAGGCGACATCTGGCGACGATGGCAAGACGAATTTTTAACACGTCTACAACAGCGTCCTGTATGGAATAAGAAAAAACAAGAATTCACCGTTGGTGACATAGTTCTAATCAAAACTGATGGATTACCGGCTGGAAAATGGTTACTTGGCCGAATTTTAGACAAGCATCCCGGTCATGATGGACTCACAGGAGTGTATAGCGTTAAATCTGGCAATAGTATTGTGAAGAGATCTGTTACGAAACTATGTCCCTTACCTGTTGACACTAACTGATTTTTTACTAATATTGTATTATGTAATAATAACTTCATTGTATAACTGGTTCAGACCTCATTTCAATTTTGAATGCAAGCATTAAAATATACGTTTATTTGTATTGTAACAATTTAAGTTTATTGATAACACCGTAGCTATAAAATGTGTGTTTGGATAATTAGAACGTTGCATACTGCTTAACAAGTTTAATTTAATATGTGTATACAGTCCACTAAGCATTATTTAAAAAGGCCTTGTTGTCCCTTTGGTGGGCGATATGTTGCGTCAATAGCTTCATTTTTATATTTAAGTAGCTGCGTAAGAATCATCAAGTTAGTCGCTAATAAACACCATTGAAGACAGACGCATTTGTGATTTTCTAACAAGTTTCCCGTACACACAAAAGTGAACCTAAACAACCCCAACACCAACATATTGTAACCATAATTTATCAAGAGTGTCGCGTGATCTTGAATCGGGTATATTCGTCTCCAGTTGCTAATCCGTCGGTGATACTGAATCGCGCATACTCGGCGCTGAGGCGCGTGTACTCGGGTTCAGTCTTCAGTTTTTACTTCTAGTTTTTCCTCTTTTCATATTCTAATCATGCTTTACTATACAATCTAATGGAGGACATCGTGAGCCTTCTAGACTAAATATTATTCAACGTCAGCACACAATAAGCAAGCGCGGTAATCAATTCTCGTTCTATCTGCAAGAAGACGCTTTTGCTTTTCAGTGGTAAATGATGAATGATAAATGATTTATTTCGGTACGTAGGTTTGTTCAAACACTCACACTGGTCTTTGGAGGAAAGAACCACACAGATTGAGTGCACCAGTCCAGTCAGGTCACGCATTTGGCAGTAATCGTTCAGCTCAACTCAGAACTTATGGAGCTAAACGATTCGACGAACAAAACCAAAGAAAGGACATTTGGGTGGGCTGCATAAATTACTCAAACTGCCAGATCATGAAAAACTAACTGAAAAAAAATCTACAATAACACATAGTCCTCACATTCACAATAATAATAAATATATTAAGAGTTTCTAGACAAAGAGGCTGATAGCTACTATTTTCTTTATAAAGGACGGTTACACCAAACGTTTAGACAGTCATCTCCCGGCTGGGAGTAAGCTCACAGACGACAGCCGGTGAGCTTTCTTAGGTCGGATCCGGATTAGGGTGAATGTTAAAAATGATAAAAAAATCTGGTATCGGCGTAGTTCTATCTCACATTTCATTAACTAATTTTATTCAGTCCCACAGTCAGAGTTGGATTTTTCATTTCACATCTTACATTACTTTCGCTATTTCGGTTAGGTTAAATACTTTTGCAGGTACTGGTATAACAGTAGATGCCAAACTTCAGTGGGGCCCACAGATATCAAGCCTAGCGGGGAGGCTCAGTTCAGCCGCCTACGCCGTCAGGAAAGTAAGACAATACACTGACGTTGATACAGCACGGTTAGTCTATTTAATATCCATAATTCCAGAGAGTTCCATCTAACCATCTAACTGTAATCCTTTTCACATGTAAGATAATCATAACATAACATAACATATCATTTGTACAGCCCAGCCTTCATTTTGTTTGTACACACTTAGTCAATAAAAACTTTATTATTATCTCCTTTATTTCATTTTAAAACTTATCAAACTAAACCTACAACTCAAACTTATCAACTTATCTTTCATTTTTTTATTAGAATAAAATAATAGTGGTCCACCGGTATCGGAAACCACGTCAAAGCTACCGGCGGTCAGGGCTCCAGAGAGAGGAACATCCTGACATTGCGAGCCGTGTCCGGAAGAACCGCCAGCTGACCAACGAGAGCCTCCTCAGGTGTTGGTCGAGGCCGTTGGCCATTCCCCCCCGGTGGGTTCCCACATTGTCGAGGCGGGGGGGCTCAGTAACCGTGGCTTGGACCCCCACGGTGAAGCTAAGAGGAACCCGAGGAGAGACCGCTCATCAGGGCTTTTGCCGAAAAGCCGACGACGTAGCGGCCAAGGTTGCGGTGCCGCTTGGACACCTCACTTGCGACATCGCAACTGAGGCCGCAGCAGGAGAGGAGTGCCGGTATTGCGGTGCGCCGCTCTTTCTACCTTCTGCGGCCTTAACGGGGGTCGCCACCGTTTGATGACGGACGCGGTAGGGCCGCAGGGGAAGAGGAGTGTCGGTATCTCTGAAAAGTGGTAGGTGACGGGGCCATTTATCCGACTCGTAGCAAGGGGTTGGTCGTTGGCGAAGGGCGGACAACGCCCTCTTCCAGCCCCCCCAAATGGGTCCAGGGCCGGCGGACTCGGGGACATCCACCGCACCCCAGACATCAGGACCCGAGGTGGCGGTGCGTAGTATTCCACGCGCGCCTCTCTTAGACGTTGCGAGGGGAGTCAAAGACCTCACTCCTCCTCCCAACACGAGGAGGCCCGCCGAGGCAGGCCAGCACCAGTCGGGGTTGCGGAAGAATCATATGTTTCTGCGACCCCGACGTAGGTATGAGATGGAACACCGAGGTGCTCTCTAGTAAGTAAGAGTCTGACAGACTTCTCCGCCCGCCCCAGGGCGGAGGACATCCATGAGGATTTTCCACCATGGAACAAAATAAAGTCCCTGGCTATTATTGTTATTATCTCCTTTATTACATTTAACAAACTTATAAATTACATTTTTAAATATTTTTTTTAAAAATCTGAAAAAAAAATATAAAAAACATTTAAAAATATAAAAAAATAGTATCCCACCGGTATCGGGAACAGGGTCCAAGTTACCGGCGGTCAGGGTTCCAGAGAGAGGAACCTCCTGACAATGCGAGCCGTGTCCAGAAGTACCGCTCTCTGAATCAAGCCCTTGATCCAGCTGCCCAACGAGAGCCTCCTCAGATGTTTGTCGAGGCTTTTGGCTATTAAGCCATTGGCTGTTACGACTATCGGCACAATGATTTCCTGAGTCCACATCGCACATTTCGACAACCTCGCGAGCCAAGTCAAGATACTTGATTTGTTTATCTTTCTCGGATTTCACGAGGTTCCCGTCATGTGGGTTCGCTATGTCAATAATCATTGCGCGCCGCTCTAATCGACCGGATTAACTCAGAAAGTACGTATGAATTGAAAAAGTCACATTGGTAATTGCTCGGATTTTCACCCACAACCTCGTGCATGAGAGGCGAGGCCTTAACCACTGAGCCATCAGGACAATATTATTATTATTAAAATAAAAAATAAACTCATCTGCTTGGCCACTTCCGAACTATATTGGTGGTCGGCTTCCAGTTTAACTGATGCATCTCAAACTCAAAGCACTTATTTCAAATAAACTAATTAAAGGCACTTTTGAATAGGGATGATGACTAATATAAAACATTCCCGTGAAAATAATGTAATTTCAAACAAGGCATAGTAAAAATGAGATAATCAAAAAAATCTGTTTAATCGATGTAAATATGAAGAAGATACGCTTTAAAAGTTTTTGGAGGGGATTATTGCCGTCCGTATCACGCGGTACGGACAATTTACGGCGCTAGTATGAAGTTACATAGTCGTGACGTCACTTCTACGATAGTGCTGTCCTTGTCTAACACTTATTTTAAAACGTGTATAACTTAGAAATATTTTAAGCTATTACACTTTTTGTAATATTTGTAGCACTATTTGGAAACAAATATTTTTTTGAGGTAAAAAAAAAAATATGTCATCATTCCTATTGTTATAGTGTAGTGGTATGTGGGCCCACACATGCACAACCTTATGAACTCAAGTTCCTATGACGTCACAGGTCTGCTAAGATCGTATACAGAATCAGCGTTCAACAGGACAGTTGTTTACTGGCCACCATCCACGTCACCCGTGTCATATAATAAGTACAGTCAGTTAATAGCCACTGCCCGCGTTACCTCCCGTCACATAATCGCGTTACCTCGCGTCACATATAATTAACCAAATTTTTGTAATTGTACATTTACTGTGTTTAGTTGTACTCGTAGTAACTACTTTAATAAACCATTTCGTGATACTGAAGATACATTTAATTTCACTTCACTATAAAACCTAAATAACGTCCCAACAATAGTTCTATAATAGGTATTCCAAGCGTACTAGCGTACAACTGAACATCAGTACTTCAAATGGAGTCACTGCCTATTCGAATTCCACAACCTAGTGACTGGGTAACACGATACCTCTTGGCAAGACTGATTGTCAGACTTTTGGGGCTTCTGACTACCCATAAAGACCGACAAAGATCTATGAATGACAGCCAGGATTAACTGCTTAACGAACTTTCCGAGGTTCGGAAGGGTCTCATATGCAATGGATTGTCACACATCCAAGGAACGACCACTGCGTGCGTTGCTTAACCTTGTGGCTGTTATTTAGCCACGAATCCAATAACACAAATAAAGTCCAGTTGTGAACCGAAATTAAAACAAAATCAACAAAACTAAAGCCCTTTCTTTATGACCCGCACAGACAGAAAAATACAAAAAAAAAAGTTTCTAATTGAAGCCAATTAATAATACGTATAAAAACAATCACAAAACGGAAATTTTAGATCGTATTTCTGAAATTTGATTTGTGACAGTTCAATAAATGGAGTGTTCTGAGAAACATGCAATATAGAGCGAAGTTATTCAAGTGAATACTTGATAGCTTTGTCGTTTCGTATATTCGACATCCTGTACGCGTCGAGATTATGTTCGGTTTTGATCAAATTGTTGGTTATTTGTTCTGATACTAGATAATATCTAAATAATGGCGACAAACTGGCAGATTATAATATACATAGAAGAAACCTGACAAATTTACTTATTTTACACTAACTTTTTGAACACAAAAGGTACAAATGTGGATTTAATGCCATATGCCTCGTTTCCAAGGCAAGTCTTGCATGCAATTATGACGTAACATTGCTTACAAGTTGCTTGCTTTGGAAACATGTTTCCGAGAGTGTACAAATTGCATGCAGGTTTTACTTGCATACAAGTGGAGTAAAGGGTGGTGATTCGTGGTTCAACAATTGGGTAAGACATCATGGTGGAAGACGTACACGTCAGTCGTTCACAATAATATTCTAAACGTGCAACTAATGTTCTCGCGTTCAATTTGAACGTCACTTGAAAAAATAAAAAAATGTTCAAACTACCTCATACGAGTTGTAGCTTGTATGCAGGTTTGTTCAAGTTCTATGAAATTTATAACTTGCTTATAAGTAACTTGCCTAATGGAATCGCACCTTTAGGCATTCTCGACCAGTTAACCATGGGTGATGAGATTAGATGGCAGGTGCTTTGGATGAAAGGAAAAATGATGAAAAAAACTTTAAAAATAGAATTTGTGATGACTTAAATAAAATCGATATTGTGAACATAAAAAGGGTACAAACTTATAATACGTATACATAAATATTAACTCTAAAATATACTCTTAATATAAATTCATATATACGAACTCAAAGGTGAAAGGTGCTTTGCTTAAAAATTCATCACATCGTCGAAGTTTATTTTCTAAATCTTATCTAATTGGACAGAACAGCACAGAAACTTCGTAATAGAATAAATTTCGTTCATATGTCTACTGTTTAAAATCAACCTTCCTTTTAATTGTCAATTAACGCCACTTTTGTTAATTCGATGAAATCATTCATGAAAAAAATACTAAAATATTAAACGAGGGAAATTAGTTATTTTACTAATTGACTAGCAATTTAAATTGTCCATAACATAACTTCACGCCTTGTTTCACCGAAGGGTTAGGCAGAGATGTACTTATAATACACACCCACATTTCGCCAGTTATGTTTAGGTCCCATGTAATAGGGGGCGAGCCTATTGCCATCAACCGGGCACAAATCCAGACTCCGGGCTACTACTGAGAAATTAATACTGTTAATTGTCCGTCTTTATTTAAATTACAACTGCCATTGTTTGACAACAGTTAATTTACCAGACGGTACCTAAATGTAACGTTTTCGCGAAAAATTTCGTGGTATCGTGTATCCATCAAATAACTCAAGCTTAAATTTCATTCAAGGTTCATTTTCACAGACTGGTATGCACAAACACCATTGTGGTCCCATAATCCGAGTCTAGACGGAAAGTATTTATATTTGAACAGCAAAATATCTGGCGTTCCGATCGACTGAACAACACTCTAACTTAATGCATGTAAAGGAATGTACCTACAAAGGTAAAACCGTGTTGTTTTAATATACCAGGGATATGACTGTTGTTCTTATCGAAGACATGTTAGTAACTTAATGGCAATTAAAACTGAAAACCGAACTGTCAAATCTAGCTGAAGTCGGAATACAATCGAAAAGATGGCTACGTCTTAGTAGCACTAAGAATTCCAAGGAGAAAGAGCTGTTGCAGTGCATCGAATAATGTGCAAGAATGGTCTGCAGGTTCTGCAGGTTTGCGACGAACTGAGTCATCAATTCCAGACTTAGGGCGAATTTCACCTATGTAACTCAGCTTTCAGTAGTGCTATTCTGTAACCATCTCACCGTGAAGTGAGCTGTCAGTGCTACTGATTTTAGGGATTGACCAAGCCCGGTGACACAGCACACTTTACGCAAGTCTTCACGGTGAGATTAAAAAAATCGAAATGCCGTACATCTAAAACGCGTTCAAGAGGTGACTTTTTGAACAAACAAAACAGAGAGTTTTCTCTGTGTTTTGTTTGGCATTAATAACATCAACATCAGAGTCAAGCTTCCAACTTCATCAGTGCATACCTTTATATTGCAAAAATACACAACAACTCTTATCAAATACCAGCAGACTGTAGAGAAAAGGTAACGTTCTCCATAAACATAAAATAAAACGCATTTACAGGTTTAACTCCAAAACACTACGTCGTGAAAACTGTAGTGCATTCTTAGGTAAAAATGTCGCTGACTCCACTTTAATATCGTTTTCAGGAGACGATAAAATTTGAAGGCTTTAAAATATAGAGGAAAATGGAAAGGTAAAATTTGTACCGTGCATCAAAATTCCCATATTTCAAGATATCATAAGGCTCTTTGTACACGGTACAGTTTCTTTACGGTACGGCGTAGGTATAAACCGTGCCGCCGTAGAAAAACGAGTCTATCAACTCAATAAACTTTCATAACTCGGCGAATTTACTGTCGTTTTTCACGACAAGAAAAAAGGGTGCAAGGTTGTTTGTTTTTTCTACGACATGGTTTATTTGACGATTAATATAAAATTAAGTTTGTTGACAGACACGTTTTTTCTACGGCGTGGTTTATACGCCGTACCGTATACAAAGGGCCTAAAGGTTTTGCATGAAGCTAATTGCCCCAGTCTAAGATGTCACTTAAAAATAATCAGACTAGCTTAAAGGATGCAATGGACTTGCATGGGAAGGTCCTAAAACATTGTTCGACAAGGTGGACAGCCCCTTTATAAGGCACTAGGTGCAGAGGCACGTGCCACCATGTATTGAGCAACGTAGTTATAAGTTGTTGTTTGGTAAGTTTGTAAGTTTTACCGTTGTTACATTTACTTAGTTATCAGACATCAATCTACATGGTCTTCACATGACCTGACCAAGATTATGTCTGGACTTTAAAAGAGACTGTGACCTCTGAGTTTGTTTCGGCCTTTCTTCTCAGTGTAGTCAGAGAAGGAAACGCCGATCGCATCTAGATTTAAAAATATGTTTTGACGTGTAAAAGTGTTTTTAAAAACCTACTTACAGAAATAAAATAGTTTATCGTTTATTTTATTCATTTATTTATTTAACGATTAATGTACACACATTTATACATAAAAGAAAGAAAAAAATACGTACAAAGGTCATGCTTATTTCTAAAGAAATCTCTTCCAGCATACCTGCGATAGGAGAGAATATAATAGATGTAGACAACGTGTGTAAGAGCAAAAGAGAAAACAAAATACACAAAAACAATACAATTCATTTTAATATAATAATACAATATGAAAATGTACTTACATACATGCATACTTCTAAAATAAATATCAATAAAATATAAGGAACAAAAAATGCAACTATGACACAGTGGAAAGATGTTTTTCTGTGTGTTCTTTCACTATCCTTTTAAACACAGCAACAGCAACAACTTGGCGGAAGTGAGTTCCACGACCGAACCGGGTGCACAAAGAAAGAATAGGTGTAGAAGTCCGAGTGGGGAGGGGATTTGAGTAAATTTGTAATGTGCGACCTGCAAGGCGCATCAAAAGGACGGGCGTAGGAGAAGCGTTTCCGCAGATAAGATGGCGTAACAGGGTTGTGAAGTATGTTAAATAGCAGATACAAATAGTTCCTGCAAAGTCGAATAGGCTAGGCACTTGAATATCTTGCGAAAGTTAGAAACGTGGTCATACTTTTTAAGGCTAAAAACAAAACGAATACAGATATTTTGCAAGCGCTTTAGCTTACTTAAAAGCTCCTCGGTGGCATCTAAATAACACTACTACTATGTGTGACTATTGTGAGTTATCCACAATAAACGTAAAAATATATAACAGGTTGTAAGTCGACGTCAAGCAGGAATCGGGTGATAGGTCAAGTCATAATGGTTAACATTAAGATATTAAAAAAACATTTTCATATTAATAAAAACAAAACAAAATATTACTTAAAATTCGAAGTATCGATTTTGAGTACATGGTTGGAAAAAAATACTTTTCCTTCTGAGAGACTGGCCAGTTATAGTCTATTTTGAAAATACGATTATTTTTTTAGTAAAAATAGGTACGTTCCAATTTCAATATTTTCCTCCGCATTGTTTGCGAGCTAATAAATTAACGTGTCACATTAAAAAATGGTTCTGCGCCGGGAACATTTTAGTGCTATGACTTTTTACTTTTTATTTCAAGTGTCGCCTGAAGCCGGACGAATCGAACGGTAGGCTTCAAATGGCATTCATGGATGATGACCCATCTAAGGCAACTAAGTTTGGGGGATGAAGAAATTTTCATAGCCGGAAAATGCGTTGTCAGCGTTCGAGCAGTCTTAAACGAGGTGTCTACGGCGGACTGTAAAAGTGTTTCGAAAACTGGTTCAGACGCATGAAACTTTGTTAAAGGCCAGTGGAGAGTACTTTGAAAAGATTTATAAAAAAATATTAACTAGATTTTTTTTTTTTTTTTCGCTAAACTTTCTGAGTATCCCACGTATAATTATATAACTTACTACCGATGCTATGCATGGGCCTTAACAAAATTAAAATGTTCTTACTAATTCTTAGGTTTGAATGACAGCGTTACAAAATGTAATACGGTCCTTCAGACCAAATTTCGGCCATGGCGGTCAATCTCAGCGGTGACTAGCCATCGATGCGGTAGGTAATTAAGTACAAAAGTGTATGAGCGAAAGAGGTGCACTCTGTCTTTCCTCGGTCTCTTAGATAGATATATAGATGGAATACTCTTTATTATATACACCTTATAAATTACAGACATAGATGTAGAAATTTTACATTGGGTGACACAATGGGCGGTCTTATCGCTAAAAGCGATCTTTTACAGACTACCTTTGGATGGATTAAAGGGAGCAGGAGAGACAATACTGCAGGGAGTCAGTGGTGTACAATTTACATATTCATAAAATACATACATACACAGAACATATGCTTATCTGCACATATATAAATATAATAATAAACACGAAACAAGACCAAGGAAACTATATGTAATAATGCTTAAGAAGAGAGGAAATGTTTTTTTTTACCAGAATTTTAAAAGTGGACAGTTAGTCCACTAGGGACTGCAATCCGACACGACCTGAGACAGATCAAGCGCAAGACCAATAGCTTATCGTGCTTCTCGAGGCACGTGGGTATCACACAGCCAACTTACAAACTCCGGGCTGTTCCTAAGAAATTTCAAATAAAAAAACTCAACTTTGGCATGACCTGAGAATCGAACAAGGACTTCGAAGATGCGATCACGCTTGCAACCACGGAACAAAACATACTTGTTAATTAAAGTAACGACTCTCAGTAACAAGGTTAGACCGATGATAAAGCTATTCCATCGGATAAGTTTAAACAGTAAAATGAACTGCGCTTTTGCAAGCATGCAAAACTAAAACCCAGGCAATCAAATTAACTTTAATGACAGCCTTAGAATGCAGGCAGAATTTGAATAAACTTGGATAAACGTAATATCTATTGAAAAATGGGAGTATAATTTTTCAGCAGTCAAAAATGTGATACAAAGTTAGGGAAATTAATTATTTAAATAATTGACTATCAAGATAAAAGACTATAACACGGCAAATTCACGCAGGGAGTTAATTTGCTTGTGGGTAAATATCCAGAAAAATCACAGAACAGAGAAAATCGTATTTTGCCGTCGTTGCCGAGGGTTTTTAAACAGCGCCATCTGTGGAAATGTTCATGAACTACTTATGAATTTCCCTGACAGAAGCGCTTTGCCTCAAAGCGATATGATTTACTCTGAGAAAGCAGAATGTGTTTGAAAATTTTGTGAGGAGTAGCCATACTGATACGAGAACTACCTCAAAGATGGCGCTGTATACCTACCAGTCGTACTAAGGGGTATGGGTTACCCAGTAAATGAGTTGTGGAGCTCAGATAGGCATGTAATAATAGTATTCAGCTGCATCTGGTATTTCTTCCGGTAAAGAAAGAAAGAAAAACAACAGTAGTGTGTGCCTCACGGCGGCCGGTATGTCGTGATCACAAAGTCTACATGAACTGTTGTTGCCACCGTCAGCAGGCTCTTGTATTCTGTTTTCTACCTGTACATAGATAAATAAGTTAGATCTTTTAATTACATCATTGCCCCTGCCCGTATACGAATTGCCGTAATAGAAAAAGAGATTCGTAAGATTTAAAAGTGTAGTTTGTGTTCACGACTTGTGCCGGCAACTTTATGACTGGAAACCGACCCCAAGTCTAGACCAATGATGATGAGATGGCGCTATAGAAATGCCAATATGTTAATAATCAGCCTAATATGTTCCTACTGCTGGGATACAGGCCTCCTCTCTGTGAGAGAGAGTGGGCCGTAAACCACCACGCGGGCCCAGTGCGGGTTTGTAGACGTCACATGTCTTCGAATTATTGGTTCTAAGACATGCCGGTTTCCTCACGATTTTTTCCTTCAGCGTTTAGAGAGAATAATTTACACAAAGCAAAGCGCCTGTCTGGGTTCGAACCTACGACCTACAGCTCGCGTTAGTCACGGCGATTACCACTGGGCCACTACCTGCTCTCTCCAAACACTGAAATGCCATAAACTCGTATCTATATCGCGGCGCCCCCGAAAGGGGGCGTTGCGTGCGGTGCCAGGGCTATGCCCCCCGGCCGTGGATGCCATACGGTGGCCCATTAAATACGGGCCCCTTATAGTGTTTGCTACATGGCAGATGGTATACAAGGCGCACCCGAGATACGCGCGCCTGTGTGTGGGTTCTTTTTTTGTTTTTGTAGGAGCGCCGCGACGCTTATAACAAGGCGTCCTTTTCTTCACGACATCTCGGCGGTCTAAAAACGCCAGATGAGACCCCTAGTTACCTAGGGGGGGCCCAGCTGATACGACCTGCGACGGAGATCTTGGCAAGCCTTCAGACTTGAATACCCTTCTGCTCTCACACATTTCAGTGTACATATTACCGAACCTAGGCTTACCACACGCTACCCACTCCGTAAACTTCAACCGAGCCTCCCCATGAACTTCTCGGATATGCTCGTTCCAACCCACTACGCGCGGACCACTCCCACCCGCCTTCGTGCTTCCTCGAACTACCAAAGACGCATCGCGAAGTGCAGCCACAATGTCAGAGTACAAACTATCTAGGACACGCCTATGGCTTAGGTCACTACAACAATAATCAGCACATCTGTATTCGTCAATAATAGCGCTCACTGTACTTAGGCAATCCGTAAAGTCGGGTAGGTTGACCACCGCATTCGTAGGAATGTAAATACTGATCACAATCACTGGTCGATCACTTGTCTTAATGGCACAGATACGCGCATTGTCACACCGCAACATTGACACTTGCTAGAATACACTGCTTCTCCGCAACAGAGCGACGCCGACGACGGCCTCTCGTGCCTCCAGACGTGTCGACCACAGACGTGCCCACACATCCGAAGCCACTGTCGATAGTGCTTAAATATGGTATATCATCCGGCAGCAACCATGTTTCTTGTAAAGCAATCAAATCACATGACAATTGTGTTACATAGCTCCCTAAATCTACGGAGCATTTCACGTTTTTACAGTTGAAACTTGCAAAACTATAAGTACAACTATCTATTGTGATGTTAACTTTCACCGTCCGCAGATAACGTGCTCAGATTTCGCCGTTTAAAATAAATAAAACGCCTTAGGGCCATATTTTCTCGTCTAAGTATAAAGATAATTTTGATTCAGAAACTAATAATTTATATGCCTTATGACTTTTCTCTTTCTCCATATTTGTTTTCTCGATGGATACAGTTTCTTGAGTCTTACTGCGAATACATTTAATTATGTCGTCTTCTGTCGTGTCACCGTGAATATTCATTATAAGTATAGGAACTTTCTTGTCAGCAGCTTTGAAATTATAATTCTGATCTTTCGCTATGCCTGATGTTCCTAGGTATCGATAGTTAGATTGTTTCCTACGATACGAAACCTCGCGCCATCCTTTGCTACCGGTA
Source organism: Dasypolia templi (assembly GCA_963555695.1). Taxonomy (NCBI): domain Eukaryota; kingdom Metazoa; phylum Arthropoda; class Insecta; order Lepidoptera; family Noctuidae; genus Dasypolia; species Dasypolia templi. Next base: position 5,293,703 of record OY743156.1, read on the forward strand.
TCCACGTTCTATGTTGTTTCGTTCACGCACAATACATCCAAACGCGGCTGCCTCATTAAACAGCTGTTATTGTCGCCCGCGCTATTAGTTACAGTCAGCTGACGTTCCGCTACTTGTTCTATTGGGTTCGAGTGCGCTGACGTCACCGCCGCCCCCATCGAGTAACTCGTCACACCGGCGCCGCCGGTTGAACTCGGTATCACCATTGCCGCTGTCCGTTGTTCGGTCAATGACTCACATTCGATTTGTTTACCTTCTTCTACCCGCTCAATTTCTCGATGTTAGGGTGTATTTTTATTTGAGTCAAAATCACTATTGTTTTGAGCATCGTGTAGATAAGATAATCCCACCGGGCCACTATCCAATAACCAGGCACCCCGCTTTGCATTCACTTTAGACACGGATGTAGGCGGTAATGAATCTTTCTTCAGTTGACTAATTCAGCTTTCAATGCACTCAGATGATCCAGCGTAGCAAACGTTGACTTTATTTCTTCAATCGAGGTTTGCATACGCAAGAGAGCCTTCAGAAGCTTTGTGCAATCTAGATGGTTAAAGGTGATGGGTAGTAACTTATCCAGTTGCCGTGCTAAAAACACTGGAAGTTCGTCCGGATGAGTTTTAAACAATTTCATAATATCCGCTAGATCTCTTTCCTCCTATCCTTTGTTTTTAGGAAAAAAAATTCGCAAGTCACTACGAATCGAATCGAATAGAAGTGATTTCGACTTTTTAATCTCTTTAATGTCGATGTACAAAGAAATAAACTTGAAAAGCCATGCTTTCTTCATTGTTGAAAAGCCTAAAATAAATAAATAAATCTTGGTATAATACATACATACCTAAGTAAATACAAAAGTTAGATATTTTTTGTTTTGCTAAACCCTAAAGGGGGATTAGCGGGTGTTATAGTTTGTATGGAAGATCTTTAACGCGTGGTTCGATTAACTTGAAACTCGGTATTCATTCTTAAGATCGGAAACAAAAGATAACATAAATATCTGGGTTTTTCGTAAAAGTACCCCTTAAGGAGTAAAAAGGGATAGTAAATGTTAGAGGGGGAATTATATTGCGTGGCTTGATTAATCCAAAACTTGGTACAAAAAACCATTAGGTCAAATAATAGAAACGTCACAAACGATTTTTTTTAACTAAAACTAGACCAATTTCGGAGTGTCTTAAAAGGATAAAGTATTAATCTTTTTTTTTTCCCCCATATCAACTTGAAAATTGATCCGAACACTTTTAGATAAGAAAACTAAACATTTCCGAAAAACGAAGTGAGAAAAAGGGGTGTTCAATTTTGTGGGTGAAAATACATCATATCATCATAATCAGCCTATAACATTCCCACTGCTGGGACACAGGCCTCCTCTCTATGAGAGGTAGTGAGCCGTAATCCACCACGCGGGCTCAGTGCGGGTTGGTAGATGTCACATGTCTTCGAATTTTTGGTTGTACGACAAGCCGGTTTCCTCACGATGTTTTCCTTCACCGTTTTGAGAGCAGTGGTGATTAAATTATTTACACAAAGTAAAGCGCATGCTTGGGTTCGAACTCACTACCTACAACTCGTAAGTCGGGACCGTTACCACTGGGCCACCACTGCTCCAAAATATGAAGTGTTAGTATTCATGTAAAAGAACCGCGCACACTTTCACTTAGGACATGGCTTTAAAGTTTTAATGCTAACGAGTTCTGAAACTAACTCTAGATAGAAGAAGTGAGACTGACCGCGCAGTTTACATAACTGTGCGGTCGTAGAAAAAGTTACTCGAACGTACAAAATCAGCTATGGTCACTCAATGAAGGTACTTTGGTACATGCACCCAGTTTTTTACGTAGCTTCATGAAAACACGACATTATTGATTGGCATGTATTTATTCGACCCTCGAGTAATTTCCGTTTTGTTTTAATAATAATATTTTAGAACACTAATAGTTAACCTAGTGTATTTTTGTGAGCCTATGTAAACATTTTAAAAAGTGTTCATCATTAGAAGGTCAGTAGCTTTTAAGGATCAGTTGAATCTTTTCTTTATTACTCTGCAACGGAAAGGAAAATAATCGAATTATTATTAAAATGCAATGTTTATTACGAAAATTGCAGTACAATTTATGGTAATTCACAAAGGCATTAACATTTATAATACCACACCTGTACAAATTACGTTTTCTTCGTTTTGTCCAAAACTTGAGAATTTTGACTAATATATTTATGACTAGTGACATGCAATTCAATGCATAAAATACTTTTCAAAAAGATCATAAATGTTCCATATTTATACCTATAATTATTTGTTGGTGATTATAAAATAAAATCAAAAATACAATACAAATTATCCCAATAACCAATTTTTGTCATATCGTTTTTTTTTTTAAAGGACTTGGAATTTGCACCATAAACCAAACTAACTGTTTTAAATATCGTACCTCTTAGTAACGTTATAATATAACATTGTACAGCCGAGAAAATCAATTGCTGAGCAAATTGTCACCCTAAGGTAATTTGCTGTGTCATACTCCTATTCGTACAACTGCCAAAAAGTTGTGATAAGTTATGAACATACGGACAATTTAAGTTGGTAGTCAAATTGCTTTGCAGTTTATTTACCTGACCCTATATCTTATAAAATAAGATTTAAATAACGCCTGCATCAAGTATTTAAAACTTACTGCCGGTTTCTATAATTTCATTATTTAATACTAAAAAAAAGTTAGTAGTGTAAAGCTTAAACAACAAATCTAAAATGGCTAACAAGAAATAAATTTGTGAATCCAGCAATATTTTTATTCAACCTTTGTTTTTTTTAAGTTTATTCGATATTCGAGAAAATATTATATAAAGAGCCTTTTTCATTTGAATTTATCCAGTAATTGCCGAACCGGAGGATGCGATTAGCTCTCAGCTTCTTAAAATACCTTAGCTAGTCAAAACATTGTTGAATTTTTTTTTTAAAAAGAACAGGCAACATTTTTTTGAGGTTAACATTTCACAAACAAGATAGTTGCTTAGAATTTATGGGATTGAGGCAAATCTTGACCAATCAGGGCGTCTTAATTCTGCAACTGACACATACTAACACTGATTCGAATGCTACATTTAGAAACTTATCGTTTAATAATTCGACATCGCGACCAAGATTTTATAAAATGTAATTTAAAAAAAAAAACGGTTTCTAAAACCCTACATGCCATTCCTTCCTCCAATACTAAACTTTAACCGATTTTCAACGGGTATTATTTAATTGCACATCAAATTCTTGGGTTTGTACTTTGTTAAAAATAAAATATTCTGCAAAAATAGTTGATCTAAGATTGAATTGTCGCCTGCAGATTCCCGGCCACCGTAGGCGCGGGCTTGCGAACGGCGAGCAATGGGTAGCTCGCCGTCCGGTAAGGACCAGACCCAGGTCGACGGCGCGCCTCAAAGAGATGTCAGCACAAAATGTCGGGGTCCGATAGGGCCGAGATAACCGTGGCCCTGGCACAGGCAACTGAAGGAACACGGGTGGGTTTTAGTCAGTAAAAGTCTGACACGCCCTCCACCCAGAGCGGGAGAAGTAAAAAAAAAAAGGTGATCGTTTGGTTTTTTGATATGCAATTAAATATTCCCGAACTTCTAGAACCTACTCGTATCTTCAGTGCCACCTTATGTTAGTACGTACTTATCCTTAAAACTATTGTGTACGAATGTTGTACTGCATACGTTTCGACCTTGGGCCTTAGTTTCGAAGGTCATGAGGTCACAGGGTCGCTTCTTTGATGTGGTGACACGGGTTAAGGTAGTGAAGTTTTCTAAGTCTGAAGCTGTAGAACAGCAGAAGGCTCGGCGAAATTCTCGACGGAATTTTCCTGGAAATTGGAAAAAATATTAGAACTAGATATTTCTGGTTTGTTTGACACCCTAAAACCCCTTCTTTTTTATGTTTGGTTTGTTGATTTGGCTAGAAAGGGGATAACTACTGTGATGACGGCTATTAGAGATATATACCTACTTAGTTGATTGTTCGTTTTTTCCCATCGTTCCTTAATGGTGAATCTTCAGCTGTAGACCGCCAATTTCGAATTTTCTTTGGTTTTTTGCAAATAGCAGCTCTGCTTTACACCGTATATTGATCAAAATGTAATTTGCGACTGAAGGAATGATATGTTTACTGAATATTCATCAATTTCATATGAAATATTTAAAAATTCTAAGGAAAAACAAAATTCAAAGTAAAATTGAATTTGGCGGGCTACAGCTGAGGACTCACCAATAACTTTAGGATTCAAATCTCGTGAGTTTCAGGAATGCCAAACTTACTGCAGAACCACCGAACATTATTAGCCTTTTTCACGAGTATTAAAGTTGCTACCTTGCTGAAATTGTGAAAATTGTCGGAATGAGGGAGAATTGTTGGAACGTGGGTAAAAAAAATCTGATACATGTTTCATGAATTACATAAATGATTAAAACCGGTTGTTATTGTGTAAAAAATTTTTAGAAGGTAGAGTCACGGACATAAATATCTTACACTTACGAAAAAAATAAAAGCGATTGCAACATTGAGTATAGGCGATATTATAAGATATTTGTGCTCGTCAGTGTACAGTCAGTTAATAAAATCCTTCCGACCGAATTTCGATTACCACGCCGATATAATAGTGCACAAGTGTGCTTACTCTCATATTCCGATGGAACCGTAATTCGACACTACCGGGGTGAAATCAGGCGCAGGACCATTGACTTTACGTGATTTAGGTTTGCTGCCATGGAGAAAATTGTTCAGTTTGGTTGTCTGTATATCACCCTTAAATACGACCACACATTTCTGATGCACGCTGCATATGTCCTCGGATTTAGAACAAACAAAGTGCTAAATAGTATTACACTGAATAGTACGATACATGAGAAGTACTTACCACTCATAAAGTTGTATATCAGAGGGTTGATAGCAGAGTTGGCGTAGCACATCACATGAGAGATCAGAGCGAGACAGGTGATCACATCGGTCTGTTCCATATCCAGCGTATATCTGTAAGAATGAGAGAGATCACTATAGTTAAATGTGAACAGGAAGAAGGCTCTTATAGAAGTTTTGATCAAACAACAACGGCAAATAAATCGCGCATTGTGACTTGAGTCAAGCAACACACGCGCGTCAGCTGTTTCCGCCCGTGCCTTCGCAAAGTGGAGTCGCGGCGACTCTTGGCATGCTCTAAACTAATTCTTTCATTTGTTTTCTCCGTAACCTCTGTCGCAAGAGCTTGTCACTTAAGCTCGGGGCCCACGTACTATACGCTTAGCACTATATATTTGGCCACATGGTAATGGTCCCACCACTGTAAATCAAGTTTTTTCTCTGTGAGAGGCCCAATGCGGTTCAGTGAACATAGACGTTTTAACTTTGATATACAACATTCAAACTGCTTTAAATAGTGAAATTCTATGATTTTTTTCAATATTTTTATTTCCTTAGGTAATGGATTGAAAACATACATAGAACATCACAATTTTAACGGATGATAATTTAGATTACGTACGAAATATTTGTATTTATAGTGACCGACGTTCTTTTGTTGATAAACGTTACTTAGCACGAACAGTCACGACCATAAATATAATACTATGGAAAGTTCGGCAATAATATCTGATTTCATGATTAATTCTTAATTATTTGTTCTCAAGAATAAACAAATATCCGTGGAAGGCATCTTATAACACAACAACCAAACTATCTGACGAGACGAGCGACGCCAAAATGATACTGCATCGGCTTCGGAACGATGTGTAACCTCTCAGAATGATACCTTGTTGTAATCAAAAATATCTGACAACACTTTGACAGCATAAAAATCAGGCAGTATTTTTTTTGTATGTCCCGAAAATTGCTTATTAATTACAATGTGCAATTACAATGTGTATTTCAAAGTCGGCCTAGGTGTTAACCTTAATCTCTTCTGTCACGAGTCGTGCTAATAACTGCTATAACAAGGATCAGACAAATGTAAGATTCGGAAAGTCAACGATAAGACAAAAGTAAGATTTGTACGTCATCATCTGTCCAACCTTTTCCAGACGCTATTGAGGTCGGCTTCCAGTCAAACCGAATGCAGCTGAATACTAGTATTTTACATGCAGCGACTGGTTTTCTAACTTTCACGACCCAGTAACTAAGTAATACGATACTCCTTGGTAAGACTGGTTGTCAAACTTTCGGGCTTCTGACGACCCGTAACGACTGTCAATCCCCGAATTACAGCAAATACCAACGGTTTAACGCGCTTCCCGAGGTTCGCAGGGGTATTGGTATGTAAACGTGGTCCCCACTCTCCGGACCAACCGAGGTAAGCTAAGCTTAATCTTATCAATCGACCCTTGCGTCTGTAATTACTTAATCAGTGGCCCCTAAGTTGCGTACGTAATATATTCATTTATGAACGTACCTAGTTACCTACGAAAAGTACAGTCTGACGGAATTTTGTCATTGTATTCTAGGGTAATCCACAGTTACAACAACGAAAAACACAAATTGAGAAATTGCAGAAAAATTGCTTTACCAACTGAGACTGCTGGTCTTTGTGAAAAATGTAACACTAGTTTTTGTGCGATAAAAGTTTTAAAATGTATTAACATTTTACCAAACAAAAACCCATCGATAAACAAAAAACACTTTTTTCGTGTTCGGTTTTCGAACAAAAACGCAAATTTGGCCGATTTTCCTTTCGGCCAAACTCTACACTAGGCATTGTCATCGTCAAATGTTTTAAAAGTCTGTATACTTGTTTTCATTGTGATCGGATTACTGACTTTTTTCCGAGAGTTCTAAAAACTTAACGTAACTTTGAATGCCAAATTCTTAAAAAGTACTTCTTATGTAATTACTTGAGAAGTACTTTTTAAGAATCGAACAATTATTAAGTTACCTATTGTCGCTTAGGTAACAATACTGCGCAAGTTAAATTAGACAAGTTTTCAGGAGAGGCAAAAATCTATTTATTCATCTTAAGGGGCCGACGAACAACGCACGTTATTGAAATTCGAGGCCGGATTCGGAATATTGCTATCTCTGTTTGACAAAAGAAGGGAGTGAGGGACGCGGTGCGCAGCCTTGTGTGTGTGACTGTGTGAGTAGATAGATAGCTATTATTAGCTGTACTGTACTAACTGTACCTTCCATTCATTCGTAACGACTCTGAAGATATTTCTATCTATTAGTAATTAGGTATGTTAATGATTTGCGTTGTTTTTGTTGACGACTTTGGGGAATCGTTTGTAAATCTACAGACTGGTAATGAGTTTTTCGGAAATTTCTTTATAATGCCGGTATCTCAACATAATTATAAGAATATTTCGACATCTAGGCCTTGTAGAGAAAATCCAGAAAGAAGGTATGTGGCGGTGTAGATGCCGCCACATCCCTATATGCTGTTGGTGTTCTTGAATAAATTATATACGGTACTACTAATGGTACACATCAATCGCGTATACATCACCATCGCGCGTGGTCTTTGGTACCGTCCTAATATAACGCGATTGAGCGATCATCGCGCGAGTAAGCGATGCGACCATCGCGTGTACGCGCGATGGCAAAACTGGTGTCCTAATTGATCAGCGCGCGAATTGACGATGCGACGAAATAAAATGGCGGCCAGCCGGCCGGGCCGACAAGGCGAGAGTGGCACGGGCGCGGTGTCCCGCTGCGCCGACGCGATTCGTGCGAATTTCAATTAGGACACCTATTCGAATTTTTTGAATATTCAATACGATCCAGAAACGAAGCGCCAGTCGAATGTTTGGGTGTTTTAAACGAATCAACGCCTATCAAAGTGAAGCCTCCCCCCGCAACGTCTAAGAGGGGCGCGCGTGGAACACTACGCGCCGCCACCTTGGGTCCTAATGTATGTGGACGGTTGACGTCCCCGAGTCCGCCGTCCCTGGACCCATTTAGAGGGGCTGGAAGAGTGCTTTGTCCGCCCTCCGCCCACGATCATACCCTTGTCCCTTGCGACGAGTCTGATGAAAGGCCCCGTCGCCTACCAGTTTTCGGCCGCAGAGGATAGGGAGAGCGGCGCACTGCAATACCGGCACTCCTCTCCCGCTGCGGCCTCACCTCAGAAGCGATGTCACCCAACGGCACCGCAACCTTGGCCGCTATGTCGTCGGCTTGTCGGCAGAAGCCCTGACCAGCGGCCCCTCCTCGGGTTCCTCTTAGCTTCACCGTGGGGCCCAAGCCACGGTTACAAAGCCCCCCGGCCTCGTCAATGCGGGAACCCACTGGGAAACTCCTGGGTCAACCTCCTTACAGCCCTGACGCCCTGACCTAGTACCGTGTGACTTCTTTTTATTCCCGAAAATAAAAATCTGCTCAAAGGGTAAAAAAGTGCGCCGTCAGCGTTCGAGCAGCACACACACACACGCACTTCACTACATACACACACACACACACATAGACACACACTACACTACACCTTTCCCAAAAAGTGTTTCCAAAACTGGTTCAGACGCATGAAACTTTGTGTGTGTGGAGAGTACTTTGAAAAGATTAAATAAAAAGTATTTACTTATACAACATTTATTTTAATTTTCGTAAAACTTTCTGAGTGTCCCACGTTTTAAACGTTGGTTAGAAATAAATGGCGAACCCGAAAAAAACATGGTTTGTTTTAACATCTATTTAATGCTAACAGGTTACGTAATCAATGATTATGTTGTAGTTGGTGAAATCGGCCCTAACAGTAGCAATGGCTTTCGTTTTGACAGTTCAACAACATTCATTGCGTTTTTAAGTCGTTAAGCAGACAATTGTATCGTATATTTATGAAGCAATGGATTAGCAATATACTTCAAAATGGTTGAGATTGTGATTGATAGTGTGTAAAGCAATTAGGGTGCGGAAGTGTAAATGAGAACGACCTAAAAGGAGTATCAAAGAATCTTAGAACGGCCATGCATCATGAATTTCAACCTTGCCTCATAGGAAATAAAGTAAACACTATGCAGCCAAGCATTTTATAAGTTGGAGGATTACATCTAGGACAAAAATGCTTGGCTCAACGCTGGTTCTGCTCCACAAGGGCGCCTTAACAATTGATTAGCATTCGGAAATATTGTTGGAGCTGCTGAAGATTGTAAAAACTATCTGTATAAATTGCACTGTATAAATTCAATCTTTTAGTATTGTATAATTGAAAAGCACACGTGTGAGCACTATGTAGTACCTACTATAAAGCTACCCTATACTGGGCACGTCTGTCATTGACTTGAATGTGCCCTGGCGGCTGAGAGTATGTCACGCTCACTCAAATGTCTCGCTGGTGGTGGCGTATGTGTTGGATCATTAAGTTCCCTTCAAAATGGTTGAGCTGAATGGTGCTGATCCATACGTCATGTTCGTGAACGGGCGCCGTCAGTGGGGACTGGTCATCTCTTGGCTGCCACGCCTTTTTGTTTTTTTTTTTTTTTAATTTTTCTTTTCCGATTTTTATGTTTTTATAACGGGTCTTTCTACATCGTTCTCACATGTTTAATTACAACAAGACTGATGTAACAAATTTTCTGTAACCATATTATTTAAAAGAGTGTCCATGGAGTTTCTTGCCCGTTCTTCTCCCTAAGTACCTACTTCGCTTTGGAATGGGCAACTAGCTTCATATTTTTGACTGACCGACCCCTTGACAATTCAAAAGTGCCTGTAATGGGTTTATTTGAAATAAATGCTTTGAGTTTGAGTTTGAGTTTGAAAGGCGTAGATTCATGAACTGTTAATAAGATCCTATTTAAATCTCATCATGAGTACAATGTTGTGTTACTAAACAAGACGTGCAAGAAATCAAATTATAAAGTTTATTCCAGGATGTTAACTCAAAATTACAGGATATTAAATTACAGGAAATATACCAGGGACAGTCAGCTACAAAAGGAGGTGAACACTTCAGTATATTAAATCTCTCTAACAAAAAAGGTGAGTGTTACGCATGTAGTGATTTGTTATGTAACCGAGCGAGTGAATCTTCGCTCATCACAATATGTAGGTATTCCACTTAGAGCACCGACTTCAACCGCAATCGAGCGACCGGCACCTAACTAGTCCACTGACGAAAACGCTGAAATAAAATAATTTTGTGTCAATTTAGACGATGTTAAAGTAGCAGTACTCGTATAATCGACTATTGACGCTGATCGTACCAGTTCGTAGTATATTATTTGTTAGGGTTAATTTATGATAATCAATTGTTACTTTTTTTTTTTATTGATCGTCATCTCATTGTGAATATTGTCCATGCTGTGGTTTCCTACACGTGAAGAATTCACCTACCTCACTCCACGCTCACTTCACCTAAGTTTTCACGGTTTAATACCTTATGTTGCCATTATTGTTGTTGTTTTGTTGAAGCTCCTAAAAAAATACTGCCTCTTTAGTCTAGTGGTCGCTAGCGCTACTGCTGAGCATGAGTTCGGTTAGCAGCACGGAGTCTGGTTTTGTGGGCGGTTGATGGCAGTGGGCTCGACTCCTATTACATAGTACTAAAACATAACTGGCGAAAAATGTGTGTACGTTGTTTAGGCACCTCTGCCTTACCTTTTGCCGTAACGGCAACACTAAAAACTCTACAACAATGATGAGACATAATGCTATATGAAAGCATATATGAGGTGTATTTTATTTCGTTCTACGGTTGCTTAGTTCTAGTTAAGCGCAAAAATTGGTAGTAGTATAAATCTGCTTTGTTTTATAGTTTTGTATTCAAATTATGTTTTTTTTTGTATGCACTTGTTTATGTGACAAATAAATCTATTTTAACACGCTTTTATTAGCTTGACCTGTATGTATGTAACGAAATCTTTCAACTTCATTTTCACCTATTTCTAGGAGTCAGATGAAAAGTTGCACAGGGATGCCCGATGGCAATACAATAATCTCATACCTTTATAAAAAATATTTAAAAAATTGTCGTCTTATGACTAAAAATTCAGAAAATTAATTATACTATTAAAAAAAATAAGCTTCAATAGCAAACTAACAAAAAACTAGAAAATAAAAAAAAAAGGTAAATGTAAAAGTGAAAAAGCGTGGGGTGCTTGATATCGAATGTGATGATCTTTTTATTAGTTACTGTTTGCAATATCAGAATTATTGTAAAAATATAAATACGCACCACATGCTTTTTACTTTAATTACTACATTTTAGTTCGTTTGCTATTAAAGCGTGTTTTTTTAGTAATTTTTTTCTTTCTTTCATTCTTTCTTTAATTAGGTTCAAACGTTGATGTGTTACAATCAGCACTCTGATTACTTAACACGCTGTGAATCACAATCTGAATTTTTCAAAATAAAAATAAAAAATAATTAATTCAAACTAGGTGCCAAACACCCGGCGTGGAATAGTAGCACGACTTCTACCAGAGGTCGGATCATTTCCAAGTTAGGCGAATCCCTTAACTTTGACGTCATCGCTCCAATGAGTCCGACTCATTTCCCCGGAAATCCCAACCATCTTCCAGATATACTCGATGTAGCGCTGCTCAAGAATGTGAACCTCCGTTTGCAATCGATAGAGACGTTCCACGAGCTTAACTCTGACCACCGCCCAGTAGTTATGCATCTTGCCCCCTACTCTGGCCCAAGCGATGCCAACCGCCCCCCTCAGACCCAGATGATAACCGACTGGAGGAAAGTAAGTGAAAGACTGAAATCCACCACGTCGCCTCAATTGGACACCATCCCCGATCACATAGTGTCAGTCGCCGACACGACGGCCGCAATCGACTCGTTTACTGAGCACGTTCAATCCGTTTTGACGGATTGCTCACGGGAAGTTCCGGTGATGGAAGACCATCGCTGGAAACTACCTTCTGACGTACGTGACTTGATAACCGAGAAGAATGCGGCTATTCGTGCCTACGACTCCTTCCCTTGTGACGCGAACAAAGCCCACATGCGCCATTTACAGCGTGCTGTAAAGAAACGCATAGGGGAGGTTCGCTCAGAGGGTTGGAACAAGATGCTCAGTGAACTCGAGCCAACTCACCAAGCCTTCTGGCACCTTCAGAGGAAATTGCGCTCCTCCGAGGAGGTCACTATGCCTCCCCTCATCCGCCCCGACAAGAGCGTCGCGTTCGACAGCACCGACAAGGCCGAATGCCTTGCTGACAGCCTAGAGTCCCAGTGTTCTCCCAGCTCCCAACCAGTAGACCAAGCTCACCTGAACAAGCTCGACGCTGAAGTCGAACGGAGAGCCTCCCTTCCACCCGTTGAAGACCCTGATGATCCTCTGCCTCCCGTCACTCCAGATGAAGTGCACGACATCATAAAAGGGCTCCAAGCTCGTAAAGCCCCCGGTTCAGACGGTATTACCAACAAGGTATACAAACTCCTACCTGCCCCTCTAATAATGCTCATGACCGCCATCTTCAATGGCGCCTTGAGCAACAACATCTTCCCACAAGCGTGGAAAGAAGCAACAGACATCGGTATCCCAAAGCCAGGCAAGCCAAAGTCTGAGACCTCCAGCTACCGTCCCATTAGCTTACTCAACGTTCTCGGCAAAATCTACGGGAGGCTTATTTATAAGCGTCTCAAAGACTACGCCGAAGCAAAGAGCCTCATTCCCAACGAGCAGTTTGGTTTCCGTCCACAACACTCGAGTATCCACCAGGTCCACTTGTGCGCCGGTATGCAGCGTAACGCGACGACGGGTGTGCTATTCTTCGACATAGCGAAAGCCTTCGACAAAGTCTGGCACAACGGCTTGTTATACAAGCTTTACCAACTAGGAGTGCCAGATCGTCTCGTGCTCATCTTACGAGACTTTTTGTCGAATCGCACCTTCCGCTATCGCATTGAGGGTGCACTCTCGTCCCCTCACCCTATTCGCGCCGGTGTCCCTCAGGGTTCCGTCATATCTCCTCTAGTTTTCACGCTGTTCACCAGCGATATCCCACAGAGTAAAAAGGCTCAGTTGGCTCTCTTCGCCGACGACACTGCCGTTTACTATACCGGTCATTGTCCCAATGCTATAGCATTAGCTCGTACTCTACAAACCTCCGCAAACGTCTTAGGCGCTTGGTTCCGGAAATGGAGAATCGAGGTCAATCCCGATAAGAGTCAGGCGGTTCTCTTCTCGAGACGTCGTCGAGTCCCACCCCCCCTTCCCAGCCCGATCACTATGTACGGCAAGCCAATCCCTTGGGAGAAGCAAGCCAAATACCTAGGCGTGATCCTTGATCAAAACTTAACGTTTAAACAGCACATTATGGCTGTTCGCGAGCGCGCCGCTTTCACTCTTGGTAGACTCCAATTTATTCTGACAGCCCGTTGCAAACTAGCATGCAGGCCTACAGCGTGTTCACGGGTTATTCTAAAGAGAAAACCGTGGCCCTGGCACAGGCAACTGAAGGAACACGGGTGGGTTTTAGTCAGTAAAAGTCTGACACGCCCTCCCGCTCCACCCTGAGCGGGAGAAGTCATTTGATGAATCCCACCCAAAAAAAAAAAAAAAAAAGGCCTACAGCGTGTGTCCGCTTACTTATGAAGTTAAGTCACAAATGATAAACTAGGACCTTCGAAGTAAAATAAATAAACAGCTAATTACTAATAACAAAATCATTGTCAGCAAGTCGACCTGTCCCCACAAGCAGCACCCGTTCAGGAGCATAACGCAAAGATCAGCCATTACCTCCCTCGCCATATTATAGAAAAGGAGGTAACCCGACCCCCGACGCTCCGCAAGTAGTGACACCTCAGGAAGCATGACGAACTTGCTCAGGCAGTTATAATATGATCAACTTTCGAGATCGCCAGTATGCAATAAACATAATTATTTTGGAAGATACTGCTAATCTATTGCTTCTTAAGTTCGAAAAATTTGTCTGCTAAACAACTTAAATAACGCAATGAATGTGGGTCAGCTGAAACTTTATTCATTGCTAGTGTGTTACGCAATTATCACCGGTAATATAACATGTCATCCGGACTGTATTCTACGAAGTGATAGTCCGTAGTTTTTTGTATGTGCACACCCACATCCCGTTAAACCCACATAACGTCACTAACAGCGACCCTATGACACTAAATCGGCACAAAAGCAGACTGAAAGCCAACCGAACCGAACATAGTTGAGAAAAGGCAGATAATGAAATGCATACTTCGAAATTAAAAACCATATAACACATTTAGGGACAGAACCCAGAATCCCACGCCATTATACCAAAGAGGCATTCAGATATCGTACTCATCATTTAAGCCCGGAACCGCCCACTGCTGGGTATAGGCCTTCCCTTTTCTCTACCATACTTCCCGGTTACGTGCATCCCTCATCCTGGTGTTTCCCGCGTCTTTGACGATATCATCCACCCAACGCGCTTTTGGATGGAACTGGTTTCTTTGACCTAACCCTGGCCACCGTTCGTTCACAGCTTCACTCCTCCGCATTTTTTTTTGTCCGGGGTGGAAAATCCTCATGAATGTCCTCCGCCCTCCCCAGGGCGGAGGACATTCTAGGGGTTCTAGGTTGGCTCTGTCAGACTCCTACTGACAAGAAACAACCCCGGTGTTCCATCTCACACCTACGTCGGGGTCGCGGGACCTCACCTCACTCCTCCTCCTCGTATAAGATGCTCCACTTGAGGTACATCGCCCTGTCTCCAACGTCATAGTCTATCGATCGACGATGGGACGATGGATCATATAGAAGTGAAATTCGCCTGGCAACTGACCTCAATTTTCCGGTATTGCCGTAATTGGGTTGTTGGGTCCTATGACAGTCGATCCATCAGTCGCATCTGGTTACTTTAGCAACCGATCCCAAGAAAATAGGGTAATGGACTTTTGGAAGCACAAGGAAGCAATTTTGCGATTTTATAACCATTTATTAATAACCAGCTGCTCCCCCCGGTTTCACCCGCATACATTTCGATTTCGTGAGAATATCTGGATAAAAAGTACCTTAGGTGTTAATCTAGGTTATTGACTATCCGTATGCCAAACTTTATTCAAATCCATTCATCCATCCCAACAAACTTTTGCGTTTATATTATTATTATATGAAGTCCTCCGCATCGGCGTGAAATTTCTTGTTTTGACATAAAATTTATTTTGTGATACTTCTCGGAACCGGATCAATAGTTCCGAGGATTTCCTCTTACGTATATACAAACTCAAAAATTTCAAAACATCGAGTTATCTGTCCTTCATCTAAACTTTTCTACCCATTCCAGCTTTTAAAAGAACGAAGCGGTCAAACAGACATAAATATGCGAAAATTTATTTTAGTGACCGTAACATATGTATTCAATAACCGGACGTTACTAACAATGTTACTCATAGAAATAATCAATCTGTGATGACAAAACTGTTTGACACCAAACAACAAGGTACATATTGATAGAACCGTAGACGCGAAATCCAATCTCACAGTCAATATTGTCTTAGAAAACAAACACGGTAGACAGATAATTTATTCTCATACAAAATCTCAACCACACATAATCTCTTGTTTTTTGTATCCTTGTTTACTAAGATGACAGCAAGTTATATAGAAGAGCATATTTCTGCGAAGCATAGCAGGTACAGTTTATTTATTTTGTACTTGTCTTTGAGGAAGAGAAATATATCGTGTGGAAAGTTTTGAGTACATATGAATGTGGATGGCTATAAGAGTTGGGGAAGACCAAAGCAACGATGGATGGACTGTGTGTAAGATGATATAGCTAGAAAGAGAGGGGACTACCGAGATGACGACTAATAGAGAACTATGGGAAAAAAAAACAAGTTGCTTTGACCCCAAGGAAATTGGGATAAGAACAGGAGAGTGATATTTTTTTTTCTAAATGGCATCTTGCAGGTCAAGCAGGAGGTTGTCGTCTGCTTAACCTAGCTTGCCTGTGATTGCCTTAATAAATTAGGGCCTTCAGCTAGGCCCTAAGACCTAGTTTAGAAATAATAAACTTGGCGACTACACGAACAGGGCACCCCCTTTGGGTTACGCCGTCACTGGAAGAGGGCAGCAAGGGCAGGCTGGATCGGAATTAAGAGAATGATGTTGATTTGTCTTTAAGTTTTATACCTGTCAACCTATGGGTGCAATCGTCTAGTACTTAGTGTAATTCCGTAAAATTCATTATTTAACTCCGACAAGAATACTTTACAAAAAAAAAACTACTTAATGTAACAGATCTGTACAAATACTCCACTTGTGTCCTTATATAAAAATATCACCAAATCTGTTCAATGAAACATAAAGTTAGAAAAATATAACATGCAATGTAAGAAATAAAAACAAAATCCAGTTAAACCAGTGAATGCTCGCACTAATATTATGGCAAAAAAACAATACTCGTTGAAGGAGCACGGCTGTTCAATAGTTTGCCGGAGGGTTTAAAAAAATTTGACAACATAAACACATTCAAACACAGATTATGGCAATACATCACAACATTTGAAATTACATACAAGAAATACAAATATAATGTCTCCAACATCATAGACGTAACTAAAGTTAATATTACTTATTATAATCACTCTTATGTATCTCATTTTACTGTTATTGTTATTTATTTTTATTACTGTTATTTTTAAGTTCTTAAGAGAAATAAAGTTCATTAAACCGAAAATTCAATGAGACACTTAATCAAGTGACCGAAAATTCAAAAGTTTTAAAGTAAATGCTGGCGGATTTACACTTCGACGCCTTTTGAAAAGGTTCTAAGTTTGTTCCACTTACACGCTAAAATGGCTTAATGGATTTCGATGAAATTTGGCACACAGATAAGCCATGACCTGGTTAGGGACGTAGGCATCTTTTTATCCTTGATCGCAGACAACAGCTAGTGAGAGAATAATACTCAAGTTCTCGATACTGTAGACTAATAAAATTCACATAACATCTTAACACCGATCAAGTTGCGGTGCATTTGCGGTCTTAACACCGATCAAGTTGCGGTGCATTTGCAGTATTTATCAAGTTTCAGTGCTAAACATAGTTTTAGTTTTAGTTAGATGATTTTTTTCATATTAATTACGACTAAACAGCTTTGGCAGTTTCTGAGCAAATTTGACGAAAAGACAGAGATTGAAAAACAAAATAATGTTATCATGGTAGCTGTTTGAATCCTACTTAATTATTTTGATAAAGAAGATAGCGAAATTGGGCAACAGGCCAAGATAATATTACTGAAATATTTAATTTACTTATACGTCGAGTGAAAAAAGGATTTTATAAAACGTTTAACACTACGGGGATTGGACAGGATGGGAACAAAGAGGTTTTTTTTAACTAATTCTAATGAGGTTGTTCTTGTTTTCAAATTAACAAAGCGATTATTCAGCAATAAAGCGTAGGTCATGGAATAGAACATACGAACTTCTAACCTATAAGCAATATTATATCAAGCCATCATGGAGGCGCAATGATGGCCGCGCTAAAAAGAAATACTGTTGGTGGCGACACCAAACCGATACCCATCACGTTGAGTTTGCCAGTGCGGAGTTTCTCTGGCTAATTTAATTTGACACTGTATTAGTACAGTCAACCCAGAATTTGGCTAAAATCTTGGCACCATAGGTATGACTTCGCGAGCTTCACTGGCGTGTTCGCCTTTGCGTTCACTCTTTCATCTAGCACTTTTAAAATACTTTTTAAATCTAGGTTAGGGTTCGCCTTTTGTGCATTCTACGGAAAAAGTCACCATATTTAAAGTATTCAAAATTTATTAAAAAATAAGCGCAGCCGTAGCTCTGTGCGTCCAAAAGAACCTGCACTTCTAACATTGGCCTTTTTCCAAAAAAAGTTCACAATTTTAGTTTAAGCCGTCTTCCGAGCAGAATATTGATTAAGGTACTCTATACGATTTTTTTAAATGAATAATATTGGCGCAAATTAATGTAATCTAGCTGTCACAGGGCCTTGTAAGAATTGACACGGGCCTTCAGCCGTCTCCGTACTCTCTGCAGCAGGAAAGGCGGTTTTCGTAGTTCTACGGACTTGCGATTGACCGTACCTGCTTTTAAAAATATTTCTTTATTTCTCACCTGAGTACTGAAAGCAGGTGAACTGGGAAGTAGCATACTGCAAACATGATGACCACTGCCACTAACATCTTGGCTGCCTTCCGCCTGGAACGCAGCTGAGCTGGAATTTTAAAATCAAAACATTAAAAACAGTTGAGAGGCGTCGAGGGACATCCCATTGCCACAAAGTGCCTCTCACTTTTGTGCACTTGGCGAATTATAATAATAATAAGTTTATTGATCCAAAAATATATACATAGACACAGGTTTTATAGTAGTACATGCTAAAACTTAATCAACTAACAATGGATACAAAGGAACAAAGAAATAATTGTCTATATTACCATACGACCTATTTCGACCGAGCTGTACTGTAAATTAATTTACGGTCCATCATAGCTAGACCGTAAAAAGTGTGCCGAATATAACATAACATAACATCACGCCTGTAATCCCAGAAAGGTTAGGCAGAGGTGTACCTATAGTACACCCACATTTCGCCAGTTATGCTTAAGTCTCATGTAATAGGGGGCTAGCCTATTGCCATCAACCGGGCACGAATCCAGACTCCGGGCTGCTACTGAGAAATTCTAGATAGAATACCCCATAACACATTGCCCGACCTGGGAATCGAACCCAGGACCTCATACACAGCAGTAGCTCTTACGACCACTAGACCAACGAGGCAGTCTAACGAGGAAATCGAGTTAGTCTAATATAACGAAACAATAAAAATATAAGGTTTCATTTATGTTAACGCGAAAAATGTGCTGCTCCATATACTTATGTTCGCTTAACGCTACGCCACCAAATGTGACATGTTAGTTCAACAAACTTCCAACATGTGATATCCGGGTAGCAAAATGTGACGTCAGATAGCTCTATCCATTTCGAACCTACATGAAAGATCACAAAGTTTTACCAAACATTTCTATAAATTTACCACTGGCGGGAAACAGCAGATTTCTGCGCGATTTCGGCCATTTTAAAAGTTTTTCATAATTATGAGTACAACGACCCAGAGCTTAAGAGCTTTTCAGTTATTACTTATTTATTTAGTAAATAGGTATTTAATCTCTGTTAGATAAAACATTACAAACGTTCGGAATATTTTAGAGATTGGAATATCAAAACCTCCGACAATACGTTTAAGAAAAGGAAAGCTTGTCATAATTTAGTAGATATCTAGTGATCAGAGTTGAAGTTAGTTCTAAATAGTTTGAGGTACTGACAATAAATAGGGCTTTCAAAGCTTACAAAAGTAGTTTACGGCCTACATCGAGAACTTTAGTTAACAATATTACCTTAATACTTAGTATTATTACATTAAGCAGTAGCGCCCCTAAGTCATAATTAATCTTTTACACTAAAACCTTCTTGAAGAAATAAAATAGCAATATATACATTTTTTTTATTCTAGTGAAAATCCACAAAATAAACCGTTAAATTGACAAATTCCTCCTTATTGAGTTCCGTTCAACATAGCTTTAAAAGACAGTGGCAAATCAAAGGAGCAATTCACGTATTTTATGATAGAATTATTCATAAAAATACGTGAATCCAATATACATTCATCAATCTGTTATCTGTCAAAAATAACTCTTAATTACCTCTTTTTTTACAATACTTGACATTGATTGACGCTGAGATGAGATTGCTACTAAATTTTGGACGTTCAAACGGAAATCAGCCAACTGTTTAGTTTGTAGAATGTTATTTTAGGTATAATAATACCAGCTTAATAGTGTTTCACTGCAAGGCAAAGGCCTCTCTATCATGCAGAGAAGGCACTTGCATTAAGCACCACACTTGCTCAAGACGGGATGGCATTTTCAGACTTGTATTAATTATGTAAAGCACCTACATATGAGTTGAAAAAGTCACATTATGTTATGATACTGTTTCATTACAACTGAACGCGCCACCACTGTTTTCATAAAACAAATCAAATCAAAAGTCATTTATTCAAATTAGGCTGAGAATCAGCACTTTTCGAACGTCAAAATTACATAATACAGTCCCCCAAAACGCCCGCACTTCACCACTTCCTAGTGCTTTAGCTGGAAAGAAGAAATGGCGCAACAAACTCCCCAGCAGCACAGCTGTCTGTTCGGTTAGAAGAACTGGATTTAGCTGAAACGATGCAGCAACTAGGCTGAGAATTCAATATTATGGAAAATAGTACTTTTTCTATTAAAAAACTAAAAACGCGGGTGAATCGGCGGTTCTAACCATTCAACTACAAGAGGTGAGTATTTACATTTAACCTGATTGTAACAAAACGTTTCCTTGTGGTATTATTATTAGATACATTTAATAAGCAGAACAAGCAATTTTTCTTTCTTTTCTATTAGTTCCAAGATTTCATGTAAAATATTTTAAAAATAAATATAGAGCTTTCACGTTTATTTATTATAAGAAATTATGATATAATTTTCTTAATTTTTTCTTATTCCGTTCAAAAATGAAAAGAAAAGCCTAAGAAACTTAATAGCCTAGAGCTTGTTATCGATTGGACGGTTGTTATCGGCGTTGAATGAATTCAACCGGTGCAACAAACGCTGAGATTAAAACAAAACACATACAAATAATAACTAGATAAGTGTTCAATATTTGTAAAATGGTAACATTACGGGCCGTTAGCCTTTGATAATCTGTGTGCGCAGCTGTCATTTAAATATAGGTTTGACGTTATGACATACTCTTACTCTTACTTCTGGTCCTCGATATAGTCTTTGACAGTATAATACAACTTTATACTTACAAGTAATCATATTTTCAAAAAGACTATAATTGCAGGCCAGTCTGTCACCCATAAAAACTTTTTTCAAGAGGAGGGTGTTTAAGGTTTTATTTTTAAACTCTTTCTTGGCAACTTTTTTTTGGTACTTCTTTTTTGTTATGTGATGCGGAGGAATGAAGAAATGTCTTGAGAAAAGTTTTGAGTATGTTGAGTATGAATGCGTATGGCTATAAGAGTAGGTGAAGACCAAAGAAATGATAGATGGACTGTGTTACAGATGATATGGCTAAAAAGAAGGTGAATATCCAGATGATGACTAATAGAGAATTATGGAAGAAATAAACATGTTTCGCCGACCCCAAATATATTCGGACAAGATACGAGTAATTATGATGTCTTTGATTTGAATTTTAAAATAAAGACTGAGTTTAAGGTTTTTATTAATTCGTTCAATATTAATATAGTTGGAAGAACATCCATACTTAATAACTAATATAATATTATAAATGCGAAAGTAAGGCAGTCTATATGTTACCTCTTCATGCCTTTTTACGGCTGGACGAATTTCAGTGAAGTTTGACACACGGGTAGACCATGGCATTTTATCCCTGGGACTTTTTATACCTATAGTAAGTTTCCACCTGGGCAAAACCGCTGACAAAAGCTAGGTTTTAATAAATATTATTTTATAAACGCGAGACACGCGTTTCTCTATCAAAAATACGTGGTGGTTCAAGGGCTACAATGGCCGGGCTATTTGCCGGTTCAACTTCAAAATGCGTACATTACGTAATTTTTTTAAACTGAACCGTACAGCAATTACGTTAGGGACGCTCATTGTTTTATGCCAGGAAAATTAATTGAAAAAAATTACACCCTAACACTTTAGTTGACTTAAAGTAAGCCCGACTCAGTCAGCGTCAGAGAGGCAATTCCCGTATATTTAAAGAACGTTCGAATTCCGATCTCAGTCTTAATCGGTAAAAAATATAATCAATTAAAAAAAAAAAATTACAAGTTATTAACATCGATTGTCACCTAAATGAGATTGCGACTTGAATTTGAACGGTTTTTTTTTTAGTACGAGAATTCGCCTTCAGGAGAATGATGTTTTTTTAAATGACATCTTGCAAGTGAACCAAGGAGGTTTTCGTCCGCTTAACCTAGCTTGCCTGTGGTTGCCTTATCAAATAAAGGCGACTACACGCTAAGGACACCACCTGTGGGTTACGGCGTCGCTGGGAGAGGGCAGTAAGGGACAGGCTGGATACGAATTAATCTTTCACACAAGATTAATTGGGCTAGTAAGGGTGACTACCGAAGTGACGACTAATAGAAGAAAAATACATGTCGCGCCGACCGCAAATACATTGGAATAAGGGCAGGAGAATAATGATGATATGCAGCTGAGTTATAGGACCTCTTTTATCGGCTGGGCGGCTTTCAATCAAGTTTGACACACAGGTAGACTATGACCTGGGTTAAGACATGGTATACCTCGTGTGTAAGCTTCCTTGGGTTAATTTCCGACTTCCACGTGGGCGAAATAGGGGACAAAAGCTAGGTTTTAATAAAAATATGTTATACACGCAAGTCACGCGGTCACAATTCAACAAAACATCAACTATCAGACTAGAGCTTGTTTGCCACATCAGTTTCAGAATAGGTTGTTAGCGCATTGATGCAAATGCAGGAAAATTCATTTAACAAATTTAAATAAATTTTTTTTTCGTGGTAAAGATTCAAATGACTTCTCGCGCTCTAGGTGGAGCGAGAGGGCGTGTCAGACTTTTACTGACTAAAACCCACCCGTGTTCCTTCAGATGCCTGTAGCAGGGGCCACGGTATCTCTTGCGAACAACCCGCGCCAACAAATTGACACTCTGAGGGGTGATTTTACCAAAGCTCTCGTATACGGTAAATGTAAACGTTAAAAAAAACTAAATTTGGTGAAGTTCGCCATTATTTTGATAGACTACGTGCAGAATGTGTTGAGGATCTTACACTTATGCCTCATATTCACGGGTTGACACAGCGACGGGCCCTTTTTTTGGGTGGGAAATCATCAAATGACTTCTCCCGCTCTGGGTGGAGCGGGAAGGCGTGTCAGACTTTTATTGACTAAAACCCACCCGTGTTCCTTCAATTGCCTGTGCCAGGGCCACGGTTACTCTTTCGAATTACCCGCGACTCTGATCATCGGCCCTATCGGACCCCGTCATTTTGTGCTGACATATCTTTGAGGCGCGCATGGAACACGACGCGCCGTCAACCTGGGCCTGGTCCTTAAGCTACCCATTGCGCGCCGTCCGCAAGACCGCGCCTACGGTGGCCGGGAATCTGCTAGCGATTCCCGACACCCTCCTGTGGCGACAGTACGCCCTCACGCGCTCCGCCTCCTCCTTTGCAAGCATTACTGCTTCGCAGGAGGAGGCTTTCCATTCCCTCTCGCTCCGCACTATGGCCTGAACCAGGGCCGGACGCGAGATATCGCCACCGCCGATCGCCTCCGCGAGGACACTGCGGTGCTCCGCCCAAGCGGGGCAGACCTCCACCGTATACTCCACCGTGTCCTTTGTGCGATCAACACAATGGTGACACCCGGGCGTTTCCTATCGCCTTATTCGAAACAGGAACCTCTCGAAACAGCTGTGTCCGGTGAGGGTCTGTGTCAGGCGGAAGGTGAGGACGCCGTGGCGCGTCTCGAACCACCCTTCAAAGAGCGACGGGCCCGGCTTTGTATTAAAATGTATCTGTCATACCAAAACAATTGTGATTTAAAAAATCGAACAGCTTTAATTGGAAGGTAGTCATTTGCTTAATTAAATTTCCAGACAGTACAAGAAGATAGCTATGTAGGTACTTCGTCCGGGCTTTTGGTTTTGGTTAGCTTGTTTGAGCTGAAACTAAATAAAGAGAGTAAGTTTGACCTAACCCTATCCTTTCATTAAACATCAATTTGTGAACTAGACGTATTATTACGCATCGCAATTACGCATTCTAAACAGTGCAGCAGTGGCGACCAAAAGGCGACCAAAGCAATCTCACAAAGCAATAGCTTTACGTTACGTTTTGTTTGACTTACGACCTTCACCGTTAGACACACGCATAACCATTGTCGTCAACAAGTAATTGTGGTACATAATGTCAGCGTTATAACATGAGTCAAAATGGCCTTGCGATTAAGTACTTGCAGATAGATGCACGAATGTGAGTTCAAATCTCACCAACAGTACCTACTCATAGACAATTTGTAAGTTTTTACTCGATTGGAAGTAATGGGACAGAAATATAATAAATACTCTTTATTTGTTCACACATTTCCTAAAATAAAAAAGGTAGATCATAGATAACGAAATAAAGAATTTAGATTTCTGTGAGGCAGACATAAGTTTTACGAATATATAACTTGATCGGAATGAACATTGTCGATTGATTGTAGTTGTTGGTTAGTGACGTGTGGTTTCATAGATAGCGGTATTGTTGTTATTCTCACAATGCAGGCAAATATTATTATTGAGGCGAGGGCGACTATTATTACGCTGTATAAAAGTGGTCTCAATAGAACACAAATATCTGATGAAACCGGACTGAATGTGAGTCGTATTATATTTATGAATTACAACTTAAACTTTTTTTTGAAATATTTATACCTAAGATTATTTGGTGACCTATGGATTGATTATTTTTGTTGTTTTTTTTAAATCCATCATGAGGTCTAAAAGATAAATAATTGATGTTTATTATGGGCTTTATAAATGCAGAGTTTTAATATTTTAATATAATATTGTTATATTTATATAAAAATGCCTAATATCACTTTTTTTTATTTTAGAAGAATTCTGTAAGTCTCTAGATTAATAGATATGAGGAAGTGGGTAGCGTTGCTAGTGGACAGCAAAGTGGAAGGCCGTTGTTTATTAGCGAGGCGCAGCGACGACATATGGTGGGCGAGTATGTAACAAATGGTTTCACACATGTTTTTTTTTTCCACCTTCCGACACCGAAAAGATAAATAAATAATCACATAAATTGTTAAATAATAATATACTATCTAATATTTAACTTCTTATAAATTATAAGCATGAAACAAGCATAAATCAACATAAATACCAAATAAGTTTTTGCATAAAATACAAATATAATTTATAGTTTCAAAGAAACAAAACACAGCCACACATTGATTCGAACTTAGACCTCATTGATCGTTAATTCATTATTAGTCCAAACAGCTACCAGCACTTGTTACCCTAAATCACTCAAATCCTGATCCAGCTAGTCCCTTGCTGCCCTCTTCCAGCGACGCCCTATGCCGAGGTTTGTACCCCACAGGGGGTGCCCTTAGCGTTGTCGCTTAGTTTTTAAGTTAGTACATAAGTTTAAGTCCTGGCTGGAGGCCTTAATTTATTAGGACAACCACAGGCAAGTCCGTCTAAGCAGACGACAACCTCATAGGTTGACCTGCGAGATGCCATTTATAAAAAAAAAAACAGCACTTGTTCGATTTACGCGAATTTTTGCAATGCCAGAAACTGGCCAGGTCACGCGCATAATGCGTGTGTAACAAAAGTGACGGAAATATATTTTTGTTTTGTGTAGTGCGATGCGATTACGCAATTATACGTCAGTGTGTGCCGTGCAAAAATGCAATCTTTGTAGTGTGTCATTTAAACAAATACAGTCATACCACGAGTTCACAGCAACACGACTCTTAAGGTGCCCATCCACTTTTGAACGCTTACTATACATCAAACAAAGTAACATTGCACAAAAAGAGTTGCTGAGAAATGTATTTAATTTTTGGTGTGTAGAATCGCTGTTTACAGTATTGAGCAACGTTACGCATGCCAAATATTGTGCAACGGTACAGGGGTCGTAGTACAAAAAGTTGTGTTATAACATTTAACACTTGTTGTCGTAACAAAACGTCAGTGATAGTTGAAATTTGTCCTTAAATATCTCCGTAGGTTCCCAGGTATTATTCAGTACAAAAAATATATTATAATGTCATGGAGGAGGTACAAGTGATTTTCGGCTTCTTTAATTTTACACCCGTTATAAACTTGGACGATGGATAAAGTCACCGCAGACATCGATTCATAACACAGCGCCTGCATGTCTCGTTAGAGGTAGGTAGAAGTGTTTAGTTCAGTACATTTCGCCAGTTACATTTAAAAAAAAGTGTATCAAATTGATTAGAAATGACAGTTGTGATTTGACTATACGGACAATTTAAGTTGGTCATCAATTTAGTAAACGATTAATTTTCCGTAATTTAAATGTGCAATATAATACTAGGCTCCTGACTAAGTACCTATGGAATGAATTGAAGGTTTATGTTATTCCCAGTAGCAGCTCACAGTCTGGATTTCGGCCCGGTTGATGGTAAGTAGCTCGCCCACTATAACATGCGAAATATGGGTGTACTATTAATAAGTGCACCTCTGCCTACCGCTTACGGGATAAAAGCTTGATGTTATGTTATTTAGAGACACACTTACGTAACGGATCAAAAACTGCAGTATGATGTAAAATGACATGAAAATTTATAATTATTCTAAAAACCAAAGATTTAAATTATAAGATTTGCTCGCGTTGACTTAGGTCGCACGAAAAATTTACCATGTTGATAAAACTGAACTCACACTTTCCACTTAGAACGTAAAAGTACAATTTTAAGTGTAAGTGAGACAATACTATTTAAAAGACATTGTCAACGAAACAAAAACGTGAGCATCTTTTGACGCGGTCGGGCGAATCTTTGCCAAAACGTAATTGCTTTTTTCCCCGTCGTCGTCGTCTTGAT
Source organism: Dasypolia templi (assembly GCA_963555695.1). NCBI lineage: Eukaryota > Metazoa > Arthropoda > Insecta > Lepidoptera > Noctuidae > Dasypolia > Dasypolia templi. The sequence goes on from OY743156.1 coordinate 5,320,244, forward strand.
TTAATCTTTTGTGTGCTAACTGAACCGCATATAATAAAATGTTGACTTAAAACAAACGCAGTGGGAGCAATAAAGACTCAATTTAGATTCTATAAAATCTAATATTTAGGCACCTAAAAGGATTCTTTGGAATAAAACATTCTTTGATAGACTATACGCAAACTGAACTGACAATTTAAACTTATTACTTTTTGGCGACTCTTATTACGAAGTTAGTGATAGAATTTAAAATGGTTGCTGGTTGACACTTCTCGATACCCAAGGGCTGGCTTTACAACGTGGCGAGGCACTAATTAATTGGTTTTTTTATTGTTCGATACCTTTTTGTGCTTTCGATTCCTGTTCGAAAAGATTTGATTATAAGTTCGTAAAATAAAGTTGACGTTTTCTTGTTCTTATGTTATTTTTTAAAGAAGTAGAATTTAAAAGAAAAAAAGTATTGCCTTAGTTTTTAATAGGTATGTTTTTTTTACGTAGAAGTTGGTAGGTTTTATTTAGGAAGTTTAAAATACCTAGAACAGATATTTAGGTAGGTACCCGTTGTAGTTAGTACTTATTCGTGGAAATCTTTAAAAAAAACTGGTAAAAGAAACGTAGGTACGTTTCTTTGTGTTAAGATATTATTGACATTCATATCTAAGGTACAACCTTTTCCTTTTGAAGGAAATTATTTTGAAACACAATACCATGTGTTTAAAATATTTTCCATAATTGTGACAGTAATTTGAAAAACAATCCTGAATGAAGAGAAAAGGCAGCTGAAGCAATATAAAACCGTTTATTATATATTATTGGCCAATAATGTTCCCACTGCTGGGACACAGGCCTTATCTGTGACGGGTACTAGACCGGATGTCACAAAATTATCTTAGAGTTTTAAGTTCTAGGACATGCCGGTTTTGGTATTCAAACAGGACCTAAATTTTCGGATAGAACCTAATCTGTTAATCTATGTCTGGTAAAAGTCATCTAGAATCAGAAGAATCTAATGCAGAGACTATTCGCATTTCAACTCAAAATACAAAAAGAAAAAAGTTGGGAACGGAGGTAAAGTTGTATGTTTGATAGGTAATCTCTTGAAATATTTATCTAATCACAAAAACTGTTCAAGTGATAAAAAGCTACTTTATTCCCTAGTAGCATAAGATACCTTTTAAAGCCAGAAATACGAAAACGCTGGATGTAGACAGTATGGTTATATTTAGAAACGATCGCTTCCCAAAGTTCCACCTACTTGGAGGTCGAAAATTATGCCACGAAAAAGTATAACCGGGTTAAAAAGTATCTTCTGTCCTTTTCTAGATCATGGTCTACTTGTGTGCCAAACTTCATCGAAATGTGATCAGCCGTTAAGACCTGTTATGGTTACGTACAGACATAGTTACTTTTATAATTTTGGAAAGAAGTTCTTTTACGGAGCTTGCGGTAGGAGTACAGTTTTTGAAAGTTGTAGACAACGTAATGTAACGAAAAAGGTTTTATCCCCCAACAAGATCCTCCGCATCTCTAAAAAAAAAACTTCAAAAAAAAAAACTTTTGACACTTGAGACCATAAAAATAGCTCTGTTTTAAAATGCAGTGAAAGGAACTTCGTTCCAATCTGGTGTCTCATGACACCTCCCGGCTTTTATATAAGTACGGATTATGGATGTATCATGGTGGCTACCTACTATGCCTACTGCGCTCAGACACATAAATATTATAAAATATGGCCAATAAATTATAATTCTCAATAAAGTCGATTTGGAATCTCCATAAAATTGTCGGAGTGAGTGCGGACTGATGTTTTCAATACATTTATTATAGCTAAAATATTTTTATGATCTGTGATCGAAAATAGAATCCGATCTCTTGTATCTGATAAATAAGATATTGCTATCGACCTTCACAACTCATTTACATATAAATAATAATAATATAACGGACTTCCCAAAATACCTCGGCACTCGAGATTTTAGCACAGTGCTTGTTTGGAAAATATGAGATTTTCTATATTATTTCAATTACCTATAACTAGCGAGCGGGTCCTTCGCATGGTTTTTTCGCCTTAACCTAACTAAGAGAGATTTCTTTCTTATTTAAAAACAAGCTGTTGCTCGCAACTTTGTTTGCCATCCAGGACAAAAAACATCCTTTGCTCTTACCCAAGTCATGGTCTATCTGCGTGCAAAATTTTCTCGAAATCGGCTAACAAACAAATAAAATACTTTCGCGTTTTTAGATATAAAAAGAAAAAAAAAGGAGGACAAAACTCTGATTGCGCGATGCAGGATTTGTGGGACGTCAGTGATATGATGCCGCCACACATTTGAAAGTTTGGATTAAAAATTAAGTATGCACAAAAAGCCTTCCGGAATAAACTTTCTAAATGATGGTGAAAACCACATCATAATCCGTGGCGTAGTTAACAACAAAAACGCATTCAAAGTCAAAGACTGACACGCTAAACTACTTTAATTTATAATATGCCAAGATTATTAATTTTTTTCATACACATAGTATAAAACCAAGGCGGCTTCCGTGTCAGTCTGTGTGACGTGTTGACAAAATCGTTTTTCATGCCATCACTTGAACAAGGTTGTGCTAAAGAAGCTTATGGACAGAAAAAATGTAAATGCGAGCAACATTTATGCTTCTCGTGAACGATTGCTTGCGGTGTGTATCGTAGAAATCTGCACCTGTTTGTGACATTTTAAATAGAACTCTTTGTTCGCGGTGATAGGATTGTCGGTTGACTAACATGAAAGAAGAGGTATGGAAAAATCACGCCGTCCGGTAATAGTTCGCCTTACGGTAAGAGGCCCGGGTAAACAGCGCGTCGTGTTCCACTCGCGCCTCAAACAGATCTCAAAGTGACGGGGTCCGAGAGGGCCGATGCCTCAGGGTCGCGGGATGTTCGAAAGAGATACCGTGGCCCTGGCACAGGCAACTGGAGGAACATGGGTTAGTTTTAGACGTTTTAGTCAGTAAAAGACTGACACGCCCTCCCGCTCCACACAGATCAGAGAATTTTTCTTCAGCTGCCTTTTCTCTTCATTCAGGATTGTTTTTCAAATTACTGTCATTATTTCGGGAAATATTTTAAACATCCACTACCGTAACATACCTATGAACAGTTTATATGATAACATTTTATTGATGACTAAATTTGTATAGAACTTAATGATCATTTTAACACTTACAATATTTTGAAACATTGTCACTGCCAATATATTAGTGAACTCGACTGTGCTGTGGTAGTACACAACCACTGCGGGCAACATTCTTAACAATAAGCTTCTTCTTCGAAATATTATATTGTATTTCTGTGCAGTGTTCAAATGAAGTAATATTTCATTCGTTAATTCAACATAATTTACGCCCAATGTTCAGAAAATTGCGGCACTCGTTTCCTTGATTACCAGTATTATGAGTCGACAAAATATTAATTACGACAATCAATCACGCCACTGAATAAACCGTTCATGGTAATGAAATCAAATAGGATTTTAAAAAACGCAGTGGTAACGGGCCAGCCTTACGAGTTGTAGGTCGAGGGTTCGAACGCAAAAGGCGCTTTACTTTGGGTATATAATTTCGCGAACGATGAACCGGCTTTCCCTAGAACAAAAATTTCGAAGAAATGTGACATCTACTACCCCGCACTGGGTCTGTGTTAGATTATTGCCCACGACGAGAGGAGGCCTGTGTCTCAGCAGTAGGAACATTAAAGGCTAATTATAATGATGAAAGAAAAACAGTAAATTATATGGACTAAAACATTTTACTTTTTTTAGCGTTCCGTACCTCGAAAGGAAAAAACGGAACCCTTATAGGATCACTTTGTTGTCCGTCCGTCTGTCTGTCTGTCAAAACCCACTCAGGAACGCGTGTAGGTATCAAGCTGTAATATATATCAAATACTCAGATCTACTGTCCCTTGGAGCTGTAAAAATCAATCTTCTACGCCAACGCAATAAAAAAATACAGCCGCATATTTCCGCACATTTTTGACACTCGCAAGAGAAACAAAACCTACAGCGTACTTCCCGTGAACTCAGAATCTTGAAATTTGGTACCAAGCAATATCTTACAGCACAGATAAAACGAAACCGTAAATAATTTGTTACATCATTTAATAAACATATTTTTAATAATTTTAATCTTACTACCCCTTTCCTCATGAACAGTTTTTTTTTTTGGGTGGGAAATCATCAAATGATTCATAGGTATGTTACGGTAGTGGAGTCAAAAAATCTGACTACTCTTCGGAACATAAATATCTAAATACCCCAGATTTCAATATATTTAATGCAAGCTAGGATTCGTAAATATATATATACAGCTTTGAATATTCAACTAAATGGTCTTTACCATTAAATTTATTTTTGCTTGCCGTTTGCCGTTCGTAACAGGACCGTCCAAATCTGAAAACGTTCAAATTAAAATATTTTTATTTGTAGAACACAGGTAAACAAAAAGTACAGTGTCAATTTTAATAAAATGAAAGCTATGTCATGCCGTCAACAGCGCACAAATATTCTAATTATAATTTCTAAGAGAGAGCTAAAGAACAACCCAGCCCTCTGGTCACGTGAAGTGTCGACTAGTCGGTGAGAAATTTGTTTAAAAATTAGATGCGCACTCGGGCCCCATGACCCGAGCGTTTCGACCCCAAACGGCTCAAAACTGTAGTTACCCATAAGGTTACAGTATTTGCGCCGCTTGAGGGTCTCAGCAGCCGCAGCAGCAGCGCCAGCACAGTTCGCCGTGCTAGGAACATGAGATGGAGCAAGGGTATCGACACAGGTTGCGTCCCACACCAGAGGCCTACCCACCTTCCAAGGCAACAACGTCATACCGTCGGGTCTCTTTCCATCGTCACGTACCAAGCCGTTTGGTTCTAAAACCGCAGGTACGCCGGCGGTGACAAGGGCTCGACGAATAATATCGTTGATGCTAGCGTGCCGTGCTATGCGACCTGCGCTCCTGTAACAGGACAGGCCATGGTGCCCAAGACTGTCGACAGCTTCACCGCAAAGTGAAGACCAAAGTGACCACCTTCAGCGTGGCAATGCTGCCAGTCTTCTGGGCACTTTTCCAGATGACAGCGATGCGGACGAGTACTTCGACGCCTGAGTATTTTTTATATTAATTTGTATAGGTAGTTAGTTAGTTGTTTAGTAATTTAATTTAGTTATAAATATGTTGTTATATTACGTATTAATTAATAAAATTTATAAGAGAGAGCTACATGATTTGATTAATTAAGTTTTAGGAAAACTTAGGGTCAACGCATAGGGAAATCTTAGGGTCTCCGAAGACTCCGGGAGGTCATGTCCGAAATATGTGACGTGGCGATTCCCCGGGTCCAGCCTGGACGTGCTTGGCACCAGGTTTGCTGGTGGTCCGCGGAGCTGACGGCTTTGCGCGAGGCGTGCGTGGCTGCGCGACACCTGTACACCAGGCACCGCAGGCTCCAAATCCGCCCTCCGGGTACGGAAGCCATTCAGGCGGAGCTGTACGAGAGGTACAGAGTGGCGAAGACCGTCCTTCGAGCGGAGATCCTGCAGACCAGGGCTCTGTCCCGCAAGGAGTCGCTGGAGACTCGCGGGATAAACTCCGCCAATGGGTGCCCCCACTGACGCAGAGTCTCCGGCCACCGTGGGCGAGGGCTTGTGTGACGGCGAGCTACATATTGCTCGCCATCTGGTAAGGACCAGGCACGAGTCAACGGCGTGTCGTGTTCCACGCACGCCTCACAGAGATGTCAGCACTTAATGACGTGGTCCGATAGGGCCGATGCCTGCCAGGGTCACGGGTTGTTCGAAAGAGATACCGTAGCCCTGGCACTGGCAACTGAAGAAACACTGGTGGTTTTTGTCAGTAAATTCTGACACGAGCGAGCAGGAGAATTCATTTGATTATTTCCAACCCAAAAACAAAGAGTCCCTGAAGACTATACCTACTTATTTGTTTAAAACTTCGAGACATTTCAAATCGTCAAGATATTTTTCATAGATACATTGCATAGATATTTGTGACTTAACTTTGTGCTAAGTAATATGAACAAGGGATTGCGCAAAAAAAATTAAGTCTTTGTCTGTAGCAATATTATTGATACAATGTAGTCACATATTTATGATGTCGCAGATTGTTTACAATTGATTATAAGACAAAGCTGTTTAGAGTTTTATGAAACTTACCATTGCCTTTATATTTTTGATTCATGAATATGCTCAGATATTAAAGAACTCGACTGTACCACTTCATCAATTTAATTCTACCGTCTATTAGAGGGACTACACAAGTGACAATTAATTTCAAAGAGTTTCGAATTACTACTCACGTCACGTCAGTCCACGAACATACAAGACGGTAACGAGCAACAGCTAGTATTAATATTAATACCGCGTTCAAGAGCTGTCACTCTCAATATTCCGTTTAGTATAACGACACTGACAGCTTTTAAACGTGGTTTATACGTTGATTGCGTTAAGTTTCACTAGTGAATCACGTGCATCAATAGCAATAGCTACCACTCAGTGGTGGCCGCTATTGATGTTAACTACCAGCTGTTGCCCGCGACTTCGTCTGCGTGTATTTCGTATTTCATAACTTTTAATACAAATATCCAGAATTAAAAATAGCCTTTGACCTTCTCCAGGCTACCTTTCTTTTAAATTTCAGTGGTATAGGCATAAATGATTATAGACAAACAAACAGACAGGGTTACTTTCCCATTAAAAACATATTATTATGGATGTTGATGTAATTTAGATTTGTGTTTACGTGGACGTATTTGGTTGCGTTAGGTTTCGAATGAGTTACACAATATTCTGATACTGTCTACTTATTCATCTTAAGCTCAATGCCATCATATTCAGAAGCGTTTGTAGGCTAAAAAGCAGGTGACAACCCCATGCGGTACAAACCTCAAGCTCAGATCAACTGCAGTTGCTCCTTAAACCAGAACTTGTAAACAAAAATGACTTCTTGCCTTGTCTGTGATTTTAAATAACTACATTCGGTTACTAAGAAACAGACAAGGCATAAAAGAAACAACATTTTTTTTCCAAATTATTTTAATCATGATTAAGTTGTTTTCAAGGCACGCGTTTACATTAATCAAAGTTTGTTAAATTAATAAAATTTGATACGTGTTTCATGCGGTTGTCGAAATTTTGTTTTGCTTTTCGAACAGCAATTTACTTTAATCGAGTTTTCGAAATTACGTGTACTTAATATTTCTTAATATTAAAAAAATGTCAGACTTAATAATTTCTGAAATAACAAAATCACAGCAAGTTAGTTACTCTACATATAATAAATAAAGTGGTCACAATATCAAACTATTATTAAAAAAATACACTAATAAACAGTTGTAAACACTTTTTTTAATATACGAGTTTTCACAGAAATTAGACCTAGCCAGATCGATTTTTCCCCCCCTCTGATTCAATTTTCATACAAATCGTTAGAGCCGTTTTCGAAAATTTGTATTTACTTAATTTATACCTATGGCGAAGAACGAGCAAAAACTCCATGGACACTCTTTTAAATAATATTGTCACAGAAAATTTATTACATCAGTCTTGTTGAAATATACATGTGAGAACGATGCAGAAAGACGTGCACGTTAAAGGCGTCTGTAATGAAAAACATACAACACCAAAAAACTCTTGAACTAACAACAATTCTTGTCAAATGCTTCGGTTACCATAAAATGTTATTGTCGAAACGGGAATACGTACCTTCAGAATACAAACAGGCTTTCTCACACAAATAAACATATTTTTCTTTTATCTACTTTAAAAAAAATGTTTGAAGGAAAATGTTGCACATACGCATATGCAACATTTTCCTAACCCATGAACGTCTACTCTATTGGATGTTACATACAGAATTTGAAAAGAATGCAAAGCGAGCTCTGCCACGTAAACCGTTTAATCATAATTTATAACAATTATTATAAGCTGCAACGTGTCTGGAATGTTGGTATTTTATGCAATAAGTAGGATAATGTATATGTGAATTTTGTTTATTATTACGGTCGAAAGAACGGTGTTTGTATAATTCTGTCGAAGTATTTTAAAATAAATTGACCATAAAAGTTGACATTGTCCTAAAGAAATGTGGAAATTCGAATTTTGAAAATCTTTTGTATTCTTTAATTCTTCTCCGAATCAGCTTCACCGCCACATGCGAATTACGCATCACACTAACGTCAAAATATAAAAATCCTGCATCGCGCAAGCAGAGTTTACCGCGTAACTAGAACATAAACAACATACCGACATCAATTGTTGGACACACAAAGAATTCTCCCCCAACCCCCTGATTACAGCGGCCGCCCGCTACACTCCCTCTCGCATTAGTAGTATTCGCCGACCAAGGCATACTTTAATCGACCCCGACGACGCCACTACCCTCCTCCAGGAGAGTAGTAAGGCCACCAGCACGCTACATAAGCCCAAAACCCGATCGACGTCCTACCGTCCTCGCCACCGAGGCCCGCCGCGACGCCCAAATCCACGCCCCTCCCGACCCTTGCTCGAGCCAGCCCGCGACGCTGAGCCTGTAGCTTTAAATTCGTCCCTAAATAATATCAATCCTGATCCAGCTAGTCATTTGCTGCCCTCTTCCAGCGACGCCCTAAGCCGAGGTTCGGACCCCACAGGGGGTGCCCTTAGCGTTGTCGCTTAGTTTTAGTTAGTATATAAGTTTAAGTCCTGGCTGGAGGCCTTAATTTATTAGGGAATCCACAGGCAAGTCCGTTTAAGCAGACGACAACCTCATAGGTTGACCTGCGAGATGCCAAACAAACAAACAAACACGAGAATTCTCCCTTTACCATAGATCATGAATGAACTTTACACCCTGTTGCTCATACCTCTATATATTGATAAGGAAATTCCTGAGAGTTGCGATACCTGAGACCTCGTTATCTTCGGGGCATAAAGAAGCATATATCAACCGTTATAAAGCATATGACGATGGGTAAGTCCCCAGGTCACGATGGAATTAGTATTGAGCATTTCCAGCATGCGGGGGTTCACCTGCCAAGGCTTCTGGCTATGATTTATACATTTTGTGTAAGACACTCATACCTGCCGGATGAATGTATGAATACCGTGGTTGTGCCAATAATCAAAATTAAAAGTGGTGATGCGTCAGACAACAGCAATTATAGGCCCATTTCGCTAGCTACTACCGGGGCGAAAGTGCTGGACAGTCTGCTTGATCGTATTTTGAACAGCCACATAAAGCTGAATGACGCGCAGTTCGGTTTTAGGCGCGGGCTGTCGACAGAAATGGCAGTTCTATGCCTCAAGCACACTGTCCGGTACTACACCGATATAAAAACTCCAGTCTATGCCTGTTTTTTAGACCTTTCGAAAGCTTTCGATTTGGTGTCCTATGATGTGCTATAATACAAAATGAGGGCAGAAACCAGCCTCCCTGAAGAAGTCGTTAGCATTTTTGATTATTGGTACAACAACCAAGTTAATGTCATTAAATGAGCGTTAGCGACCTCTGATGCGTATAGACTGAAGTGTGGAGTAAGGCAAGAAGGTTTAACCTCGCCTCGTCTCTTCAATCTGTACGTTAACGGGCTCATCGAGAGACTCAGGTTGCAACACCAATGTCGGCTGCTCCATAGACGGAAAATTTGTAAACAACATCAGCTACGCTGACGATATGGTGTTGCTGGGCCCCTCCATTAGCGCCGTATAATGTATAGAAGGCTCAGGTATAATGTATAGAAGAGTGAGCTATTGGTGTTCCAGTCATCAGGCCATAAGGTCATGAACGTACCACCCGTCCTCATGTGGTGGTGTTTCTTTACCCAGAGTTTCGCGATTCAAGTACCTGGGCCACTGGGTCTCGGATGACCTCTCGGACCACGAGGACATTGAGAGGGAGCGCCGGGCGTTGGCTGTCCGATGCAATATATTGGCTCGTAGATTTGCGTGCTGCTCTAAGGCAGTAAAAGTAACTTTGTTTCGGGCATTTTGCCAATCTTTTTATACGTGCAGTCTATGGGACAATAATACGCAGAAGACAATCAACGCCTGCGCGTTCAGTATAACAATGCCTTTAGGATGCTGTTGCGGCTGCCGAAGCACTGCACCGCGTCAGGCATGTTTGCCGACGCTCGCATCGATGGCTTTCATGCCATCCTTAGAAAAAGAGCGGCATCTTTGCTTAGTTGCGTCCGCGGCAGTCGCAACGGCATTCTTAGCGTTGTGGCTGGGAAAATTGACTGTCCATCATTGTGGCATTGTGTGCAGTTGCACGTCGATAAGAACCGGTATCGGATCTTATCTACTGTATGATTACTGTGCCATGTTTAGATTTCGTTAATAACATAATTTTTAAGTATACTAACATAAATATGGATCACTGTGTCTGAATTAAATAAATAAATAAAATAAAGAACTCATAGACTAATTAAACCGAAGTGTCAATGAAAAAAAAAACAGACTAGCCCATAGGTACTAGTTTTCACCTACATGACATAATGAAAATAACCAAACCACTGAACCAACTCCATTGTTGGTTTGTTAATAAGTACTAATACTAATTAAATTAATGGATCGTGTTCAAAATACAACACTGCGCTCCAAAACAAAGATAGCTGACGCGACTCAAAAGGCCGCCTAACATAAATGAAACTGAGCAAGACATATTTTCCACAAGCACGGGCAAGCTGTGGCCCCAAATAACACAGAAGTGGTGCCCTGGGACAGTGAGGCGGGGTCGCTTCAGACCACGTAGCAGATAGCGGGACGAACTGGACAGGTTCCATCAGAAGTGGAAGGAGAACGCGCGGGCTCGCGTAAGATGGAAGGAGTGGAGTGGGAGTCCTTTGCCAAGGAGTAGGCTAGTAAAAAAAAAAACTAAGCAATACTTATAATAACTAATCTCACATTTCTTCAATGAGCTGTCGTCAACGAAGGAATCGTTTTCTGGAATTCTGACTATATTATAGTGCACATAATTATGGCAAATCGTTGAATTGTTTTTTGATGATGATGTTTCTGAATATGTCAAAAATGTTAATATTTTTTTTTAATTTTAATGTCCATAAAGCACGTCTCTAGGATAATATAATTTTATAGGCACTAAACTTAAAATAGCTGTATGTGTCACGTATTCTTTGTTTCTTTGACGATAACGAGGCCTTAATATTGAAACAGGCAGAAATTACAGAACGCCACCTTCTTCGATCCCTACATACTCTTTTTGCTTCGATTACGTACACAGCACGCACGCCGCCGCGCTGGTTCCAAGTACTACGCACCTGAACTTTCATAATTTTATTATACATATTCTTTAATTTCGGACAACAATGATCCAACGTGTGTTATAATATAAAGCAAACAATAATGTAACTTATCACTAATGTTAGTCGTTACAATTCGATAGAGAAGAGAAGTACATATTGTGAAAATGAATAATTAGGTAGATCATAAAAGGTATACAATAATAAGCAGGTATAATTAGTACGAAAAATAACTTGAACAAGGTATTGGAATTCGTAACTACGAACTTTTATAATTAACGCTTTGTTGTTAACGTGACCTAACTATTTTCATAAAACTTCAGACTATTAACAAGTTCTTGCGTTTGTTCCCACAAATTGTTGAATTAATAATTAATTATTTATTCAGCCCTGTTTTGCAGAAAGTAGAAAAATATTAACAAACGGCGAAAATCAACTGTCAAAATGGCGATTCGGCTAGACCGACTGACAAAAATTGCTAGTTAAAAAAGACAGTAAATCGAGGTCGAAAATCAGCCTAGTATACATCCCCAGCTAATTCAAAATGCTTCTGACTCTCAAACTAGGAACTTAGTAAACTACCTATTTTATGAGTCATCAGTGGTATCTGAGTGGTAATAAAATTGCTGATTTAAAATATTACTGTACTTTTGTTTCCTAAGATTTGGTTGCGGTCACTGGGCGCGTATACAGTGATTTTACACCAAAAATATAAATCGTTTCCCTGCAATCATTTTGGTTCAATGTTACTTAATTTGATCAACAGAAGGCCAATTCTGGTACTTAAATAACGTTCAAATTCAAGTCGCAATCTCATTTCAGTGACAATCAATCGAAAACTAGTTAAAATTAATGTATGTAATGATATACTGCCCCTCTGAGAGCGTATATATCGACAACGTCGGTCTTTTAACACCCGGTCTTTTAACACCCGGTCTTTTAACACCCTGCATTGTAAATGTCTACTTACACTGTTCTGCAGGTGCTAGCTTGATGGTTTCTGCCCGCCCTGGTATCTTCTCGGAGCGCCACAACACCTTCACTATCTGATGATAAGCCACGGTCATCAGGAGAAGTGGTAGGCTGAAATAATAACAATTATTTAAAATCGAATTCTTTCTTTTTCCTAAACTCAAATTACCACTTCGTGGCATCCGTTTTCATTCGGTGGAAGACATAAAGGAGAATTCGTGGCAAGAACAGAACTCAATTCCGGAAAAAGAGTTTAAAAATGTTTAGATGATTGGATTTTTCGTTGGTGTGAGTGTATCGTTTCTGAAGGAGCATACTTTGAAGGTGATTAAATTTGCATGAATAACTAAAATTTTGTGTATTATTGATCTTTTCCTGGTACTTTCTTGACAGAGGACTAAGTTCCTATTGCCTGTAAATAGCCGACCTATTTATAGGCTAGGAACTTCCGTCTCACCGAATAACTGAACATTTTGAACTAAAGTTGGACTTAAGAGTAGTCGAAATGTGCAAAGTATGCAGGAAACGTCGCTGTACGTTTTCATAATAAAATTATACTAAATATTATTTTCTACATATTGCATAAACTCTTTTGGAGGTTTTAAATTACCATAACTGTCAAAATATTCAATGTATTTATTTACCTACCGCTACCCAATGAGTACCAGAGTTTTCAGAAGACAGACGTCACAGATGTAAAGATTGATCATCACATATTCTATCGGCAAAACTTCATCTGGTAATTGATCTCTCATAAACACACTTCGGAAGAATGGAATGTTATTCGAGTGTTTCAATAAATCTATATTGGTTAAAGCTTTATTGGGTAGCCGAGATTTCAGTTTTCTTTCTCCCATATGTAAATGACTAAACTATCCTTGTAATGTTTGAGATGTAATCCTTTTCCAAAGAATAACACCTCCATTTCTTGGTTGTGCCGTTCTGCTTCATTCAATTTCTTCTTAGAGCTGTTTTGTATGGGTCGTAGCATTGTAGTCGATTTCATAAAAATCAACTAAAGCGCACATCTCTAGTTACGGTTTACGAGAGTGACATCCCTAAATCATTCAAATTACCGGCGTGGGTTGCTGCTATAAATATACCCGCTGGACGCCTAACGTTCTCTTACCTTCGTATTAAGCAGGCCTTGTAGTAACTTTACATAACCCCGAGATAAACGGGTAAGTGCTCAGTGTTATTGCCTATACTCTTATTTGTGTCCTGTCAGATCGCATTCTTTATAAATCACTGTCTGCGTGGTGTGGCAGCTATTGTAATTGTTCTCGGCAGCCTCACTATGACTGTCGAGAAAGCTATGTACCTATAGTGGCTTCTGCCACGTCACCATTACTGCACCTCTCTGTGAATACGTGCGCATGCTTCTCGCATCCTACGCTATGCTTGTCTCGCCGCGCTGCGCCTAGCTGTTCGATTAAATCGCCTGGCCACGCGGCGAGGGACCTCCGAGAATGCCCGAGGCATGTGCACGGCATAACCTCTAATTGTAAGCCGCCACAATGGGTGAGTCTTCCTCCATCCGCCTTGCTTTGGGCTTACGGCTGGGAGACGCACACAGCGACGGAGGCTTGCAGTGGTCTGGCACAACGCTTACGGGAGCACCCGCCTCGCGCTGATTCCAAGGTTCCAGCCTTGGGAAACACGTCCTGTCTACCGCTGTCAGACGTCATTGCTGCCTCCGCCCTACCGCTGGAGAGTCGCCCGTCACGCGGACTACCCACGCGGCCGCTACCGCCGCCTAAACCTGCCATCCACGTGGCTCGCGGGTGCCCGAGACCCCACGCCCGCCACGTGTTGAGGCCCCTGCCTGAGCGGACCACGTGCCTACACATGGTCGTTCATCCCTGCGTGGTGCTGCCCACGCCTGGTGACCTCTGGAGACGCTCGTCTACCCTGCTGCCTGCCCTTTGACCCTCATGCCGGACCACGTGCTGCGGCGTAGCCAAGCCCAGGGCAGTAACGTTCCTTTCTTTCTACGATAGTGACCAGTGAACAAGTGCTTAGAGACCTGATAACCTACCTCCCTGGTTTCTGTGTCTCGTGTTTCACACCTAATAAATGTGTAAAGTGACCTATAGTTTAATTTCCTAACTACTACGAAACCCACTTGCCACAGCGTTAATTGCTTTTACAATAACAGCAGCACCTCCTGCTAAACTGCCAGCAGATAATCCAGCAAATATTGGTACTAAAGGAAGAAATCCCCCGTTTTTGGTACTGATATAATCCTATGAAATTTTATTGGTGCCTGATACAAATTCTTTAGCTATTGCGTATGCATACGCATATGCTAATTACATCAATGCTTTAATTTCGTTTAATTTTATAATGTGCTTTATAATATGGCTAACATTTTTGTTTTGAGTTTTCTTAAAACCAGCAACTATTTTTAATTTATTTAAGTTTTTGTTGTAGATACCTAATATGTCGAACAAAGGGAATTTTTGTCATTTGGAATTTTACATTTTACTATTTTACAATACTAGCAGCACCTCCTGCTCAACTGCCAGCAGCAGATAATCCAGCAAATATAATATACTAAAGGAAGAAATCCCCCGTTTTTGGTACAAATTCTTTAGCTATTGCATACTTACTTTCGCAGTTATAATATTAGCTAGGATTAAAAGAATTAATATATTAATTTATGTTTTCCTGTTGAACAAATTCGTTCACAGACAGATGAAGGTAGATAAACAAGTATTTTGGCTTAATAGTAGATTATTGCATCGAGCACAAAATAATTTATTATTGCACCGAGTGCCTGATCTAACAGGCACGAAAGCAATATAAATTACTTAAGGCGAGGTGCATAATCTGCTTTTCTTTCAACTATTACCTATAGGAATAGTAGATAAAAGAAACTCGTATCAAACAGTTAAAATAGAAGTTTAATTATTGAAATTAAAAGTTATACTTGAGCAATTATTAAACGTAAGGTTAAGAGTTTTGTTGGGCAAATTTATATTTAAATTTGGAACAAGTAGGATAGAAACGAATAATACGTACGTAAAAAAAGTATTAATATCGGCTGGCTGAATAGAGCTAATCTATTGAGATTGGCACCTTTTGGTGCGATAAAAAAAAACTGTGCAATAATGAAATTTCATATATTTTTATTGCTCTAGAGCATTAAAGACTCGCTTTGTACTGAGTTTTTAGTGTGATTGTGATGAAATTAAAGCATAGTTGGAAGAAAAATAAATTATTTCTCTTGTTTGTATTTTATATGCATATTGCACATAATATACAGGGAAGATAATTTATTAATTTTAAGCAAAAGTTTGGTTTATTATTCAGTTCAAGCTCAAATGAAAACCAATTTGATGTTCCCAGTTTATGTAAAGCTATCCGATTATAAAATCCAATTTCTCTCTGTCAGTCTGTATTCTGAGAACGTCCGGTTTTATTAAAATAGACTAGCCGTATAAGGCTCGTTTCCGAATAGAAGCCGTGTGGTTCAAGAGTAATTTGCGAGTAGGGTTACTATTTCTAAATTTGAATCAACTCAGCCTATCGCAGTGCACTGCTGGACAAAAGCTGTATTCCGCCTATCGAATCCAGTCTCTCCCAGCCACCTTTTAAAGGTAGTCGGTCAAGCTTGACTAAAACACGTACATTGCAAAAAAACCGGATGGTTTAATTTTTAAAATTAATTCTTCTGAAATAATTCCACTTTAAATAAAAAACCCCTGTACTCTAAAAGTCCGGAAAAATGAGAAGGCCGGACAATTCCGGACGGATTTACGTGGGATGATCCTGCGGTTGTCGGTCATCCCGTAATTGGGTGACCATGCGTTGAAGTCGAGGCCTTTCCGTAGCCAGCCGTAAAATATTTATCCGCATCTAGTAAGAAAAGCTGTCAGGTAAAGCCGACCTAGTTGGAATAAATTTTGGGATACAGGTAGGCTCTCGCCCCGAAAATGTTCCACCTTAACGACTTAACGAAATTGGTTGATTTTTGGCACACAGATAAACTATAACCTGGGCATAAAATAGGATACTTTTATCCCTGTAGTAATTTCCCATGGCATAATTTCTGACCTTTACGTAAACGAACCGTAACATTAAAGTTATATGGTCCAATTTCCAATGCCCGGTTACTTGCCGCGGGGCTCACGGGTAGCGCGTCACGTGGAATAGGTACAACGGAAAACTGCAGCTGGCAGAATCCCGCAATATCGCAGCATAAATTTAAGAACTATGGCCCGATTTACACGAAACAATTTGTTGGGTTTTCGAGGGTGTTGAAGCCAATATTGAGGTAAATATGAAAATCCAAGATGGTGCTGCAATTTTTTTTTTAATTATTCGAGTTAAAGAAAAACCGTAAGAACCTTGAAGGTTTTCCCAAATGTTTTTTTTTCAGTAGTCATTTATGAAAAAAAAAACGTCGAGTAAGTAAGTAACAGGCCTGCCTCCTATTATGTACTTAAGAATTAAACCTATCTGATTAAATGTGGGTGCACCTACTATACAACATAG
Source organism: Dasypolia templi (assembly GCA_963555695.1). Taxonomy (NCBI): domain Eukaryota; kingdom Metazoa; phylum Arthropoda; class Insecta; order Lepidoptera; family Noctuidae; genus Dasypolia; species Dasypolia templi. Next base: position 5,336,985 of record OY743156.1, read on the forward strand.
CTTAATTTTGCTATCGCATAGTAAGGGGTCATTTATCAAATTAATTATTTATTTATTTAATTGAAACGGCTAAAACCAATTACAAAAATTAAAGACACAGTTTTAACACGTACCCGGTTCAAAACCGACACCTAACTTCGCTGTCAAAATTTAATAAATCCCCTTAAACCTTTATAATAAGTGCACGAGGAATTAAATTAATAGGTTCTAACTAACTAACCTAACCTATTCATTTGGTATAAACTGGTACCTATTAGCTAATAAGTACCCGTGTATAATATGCATTGATCAATGGTCATTGTTCTTTAAACGCCATTACAATCAGAGCGCAGTTAGTGCGACAAACTGCGAGAAATTGTCCGTTGTCTGTGAGGCCATTGGCTTCTATGATATATTTGATCGAGAGTCTGTTCATTTGAATTGTAAAGGACTGATGTTCGGTCAAGTTAACGATATTAATTGATGATTTTGTATACTATTGAAAGATAGACAAAAGACAAAATTTAGCGACACTTATCATAGGTTTCGTTTTGGAAAGAACCATAGATATCGAAAGTTGAAATTGAAGTAGGTACTCGTTATCAATGATAGCTTTATTTTATAGTATTTTGACGATGCAAGTCATTTAGTGCTTCGATTTTATTGTATGCCACAGGCACGAAACTTCCATCGTATGATTGGGCCTTTAAACATGCGTTCACACCAGCGCAGATTCGGTTTTTTACCGAATGCCGCAAAAATCCAGGTACAGCAAGTCGGGCGATGGACGCGCATGCGGTGGGGCCGCGAGTGGGGAGGGACAACCCCACCGACCGACGACGACTACTGAGCGCTTTCCTGCAAAAAACCGAATAGCATATTCACACGATGACACACCACTCGGTTTTTTACAGAAAAACAAAACCGAACGCCGTGTGAACAGAGTATTCGGTTCTGCCATATACAAATAAAGAAAATAAATTAAAGTTTTTCGGCGTTTTTTGTCTTGTGGTACGGCGGTGGTGTGGAAGTTTTGTGTGCGGGTCCTACTCACAGTTGGCCGGTCATTGTTTTGTTGTTTCTTGTAACTGTTTTCTAAGAATTATCGAAAATAAAATCTTCTTTACGCAACTTCTGTTATTGTTTTCTTTTCGTTCTGCGAAAATCTCGTAATGTGTTATTTTTTTTCATGAAACCGGGGTTTTATTCTTAATGCGTGATTCGAGAGTATCATATTCTTAGAAATTGTGAATAGCTGGTTTTTTTGGCGGCTTATAAAGACCCGGTTGATGGCAATAGGCTCGCTCCGTGTTACAGGGGATTTATACATAACTGGCGAAATGAGGGTGTCTACTATAGGTACTGATTAATATATGAATATTTATCGTGTACCAGCAGTATATGGGTAATATTATTTACGTTGTATGTGTGAAAATACCAATTACTGAAAAATATGCAACTGGTGTGTACCGTGTTACTTTTTGCAAACTCTCCGGAGACATCCCTTTGTATATATTGTGTACTGTACGTAAATTTTAATTTATCTGTGAAATTACATATGTTATTGTACATTTAATGGCAGTTGTGGTTTAAATATTTGCTTATCAAGTAATTTCCCAGACTTTACAAAGTAATACAGGAAGGTAGTCCTTGAAACTTAAATGATGAACGATATTATTTCTAATAATGGCTTGTTTAACAACACCCTTCTAAAATATTCCAAGTTTCAAACAGTTCATAGTTTCAAGATTGATAATACTGAGAACTCTAAAAACTTAGTGGTGATAGACTACAATTACTTACCAAAGTATCAAACTTAGTACGATTTGGCAGAAACTTTAGAAACAGTTGCTTAATGAACTATATATATTAAATATACTATTTTCTGACCTTGGCTTCGCCATCCCAGTCCACGTGTGGATTACACGGGACGTAGCTAAACATAATCTCCACACCCTGGCTAGAATGCCCTTCTAGCAGAGGTCTGTCCCTTCTGGGAACAAAGGCGTGATTGGTTTTTACGTAAACTACTTGGTTTGAACGAAACTTTGTTCACCTCTTAAACAATAAGGCCAAGTTGGAGTTGCACCACAATGCAAAAGACGCCGCAAAAAACGCGTTTCTTGTATGAAGAGTATGGAGACGCCCTTAAATTTTTAACTGTACTTAATTTTTATTATTTGTTGTTTAAGCAGCAATAGAATTTCAACTGTCTACCTATTACGGGTTATGAGATACAGCCGGCTGACGGACAGACGGACGGACGGACGGGTAGCAGAGGCTTAGTAATATGGTTCCGTTCGCACTCTTTGGGTTCGGCCTATAACCGACAAAATGTGGCCTCCCCCTCCTCTCTTTGGAAAGCGAATGTACCTTCGAGGAATATTGGCGTTACTTTGAAGGATATTGTAAAATAGTATCTTCTGCCGACTCTTTTGTCAAAAAAGAAAAATGCCTTTGGGATTGGGTGACTTGCAGTTCTTTCTCATTTTTCTGAATACAAATTCTGTCTGTATGCGAAGCCTAAACGGTCCTTTAAAAATAATGTAATATTCAGCTTTTAATGCAGATAGGGCTTAAATTGTTTTGTATACTGAACACTGACTCTTAAGAGGGTTCATACTGAAAGTTAAAACGTCGCAAATGGCTGTCAAATATTACACTGTTTTGATAAATTTATCAATATCACATGCACCATCCTATCTATTTTCAAGCTATGTGTGGGTCGGCTTTTAGTCTAACCGGACGAAGCTGAACACCAGTATTTTACATGAAGCTGCTACCAATATTGCAAATTATTTCTGTGTAGTGCGAAAATATTGGTTCCTAGTGCCCGTGGTTCCCTTATAAGTCTCGATCCCGAGGGAATATCAGGTTTAATAGTAGTCCTATTTAATCCAGTTATGAAATTTGGTACATCGTTGGTCCATGTTACACCTTAAACAAAACTTCAGTATCACGATATTCGTGATTGAAATTCGTAACAAATATTTTTGTGCCCAGAACAACTATAAACTTGTTACCGCCGCGAATCGTATTTTTATCAAAATAGAACTTATTGACTAGCAAATTGCAAAAAAATACACAAAATAATTCGAAATACGCGGGCTACCCTGGCAGTTGCGCTTTTACAAAAAAAAAAATATACAACATGAAATACAATTAGAAAACAAAACTCAAAATAAGTGAAATTTTTGCATGAACATAATTGTAATGGTTTAAAATGTTGCCACAAGAGATGAAAGATGAAAGGGTATGAGTGAGAGTGATATGTAAGATTTGATTTGAACATGAATTAACACAAAAAAGGATATTTATTGGTTAGTTTGTCCACTCCCGTACCTCAGAGACTGATCTCCTTAACAATGTAAGGTAATAAGTACGTTAAGGTATAAGTAGTTGACTTACAAAAACTGTTGTAATTTCTGCACATTCGGAGCAATGCAATGAAATCTAATCCAATCTTGGTTCCGACGTTCTCTACGTTGAGACCAAGATATGATTCGCGGAAAGGGATGTGAAAAACCCTGGATGTTTATTGTTACGAAGTTTTGGAATGAAAACGAATAGTTAAAGTTCTTAAACGCAGCTTGTAGTAGAAGAAGAAAATATAGAAAATTTGTTTTTTAAAGAATTCGTCAGAATGAAAATTCAAATGAAGTAAGAACATAAATGCCGAAAACACCTTCCTTAAAAATGAACTGGCTGAGCTACAAATACAACACATGGACTTAGCTGACCAGCACAGACAACTACAACATCAAGTGTCAACATTTCAAGCGTGAAGTGACACCCACGAAATGGCTTTGAACCATATTTCAGAACTTTAGCAGAAATTATGTGAAGCCCATAAGGCCCTATCTCTCTCAGTCTGCCAAGGTCAGTGAACAGGTTGCAAACACAAATAACCTATTTTATGAACTGGTAGGCAGTAAGCCAAAATCTGTGTGTGAGCCAGCTGTAACAATAGATTTGACTGGTGACGATACCATACCACTGTGACCTATTGCTATGAGTCACAATAAAAAAAATAAAGAAGTTAATTAAACGGTCACAAAGAGCCATTAAAAACAAAATATTTCAAATTTGAATCTATCCCTTAGAAAGGAACGTGATAGTCTACACCGCCACATGCGAACAACGCATCACACTGACGTCACACAAAATCCTGCATCGCGCAAGCAGAGTTTACCGCGCAACTAGCATATATACATCGTCGCTTGTAGTGAACTTTCCTCATATCTCTTCACTGGTGACCCCGAGTATGAACGTCAGCGCAGCCTTCGTGCAACTACTTCAGCGTGACGTCATCGTCATCACTCCCGCCAGTCACACAGCCAGCCAGCAACCGTTGCAGGACCTGGTCATCACCGTCAGCCTCATCAGCAACCTTGGCACAGCACACTGCACATTCAGCCGATCCACAAGCAGAGCACTAAATCCCTCTCCTGATCGACACCAGCAGTCAGCCACCCCGACTCACTGGGGCATCTTCGCAGACAGTTCCAACTCACCGTGAACTATGCGACACCCGGTTCCAACCCACTGGAACCCCAACCGGCACTGGCAAGCAACGAAAGATACACGACATAGTCTACTATCGACCTCCGGTCTCCGGAGGGGAGTGATGTGGGGGCATCTTCACAGCTACATGCGAACAACGCATCACACTGACGTCACACAAATCCTGCATCGCGCAATCAGAGTTCAACGCGCAGCTAACATATATACAGCATCCCGATATCAATCTTCGGGCAGTTAACCACCAGATACGACATCCATCTGGTCTAAAGATATTCCGTTTTCTAAAGAGTATGAGTTAACTTTATATCCTGTTCCTCATATCTCTTCAAGTTGTACTATTGAGTTAAATAAATGTAGGGAAAAGTATGATATTGATATTAAGCTCCTTTATAATGATATTCTACACAAGGAGCACTTGCTGAAGGTTATTTTTGAGAAATATGAGCCGTCACAACAACAACTGAGTGAGGGATTGTTTGAGGCTGGGGAATTACTGGAATTGGTAAAGTGCAATGCTGAGAGATATGAGTCTCTGACTAATAATCTCTCATGAAACTGTGCCAACCAACCACCACCTCCTCAGCCTGAGGAGCATTCTAGACACTAAAATTGTAGTTGTGGAGGTCACTCCGGATAACTTTTTAAACTAGCTAGTAAGACAACAGAAATTACCGCTACAAAAAACCAAATATTATTAGAGAGTAGTAATAAGGTATCTTCTGGCAATTTAACTCATAATGATAAGAAACCAAAGGGAGTGCAATACACTTTTAAATTATTTAATCAGAATATTCAAGGTTACTCTTCCAAATTAATAGAAATAGAATTGTTTTTGGAAAATCCCTAGTTAGATGTCATTTGTTTAACAGAGCATTGGTTTAAAATTATCAAGTACTGTCAATTAACTATGAAAATTATTGTGTAGTAAGCCATTTCAGCCGAAAACATATGATACATGACGGGTCATTAATTTTAGTTAAAAACACGATTAAATCTAAAGAACAAAAAGACGTCATCAGTCTGTCTGTTGAACACATTGAATTGTCATGTAATGAGCTTGTTAAGCATGTTATAGTTTGCGTATACAGACCTCCAGGTTACTAGAATCCATGTGTGTTTGATTCTGTTATGGAAGATGTGGTAAAGAAACTTAGTATTAGTAGTAAGTCAATAATCATATGTGGTGATTTAAATATTAATTTATCAGAAAATAACTTCAATACTGTCATATTATGAAGTCTTTTTGGGTCATTTGATTTGTCAAATGTTTTTATTGAACCTACCCGAGGGACAGTTTCTTCTGCCACTTGTATAGATAATATTTTTTGTAACTTCGATGACTTACACAAACAAATTGTAAATAAGTTGCCATCTGATCACAATGGACAAACAGTACCATTTTGCTCCTAATTGTCTTTACATAAAGTTCAAATGAGGTTTAGGCCAATTACATGGTAAAAATTTAGAGAAATTGAATAACTCTTTGGCCTTATTGGTCCAAATTTTTTATAATAAATATGACCCAAATGAATTCTATGCCGAGTTCTTTTCACTATTAAACACACAATTTATTGAACATTTTCCACTGAAAACCAAAAGTATTTACACGAAGTTCTTATTTAGTGAATATGCGACTCCAGGTATTCGTAAAAGCAGGGAAAAATATTTTGAACTTTATTGTCTAAAGCAACATATGAATAATAGCTTTCATCGGTATGTTGCAAAATATGCTAAAACTTTAAAAATGTGTGCAAAAGTGCTAGAGCTAAATATTAGCAATAAAACAAAATCTGCTGATGATAAGATACAAAATACCTGTCTAATAATAAATAATGAAACAGGTAGGAAATAACAGCGTAATACTGAATTTAATTTAGAAACTGCACATGACCCCATCAACTTAGATGTAGAAGTAGCTCAGGAATTGGAAAACTTTTTTGCTAATATCCGCCGAAATACTACTGAAGCTTCAAATTCCTCAACCGAATTCTCTGCTACCTAACTTAGAAAGAATGCAAAGGCATGCTCTTTTAGAGTTTAGGTTTCAGCAAACAAACCTCAAAAATAAAATCAACAGATCTCTGGGGAATGTCTGTAAAAGTCTGTAGAACTATCACCGAAACCATTGCGCCGTATTTAGCTGTCATATTTAACACCAGTGTAGACCAAGGGGTCTTTCCGGATCTCATGAAACACAGTCAAGTAGTTCCTTTTTTCAAATGCGGTGATAGTAAAGAACTCAACAATTATAGGCTTGTGTCAATTCTACCACTTCTCAGTAAGGTGTTTGAAAAGTTGATGCTGAATCAAATGTTACGTCACTTTAATAAAAATTCCATCTTTCATGGTCAACAGTACGGTTTCACCAAAGGGCGTTGTACTACTGAAGGTGGTGTCACTCTAATAAAGAACATTTTGGGAAGAAGCACAAGATGCGACCTCTCTAAGGCGTTTGATTGCGTAAACCATGAGACCCTTCTGCTGAAACTGGAGCACTTGGGGGTAGGAATACAGCTCTTTATCAACTAAGATCATACCTGAAAAATATAAAGGTTAATGTTCAAGTAAACAGCATAAACTCACTAGGGTATGAAATGGCAATGGGCGTTCCTCAAGGTTCGATATTGGGTCCAATCTTCTTCTTAGTTACCATTAATGATTTACCCCAATTACTTAAAAAAACAACTGAAGATGGTGTTATTTGCAGATGACACATCACTAACCTTTAAACTAGACCAACGGTCACAAAATCTTGAAGACGTTAATACCTCGATTCTTCAAGTCCATGATTAGTTTACGGTAAATTATTTGGTACTAAATGAAAGAAAAATCAAATGCATTCGATTTAACTTACCTAATGTTAGAAGTAGCGAATGTGACATCATATTGAATGGAGAAAAACTGGAATTTATTCATCAGATGGTTTTCCTAGGTATCACGCAGGACGAGAAATCACAATGGAGACCACATATAACATCTCTTGCGGGGCGGCTCGGCCGCTTATGCGGTTAGAAAGATAAGACAGTTAACAGATGTAGAAACCGCGCGTTTGGTCTATTTTAGCTACTTCCAAAGCATAATGTCGTATGTCATTTTACTGTGGGGTCGGGCTGCTGATATTGATTCCAATTTTATTTTGCAAAAGAGAGCTGTCAGAGCCATGTACAATCTTCCTGGGCACGAATCTCTCAGGGAACTATTTAAAGGGATTAATGTTATGTAAGTACCTTGCCAATTCATTTCTGAAAACATTATTCCATCTACATCTTTCTAATAAAATAAGTGATAGACATAATTTCAATACTAGAAATAAAGATAAAATATATCAACCACTTTTCAGATTATATAAAGTGCATACATCAGTTATGGGGTACTGTGTTCAATATTATAACAAAATACCTTGTGATATATTGCAATTAAATGAAAGAAAATTTAAAAAATCAAAAAAATGTACTTTTGTAAACAAGCATATTACAAATTAGAGTATTAAATACAAGATAATTATGAATGATTGGAAATATGATGGTCCAGCTCCATAGAACGATCCAGCCTCGACAAAATCATACCGGTTGCTTATTTAATTGAATAATTTGTTATTTTTACTCAACTCACTTACTGACTTATTCCTAGTAAACATTTTTCGGAAAAACACATACGAGTACTTTCACAATGTTTGTCAAAATGTGAGCACCATGTACCTATCACGTGATTGATTTATCTGTCTTTGCTTTATTTTAAATTCTTTTTAGCAATTGTGGTATAGAATTTTTATTCTTAGTGCATCGCCTTAACATTTAGAAATATAATTAATGTTCAAAAAATATTGTAAAATATTTTAAAAGAGTAACGGTGGAGTTTCTTGCCCCTTCTTCTCCATACGTACCCACCTTTTGGAAGGGGCGCCAGAATCAATTCTATTTTAAATGATGAAGTTCAGAAGTGCCTTCTAATGTGCCTATTTGAAATAAATGCTTCCACTTTGACATTGAAAAATTAGGTCTGCGAAAATAAAAACATCATGTTTGTCATTCATGGTTTTCGAGGGTGCTGAAGCCAATAGTGAGTTCAAAATGAAAATTGAGTGGAAGAAAAAGCGTAAGGAACTTAGTTTCTGACGGGGTCCCCCGACCGCACACGATTTTATACGTTTTTCACGTTGCCAGTGACAAGCAATTTCCCATAATGGGGTTTTCCTTATCTCTATAAGTAATATGGTCTCAGTATCAATACATGCTGTATCCGTAACCAGGATGAGTCCGACATCCGAACATGCGTTGTCAAGGATGATACCTACTCCTTGACTTTATTTCGATAAATCATGAGAGTAATTAGTAACTATTTCAGGATTGTTATGATTATTACTTGCTCTTTCATTATTATTCTGCCTTTGGGTACCTAATATTTTCTTTTTGATGTTAATGTACATACTTGCTTGATGTACATAATAGAATAACTATTCTAGTCTATTGTGTGTTGGTTGAAAGTTCAAATATCTCAAGATAAGATACATATTCTTCATTGTTATAAGTCTCTAATTATAATGCAATAAGAGAGTTTTATAGTAACAATGGCCTCACTTTTTTATTATTATTTACATATTTTAAATTTAATTCATAAAAATTTAACCAATGTCAAAATCAAGAAGAACCAGAATTTCATCAATTTAAATTCCATTTAAATATAACTTTTTACCGATGTTACCAATCTTTCAATATTAGCGCTTATTGCTCAGTAAGTTAGGTTACTTCTCGGGTTCATCGTTTTTTTATGTGTTAAGCCCAGCATTGAAAATCCAACATAGAAGTTGAAGATCCAGTGTGCGAAAACACCCCACCACGTTACTTACGCGAGGTCGAATACTCAAATTGTTTTCAGTCCCTCGCCAATGTCAAAACATCTCCAAAAAAACAAAACCAATGCCAGAGATCGTCTAGAAAAATAAATAGAAAGTTATACCAATGCCAGAATTTTTCTCCAAATTAAAGAAAAAGCAAATAACCATGATCCCAAAAATCAAGCTTCATTATTTTACGAGTTAACAGCCTTCTTCGTAAACAGAATTGAAATGAATTAATTACTCGTAACGTACGTAAGAATGAGGTAAGGTACCACACTGCTAATGAAAAATACAAATTAATTTGTGAAACGACAAAATCTTGGAGTGTTCTGTTATTTTCTCATTGAATTAACCGAGGTTAAGAAAACGTTAAAAAATTAAAATGTGAGACTGGTTTTTAAAGAAAATCTCTGCCGAGTTACCGTTGGAAAGTATGCAGAGTGACTGACTGGTAATTAGTGACCGATGCTTAAACACATGATTGTACTCTTCATATCAAACAACTTTCTCAAAGTTTTTTTTTTGCCGCTCGTTGTACGGTAGTACCTGTCATATGAACATGTGACCGGACGGGGTCATGCGCCTCACAGCTGATTGCGCGCGAGTGTTTCGTGCGGTCGATTTTAATAAAGAGAAAAATGCATGGTAAAGGTGGATTGATTAATTGTGTTTGTAAAGGATAAGTCACTTATTAAATCACAGCTAATGGTGTATTATTCTTGTTAGGAACTTACTCAGTATTTTATTGGGGTGATTGGGGTCATCCGCTAAGTAATTTAAAAAAAAGTTTCTTTGGGAAAGTTGTTTGTTATGATGAGTACAATCATGTGTTTAAGCTTTGGTCACTAATTACCTTGAAAAACTTTTGTGCTTCTAATGATGCATACTTTTTTAAATACTTGTGCCTCTTTTTAACTTTCTGGCCTTTTCTTAGTTGGTCGCAGTAATTAATAGTTATAATAATCTGTCGTATCTCCACGTTGACTTCGTGGTGATGCTGGCGCGCTCCTGAACTCTGAGTCTGTGTCGGAAGAGTTTAGTTTGCCGAAACAGGTCTAGGTTAGGTGAGAAGCCAGACCAAAAGATATACATATACCCGCAGGGCAGGATGTGGTAAGCTGTTCGGCAGTAGTGACCCCACGGAGCCTAACTCCCGGAAGAAGTTTGCCTTTATTGGCCGGCTGAACACTGGCGAGGAACACAGCTTCCACCTCTTTCTTGCCTTAATTGGCCACCTTGAGTGGAGATTCGCGTAAACAATCGTACTCGGAGGAAGGAAGTATTCCAGATTCTGGTAGGAATCTTGACCATCTTCCGGGCGCTGGGATTGTCCTGATAGCTGTGGAATACCTATCCACTCCTCAAGTACCTCAGGACATGTTGCCCTCTTGTCGCTACGTCACAATGTGCTATTGACAGTTTCCAGAGCGCATGTCATCCCCTGCCATTTCATCCGTGTATATTATATAACATTGGCCAAGCAGGGGCAGGACATACTTGTTTCTTAGTACAAGGTAACCAGTCCACTATAGCCACCGAAACCCATAGCCCAATTATTATGTTTTGTTACCATGTTCTGCAATAGTCCTGCACCAACCGGGGGTCCTTGGGTGCACTTGCATAGTGCATACGTGGATAATCGTCGGACATTTAATTTAAAGTTGACGTAGTATATTTAGGATACCAAAGTAGTTATTATTTGAGGTTCACAAAAACAGCTTTAATTTTATATTTTAATGTTAAATAATTTTTCTAGCATAGCAACATCTGAATTATTTGAGGTTCGAAAAAATACTTACCTATACTCGTAGTACAGTCGACTTCGTAATTTCTTTTTTTCACTAACACTTCTACGCATAATTAGCCAATACTGTTCCCACTGCTGGGACACAGGCCTCCTCTCGGTGAGAGAGAGTGGGCCGTAGTACACCACGCGGGTCCAGTGCGGGTTGGTAGATGTCACATGTCTTCGAATATTTCCCGGTTCCCTCACGATGTTTTCCTTTAAACTTTTGAGAGCAGCACTTGTTTCCAATCAATGACCAATGACCTATAACTTTTAAGTCGCGGTCGTTACGATTGAGTCACCACTGCTCTCACACTAACTTTAAGATACACCTAAAAGTAGACAAATATCTCAAGAGTAGATGGCTAGTCTTCGCTAATATTAGTATAATAATAAATTAACCACATTGAAATAACTCAATGATGTCTGTGTCTCATAATGGATGTCAGAAAGGGTCCCGCGGTACTAAGGATCTGCTCCATATAGATATGGCCACAATCCAACAGGTTCGTAGATCCCGGAAAGATTTGTCGACATGATGGATACATTATAAGAAGGCCTATGACTCGGTGCCACATACATGGATCATTAAAGTGCTGGAGTTGTACAAAATAGACGCAACACTACGCACGTTTTTGATGTCGTGTATGGGGCAATGGAGAATTGTCTTTTTTCCTTCTCTATCCAGGATGTCGACAAATCCACAGAACAGGACGAGGGATCGATTACTCGATCAAGATTGACAGCGGAATATTTCAGGGCGATAGCTTGAGTCCACTTTGGTTTTGCTTAGCCTTTAATCCTCTAAGCACACTGTTGAATGATTCAGGTCTAGGCTATCGGTTGAGAAACCGTGGTCAGGTAATATCACACCTTATTAACACGGGTGATTTGAAACTCTCTGCCGCCAACAATTTACGACCAATGAAGCTACTGAAGGTAATAGAAACGTTCAGTAGGGGGATCCGGTTGGATTTTGTTGTGGACAAATGTGCAATTATGCATGTCCTGCGAGGGGGGGTTATGGAATCCGAGGGAGCCCAACTTACGGATTCTATACACCGTAGATCCCTCTCCTCAACCGAAACCTACAAATATTTGGGTATGTCAGAAGCATTAGGCGTTAATGCTGCCGACAAGAAACAATCGTTGAAGGAGCGCTTCTTTGGCCGCCTGAATAGTGTTACAGTCTCTTATCGGGCGGAAATACAGGTTCTTCTTCAACGGTTGGGTCAACCCGGTTTCGATATACTCATTTGGACTCAAATGGACTCAGACCGAACTCGACGGGTAGGTACAGACCTTACGTATACTGTTGACTGCAAACCGGATGCATCACTCAAGACCATCGGTGATGAGACTGTATATCCCGCGGAAGTGCGAGGGTCGAGCCTTTTTAAAGACCCTCCACAACCGCGAGATTTGCAGTCTCAGGAAATATTTCCTTGAAACTGACGTGCCCTAGCCACTTGCATGACACATTCTTGTAGACAGGATTAACAATCAGCAACTTGCTCTGTCAATCAATCAGTACAGCCTTGTGGAATCAGAAGTACTGTACTACAAGTATGTGCCTGACTTAGTTCTCAAAAATGGAAATAAGACATTGTACTGTGATCGATCCATCATCACTGACAGAAAGAAAAGAAAGAAAAACGTTTATTTGCGGTTAACATGATGCAGTGATCGAGTACAAACACCAAAAATAACAAGTTAAGGGGAAATATGCGTCACATCCATGCAAAACGGCCAGCGCTCAGCTTAGCATCGCTTAGCTCAGCTTAGAGGACTATTGTTGCCAATAAGCTTGATATAGTGGTGTTGGATCGATTAGAGCGGCGCGCAATGATTATTGACATAACGGTCCAAGCGGAAAGCCAATAATGATAAACAAATCAAGTATCTTGACTTGGCTCGCAAGGTTGTCGACATGAGGGATATGGACTCAACAATCATTGTGCCGATATTCATAACAGCCAATGGCTTAATAGCCAAGAACCTCAACCAACACCTGCACCCTAATTGCGTAACACATTTTCGTAAACGATTACGACTAATCTGTTTGATTTTGACGGTTCAAGAACATTCATTGCGTTCTATATATTGTTGAGCAGACTTTTTATCGAACTTAAGAAGCAATGGATTGGCAATCTGTTTCAAAACGATTCAGATTCCGATTGATTGTGTATTACGCAATTAGGGTGCAGAGGAAGCTCTCGTTGAGCAGCTGGATCAAGGGCTTGATTCAGAAAGCGGTACTTCTGGACATGGCTCGCATTGTCAGGAGGTTCCTCTCTCTGGAGCCCTGACGTAGCTTGGACCCTGTTCCCGATACCGGTGGGATACTATTTTATGTATTTTTCCACAGACACTAAAGCCATAGACAAGAATGTTACGTCGGGTCCTTACACGCGGTTTGCGTTGGAGCTAAAATATTTTACAATTTGTATTATTTTACTTTACGTATTATTTTAATTTTATCTTTTTCTGTAACTGCCCTTGACTTCACAGAGGGCCCTATCAGAATACCAGCGCTGTGACAATTATGTAAGTGTTGTAGCGTTATGCTAAGATGAGGGCCTTTTGGCCTCATACAGGATTTTGTATTTTTGGTGTTTGTTTGTTTTATTATTATTATTATAAATAATCTTTTACAAAAAAAATAAAAAACAATTCCACTTACGTGTAAATGAAAATCACTTTTATGATGTGCCAGACAAGGTCGCTATTTGAAGACCAGGTTGCGACGCACTGGACCAGGTACTCTAACTCGAAGCGAAGAGGCACTGACTTCTCAGTTGTCAGTACCACAAGCTCTGGGGCATCTGGGGTAAGAAAAAAACTAATATAAATACCAAAAACATCGTAAGGACACCAGCACCACAATTGCGTAATGCACTCTCATTCACGATCCGCGGGTTTTGAAGGACTCCTTATCCATTGCATGAAAGATTTGGAAAAATCGTCTGCTAAACAACGTGGCTGAACCGTCAAAATGAAGGGCAATATAATCGATTGCCGTTGTATTTGTGGTACGCAATCACCCCGTTGGACTTATAATCAACTGGCTTTTGTCCGCGGTTTCGTCCGCGTGGAGGTCGGAAATTATCCCATGTGAACGTACTACCAGGATACCATGGTCTATCTGTGTTCCAAATTGCGCCGCAGTGGGCTGGTATCTGTAAGAATCTTTCATGTCTGAGTTTATAATTAACGAAACGCAGAACTTAAGGTTCACATGAATTAATTAGACAGGTTCCTAAGGTAGTGTGTGAATTCGAACTTTATACCGATAACGTTAAAGTTCTAAATACAAATAGTAAGCTCAAAAACGTAAACTCGTCTACGGAAAAATCACTCTCTAAAAAGTACAAAACAAGACATAGGCACAAAAATGGTCAGGATAAAGCCGCGGTTGCATGCCTGTATACCATGTGGGTACCAGGAACACATATAAAATAATAATGGCTTGCGACCACGACTATATCTTGACCATTTTAGGGCTCCGTAAGTCCTAATGAAAAACGGAATCCTTATAGGATCACTCGTGTGTCTGTATGTCTAGCACGACTATACTAGGAGTAAGTGTTATGATTTTAAAATGTCTATGTCAGTACAATATCACCAATAAAATAAAAAGAAATACTGCACACTGCAAAAAAAAACCTACTAAAAACGTATCAAATATAAATAAACAATGCATAACATAATCGGCCTATTATGTTGCCACTGCTGGGACACAGGTCTCCTCTCTGTGAAAGAGAGTGAGCCGTAATCCACCACGCGGGCCCAGTGCGGGTTGGTAGATATCACATGTTTTCGAATTTTTGGTTCTATAACATGCCGGTTTCCTCGCGATGATTTCCTTCACCGTTTTGAGAGCAGTGGTGATGAAATAATTCACAAAAACTAAAGCGGCTGTCTGGGTTTGAACCTACGACCTCCAACTTGTAAGTCGCGGCCGTTACCACTGGGTCACCACTGCTAAAATGTGCTAAATAAGTCCATTAATTTAATACCCAACACGATATATTTAAAAACAAATACTTCATTTCGTTATATTCAATTTAATTTGACTTGACGTCTTATAACCAGTGGACTATCAAGACGCTTAAAACCTCATCTATCAAATTATGATAAGAAGGGATGAGGGAACAGATGAACATATATATTCATACATATGTCGGATCAGGGGTGGCCGAGATGTTAAACATCGGGTCTACTTCACAATCCGACACATTTTAGTGTGCGCACTGTAGTGGGTACTCGAACGAAAAGATAATTCGAATTAAAATAACTTTAATACACTGGTTAACGAAATAAACACGTGCAACGGAAACAGACACTTGCGTTGCTACTGAGCATTTGCCAAGACTGTCCAAGCTCGACCGTTTTCTGTTGACTGTCGCAACACTCGGCCTTTCCGCCAGTCCTCACTGCATCCTCTCCACCGACGATCGTGTCCAAGCGGTAGGGCTCGCTTGCGTTTCCGATCACATGACCATTCGTTTATGAATCAAATAGATAGATGTCACTGTCCGCTGTACTGTGGCGCCATCCATCCACGACACATATATTTATACCGGTCAAAATCATAACCCTCTTTTTGCTTTGCCGTAGTCGGGTAAAACATTATTTAATACCAAGACTACTAAATACCCAGTAATTTTTTATTCACTATATCGCAGTCGGAATAACGGTCAAAATACAATACCAGACTCAAATCTTACCAAAATAGAACTTATTTCGTAACGAGACGGAGAATGTTCTTTATTTACACCGGAATTCACCACTATGTTTGCAAACAACCAATAAAATCTAGTACTTCTTTTTTTGCAAACACATTTAACACATGAAGCTCATAAAACATATGTATACATTCAACTAAGCTCATTCCTAATAATTACCCTAAAAACATTCTGACAAATCAAATTGAAACAACCCAAAGTTTGCTCAAGTTAATTCGGAAAACAACTTAACATCTACCAAGTTGGGGCAATTAGAAAAAGTTTGTTTTGCAGTCAAAAGTTGGATTTTAATCTAGGTGTATTAAAAAGTTTTAAGTATAATTTGAAAAGACTCTCTCTGTGAGAGGGAGTGGGCCGAAATCCACCACTCAGGCCTAGAATCACATGGCTATCGCGTGTCTTTAAATGTTTGCTTAGGACATACCGATTTCCTCATGATGTGTCATAAAAGTTTCTTCGTCCTTTTGAGAGCAGTGATAATGAAATAATTTACACAAAATGAAGTGTCTGTTTTGGTTTGAACCTATAACTCGTAAAACCCTGCAGTTTCCGCATGGATTCCACTGTTAATTAGCCCAATAGTTCAGTAAAAGGTAGGGAGGCAAACAATGTCTCTCCATTATAATTCAATTGCATCATCATCATCAATATATCAGCCGTAATGATGTCCACTGCTGAAAATAAGCCGTCAGCCACCATTGAAAACCTTAACCAGAGGACGAATTTAACCAGAGAGCTAAGATAAGTGGAAAGCTTTTTCAAAGCGTTTTGAATTTCTACAATTACTTTCAACCGAACTTACATAAGTTTATCGATTGCTTATGTTAATTGAGATGTAGTTGACGATAAGTTCGTCCGAAGTCACAGCACTTTTCTCAGCAACGACCTGTTCTTGCACAGATGCGACGCACGGCTTAATTGTTCTTATTATTGTTGTTTATTTGTTATTAAAGTAGTCATTCTTCCACTCGGCAATCGGTATTTTGTTTTTGTTTTAATTGTTTGTTCTACTGTCATTTGCCAGTGTCGGTACACACACAGCAATGTGTATTTTGTTATGCTCCTGATAGCAAGCAATGGACAAAATTTAAAACTTTTATTTCTTGAATACGAGGCTCTAAGCGACTTTGTATGCGTGTATTGTATTATGTTTTTTTTTGTTGGTGCAATGTGCGTTTTGTTTGTGCAGAATACACAATTTTTATTTCTTCCTTTCCTTTCTTCTTTGACATAATTATGTTTTTCGGTTGCTTATGTTAATCCCATACATTTTCGACCTTTTGTTATCGCTGATAATATGTGACTTTGTGGAAGCCCTCAGGTCCTCACAGTGTTTTTCTGAAACCTATGAGCGATCCCAGTAATATTAGTGTAGATAAAAAAAATCCCCATGTTCATCAGGGACTATGTCGGCTTCTAATGGAAAAACAATTTTTCATATTGGTTTAGTAGTTTCGGAGCCTATTCAAAACAAACAAACAATCAAATCTGTCCTCGTTATAAAATTTGTGTAGATTTATCAGCATGCGAATTTATTTACTTGTTAATGTAAAAAGTATGTAGCTCTTATCGATTTTCCACCCTAGACTACTTTAAAAACTGTTTACGTCATCACCCGTTCAGAGCTGATATGCAACCTTTTAATTTGCGGCAATTTTAGGTACTCGTATCTTTCATGCTCATTCATTTGACGTTCTTATGGATTTAATTTAACAAATTATTTACAGCCCACCGAGTTTTAAAGTGCAGTCTGTTCCAAAAGTAGCTTATTACTATTCGTTCAGAAAATATATCGATGATGCCAATTTGTATTGCCTCCTAAAAAGTTGTGCTTTGATTTGACTATTTTATTAACTTGAAAGTGAACCCAAAAAAATATATTTTAAACTCTAAATTGTAATCATAAATAACCTTTTTTTTGTTGTTGATCAATTGAGGTTATGTTAGATGATTTTTCAAATGCGATTAACTAATGTTATTCAAACTATAAGCGATGAATGAATGTTTTACTAATTTCCTTTAGCGCTCTTCTTAAGAGACTAGTATATTTTAAATACTTTCATAATATTATGTCGTACGGTATTTTACTATGGCGACGGGATGCAGACATCGAGTCTATTTTCATTCTTCAGAAAAGATCCATCAGAGCCATATTTGGCCTCCGCAGGCGCGACTCGCTTAGGGAACTGTTCAAAGATATTAACATCTTGACGGTACCTTGTCAATATATCTATGAAAACATCATGTACGTAAGGAAAAATAGCAAAAGAGAGAGAAGAGACGCAAATATATCACTAGAAATAGGGACCAATTAGTTCAACCAGCTTTCAGGCTGGCTAAAGTAGACTCATCTGTCATGGGGTACTGTTTAAAATGTTACAATAAAATACCTCCACACAAACATCACTCCACCGAAACCCACCTACATGTTAGATATAGGTACCTCTCTTCTTAGTCATTTCACTCTTGCCAGAGTGGTCGTGTTCATCATGATCCGGAAGGTTGGGCAGCAAATAGTACCCGCCGTATGACGTCCCGCCACCCCTGCCTGCAGGCCGTTAATCCGTGGTGCGTCCGTCCATCGCATCGGGGATCTTCCCCTTGGTCTTGTACCTTCGACTTTCCCTTGCAAGACAAGACGTTCTATGGAGTCGTTTCCACGCTGACTAACATGCCCAAAAATTTCAGGATCCGACTGCGCACTTGAGTGGATAGGCGCTCTTTTATGATAAGCTTATCAAAGATGGAGACGTTTGTTCGGAACTCGGTCCAAGAGACCCCGAGCATCTTCCTCCAACACCACATCTCCAGAGCGTCTATCTTGTGAGTTTTCCGTAGGGTCCATGTTTAGGCGGCGTACAGGAATCACTAATCAAATCACTAACGACTTTACGAGCCGAACCTTTGTGGCTCTTGTTATGTTTCTGCTCCTTCATATTTTCTTGAGCTTGTCCATTGCACTTCTGCTCATAGCTATGCGTCTCTTAACTTCATCTATGCAGCCTCCTTGATTTGACATGAGAGCCCCAAGGTTAATGAAGTATTGTACGACCTCGAAGTTTGCTATTTTGGTGATGTTCGGCAAGTTGTTGTTAGCTCTGTCGACAATCATCATCTTGGTTTTACCATGATTTATCTTCAAACCAAACTCTAGGCTGACACGTTCCATTTTCAGGAAAAGTTCTTCCGTGAGCTACTACGAAAGGCAAAAAGGGTAGTGTCATCTGCATATCGTAGATTTGCAATTTTGTATCCACCTATGGTTGCACCGTCCATCCAGTCTCAGAATTATAATTATAAAAGTTAAGGTGCGCTTGTAGTACTTTTGTTTACTGTGCACTTGTACTAACGAGTAAGCCTCTTGTAATGACAAGGATTTACATCTATCTCCGACGGCGTTCTACCAATAAAGCCACCTGATTACGGCGCCTCAACAAGGAAATGAGCTTATTTTGTTTATCAGAATCCATTTTCTAAAAACATACACAGACATACTTTACCACAAATTACATAAAAACAGATCGCACTCGGTCGTATGCCTTTCGTTAATCATTATCAACCCCAACCCACCTGTCACCCGATATCGAAAGTTATGATAAACGATACCACACCCGAACCTTATCCCACAGATGATTTATTCGCATAATAGCTTAAAACGATTTACTCTTACTATTATTATAATCGGACGTACCTACAAGTCAAATTGCGATATAGTTAGGAGTAACCACCAGTCTTTATAAAACATTGCTTTTACAAAATATCTAATCAGGCGTATAATTCAAGTTATGATCAGGAAGGCGTAACCACCAGTTTTATAAAACCTTGGGTTGTTTGCTTTGACAAAATATTCTTTTAGGACGTATAAGTTAGTTTGTTACTATTTTAATATAGGTACTTTGGGACGTAACCACCAATCTCGATAAAATCTCGGGTTGTTTATGTCATGTATGAACCAAATTCAAAACTGGCTAGAGACGTAAACACTAAATTTGATAGATCACGGGATTGTTTGAAGACTTGGATTTATTCCAATTCTTTTATTTGATTTGTATCCTAATATGACGTTTGCTGTAACGAGAAATTTCCTTTTTTTCACTTACGGCCAAATTTATACAAAATCGTGTTTAGCGGTTCAGAAATTGTAGGTTGTATGCACCACTTTTTTGCGAATTTCGAGATTTTAAATATACCGATCGAAAGAGGACGAAAAACTAAGTATGACTGCATTATTATCTCATTTTTGCCAAAATGGTGGTTACGCCCTTTGAGCCTAAAGGTATCGAACATCTGAAAACATCTGTTCTGTGGATGCCGTCATAGGCTTAAATTAAACTTACAACCGTTGTACCCGCCGATTCTTCTATTACTCATTTACGCCCAAATTTGTGTTAAAATTATCGAGAAAAACAAACCTTTCTTGGGTCGTAGCTTTTCGAAACGTTTTCTTCGTTTTATCTGTTTTCGCACATACAAAATTAATAGTGATATAAAAAGATATCATATTTAACTTTGGAAGTACAATGTCAAACAAAGGTGTACGCTCCCGAAATTTGTATGGAAAA
The DNA here is from genome assembly GCA_963555695.1 of Dasypolia templi. Taxonomy (NCBI): domain Eukaryota; kingdom Metazoa; phylum Arthropoda; class Insecta; order Lepidoptera; family Noctuidae; genus Dasypolia; species Dasypolia templi. The sequence goes on from OY743156.1 coordinate 5,357,421, forward strand.
AAATCGACTAGGGCATCCTTAAAGTTTACACCTGCATAGGGAACAGGTTTCAGATATGTTCACTAGTACAAGGCTGTACAAGGTAACAAACATACACAAATATAGATTTCCGCTCTGCCGTGGGCGGATATTAAGGACATGTTTTCCGATCCGTTTTATTTGCGAAGAGACAGATGTGTATACGTATCACCTAAATTTCACTAGTTGACACCTCCGGGCTCAGCTCCGGGCTACTACTAAATATGTTTTTAGCCCGACAGACGGATCAAACCAAACGCCAGCACCCGAATGTATCACTCTTTCAATCCTAATCGGAAAGATTTTTAAGGAAATTCCTAATCCATTGCTTCATGTGTTTGAAAATTTCGTCCACCTGACGACGTAAATAACTTGAATGTTGTTGAATTATCAAAACTACGTCAAGGGTATTGCCATACTAAGTGCAATTACCCTGATGGAGACTTTGAATACCAGGCCAGCGTGGCAGTTAAAACCTGCAATATATTTCCACAGTTGAACTTAGGTGGTAAACTTATAATGAGATCATCATGGACCCTATCGGGCCTTATTCCCTTTATGTTGGCTAGAGGTAGGCGAACAGAAGCTTGAGCTTGACATACAGAACATAGTAGGCAAAATACTTACTGAAAGTAAGACCCAAAGCCCATATAATAAGTATGGCCGTCTTGGCGCGTCCCGTCGTGGACTTGAACTTGAGCGGAAAGCAGATGGCGTACCAACGATCCACAGAGATGAAGGTCAGCGTCAGCACCGACACCGTCACTGATACTGACTGGAACAAGAGAGAGGAAGAAACTTCATTACAATTAATCATATATACAAGGCTATAAAGTCAAATGTGCCTACTAAAAGTGCATTATTTTCACTGGCCCCGAAGCCTACGTTCGGGTCGAAGAAAAAATAAAGCACTTAAAAATGACAGTGCATACGAGTACCTATGTCTGCAATAAGAAATAAAATAAAAATGTTAATTTCATGAACTTATTAAAATCACGGCACGGCACGGTTGGCGCAGTGGTTGAGCGATCGGCTGCTGCGCTCCGTGTCGCAGGTTCGATTCCCGCACGGAACAAATATTTGTATGACCTACAAATAGTTGTTCCGGGTCTGGGTGTCTTGTGTATGTAAGTTTTCATGTTTGTGAACGCACCCACGATACAGGAGTAATTCCTAGTGTGGGGCAACGTTTAAAAAAAAAAAAAAAAATAAAAAAAAAAAAAAAAAAAAAAAAAAAAAAAAATTACATTGTTAAGTTTGGAGTCACCTTTTAACCGATCTAGGCCTGTATAAAATGATACGGAACTTTCCCTTAGTTTGGCGTATTACTGGAACCTTACGGGTTCGCGCGGGTTTTAGAGGCGGGCAAATATTTGTTTGCATTAGATGGTTCCACTCTTCCAGTTTACATTTACTATACGTATGTGTGAAAGAATAAACAATAGATAATTTTGAAAGCATGCATTGGTTTTCAACAATACGAGTAGTACAAAAATTTATATAATTAATTAATAATAAAATCGCACCGTGTTACGTGTGTGTGTGGGGGGGGGGGTGTATGTGTGAGGTGGCGGTGTGTATGATGTAGGGGTGTAAATGTTGGTGTGACAGGCGTGATTTGTGTGATCTTTAGAATTTAGGTTTCTTGGGAATTATGTGATTGTATGGAGCATAGCCTTGATTTCTTCGTAACCTTTGCTCTTCAACCATTCAGTGAGTGTCCTAGTTTGTGTCCTGGGAGTGACGAAGGTAAGGGGTTTATGCTTCTTCGGAGTAATGAGGAGGACATAGAGCTTTCTATTTGACAAGAGGCTTGAAGTTAAGTAAAAGGTTTTGGTGGGGAATATTAGTGGTTTAAAGTGCATATTTTTTTATAGCCCTCTGCGCCCTTGTTCTAAAAAAAACTTTGGTTGTGATGCTCCACCCCTAATTGGCAAACAGGACGTCAATATGGATTGACCCAGAGACACGTAAATTTGTTGGATAATATCTTTGGTAGCTACCTGGCAAAGAGATTTGAAGGTCCAAATAAATTTCCTGACTCTCTTCATTATCAGTTCTAGGAGCAAGTGCCACATAGCCTTTGGTCAAACATAACACCAGCAAGATATTTCGTGCTACTTATTTTGCAGAAAGAAAATTTAAAATTCGTATAAAAAGTACACTTTGCAATCAAGCATAATACAAATTAGAGGATTATATACAAGATAAGAATGCATGGAAACATGCTGGTCCAGCTCCATAGGACAATCCCGTCTAGACAAAATCACACTGGTTGCTAATTTAATTGCACAATTTGTTTTTTTTTACTCAACTCACACACTGACTTATTCCTAGTTAATATTTTAGGAAAATCATATATTTTTACAATGTTTCTAAATATGTGAGCACAATGTACCTATCACGTGATTAATTTATCTGTCTTTGCTTTATTTTTAATTCCTTTTACCAATTGTGGTATAGTATTTAAAAGAGTAACGGCGGTGTTTCTTGCCCCTTCTTCTCCATACGAAACTATCTTTTGGAAGTGGCGCCTAGAATCAGTTATATTATGAATGAAAATGTTGACGTTCAAAAGTGCCTTTTTATTTTTTTGACTTTGACTTTTGTAGATTTTTAAACAAGAACAATTGGTGTCAAGGAAGTCAGAATAGGTATGTATGTGATCTGGAGATTTTGAGATGGCTTAGTACGATTGTCAATGAAGAAACAAATGCAGTGTGTGTTGAAACATTTAAAGTTTAAAGGTTACATTCGAGCCAAGTAGCTATTGTAGAGAAGCCACGCTCGGTGGTGTGACCGACGCTGTTCCACGTTTCTCCCGAGAAAACAATTGCTGTATCGTCTGCATAGGAGAATATGTGAGCCCCGTCGATTCTCTTGTTGCATAGGCTGTTTATATAGATGAGAAACAGTGTCGGACTACTCCGAATATGACTATTTCTTCCCTATGCAGACTTCCCCCTATTCCATGGGACTTAAACATAGCTGGGGAAATGTGGGTGTACCATAGGTACACCTCTGCCTAATCCTTCTGGAATTACAGGCTTTAGTATTTCGTTAAAAGGATCTAGTTTTAAGGTTTTATTTTTGCATTTTGTTGGTGTCCAAGTTTTAATCAATCTATTTTTAAAGGGAATTCTCATCACAAATGTACCGGCAGTGTGTCATTTTTGTAGAAAGCTTCTTAGACTATCTAATAGAATATTCGGGCTAGTTAGGTTTGTGAGGTCGTGAATGTTGTTAGTTATTAAAAGCTCGAGTGTATGTTCTACGTTTATTGTTATTTTCGTTCTGAATGTTATACGTGTATTCACACACACTATGTATGTTAAGCTGGCGCCCAAAGTGGGGGGGCGAATGTGCGCTCGGATTTTTTAATTTAACTGGGTCATTTTGAACAGATACTTAATGTGGGAAAAACTCTGGAATGCCGATAAAATAAAACAGTTCATGTTACAGAACACAGTAAAACCCTTTGCGTTTCTAATGATGTACACTTTTTCTGACCTTTTCTCACAGTTGGTCGCACCAACTAAGCTAAGATACCCCGGCCAAACGGGAAATCTAAATGGGACGTGATGGCGAAAACCAGAGCCACATGTCGTGCGGCTCCTGTGGAACATCGGGTACGACTTGGTGGTAAGAGGCGAATTCCAAACGGGCGTAGATCTTACGTCATACGCAGACGACATGCTGGTCACTGCCCGGGGGAGTTCGTACAGGGAGGCAGCTTTGCTGGCGACGGCAGCGGTTTCACAGGCGGTGGACAGCATACAGCGCCTAGGCCTGGTGTTGGCCCTCAACAAGTTGGAGCCCATGGTATTTCATAGTCCCCGGCGGGCACGACCGCCCGGATCACACATAGTGGTGTATTTCATGGTGGGCTCGACAGCGATTCGAACCCCCCCGGGGTTCGAGCCCACCATGAAGTACCTGGGATTGGTGTTAAACAGCCGGTGGGATTTTGGCCCCCACTTCCGTTGGCCGGTGCCTGAGTTTTTGGGTGCGGCTGTGGCAATGTCAACGGTGCTTCCCAATCTGGGGGGCCCGAGCGCCACTTGTAGGCGGCTCTACGTTGGGATCGTACGATCGATGGCCCTTTACGGAACTCCAATCAGGGCGGCTGAGCTGACGGCCGATAGCATCTCTTTTCTGCGAAAGCTGCAGAGGGCGATGGCCGTCAGAGTTATTAGAGCGTTTCGAATGATCTCCTGCGAGGCAGCTTGTGCGCTGGCCGGATCACTGTCCTGGGACCTAGAGCGGAAGGGGCTTGCGTCACTATATCGGTGGCGCAAGAAAGCAAGGGCCATTTGGAGCAGCGTCGGTCGCAGCTTTGCGAGGTCATGGTGGCGGAATGGTGGGACAGGCACTCACGCCCTATGTTTCGGAAAGTATCTGTGTCGCATAAACAGGGACGCCCGGTGTCACCACTGCGTCACATTCACAAAAATCAATATACTTTATACAGTCAAATTATACATGTGTCATTTAAAAAGTAAAATAGTTAGCAAATTAAACATCAACAATAGAGTCTTTGACAGTAAAATAGGATTTTGGGCATAGTTTCCGCTTTGTAAAAGATTTGAATTTATTAAGGCTTAGTTCTTGAATGTAGCTAGGAAGTTTATTATAAAATCGAATACGTTTACATTTATACGAGTCACCTATTTTCTTGAGCCTGGTAGTGGTAACACCAAAGTTAAGTATCGTACGGTATGTAGGGAAGTGCCGTACTACAAGTATGTGCCCGATAGTTCTCCAAAATTTAAATATTCCATTGTACTGGGATCGATCCATCATCACTGACAGGACTGTTGTTGCAAATAAGACTGATATAGTGGCGGTGGATAGATTACAGCGGCATGCAATGGTCATGACAGTCAATGGCTTAATAGCAAAGTGACTCGACCAACACCTGAGGTGGCTCTCGTTGGGCAGCTGGGTCGAGGGCTTGCCGCCTCCGATCGCCTCCACGAGGGCACGGCGGTGCTCCGCCCAAGACGGGCAGTCCACCGTATGCTCCACCTTGTCCTCCGGGCGGTCTGCACAATGGTGACCCCCAGGCGTTTCCTCTCGCCCTATGCGAAACAGGAACCTCCCTAAACAACCGGGTCCGGTGAGGACCTGTGTCCGGTGAAAGGTGATGACGCCGTCTCGCCTCTCAAACCACTCCTTAAAGAGTGGGCTTAATGCCGCTATCGTGGCATGCCCAGCACTGGGTTTCGACAATCGCACCCTCCATGTCGCCATGAGATCCCGCCGCAGCTCTGCCCGCTATACCGTCACGCAGCGGAGTTACTCCCTGGCGTGTTGTCTCTTCGCGTCACTTCCATACATGTGCGAGGGCTTTTGCCTCCAGATCCCATGGCGACAATTCGGCATGGAGACTCGCCGCCTCGCAGGAGACCGTGCGGTATTCTCGTACCAGCCGGATGGCCGTGACCCATTGGGACGCGTTCAACCAGCAGCCCGCTGGTTGAACGCGTCCGGTCAGCGCCCCAAAAACCACGTCCAAACCGGTGCCCCATAAAGGGCTATGGACCTCACGACCCCCGCGTAGAGCCTCCGGTAGGAGGCGTTTGGAACCCCTAGATTGGGCAAGAGCCGCTAAAAGACCACCCCAGCCCGCTCCAGTCTGGGAGCCAAACGTCGGAAATCATGGGCCGCGGGAACTTTGTGTCAAATATAAGGTACGTCGGCATGTACCTTGAGGTAAGAAGGAAGGAAGTTTTAAACAAAACATGCGTATTAAAAAAAAAAAAAAACATGTTGTATTTTCAAGAGTTCATTGCATATGCATAATCAACCTATTATGTTCTCACTGCTGGAACACAGGCCTCCTCTCTGTGAGAGGGAGTGGGCCGTAATCCACCACGCGGGCCCAGTGCGGGTTGGAAGATGTCACATTTCTTCGAATTTTTGGTTCTAAGACATGCCGGTTTCCTCGCGATGTTTTCCTTCACCGTTTTTGAAAGCAGTGGTGATGAAATAATTTACACAAAGTAATGCGCCTGTCTGTGTTCGAACCTACGACCTACAACTCGCAAGTCGTGGCCGTTACCACTGGGCCACCACTGCTCCCAAGAGTTTATTGAATATTGACGTATTCGTGACGTATCACCTCGACTTACTCTCAGTTGACAAATTTGCCAAATTTTTTGTTTTAAAATCATCGTAATAGTCCGAATTAGTTGAACAACTTGAAAACTTGCACTGAAAAAGTAAGGAAAAACTGAAAGTCCTTTTTTTGTACAAACTATTGAAAAGACAGGAAAACGTCTTTCGGGTCAGATTGTTTTTTATAAATATTTTTTACGCTATATCAATATAATGTAATATTATACTTTCATTTTATCTTACCAGTAATAGGAGACCATTATTTGGGAATCTTGTATCCGATTGGAAATCAAGCGAATGGATGAATCGAATAGAACTTGTGAAACCTTGAAACCTTTCAATATATTGATTTTACGTAATAATACGGTCCCTTGGCGATTAGCGAGAAACGATTTGGGTTGGCATCTAATCTTTATATCTCTGGATTGGTATGTCTGCTTTAGTGACCTTTGTTCAAAAACTCGTCGTTATTGACTAGTGTTTTTGACCCTGAAATTCTAATAATTGGGATTAACCTTGTCAAGAGATTTTATAGGAGTGTCATCAATCACCAGTAATTCTTCCGATGGTTCGTTAATGCGTTTCATGTCACAAACTTATAAAAATAAACACTTTTATATAAAAAGATTTAAATCGTTAGATGTGCTCTCAAGTCACGCGGAAAAGTCTCCATACTGGGAAGAGTGAACTCACATAATAATAATGGCGTTTCCATGACAATCAAGTCAAGTCTCGGCGACAAAGTGTGTGTCAGATTTGTTAAAATGAAACAAAAACGCGACCAACTTTCGACACTGTGTCGAAAGTTGGTCGCGTTTTTGCGGTAGGGCGAATTTGTTATAAATCAATGTGTTTTATTCAATTCTATAATTATGTCAATGTACGATTTTTTGACAATAAGATATTTTTTTATCTTCAGCTACGTCTTAATCGTCGGCGGTGTGACGAATGCCTTATACTACACATTTCACTAAAAGGGTTGGTTTAATGATGCAGGAATTTGGTAAATAAATTGAAGTACAAATCTGTCTTTTAGGTACCAGATATTTCTGTTATATTTTCATTATTGTACTTGTGCGGTTTTATTGTTTCCAACGTGACAATATTATAGACGTCGTCGGATGTCCGCGCTTTCAAGATAAAGCAGGGAACTCAAATCTATGGTAATATATTTTATGAAAGCGCTTTTAAATTTTCATGCACGTCCACGTTATAAATTGACGGTATATTTACCTTTTTTCGTCTTAAATAGGTGCAATAAGTATAGAAGACTCAGTCGTCGGTTATAGACCATGACGTACGCACTCTTATAAAATCCTGTAAAAGTGACATCAAAAGTCCACGGAATGTAAATTTTAAATTTTTTCGTATACTGTTATCATTTTATAATGCTTTGCAGTCTTGAAATTAAGTTACGAGACTAATTACAACAGTACAGCTCAATATTGTTCCCAAATAGTTTGTGATGTTGTCTTGTTTAGAAAATATACTACCAGCTGTAGCATTCACCAATGGCCTCTTTATAATATTAATAAATTTGCTCACATTTCACCGATCATATTATTTTAGGAATGCAAAAATTAGTATTCCGGACCTTTTTTGCCTTCATTCCATCTCAACAAAAGATAGTTTCGCCGGAATTTATGCATTTTAATCAAATTTGGATAAACTAGTTTGACCTACTAATGATTGACGCTTTTTAAATACTTTTTGGGCTTTTAATGATGTTCATTATTAAGTTCTCCAAAAAAAAATCTTGGAGCTTACGCTAGGACTACCTCATTTTTTTTGAAAATTTTACAAAATGTCACATAGCGAAAAAGGTTTTATGCCTCCATGCACCTTTTTATTAAAAAATAAAGAGACAGAGAGTGAGAAAGAGATAGTTTTCATGGCTTTCGAGGGTGCTGAAGCCAACAGTGAGGTCAAAATGAAAATCCAAACTAAAACTCCTCCTCTCTCCTTCAATTTCATTCCTGATCCTCGGGGAATCAGTAATGAAGTTTTTGTACGTTTTTTTTACCATACAAGATTTTTTTAAATAAAATGTAACTTTATGGACTCTTAAGTAAGCTAGATTACCCTGACCAAACGGGTTAGGTTAGAAATGTGAACAATCGCGCGCGAGCCGAGCGAGTGCTTCATCCAAGTTGGTCACAGTTACTTGGCTATTTAGAATTTAAGGACAGGAAAATGGGAATTAATATTCGAGGGTTAATGAAGTACATACCGTTAAACTACAATGTGGTAATTTACGACGTCTTTAGTCTAAGTACAGACAGGAAAAGTGGCGTTTTTTGTGTTTTTCTGACGAATCTCGCTTTGGTATGAGTCCAGATACTAGACGTACACGATTTTGGAGAACCCCCGGACGGCAAGAACTTTTAAAATCATGCCAGGAAGTCCATGCATACAGTGGTGGAACAAACATGATATAGGCGGGTATTTGGATCGGCGGAAGAACCGAACTGATTTGGATCAGAGGCAATCTCAATGCACAGATTTACGCTGAAACAATTGTATCTGATGTTGTCATTCCTTTACGGACCGAATTTAGTGTCTCTCATTTCAGTTTTCATAATGCATGTCCACACACCGCTTGAGGTAGCAAACACACTTCTAGTAGCTAATATCAACGTACTACCATGGCCATCTCAACCACCAGACTTGAATCCCATTGAGCACGCGGGAGATATGCTTCAAAGAAGAGCTCTGCCAAATACGTTTGCCGTATACACTCCAGAAAATCTTTGTCGCCTGTTACAACGAATTCGTTGTAACAGGCGACAAAGATTTTAATTGCAAAGACGCAATCCAGTGGCTAGGATGATCCACCAGCAACTTGCCTGCAGTACAACCTTGTGGAGTCCGAAGTATCATACTACAGGTATGTGCCCGACCCATTTCTCGAGCATGGTCACGCCACATTGTACTGCGATCGATCTATTATCACTGTCAGGACTTTTGTAGCCATTATGCCTGATTTAGAGTCAATCAATCATTGTTGAAATCGCTGTACCTCTTGACAAAAATCTCGAGAAACCTGAGATAGATATAAGAAAAAAAGAAGTTTCTTGACTTAGCACACGAGGTTCTCGACATGTGCGACGTGGACTTTGCAATCTTTGTACCGATAATCGTTACACTAAATGCGCTGATAGCGGAGAGCCTCAACCAACACCTCAGGAGGCTCTCATTGCGCGGCTGGGTCAAGGGCTTGATTCAGAAAGCCGTACTCCTGAAAGCGGCACGTATAGTGTGTGTCACTTTTTAGTTTGTATTGCTCTGTAAAACGCCTTGGGATTATATTCTGTAATATTGTGCATGTAAACATAAATAAATAAATAGTGAAGAGGTTCCTCTCTCTAAGGCCCTGATTACCGTCTTGGACCTTGTTCCTGATGCTGATGCTGGGTCACTACTTTCATATTAAAAATATGTTTAGTTTGTTTATAGTAGAAACATTGAAACACAAGCTCAAAGCATTTATTTAAATTAAACCGTTTACAGGCACTTTTGAATTGTCAAAGAGTTGGTCCATTAGACAGAAAATTGAAGCTTTTTATGTGTCGCATGATACGCATAGGTACATAAGAGATAGCGCTCGAAATGCTAACTGAACCTCATAGGTACACAATTATTGTCATCGCCATTGGACGGTAGTATTTTACGATTATTTGCACTGGCAACATGATCTGGCTTTATTATTCTACACTCTATGGTTAAACTCATAACGAAGACAGGAAGTTATCATTTATACCATGTTAATGGCTGTGTATTGATGTATTCTCCGTTTTTCCGAAGGCCTACCAATTTTTTTTAATTACGACGACATTTCAAGCGTTTAGGTAAACGGAGCTACGGCATTCAAGGGGTTAATAAGCTTTTGTAATAATAAGGAAATAAAATCAAATAAATTAATAAAAATACATTTAATGAATCAGATCAAGTTAAATAAACATACGAGTAGTAGGTAATTAAAATATGAAGGATGTAACAATAAAATGCAGAACAATGTAATAAGAATGATGGAATTCAATAAGAATCAATGGTCAGCACTTAAATCCACAAACTGCAGTTAAATATGATTACGAAATTGAGCAAGCATGTTGCAGAAGATGTCAATGCTATTGGTCAGAGAGTGGCTTTCAGTATACATCCTAATGAAACGGTACAATGGCGCTGATCGCCCGAGGTTGGTTCGAGCTGTAAATGGTGCAAACACATCTAATTTTCGCTAGGGCGTGGGTTGACTACTACGGAGAATAGAAATATTTATTTTTCCAGTAGTTTTGGAACATGGATCAGTCCTAAAATCTGCAGGTTTCGGGGGATATCAATTTGAAGACAATTAAATAAATAAATACAAACTCATCCTAAAACTCAAAGCATTTATTTCAATTAAACCATTTACAGGCACTTTTGTATTGTCAAGGAGTCGGTCAGTCAGAAATATGAAGCTAGTTGCACAATCCAAAGCGTAGTAGGTACAGTAGCGCTCATAAGTCCATAAGCAATCTCACAAAGCAATAGATTGACGCGTCGGTTTCACTTACGACCTTCTTCTATAAGTTGTTTCTATACTATAAACACGCACACACACTCACTTTGTCTGTAATTGATAATTGTTCACAATTTCAACTAACTTAACATATGGCATGCCAGCTTAGTCGTTACCGTGCTTGGGTAGGAGCGATTAAGGCAAGCGCTTAGTTCGACTCTCACCTGCGCCTGCGGATTAAGCTTGATGTTATTTTCAAATAATATACAGGGTGGCCAAAAAGTCGGGAAGCGGGAGTATGCAGAAATGCAATACCTGTATGGCTTTTGCGACGGCAATGCCCGGGCTGCTGCCAGGGAATATCGTTAACGCTACCCTAACCGTGATCGTTTCCCGGACTACAGGGTCTTTATGCGCGTACATAATTCGTACATGGAGGGAGTCTTACCCGGTCAGCATGCTCCGAGATCAGGCAGACCAGGTGGGATTTGAAAATGAAGATGAAGTGCTGACAGAATTAAGATTGGATCCTGGTATAAGTCAACGCCAAATATTCCGTAATCTCGGGATTCCAAGATCGACGGTGCAACATATCATTAAAAGAAACGAATATCACGCCCACCACGTGCAAAGGGTGCAAGCTTTGTTGCCCAGTAACTATGAACCTAGAGTGATGTTTTGCAGAGAGATGCTAAGATACCACAGAGAGGATTCGCAGTTCTTCAACAAGGGATTATGGACGGATGAGTCAAGTTTTAGAAGAATGGGAGTATTCAATTTCCACAACCTACATTTTTACTCCAGAGTGAACCCCCATATCATAAGAAATGATCGTATGGTATAATTGGCCAACAGTTGGTGCGGCATGAAATGCCAGCAAGGCTGAATGGTGCTCTGTTTTTTTTTTCTACAAAATAGTTTAAACCCAATTCTTAAAGAAGCTGAGGTTCCAGAAGCAAGAATAGCAGAAATGTGGCTGCAACACGACGGCGCCCCGCCTCACTACGCTCGAGCAATTAGAGATCATTTGAACGAGCGCTTCCCCAATCGGTGGATTGGTCGAGGCGGGCCTATTGCGTGGCCACCCCGGTCACCCGATTTAAATACATTTGAATTTTTTATTTGGGGCTACTGTAAATAAATAGTTTATCAAGGAGAGAACAATAGCGAACAAGAACTACGACAAAAGCTCGAATTTGCTAGGGTACAAGTTATCAACAACAGAGGTGCATTCCGTAGGTTACGTAGGAATTTCATTGGATAGTGCAGATTATGTATTATCAGAGGCAGGAATTTTGAGCATTTATTGTAAAATGTTTAATAGCATGTCTGCCAGCTAAATCCCGGTCTATTAAAATATAACTATAATAAATACGTGAACGGACATGGCTGGCGCAACTGAATCGAAAAAAACAAAAAAAAAGGGTATCTTTAAAAACCGTTACCCTAAATGAAAACATTATTAAGATCGCCATATTCTAATCTTTTTATTGCACAATAAGTAAATGTGTTAGTAAAAAACTTAAAATATATACAAATAACAATATGTTATAAAACACAAACCCCACGTATTTTATCTATCCTACTAGACGCTTCAAATGGCACTTATTTCAAATCTTTTGGATGGTGGGGACGTTTCTTCCCATCATCCTTTGTAGTTAGCTGCGTCAGACTTTCAGAATAAACTTGAGCTAATATACAATTACGTAGACCATTGTACCAATACTTTCTACTTCCCATAGCGACAATGTTGTTTGTCCTCGGAGTTTATAATAGACTTCTGCTATCTTTTGGCAGAAAATCCATGTTTGGAATATCTCTTAATATTCCTAGTAATCCAATCCATTAAGAGCGTTTTGGCGTTTTTGATGATGTAGCGCCCATTTTTGAATTTTACATTTAATATAATTTTTTATGCCGTCATCCATATCAGCGATATCAGAATTTGATGATTAATTACCATCGTCGTTTGATAACATTTGCTTAAGTGATTCCGTGTCGTCTTCTACAATAACCGATTGTCGGGACGTATCAGATAGTTCTGCAGTATAGACTTGAATTGTAATAAAATCTGATGAAGTGGATTTAAAATCGAAACTGCCAGTTTCTTGACGATAAGTAGAAGTTATTATATTTTCTGAATTAGTTTCTTGACTTACTTCACTCGAGGCGTAGGGTAGTGTAAGCTAATTGTCTACAAGAAATTAAAAAAAAATTGTCTCTCATGGTTTTACGAACAAATCTATTAATCAATAAAAAATCCTTCCATCCTAATCTATTTTGTGAACTCGATCTCATCTTTACTACTCTGTAAAAGGTCGACGATAGACGAAAACGCTTCGGTGGCTTACGCTTCTTTGTTATGAAAGAACAATAACTTTCATAAACACAGCAGCACTGAGTATCTATATTGAGAACTACTGCATTTTCTGTTTGGTCAAATCCAACACTTTCTTGTCGTGACCGTTACTACACTTGTGTTATTGCAACTCGGTTTCGACAACGTGTCAACAATTTAATTTTAAAATTTACACATAAATTCAAACAAAACACAAAAGTGTGAAAGAATTTAGAAACATTTATGTCGGAACTTGTCGAAACAGTGACAATACATAGTTCTTGTAAAAAAATTCAGTGCAAAGTGCTGACACCGTTACAACACGTTGCAAACAAAATCCATACAGTTATTTCGTTTAGTAATCGTAACGACACTGTTACTAACCTGCAACTTTTTGAATTTTTTTCGACCGAATATGGTTGTATGGGGAGCTAAATAATACAACACACGCGACACCGTCAGCGGGACATTTGAGTGAGCATGACATGCTATCAGCCGCCAGGGCACATTCAAGTTAATATAAGACATTACCCGGTAAATGGTAGCTCCATAGTACAAAGTACTCACACCTGTGCTATGCATTTATGTAATAGAAAGGAAATTGAGTTTATGCAATGCAAATATATCCTTACAATCTTCAGCAGATCCAACATTATTTCAAATGTTAATTAATTAGTTGTGGTGTGGAGCAGGACCAGCATTGAGCCAGGCATTTTTATCAGTGATGTAATCCCCTAACTTGTAATATGCCCGCCTGTATAGTGTATATTTCATAAAAGATTTGAATTTCACCTCATTCAGTTGAAAAATGTGAGGAGGGATTTTATTGTAACATTTTAAACAGTACCCCATGAAATATGAGTCTACTTTAGCCAGTCTGAAACCTGGTTGAACTAATAGGTCCCGATTTCTAGTACTATAATTATGTCTTCCACCTCTTTTACTGCAAAGATGTAACTTTTTTCTAACGTACATGATATTTTCATGGATGGATTGTCAAGGTACCGTCATGATGTTAATGTCCTTAAACAGTTCCCTTTTAGATTCGCGCCTGCGGAGATTATATATGGCTCTGATGGTTCTTTTCTGCAGACTCGATGTCTGCAGCCCGTCCCCAAAGTAAAATACCGTAAGACATGATTCTATGAAAGTAACTAAAATAGACCAGCCTCGCGGTATCTACATCAGTAAATTGTGGAGCTTTTCTGACAGCGTAAGCTGCTGAACTTAGCCGTCCTGCAAAAGATGTTAAATGAGGCCACATTATAGCATTGAGTCGAGCGTAATCCACACGAAAACTGTTTTATCGACGAATTCCAGTTTCTCTTGATACAATACTATCTCACGATCAATACCTCTGACATTTGGCAAAAAAACCTTATGCACTTAGTTTTATTTCCATTTAGTACTAAACTATTAGCAGTGAACCAATTTTGGACCAGCAGTAGGGCGTTATTTACATCGTCAAATTTGAAGCACGTCTATCTACCTTAAAATTAAAGAAGCATCGTCATCAGATAACACCAGTTGTGGTTGATTTATTAATAAATGGAGTAGGTCATTAATGTACACAAAAAAGAGGAAAAGACCAATATCGAGCCTTGTGGAACACCCATTTTTACTTTTAAACCAAGTGAATTGACACCATTTATTTGAATTTGCTGTTGTCTATCATTTAAATAAGATTTGACTAAACTGAGCGCAAGATTTACAAGACCATACTGTTGATCGTGAAGGGTTTTATTCATATCACATCAAATCAAATCATTTATTCGCTTAAAATGTAGGTGTTGTACAATAAAGTTGTTATAAAGATATAGTAAGCCGGCTAGATTCTGCCTGAGTTTTGGCATGCAAAATTTAACAATGTCATTATCAATACTTATGATTAAAATTATGAAATAGTTTACTTGACTTGTAGTTTGTTTGACTTTAACAAGTCAGAAGTATATAAAACAATGTCAATAAATATTAAACTGTTGAGATTTCACACATAGGGTCATTAAAAAAATCGCTTAACGAATAAACATTTCTGTATCAAAAAAGCCTTAAGTTTATTTTTAAATTGTTGAAGGGTGTCACTTTTTATGCTGTCCGGTAGTTTATAAAACATTAGGCCCATGCAGAAAAAACTTTATTCCTAAGTAGTGCTGTTATAAAGCCACCGATAAATAAGAGGTTTTTGTATTGACTTCTCACGGCACCTTTCTTGGAGTCCGCGACTCGTTTTTACATGGATTGCTATTTCAAAAATATATAACGACGGAAAAGTAAGAATTTTCAAAGACTTGCACAGAGATTCACAACTATCTCTAGGTTTAAGATTACACATAGCTCTAATACAAAGTTTTTGGGCTTTAAATATGTTATCTTGTTAGTATTGAAATGCACCTTGATAAAAACCGGCAACACAGACCCGGGTTTTTAATTATTAGTGCCTATACTGTCCCCGTAATAGTAGATTTGAAAAAATGCACCTTGATAAAAACCGGCAACACAGACCCGGGTTTTTAATTATTAGTGCCTATACTGTCCCCGTAATAGTAGATTTGAAAAGTACATAGTATTGATAAATGATAAATTGATTTGGCCCTGAAAATTTGGCAAGGGATTCGTGATGTACTAATCAATAATTTTACTGGTCACCGTGACGAGACCGCCTTTTATGATGACATTTCCTTGCTGACACAAGGAAGTGGCACCCCGCAGGAATATTCCGACAAATGCCAGACCCTTTTTAGCACTTTAATGACATATGTCACCTAATATGAGAACATTTTTATAGAAAATTAACGTTACTATCTGTTGTCAGAGGTTTTAAAGAACCTTAAGGGTCCCAAATCCGATGTATGCGACAAGATTTAAATGTTATGTATCTACAGCAACGTATCGAAAGCATTCCCGTGAGACGTAACCTGACACAGCACGTGCATTTATTCCACAGAATGCCACCCTAGGTCCTTACGGCCACACCCAGACCTTTTAGATTTTTAAGTGCAGGTACGAACTGGCATAGGCCTATGCCAATGCATCCATAGCAGCAACAGTGTAGGCCACCCTTCCAGCATAATCAGGTTCCCCATAATGCCCCTAACACGTTCAACCGTCCCAGCATATGTTTTGCGCACCCCCGCCGAACTACCATCCCCAGGGTAACGTGTTTAAATCACCGAACACAAATTCCCCAGCAGAATATACAGGTCCAAAACCGATGAGCGGTTTTAGCCACTTCGTATCAAGATCACTATGGTAACCAGGACATGTTTGGCGTAGAACTGGAAACCCACCACCAAGTAATTACTTTAAGACCCGTGAATTGAATTATAACGAAATGACCGACTTTGAAAACGCTTGTGATTACCCCAACTATAACTATGAATAACCTGAATATTCCTGTTACTATGACTACCCCGACCTTTATAACCTCAACATTCATTCATATGTACAAGACAGCACAAAATCTCAGGGTTCTGATAACGATAAATGCATAGAAGCACCACATCCTACTTCTAATGCTAATCCGGATTTTCACAAGGAGAAGGATCAAAAAGGGTTAAAATATAATTAAATGTGTATTCTGAAAGAGAATTACGTCACATTCAGATATCAGACCCACCACTTATGTTATTAGTAGATACTGGAGCTAACCAGTCTTTTATTAGTCCCGAGGTAGTCGAACTATACTTTTCACATATTTTCGCGGGCATTTGTAACATCAAAGGGATCAAAGTTTAAACGTGAACTTTGATCCCTTTAATCCCGTAACTAGTACGCATGAACATTCTATTACTATTCCGAAGTTTTCTGAATTTATAACCATACCAATGTTAAGTTTTTCATCTACAAGTTCCATAATTACTTTGACGGTCTGTTAGGCCTAGACTTACTCGACGGAGCACAGATTGACCTTAAAAATATTTATTTAATAATTGATTTCACAAACATACCCGTTCGTTTTTTTCAATGTACATAGTCCAGTTATCAAGACACCATTCCCGCGAACTCATCTTAATTATTAAATATTTATAGCCCAGACGGTGACGTTTCCATTCAGCAAGTACATTGTAATTGCTTAATTCATGAGTGCATTTCTCGCGTTACTGACTGTACTGGTATCGTGGAAATTGAAAACCCGACCGATTATGACTTAAATGTTACCTTTGAACGGCATTTACAAGCAGACCTCTTTAATCTTCTTCTTCGTGTCAATTTCACGACACTGGCTCAAGTACTGTTGGCTCAAAACTTTGCCACTTCCACGGCGTTATCGGTGGCAGCGCACAGGTCGCTTTGGCTACATGTTTCTGGGCACCGAGAGCAGGATAGGAGGTGGAGCATAGTTTGTGACTCAGCTCCATATCCACACCCTGCAGCCGTTCCGTCGGAGGTGCCCCACTTTACGAGGTTCAACTTGCACCTTCCCACTTGGGTTCGGAGGCGGTTCAGGGACTTCCAAGTGGACCACGGAAGGATGCACCCTGTAGGGAGATGCTCGTTTGGAGGTGGAAAATGAGTAGATGGAGAAAAGGCATCCTACCACAGCTTACAACAGGCGTCGGCCGGGTTACCTGGTAGGGGCGCTGTCGATTTCAGAAAACTGTGTCTGCTTTTTAGCCGTTGAGTTAGTAGTTGAGCGCCAAATAGAGGGTGTCTAGTGTCAGACTCCTGTTTGTGTTTCTCTGCTGGAGTCTCTGTGGACTTGTGGAGGTGCTATGCCAGCTGTGAGGTATAGTGCGCTGACTGGGGTCGGTTTGAGGCAGCCTGTGATTGTTCGGCATATTTCGTTCAGAGTAGCATCTCTTAAATGCTCTTAAATGTCAATGCTCTGTCAAGGGTGACTCCTAGGTAGGTAGGGTTATTGCAGTGTTCAATGGTGATACCTTGCCAGTTGATGCTTAGAGCGTGAATTGCTGAGTTATTGCGGAGATGGAAAGCACAAGTCTGTGTTTTTGTAGGGTTAGGTCTGAGAGCGTAATCGTTGTAGTTTTTTCCGAGAACTTCTAGGCTTGCCTCTAGGACTTTTTCGGCGTCTTCAAATTTATTTGTTTGGGTAGCCAAGGCGAGGTCATCAGCGTATAGATACCTCTCGCAGTGTTCAACTTCGGGTTGGTCATTGGTATAGATATTGAAAAGAATAGGCGCCAGAACACTACCTTGGGGCAAGC
This sequence comes from Dasypolia templi, assembly GCA_963555695.1. NCBI lineage: Eukaryota > Metazoa > Arthropoda > Insecta > Lepidoptera > Noctuidae > Dasypolia > Dasypolia templi. The sequence goes on from OY743156.1 coordinate 5,375,563, forward strand.
CGTGCTTTTGTGATCTCTATCTATTTTTTTCTGAGTTCAAGAGGACTTCGTAACGTCTATTACGTAGCATCTCGCCCAGGACTCGAATAAAACCCTGGTCGTCGATCATGACAGATAGTTATGCCATCAGTATCTTTATATTGACAGTATCGTATGCCGCTGACAAGTCGACAAGGGCGACCCCAGTGATATTTCGTGCCTCATAGCCATCCTCAATATTGCGCCAATCGGAGAATTTGCTCCGAGCAAGACTTTCCTGGTCTGAAGCAAGCCAGCTTAAATCGTTCAAATAATTTGAACGTATGGCACAGAAGAGAGATAGGGCGATAGTTCTTCGGGTTGTCAGGCGGTTTTCCTGGTTTTAGCAGTGCCGTGATTTGAGCTATCCTCCAGATTTTAGGCATCTTTGCGCTTTCAAGGCAGGCATTAGATAGGGCAAGGAGCCATGACACACCAACTGGGCCTAGATGTTTGAGCTGTTCCACAGTAATGTCATCTAGGCCAGCCGCTTTACCATTTATTAGTCGTTTTGCTGACATATTGTATGTGGAGAACCTTTGACTTTTAACACTGTATTAGAACAACCGACGAACTTCCCGTATTTACGAAAAGTTATCGCTACCTTTTAGTTCACCGACAAGAAGTTAGAGACCAGATCACTAAGGTGCTGGAACAAGGTATCATAAGACCGTCTGAGTCAGCTTGGAGCTCACCTATTTAGGTTGTTCCAAAGAAGGCCGACGTATCCGGTAAACAGAAGTTGAGAATCGTAGTAGACTTTCGTAAATTGAACGACAAGACCATATACGACAAATACCCGATTCCTTACATAACTGACAATGATAAAGCATACGAGTTTGTGTGACAATTACCACAACCTTGGTCAACGGGATTCCTGGTATTGCATGGTGTCCAAACTTTTAGCTGACTGTACTAATCATTGCATTGAATGTGATAACAAGATAAAAAAAAAAGTGTTTGAGTGATAAACTTCCATCATAGACCAAGCAACATGCATACTTATTAGCTAAATAACAAGTGTTAGCCTGAGTGTGTCTGCCTTTGCACATGTGTTTTTAGTTTGGTTGAGTAACACATTAATTGTTCATTTGTTTGTGCTCCAATTTAAAGTTATTTACTATAACCTAAGGCTATCTACTCCCATCTTCTAACTTTACTAACTACATCAAATTTGGTGGTGGTTCACAAATAATATAACTGAAGAAAGTAATGTTAATGGTACAAACAGTAATATAGATTATTTTGTTGTTCAATCATATTAAACTTAAATATAAGGAGTATAGTTACCATTTTAAAACCATTTTGTTTGCTTACAAACCCACTGGGAATATTGGTTATACAGAAATAAAATTTACAGTCCACATGTTAGAGACTCCTGCACATTATGCAAGGTAGTATTTTTTTTTATTGCTTTTTCAATACCAGTAATGAGTTTTTTTTTTTGTGATAACTATGCTATTGTAGATTATAAAAATCAAGATTGCATTAGCAAATGCTACTGCTAAATTGACATTTTGATTTTACATATAAGTTCATTTATCTTTAGCTTTGTTGGTCATTGTGTACTTGTTATAACATTGTATGTCATAATACTTCTAAAAATTTTATGGGAGTTATATTTTGTTTACGGCCTCAGAAGTCAAATGTGGAGTGTGGCAACTAATATTGTATTTCAAATTAACATTTTATATTTTAATTCGGTTTCCTTGGTTCCTTTATTTATTCATTTTAATATATTTTTCTTTAACCATGTTGAACGAAGAAGATACCCTCAAACAGAAGGTCATAGAGCTGGAGCAAAAGCTAGCTCGTTTTCAATTAGAACCTCAATCTTCTACAACTACAAGCGTTGCTGGTGTATCTGTCAAACTGCAAAACTTTTTTGTTGAAAAGCCTGTCATATGGTTCGCACAGGCAGAGGCACAATTTCAAATTGCTGGCATTACTCAGGACACCACAAAATATGGGCACATACTGTCTGTTTTGGATGCTCGGGTAGCTGAAGAAGTAGAAGACATAATAGCAAACCCACCTACAGAAGGCAGATATGAGTACCTAAAGAAGGAACTTATCAGACGCTTATCAGATTCTAAGGTCCAGCGCACACGTCAGCTTTTAAGCGAAGAACTACTTGGGGACCGGAAGCCTAGCGCGTTTCTCCGCCACCTTCGCTCTTTAGCTGGTACTTCGGTAGGAGATGAAGGCATCCTTAGGGAATTATGGATGCGCCGCCTCCCACCCGAGGTACAGAGAATTCTTATGGCTCAAGTAGACCTCCCACTTAACAAGGTTGCGGAAATTGCAGACAGTATAGTTGAGACCTCGCCCGCCCCTTCAGGTTCAATTCACTCCGCTGCCGCATTTGATATTGGCAACATCATGCGTAGCATTGAGGAGTTGACAAGGAAAGTTGATACTCTCACTCGAGACAAAGCAGGACAGTCTCGACGCTCAAGATCAATGGGGCGCGCTCAGTCTCAATCCCGGCCATCTTCTCAAACTAGAGACCAATTATGCTGGTACCTCAAAAGATTCCGGGAAAAAGCGAATAAATGTATAAACCCTTGCACCTGGGATTCTAATCAAAAGGGAAACGCCGAGAGCAATCAATAGTGGCAGAAACTGATTGCTCCCTAATATGCCGCCGTTTATTTGTCTTGGACTCGGAATCAAAACGTCGATTTTTGATTGACACTGGCTCCGATCTTTGTTGTTTCCCACGTCATTTTCTCAAGGGACGTTACAACTCTACTGACTTTGACGTGCGTGCAGCCAACGGTAGTTCAATAAAAACTTACGGCACCACAGCTCTTCGTTTAAATTTAGGTTTCCACCGAGAGTTTAGGTGGAACTTCGTGATAGCAGATGTAAGCACACCAATCATTGGTGCCGACTTTTTGTCTTACTATCACCTGCTGCCCGACTGTCGCGGCCAGCGTCTCATAGATGGCAGCAATAAAATGTCTGTACCTGCTACCATCGCTCAAGTGAACCAACCCAGCGTGAAGACTGTTGCCGCTGAGGGTTCACCATTTAGCAGGATCCTATCGGAATTACCGGATATTACTCGATCACCTGGCCTCCCAAGGACCATGAAGCATTCAACGGCTCATCACATCGTGAACACCGACGGACCACCTGTTTCTTGTCGGCCTCGTAGACTCGCGCCTCAGAAACTTCTGGCAGCGAAGAAGGAATTTGAGGAAATGGTGCGATGTGCAACTGCGCGACCTTCAGACAGTCCTTGGGCGTCACCGCTGCATATGGTTCGGAAAGGTGAAGACGGCTGGCGCCCCTGTGGGGACTACCGAGCGCTGAACGCTCGGACTGTCCCAGACCGTTATCCTGTCCAACAAATAGCTGATTTCTCACACAACCTATCTGGTATATAGAGCACTATAGACTTGGTCAAAGCGTACCAACACATTCCAGTGTTCGAGGCGGATATCTGCAAGACGGCCATTACTACACCTTTCGGGTTATTCGAGTTTCCTTTCATGACCTTTGGTCTCCGTAACGCTGGGCAGACTTTTCAGCGTTTTATGGACGAGGTCGTGAGAGGACTAGATTTCTGCTACCCTTACGTCGACGATATCCTGGTTTTCTCCAAAAACGCTGCTGAGCACGCCCAACACCTATGCGTCCTTATCCAGAGGCTATCTGAGTACGGCGTCGTCGTTAACCCTTCCAAGTGTGTGCTGGCCGCTGCAGAAGTGAAGTTTCTGGGGTACTCTATCTCAAACGATGGTACCCGCCCACCACCGGAAAGGATAGAGGCTTTGCGCAATTTTCCCCTACCCAAAACAGTGGAAGGCCTTCGGCGATTCTTAGGCATGATTAACTTTTATCGCCGTTTCCTCCCTAAAGCCACCGAGTTTCAAGCTCCATTGATAGATGTCCTGGCTTCGACACAACTCAAGGGTGCCAAACCTGTGCCGTGGACACCAGACCTCGAGTGCGCTTTTGAGAAGTGTAAAGATCACCTTGCAAATGCTACTCTCCTAGCCCACCCAGTCTCCAACATTCCTTTGGGTTTCACCGACGCCTCGTCAAGCCACGCTGGGGCTTGTTTACAGCAGTTAGTCAATGAGCAGTGGCAGCCTCTCGCTTTCTTTAGTAAGAAATTGACTGCACGCCAGACCACCTGGCCAGCATATTACCGCGAGTTACTCGTATATGAGGCAGTTCAACATTTTCGGCATGTACTGGACATTTATACGGACCATAAACCGTTAATTTATGCATTTCTCCAGCGCCGCGAGAAGCTACCACCGGTGCAACTCAACCAGCTCTCGTTCATCTCACAATTTACCACCGATATTGTGCACATTAAAGGAAAGGAGAACATCGTGGCTGGCACAATGTCTCGCGTTGAGTCCCTCTCCCTTGAAGAGGACTACGCTGCGCTTGCGGATGCACAAGCCACAGACGAAGAACTCCGTAGGATGCAGGACTCTTCTCTAAAGTTATAAAAAGTCGCCATACATGGAACTAATGTTTCCATTTACTGTGATATTTCAACGGGTAAGCCAAGACCCTACCTTCCGGAGGCTTTCCGCCGACCTGCGTTTCAAAGACTACACAACCTCAGCCACCCCAGTGCGCGTGCAAGCGCCCACCTGGTGGCTGATCGTTATGTTTGGCCCCTGATTCGCAAGGAATGTGGCGCCTGACCGCGCTCTTGCGTCGACTGCCAACGCAGCAAAGTTTCACGCCACGGCTCCTCGCCTCTGGCCAACTTCCCCATTCCATCAGGTCGTTTCCAGCACATTCACATAGACATAATTGGTCCTCTTCCACACTTTTCGTATTGTCTTACTGCGGTGGATAGGTACACGCGGTGGCCAGAAGCTTGGCCAATGAGGTCTATTACAGCAGAGGAAGTGGCACATACGCTGGTGTCAGGATGGATATCCAGGTTCGGGGTGCCTAATATTTTGACCTGCGTTCAGGGGTGGCAATTCGAATCCGGGTTGTTTCAGCGCCTCATGAACTTGTGCGCAATCAAACGGATTCGAACAACAAGTTACCATCCCTGCGCCAATGGTATGGTGGAGCGCATGCATCACCAATTAAAGGCCGCTTTAATGTGCCACGAAAGTACATGGTCAAAGGCACTTTCCCTCGTATAGCTGGGTATGAGGACAGCGCTCAAGGAGGACCTCCAGAGTTCTGCCGCTGAATTGGTTTATGGTGAACCCCTGCGCCATCCAGGAGAGCTAATCGTGGCGCCAGAAGAAACAAGAAGCACCAGTGACATGCTGGACTTTGTGACTCAGTTACGAAGCAAAATGGAGTCCATTCGACCCACACCGGCAGCTCTCCACAACAAGCCAACCTCATTCGTTTTTAAGGACCTGGCGTCCACCAGTCATGTTTTCTTACGAGATGACACAGTGAGACGTCCACTACAACAACCGTACACGGGCACGAATAAGATCATACAGAGGCGAGACAAAACCCTAACGTTGGACGTGCGTGGTAAAAGACTCACCGTTAGCATAGACCGTGTCAAGCCTGCCTATCTGGACCCAGTTTCAAGAACCAAAACAGACGCAGTCCCTGACTCTTCGCTACAAGTTTCAGCTCCATTTTCTGCCCCTGCCCCAACTACAGTATCTATTCCAGAACCCTCTGTAACAGTAGCCCCACCACCTGCTCCTACAATTACCACTAGGACTGGACGCAGAGTCAAATTCAGGGAAGTTCTGGATCTGTAAAGAATAGTGAGTTTCATCTTACAATGTATAATTTTTTTATTCTATTTTTTTTTGTACCTTTTTCTCTCCGTAGGGGGTTGGTGTGGCGAACGCAACGCTCCACATTTGTTTTCTGTTGGCAACACTAACAGAATGAGCTAAATGAGGGTGGTTGTCAAAATGACAAGTAACTAACTGACAAGGTCAACTTTTTCCCACCAAATTCACTGTGTGATATTTTTGGGGATTAATAATTAATTATAGTACTCTAAACAATAAACTATACAAAGAACGTGTCGGTGTTTGTTTGCCAATGAACCTCCGACCCGTCAATTGCAACCAACGTGAAAGCTTTCAAGTACATAGAGGCTGAATGCCCGAAGTTTGACTTATATCATCTCTGCGAAGAAGGAATCCACCGTCAACCAACAAGAGGACATCTAGATTGCATCCAAGGGCTCATCTAAAACCAGTGTCTGGAGAAATCATGCCTCCCTACGAAGCTCACACGGCTCACACATGAAATCTAAGATATGATTCTAATGCAGCATCCAGTACAAATAGATCATGCAAATATCGAGTACTCACTCTACCATACGACGATCCCACTATATGTCGTACTATTCGGTGCAACTGTACTGATCGTTACCATCACTATTTAACGGTATAACCTTTGCACAAAAATGAGAAAATCACATACATCAGATGTAAGCCCTGAAAACCATCAATACGAAGATGCAGAATCACCCAGAGTCAAGACATAGATACCAGCAAAATTTTCGCTTTACCAGCAATGTTTTCAAATATGTGTGGGTAGTGTTACGTGCCCTGCCTACACCGAATCACCTGAATAGCGTTACGATAACCCACTTACGTCATTCGGATGCTTCCGCATAAAACTCCAACAACAATTCTCTGAATCAACTAATCAACGCCTCATGTCGCCAAAGGTACTACCAAATCTGCTGATGCCGCATCCACATCCAGCAATGATTTAGAATTGTAATTTTAGGATGGATATTAATCTCCAGCACTTCGGTACTAGCATCGTCCCAATTTAGACTTAGAAATTAGCATAGGTTTAAATTATATTTTTACCCAATTAAAATCTTATTTAAATAATTTCGGTTTTCCTTAAAGTTCTCCGGCTGCTACCTTCGTATTTAGTAAGTAAATATTCATGTCATTGTTTATTTTATAGATCATATGAGGACCATGTAGGTAGGTGTCTGAAATGGTATTTTGAGGAAAGAACCTATCGATGTGAGTGGACCTGTCCAGTCAGTGCACGCATTTGTCATTAATCGTGTAGCTCAGAACTTAAGGAGCTCAAAAATTTGACGAACAATACCAAAGAAAGGACATTTGGGTAGGCCGCATTAAGTACTCAAACTGCCAGATAAAATAAAAACTAAAAAAAGACAAAATATATAAAAATATAACCCACTAAGTCCTCACACAATAAATAAAATAATAATAATATCATACACTCGGTTCCAAAAATAACGGGTCAATCACATAAGTTCGAATATCTACAAAACTGTTATAGTTACGTCAATGAACTAAAAAAAAAAATATACTATCTAGTTGCGCTTCTTATTACATACTTTTATACTGGCTCATGAATGAAAATTATTTACAAAAAACCAAAATCTCAAAAATGTAAATTTTTTAAAACAAAATTTTTGCTTTATGTCATTATGCTTTCTTTCACAAAAAAAAAGAGAGAGGGAGATAATTAACAATAGCTTTCTCTAAATACGCAGCAACAAAATACTTTATCAATACATGAAGCAGTAGATGTAGTTGTTCAGGTTGGTCCTACTAACACATTTGACAAATTGAATGTTTTACACTTAAATAATCTACTGATATTTGAATTATTTTCTAAAATATTAATGTAAAAGTCACCATAGCCACACACAGTTCTATAAAGCCAGAATAAATAGAAAAATACATGCTGCTGGACTCAACGATTTAAGCTGCGTGCTGTGTCATTGAATGGTTGATGACTATAAATACTCTTGCACCGATATTTGGGGTCCATGGCTTAGGCCCCCAGTGGTTGAGGCACCTGTGGCCGACGCCCCCGATTCGATTTATTTAATTCAAATCAATTTTTGATTCATCACCTATTATCAAAGAGAATCATTTACCTTAATTATAAGCAGTCTCAAATGTAATAAAATAAGAAAGTTTTTTTTTAAGCGTGATCATAGCATAATCAGCCTATTATGTTTCCACTGCTGGGACACAGGCCTTTTCTCTGTGAGAGGGAGTGGGCCGTAGTCAACCACAACGGCCCAGTGTGGGTTGGTAGATGTTTTAATTTCACTATGTAATTATTACTGAAGAGCAACTAACTTTTTTACATAGTGAAATGTTCTTTTTATCTTTGTAACAATAATAAAAAAACAAATGTGAAAAAATAAATAAATGAGAATAATTTTACATAATTATAACAGTCAGTTTCAATAGCAATAACATAACAAAATAATCAGGCTTAAAAAACAAACGTATTCGTAGAGTAACAATTTTTTACATGTGAAATGTTTTGAAATTTTGTTAGCATAAAAATATTCAACAGTAATAAACTTAATAAAAAATATAAATGATAAATGATTTTATTTTCTGCAAATAGGTTTGTACAAACTCTTTTACACGTCAATCATATTTTTTAAACTAGGTGAGATCGGCATTTCCTATCTGACTACTCTGAGAACAAACGCCGAAACAAACTCAGAGGTCACAGTCTCTTTTAAAGTCCAAACATAATCTTGGTCAGGTCATGTGAAGACCATGTGGATTGATATCTGAAATGGTCTGTTGAGGAAAGAACCACATAGAATGAGTGGACCTGTCCAGACAGTGCACGCATTTGTCAGTTGTCATGCAGCTCAACACAGAACTAAAGGAGCTAAGCGATTCGACGTACATTACCAAAGAAAGGACATTTGGGTAGGCCGCATAAATTACTCAAACTGCCAGACCATGATTAAAACTAATAATTTTAAAAAAATGCATTAAAAGACAACAAATCCACAATGTCTTCACATTCACAATAATTAAAATAGTATAATCCTTTACAAAGTAAATGTAATTGCATATATAAAGTGCATCAATGTCAAAGTGTAAATAAAATATGAAAATAATCTTGGTCATTTCATATGAGGACTATGTAGACTGGTGTCTGAAATGGTCTTTTGAGGAAAGAACCACACGGATTTGAGTGGACCTGTCCAGTCAATGCACGCATTTGTCAATCATCGTGCAGCTCAACTCAGAACTAAGGAGCTCAACGATCCGACGAACAATACAAAAGAAAGGACATTTGGGGAGGCCGCGTAAAGTACTCAAACAGCCAGACCATCATCATTAAAAGAAGAAAAAAAAATGCAATGACCCACATAGTCCTCACATTCACAAAAATTTACCAATATTATACTTTATACAGTTAATACACTTGGGAGCAAATAAATCGAGCCACTTCCTTTTTCACGCATTATGGTTATTATTTTTGGTATTATGGAACGCTTCGATTCGAAACATATATCGCCTAAAAGGGTATTTAATAACCTTTACAATGAGGGTAGTTAGTTGTCAAAATTTCATTTTAATTAAAGTTTAAAGGGTAGAATAAAATTATCGCATTTAATTTGCTTATGACATTTTTATTGTACTCTGTTATGAAAAGATTAAATTTGAGGTTTTTGTTAATCATACCCATATTACTTGTTATTGTTGTCTTTATCTGTGTCTGTGTAATCAAAATAACCTGATAAAATGGATACTACACCGACGGAAGCTGCCCAAGTTGTAGCTTTACTTGAGGTTGGACACGGACAACGTGAAGTGGCACGCAGACTTCATTTGAGTCGTTCAAAGGTACAGCGGGTATACCGCAGGTATCTGGAGACTGGTGCTTTTGTTCGGCGACCTGGAACTGGCCGACCACGGGCAACAACAGAACGTGACGACCGCTTTATTGCAACCAATTCGTTGCGCGACCGTGGACTTAATGCTGTTCAGCTACAGCAAGCGTTACGTGACGTTCGAGGTGTCGCAATCAGTAGGTGGACAGTGAGACGAAGACTAAAGGAACGAAATTTAACATCACACAAACCAGCAACTGGCCCAAAATTGACTGTAGCTCATCGCCGATCTCGCTTGGAGTTTGCTCGAGAACACATTAATTGGACGTTAGAAGACTGGAGGTCAGTTTTGTTTTCTGACGAGTCAAGAATCTGTCTTTTTAGCAATGACGGGAGAAACCGAGTGTATAGACGTCCTGGTGAAAGATTTGCCCAATGTTGCATTCGAGAAACTGTGAGTTTCGGTGGTGGTTCTTGTATGGTGTGGGGAGGAATTTCTCTAGACGGAAAAACGGAACTTGTCTTCGTCGACCCCGCCAACGATGGCAGTGGTAGACGTGGATTAACAGCTGACCGATACATAACTGACATTCTTGAAGACCACGTAATGCCGTATGCTGGTTTTGTCGGAGAAAATTTCTTGTTTATGCATGACAATGCGAGACCTCATACCGCGCAGATCGTTACGGAATACTTGTCTGCGATCGGGATTCAACAAATGGTATGGCCAGCACGAAGTCCCGATTTGAACCCGATCGAACACCTATGGGACGAGCTAAAACGGAGAGTCCGAGCCAGGGTTCCCGCTGTTTCATCCATTCCCGAGCTTAAAGTCGCTGTGCTTGAAGAGTGGGAGAACATACCACAATATGTCATCGTAACTCTGATCAGATCGATGACTAATAGGCTACAAGAATGCATCAGGGCACGGGGGGGTAATACTAGTTATTAAGAATTTTTTTTTTTGCAATAATTTTGTTTTTTATTGTTTTTATGGACTGTTTTAGCCCTACTAAATTTTCTATCAAAATTACCATTTTTCTTGCAGAACCAATAATTTATCATTCAATAAGGTTATTATTCAATAATTTACCCTCATTGTTAAGGTTATTAACTTAACTTTTAGGCGATATATAGTTCGAATTGATACGTTCCATATTCCCAAAAATATTTACCATTTTACGTGAAAAAAGGTAGTGGCTCGATTTATTTGCTCCCAAGTGTATATACATTTCATTGTTTAGATAAAAAGGTACGTATATAGAAAAAAAAACATTAAAAGAAAAACAAGTAAAAATAGAAAATTACACATCAATTATGTCTGTGTAAACTTATTGGAGCAGCTCAATCCCAAGCCTTCTTGTCCTCAATATAGTCCTTGACAGTATAATAGGCTTTCTGGCATAATTTCCGCTTTATAAAAGATTTAAATTTATTAAGGCTTAGTTCTTGAATGTGGCTAGGAAGTTTATTATAAAAACGTATACATTGACATTTAAACGAGCCACCTATTTTCTTGAGCCTGGTAGTGGGAACAACAAATTTGTGTTTATTCATAGTATTTTTGTTATGTATATGTTTATCTCTATATTTTTTAAACAGATTAATATTTTTATGTGCATATAAAAGATTTTCATAAATATACTGAGAAGGCACAGTCGTTATATTAATCTCTTTAAATTTGTCTCTGAGGGAGTGTCTGGGACTTAATTTATAAATTGAACGAATTGCCCTTGCTTTTGTAAAATAAAAACTGTTTGAATATCGGCGGCATTTCCCCACAAAAGAATATCGTACGACATCACACTATGAAAATAACTAAAGTAAACTAAACGCGCTGTATCTAAATCAGTTAAATTACGATTTTTTCTAACGGCGTATGCTGCAGAGCTTAGTTTTTTTGACAATTTATCTATATGGGGGCCCCTTTGAAGATTGGCATCCAAAGTTATGCCTAAGAATACTGTGGAGTTTTCGGGTTTCAACTCTTCACCCTTTAAAAGAACACTAGTTTCTACTTGTCTAACATGAGGTATCGTAAACTTAATACATTTAGTTTTTTTCTCGTTAAGAAGTAGGTTATTAACATTAAACCAGGTAACTACCTTAGCGAGGGCGCTATTTACATTGTCAGTAACCAGCTGAAAGAAAGAAAGAAAGAAAGAAAGAAAAATTGTTTATTCTGCACAAACAAAACGCACATTACAAAAAGTTGACACAAATTTCACATATATTCACAGTAGCCAAAGGCCTCGTATTCAGCTTTTAAAATTTTGTATTTTGTCCATTGCCTGATGTCACTCACTCTCAGCACCAAAGACAATACACATTGCTCTGTTTGTGTTGCGACACTGGCAAATGACAATAAAACAAACATTATTTGTACAAAAACATGCTGCCGATTGCAAAGTGGAAGAATGACTACTTTTCTAACAAAACAAACAACAATAATAAGAACAATAAGTAAGTCGTGCGTCGCATCTGTGCAAGAACAGGTCGCTGCTCAGCAAAATGCTGTGACTTCGGACGAACCTATCGTCAACAGCGCTGATTTTCAGCAACTACCTCTCGAAATGACGTAATGACGTCCCCTGGTGTGACATAATAAATCGGGTAAGTTTATATCAAAGAATATAGCTACTACTAAGAGGTATAAATACAATTTTCTACATTGTGTGTGATTCTTGCTGAACATAATGTGTACTTAAATATATAAATAGATGTATAAACATATTTATCTGTATATATATAAACGTAATTTAATTAAATAAAAAACTTCCATAAGTATAGGTAAGTACATTACAATGAAAACAAAAATGCCAAATAATAACTCTAGACGGTACATAAAACAGCGTTGTGTTTATTCCCCATTTATGCAATTCAATACCTAATAGCTGTAAAGTCGTTACTATCAAAACAAAATTAATTAAAAGTAGTGAAGTCTTCATTGATCATTGATACAACATACTAAACATTATTTCAATGCACCATGGGAATCGCGACAGCGGCCATTTGCATAACGCCATGTTACGAGGCATGGCGTCGGCAAACGACGACCAAGCTTTTTCGATCAAAGCGATAAATCAGCCAATTGGTACAGCTCGATAGTGTTTTTCTGATCTTCATGGTAAGTATTACTATAGGTTTATTAGGCACTGCATTACAAAAAATAAATTGAGTCAGAAGCCCAGCTTAACATTAAACGAAATTGGTACCAAACTGTCTAACGCTTTATAAAATGCTATACCTAATCTACCTATTGTCCCACCCAGATAATGCAGCTTTAGAAAGCCACAGCTAACACTACCCAGATAATTGAAGACTACCATTCCTCCTGCAACAATGTCACGGACCTAAACCGGGAGAAATCAGACAGAGGCCACTCACGCTGCTGGAAATCCATATCCATTGCCCATAGGCCATGACCCTTGAGGTAAGTACAAAAAGGTCAGCTATTGTTTCTAGAACTAGTTTTACAATGTGGATTGCTGTATCTGCATGAGATATTTCTTTAAAATCCTCAAAAAATGCTTTTTTGTTCTCAGGACTCTTATTGGTGGAGGAATGTTATTCCAGCAGTGTGTGGCAGCATATCTGAAACTCCCCCTGAATGCTGCGGTCCGATGTTGTGATGTACAAAGGGGTTTGGTAGAAAAACGTGGTTCGTATTTGCTCTGTCTCCAACTTAACTTTTCAAACAAATAGAATGGTTTCTGTGTAGTGACCACCCCAAAAAGTAAACCAGCCATGTGCAACTTTCTCCTAGCAGCCATTTTTAAAATATTGTTTTCATATATATAAGGAGTGACATGACTTCTACGAGGTATCATTACACAGAACCGTGTACACGCATTTTGTATGCGTTGTATCAGCTTCTCTGTTCTTGCTAACAGGCATGGGCCATACACGGTATCACAGTAGTTAAGTCTTGATAAAATAAGGCTATCCACTAATTGCTTACGTAGGTCAACACTCAGGTAGTCTCTAATTGAATATAGCAGTTTTAGTCTATAAAAACAACTCCTCATGGAGTTACTGATGTGTTTCTCAAATTTTAGTTCTGGATCCATGATTAACCCGAGGTTGCATGCTATCTCTACTCTATCAATTTTTTCTCCCCTGATTACAACTTCTGGATTGACTGACAGTATCGCGCCGATCATTTTCTTACTACCCAAAACCATAAATTTAGATTTCAGTGGGTTCAATACTAGTGAATTATTATCTGACCACACCACTACTCTGTCAAGATCGTCATTGATTTTCTCCACTGCCTCTAATGTATCAGCTGGTTTAAAAGTTATATATAATTGGATATCATCCGCGTACATGTGATATCTGCAATGCTGGAAAGACTTAATAATGTCCGCGCTATAAAGGATATACAAAAGGGGTCCTAAAATGGATCCCTGAGGCACACCACGTGGTACCTGTCGTGGGGAGGATGACATCCTTGTTCCATCCTCCTTCTGAATTTCAACAAGCTGTGACCTATCATGCAAGTAGCTAGCAAACCACTGTATTGTTTCTGTGGTAAAACCATAATAAGCTAACTTGGAAAGTAACAGAGCTGTGTTTATTGCATCGAAGGCCCGTGAAAAATCAAGGAGTGCAAGGATTGTACCCTCCCCCTTATCCCGTGCTTCTATGATATTCCCCACTACGTCAGAAAGGGCTGTGGCTGTCCCCCGGCCTTTCCTAAAACCAGACTGCAGGTCGGGAAGCATATTGTTTGCTTCGAGGTATTCAAACATTTGGTTATAAACCACCCTCTCCAAGACTTTCGACAAACAAGGCAAAATGCTAATAGGACGTAGATCTTTATAAGTACTTGGGTTACTGCTTTTGGGTAGAGGACGCACAATAGCACACTTCCATAAGTCAGGGAAAGTGTGGGTATCTATTGACTTATTTACAATTGTGGTAATAGCCTGAAGGGTGGTTGGTAATGTTAACATTATCATATCCAGACCCACTTCATCAATCCCTTTAGCATTTGACCCCAAGCCCTTAATAATTTTGGAAATTTCTTCCTCATTAATATTTCTCAGCTTAAATTGAGTTTCACCAAACCTATTTGTACTAAAATATGATAGCTGCGATGTGGGCAGTATGCTCTGTCCTGGTACATTTAGAAATGCCTTATTTATCTCATCTGGGTCACTAAATTGTTCCGGAAGCATACCTTCACTATGTTCTGAGAACACCTCTGACTTGAGATTTTTCCAAAGCTTTTTGGGGTTTTTTATCTGATTATTAATGTGTCTATCAAAGTAAACTTTCCTTTCCTGCACAAGTGCTGTAATAGCTTGTTTTTTTAAATCCAAATAATATTTTTTTGTGGTATCTAGCTTGTCCTTATGATAATTATTCTTTGCCTCATCTCGAAGCTTAATCATCAATTTAATGTTATCTGTTATCCATGGTGTGGGACGGTCTCTAAATATCTTACTCTTTATGGGAGCATGTAAGTCAAATAATTGTTTAATAAAAAAATTAAAATAATCGATCATGCTGTTAACATCTGGCAGTGAGCGAATTTCAAACCATGGCATTAATTTCAGATCAACTGCAAAGTAATCTTCCAATATATCCCTTATAGGTCGATACACAACCAGCCTAGGTTTGCTTTTTTCCTTCTTTATGACAGTATCACATACAATAAAGGAATGATGACCAAGTTCACTGATGTGACTGACTAGTACATTACGAACCCCTACATCGGTACAAATCACGTCTATGAGAGTACTACTATCCCCTACAAAATGAGTTGGTGACTGTACTACCTGATTAAGATTGGTATAATTTAGGAATTCCATGATATCTTTGAATTTTGAATTGTTTGTGTCCAATAGATTAACATTGAAATCCCCCAGTAATACCAAATGATCGTAAGGTGCTAATGCGCTAATACTGTCAGTTATGCCATCCAGAAATTTTGACACTTCAAACCAGGGTGGCCTGTATGCAGTGCCAATCAACAACTTCCTACCATTAATTGTTAGGTTCAGCCACATCTGTTCCACATCAGACTGGTCCGAGTGTGGACGTACGCGCGCCCTAACTCCCGTTTTAATGTAGAACGCTACTCCTCCACCTCGCCCCCCGCGTATAGTCGCAGGGCGCGGCACGTGCTTCAACGTATATCCCGGAACCTTAGGCGCGCGCCCGTCCTCCCCAGGTCTCAGCCACGTTTCGTTGATTGCCATTATATCCACTGAATGTTGTGACATGGCGACGAGAAACTCGTCCTGGTTAGTTGCTAGAGAGCCCGCATTGAATAAACCAAACTTTAATAATTTTGACTTAGTCATTTTATGCAAAGAGCAATAATGTAATGGCTGTTTAAATGCAGATATTTAATTATTAGTGATAGTATTTTATTAATATATTTGTTAAACCAATTTTGATTTCTTTTGTGTAAATAATGTTTGTACATAAGATTTAGTTGTGGTAGTAAGTAAATTACTGTGTTACCTTTAAAATAGTGTTCACATACATCATGAATTAAAAATAATATATATTTATTGTTTGTAAATAAAGTTGTTGTTAGTGTGTAGATAATAATAATATGTGTAAATAATGCAACTATGTTCCTTCTATTATGACAATACTCACTTTGATACTCCCACCTCCCCAGATCACGACAGATACGACACACACACACCCTGCTCAATACATAATAACAAATAGAAAAGCCATAAACAAAAAAATGTGCAGAATCAAAGAAAGGGGTTTTAATTAGTGTCCGTGCATGGTCCAATGATATGTTCAATATCCTCCTCAGATTCGATCCTGTGAGTGGGTTCTCCAGGCTTTTGCCGGACCAAGATGCGACCGCGCTTCGTCCATACGAACCGCCATCCATGAATTCCTGCGGCGGCCCTCGTCCGGCGAAATAACTGCTGGTTCAACCTGGTCAGCCTCTCATTGACATAGAAGCGCACAGGTTTCCCAGAGAGTCCGAGGTTCTCTGTTGTAGCGTCACGCCGCACGCGGGCGCCGTTCAACACGGCGTCACGCTGGTCACGTCTAGCGAGGCGCACCACGATAGCGCGAGGGCGGGGCTCAGTTGAAGCTATGGGGCTTGTCGCTTTTATATGTCTGCCACCGATTCGCTCCGCGCTTACAACGTCGCGGTCCTCCAAAGCGACTCCTAACTTAGTGGCAATTAGCTGGAATAGGTGCGTTGGGTTCTCCGCTTGCGACTCAGGTATGTTCGCTATGATCAAATCATTTGCCATCAGCTCTTGATCTCTGTCATTTAGGTCCCTCTTAAGCTGCTTAACCACACTCTCCACCGCATTTAAATTTGGCGCGTCACATCCGGCATCGTGAAGTTTTTCAAGCGCCTCCAATCTGGACTCAATCCCATCAATACGTGCGTGGCTCGTATCGTTAGACGCCTTCAACTCCGCTACGTCTTTCCGGAGCTCCATGACCTCAAATCGCAAGGTGCGTAGCTCCTCGACTACCAATTTTAGAGCAGAGCCTACGTCCTGTGGGAACTCGGAAGACTTCTTCGAATCATTGTTGTCTGTGTCCACAGCCACGGTCGAGATTGCATGAGGCGTCGACACCTGCCTGAGTGCCTCCTCCATCACTACCGATGGTGGGGCAGCAATTGACTGAGGCGTCACTGGTACGGAAGTTGACAGACATGTCGGCGATGCGGCAGTTGACAGTGGCGTCGTCGTAGCTGCAGTTGGCACAGGCGTTGTCGGATGCACCAACATTTTTGACGGTATTGGCGCCGCGGACACTAGCGTCGCCACAGCTATTGGCGTGGACATAGAGATGGACGCCGGTTCCTCACTTTCCAATTCCGTCACACAACCTCGTACCGGCGTTTCAGCCTTGTTATCCCTGCGGACGTTTTTCCTACACTCAGGGCAATGCCAGGCGGAGACTAAGGGGCCTTTCGTCGGGAGGCTAACGCACACTCGGTGGTAAGCAACGGCACATTTGGTACATCTTGCTGTGTCAACGGCTGACAAGAATTTTCCGCATCCACCGCACTTTACCGGCATTCTTGCAATAGGTCTTGCTACTCGTTCAGTGAACCTACTTTTTTTTTTTAGTAAACGAAGAGTGTTTACGTTTTTGTCTGACGTTGTCAATATAGACGTTGACAATTACAACACACCAAACATCTACTGTTTGTCGTGTCAAACTTATTAAAATAGTGAGGGTATTTAAATATGACTTGCAGATTTGGTATTAGTTTTTAAGCATGAATTATGCACTTAGGAAGTACTCACGAGATCTCACAACACTGAATATTCTGTATTATTTCACTATACACTTTATTAAATACTTTAAGACACGATATCGTCGTTGTTTTATTTTATTTCCGCAAAAAACCAGGCAACGATTCCACCAGTACAAACGTCAAAACGTCACTCCTGCTGACCTTTCATTTTAAATAAAAGTGAAGTGTCGTCTGCAAACTACACTATATCATGATTATCCTTTATGAGGTATGGCAAGTCATTAATATAAATAAGAAACAACAATGGGCCAAGAATTGAGCCCTGGGAGACCCCCATTCTAACTACAGATCCAGGTGATCTTTTTCCGTTAACATCTACTCTTTGAATCCTATCACTTAAGTAAGAAGTAAGGAGATCCAGAGAGGCGTTCCGTATTCCGTAGTGGTGCAGTTTCCTGATTAATGTTTCATGAAGAACACAATCAAATGCCTTGGATAAATCGCAAAAGATGCCCCAAACTTCGCACTTGTCCTCCCATGCATTATAAACATGTCCTAAAAGTTCAACTCCGGCATCAGTAGTCGAACGACCCTTTGTAAAACCATACTGTTTGTTATGCAGTAATTTGTGTTTATTAAAAAATCTTTGCATTTGATCTAAAATAAGTTTTTCAAAAATTTTACTTAAGGTAGGTAGCACTGAAAAAGGTTTATAATTAGTAGGGTCAGATGTACTACCCGATTTAAACAATGGTATTATTTTACTGTTTTTCAGAGGATCAGGAAACTCACCACGGTCAATACAATTATTAAAAATAACAGCTATAGTAGGTGCTACAATATCTATAATTGACTTAGCAACGTCCACAGAATTACCCCATAGATCTGCGGTCTTTTTAACATTTAATGTGTGAAAGGTTTTAATTATATCTCTACAGGTGACATATTGGAAATTAAATTCAGAATCACAAACTGGAACGTTTTCTTTAAGCAAAGACTCTGCAGTAGTGGGCGATGAGTTCAGAGATTTAGTAGTCGATACGGGAATCTCTGCAAAGAAATTTTCAAAGGCCGCGGCGACTTGAGAATCTGATTTAATTATGTTGCCATCAATATCAAGGCTGAAGTCACTACTTCGGTTGCATGACCTTCCCGTTTCGCTATTAATGATATTCCATGTCGTTTTAATTACATTTCTACTATTTTTAATTTTTGAACTCAAGTAACGTGACTTGGCCATACAACAAACTTTTTTAAATAATTTTGAATAATTCCTAACATATACATTAAATTCAGCAGTGTTTATACAAGTCCGTCCATCATACAACTCATAAAGTCGTTTTCTACTTTTATGTATACCAATGGTAGCCCAGTCACTGAAGGAAGCATTACTATTAATCGAAAATGTCTTTGGAATGAAAGTATAATCAAATTGTGTACAATACATTTTGAAAAAAGCATTATATTGTTGATTAGAGTCATCATTAGTTGATAAAAGTGGTAAATTACTTAGAAGTTTAGTTTTAAATGTTTCCAAACGATAAGTAGTTTTCGGATTAAGAGTGATATCTTTTTTTTGTTTTTTTGTTAATATTTGAAATAGTGACCAACTGTCCGCAATGATCTGAGTCTATTAAATTAATAATTTCCTTGTGGGTAGGTATAACATCTGTATAAACATTATCTAGGCATGTGGCACTAGTGGGAGTTGTCCTAGTGGGCTCCAAAAATTGGCTAGCAAGATTGTATGACTGAAACAAACTTATAATTCTAGTACTTAACCCAGAATTTTCTAACAGATTAACATTAAAATCACCACAATCACCACTTCATCCGTAACCTTTTCAAAACAATCATACAACGCTGAAGGCGGTCTGTACACACTTAATATAATGAATGTAAAAATTAAAACTTCAAAAATTAAACCCGCGATCCCGTATGGACCCAGTCCGTTTCTCTATATTCTGGGCTTAGGTGGAAAAAGGTGTGTAACAATCTCGCGTGTCGTTGACGCAGGTATATATTGTATTCCGGTGACAGCGATCGTTTGTCAACCGCGACCGAACTCAGTATGTTATGATAGTCAAAACAAGTGAACGACACCGGTGCGACGCGACGGCAGTGGTGGACAAGATCGAACGTGTTTGTATTGCATGCACATCGGCCCGTTACAACCTCAATCAATCAAGCATTTATATTGTTAAACATAGGTGTGGTTACAGATAATAAGACGTTTAAAAATGTGCACAATGTTTTGCCAATGTATGGCGTACAAAAAGAACATAAACAATCAATTATAATTAAGGTGGCATGTCAATAGATAACATTAAAAAATTATTCAATTTAAAATATGTCAGTTAGGCGAACAGGTCATTACAAATATATATAAATAAACACATTCAACCTCGCAGAGTTCTAGCGGGCGCGCTGAATTACTCGAAAATTTGGGGTCCGGGATCCTGGCGCTCGGGTAACGGACGTGCGGTGGACGCGTGGCCATAGTAAATGCATGTATCTGTACTGTGGCGCAGATATCTCATTCTCGTTGACAGTGTGGAAAAAACATTGTGGATCGTAACATTTTAGCGATAGATTTAAATTTCTTTAACCAAATTAATAACTTTAGATTCGGGTTTGATTGTTGGATTCAGGTTTTTGTAACAGTACTTAGTCGGGATAAAGTTCAACATTCAAAAATGTTTACATTGTTTTGATAAAAGGCTGTTTATGTTTCTTGTCGAGTAATAGGGATGATGACTGATATTAGAAATGTTCATATAAATAATGTAATTTCAAAGAAGGCATGATAAAAATGAGAAAATCAAAAAAATCTGTTAAATCGGTGTAAATATGAAGAAGATACACGCTTTTAAAGTTTTTGGAGGGGGTTATTCCCGTCCTTGTCGCACGGTATGGACAATGCACGGCGCTAGTATGAAGTTACATAGTCGTGACGTCACTTCTAAGATAGTGCTGTCCTTGTCTAACACCTATCTTAAAACGTTTATAAATTGGCAATTTTTTAAACTTTTTCACTTTTTGTAATTTTGTTTGCACTATTTGGGAACAAACCATTTATTGAGATAAAAATTAAAAAAATGTCATCTTCCCTTTTATTCAGTATCACAACACAGAACGAGGCCCTTTATTAAATAAAAACAAATTTTGAAACTGCTTAATTACATACAATGAACAGATTTATTGAGGCCTATGAATTACATTTTTCAATAAGAAAAATTTATTGAAACATTTTTTTTTAGACAAGGCATGCTCATTATTGAGAGAAGGAACAAACATTAATCACCAAGCTTGCTCACTACATGTTAACGACATTCTTCAAGGGGGTCACAAGGTCATTGTGTGTTTATGTGCAAAACAAATTCGGGTTCAAAACGCTTAATTAATGAATTTAAATTTATAGCATGGTAATTTGAGATGAGGCAATGAAGGGAGCTCCCTATAAAACCGATTCATAGCTAGTACACATAGGTAAAGGTTTGAGACCATTACTAAGTTACCATTACTAACTTCTGAGTTATTTCTGGATTCAGGTAGGTACAGATTTCGAAAAATTGCAGTAATTTATTTCCGTTTTGTCTCCTAAAAGTCGAATATGGTCTAAGAATATGAGCTACGAGAAAGTGTCTCGTAGCTGATACACACATCAAAAAATGTCTAGGCATCAAGGTATTTAAAAATAATATTTTTATTGCCCTATTGATATAATGTTAAATGTATATTTACCTATAGTGATTAAATTAAATGTTTACGTATGTGTAAATCAACATAGTGCTCTATAGTTTTGCATTAATAAAGACTTTTCGCTTATGCTGGAATTTTGTTTAAGCTTGAAATTTCACCTAACTTAATCCTGGCATTAAAATCTGATAATAATATAAAAATAAAAGTATTTTAAGTTTTTATTGCGTAAAATAAACAATTAAAAGTCTGTATTTCTGCCGTTAACGGGTATAACACAATCGCAGCGATAAATATTATACAATGCTCAATATGAGTTCATACAAATCATGTTGAAAAATAAATATTTCTATTCTCCGTAGTAGTCAACCCACGCCCTAGCGAAAATTAGATGTGTTTGCACCATTTACAGCTCGAACCAACCTCGGGCGATCAGCGCCATTGTACCGTTTCATTAGGATGTATACTGAAAGCCATTCTCTGACCAATAGCATTGACATCTTCTGCAACATGCTGGCTCAATTTCGTAATCATATTTAACTGCAGTTTGTGGATTTAAGTGCTAACCATTGATTCTTGTTGAATTCCATCATTCTTATTACATTGTTCTGCATTTTATTGTTACATCCTTCATATTTTAATTACCTACTACTCGTTACCCTTATTTAACTTGATCTGATTCATTAAATGTATTTTTATTAATTTATTTGATTTTATTTCCTTATTATTACAAAAGCTTATTAACCCCTTGAATGCCGTAGCTCCGTTTACCTAAACGCTTGAAATGTCGTCATGTGGCATTTCGAGCGCTATCTCTTATGTACCTATGCGTATCATGCGACACATAAAAAGCTTCAATTTTCTGTCTAACTGACCGACTCTTTGACAATTCAAAAGTGCCTGTAAACGGTTTAATTTAAATAAATGCTTTGAGTTTGTGTTTCAATGTTTCTACTATAAACAAACTAAACATATTTTTAATATGAAAGTAGTGACTCATACGTATCAGGAACAAGGTCCAAGACGGTAATCAGGGCCTTAGAGAGAGGAACCTCTTCACTATTTATTTATTTATGTTTACATGCACAATATTACAGAATATAATCCCAAGGCGTTTTACAGAGCAATAAAAACTAAAAAGTGACACACACTATGCGTGCCGCTTTCAGGAGTACGGCTTTCTGAATCAAGCTCTTGACCCAGCGCAATTAGAGCCTCCTGAGGTGTTGGTTGAGGCTCTCCGCTATCAGGGCATTTACTGTAACGATTATCGGTACAAAGATTGTAAAGTCCACGTCGCACATGTCGAGAACCTCGTGTGCTAAGTCTAGAAACTTCTTTTTCTTTTATCTATCTCAGGTTTCTCGAGATTTTTGTCAAGAGGTACAGCGATATCAACAATGATTGATTGACTCTAAATCAGGCATAATGGCTACAAAAGTCCTGACAGTGATAATAGATCGATCGCAGTACAATGTGGCGTGACCATGCTCGAGAAATGGGTCGGGCACATACCTGTAGTATGATACTTCGGACTCCACAAGGTTGTAAGTTGGTAGTATGTTGTATATTTATATGTTATATTTATATAGTTATATGTTATCCTGCAGGCAAGTTGCTGGTGGATCATCCTAGCCACTGGATTGCGTCTTTGCAAGTACTTTTTTTAAATAACTTATTGATTTTTTTATCTCTTTTATCACTTAAATTATCAAAAGTCAAACTATAGGGAAGTGCTGTGCACTGCACTCCAACACATAACATAACATCACGCCTTGTTTCCCCGAAGGCTTGGGCACAGGTGTAACTATAGTACACCCACTCCAAGTACACAAGTAAATCAGTAAGTGACAAGTATATAAGTTGTGATAAGATATGCTCTGTTAATATTTTTGAAAAAGTCGTTAGTGTCATTATGACACTAAACACAGATAAATAAATTAATTTTGTAAAAGACAGTTGAGCACTATGGAAGGATTTGTTACTATTGCCGATGGAAATACTCTCGAATCAATACCACACACAAACACCCGTATTAAAAAAATACATGTTAATGCCGTGGCAAAAAAAAAAACCAGTCCAGCAAGCTATTTGCATCTAAAAATACAAACGAAAATACTGGCATAAGTCAATGTTAAATAACAACCTGTTCTCTACATCAGAAAGTCTTTGTTAGTACCTAGCATTTATTTCCAGTTCATGAATCAAAAAGAAATAGCACAAATTATAACTAAAGTTGCAGTAAATAGTAAATAATCGTAAATAAATTGAGACTTCTCAAAGAAAAACAAGAAAATTTGAGAAAGGCTCACAAAGAAATAAAATGGTCTCCATTCTTTGAACTAAGGTTTATGAAATGTAGTCGGCATTTAACAGTACAAGAAGTTTGATTTTCTTTGCTTAAATTTCACAACCTTGCAACGCCTACTGTCACCTGCAAAATTCTAATTTTCATAATATATTTTTTTTTTTAATTTTCAGGTCAGTGTCGAGACATTACGAAAGGAAAAATCTACATCTTTTTAGTAAAAGAGGTGAAATACAGTATTATATCATTAGAAATAGGGACCAATTAGTGCAACCAGGTTTCAGGCCGGCTAAAGTAGACTCATCTTTCATGGGGTACTGTTTAAGATGTTACAATAAAATACCTCCTCACATACATCAACTAAATGAAACCAAATTTAAATCTTGTATAAACGCACACTATGCAGCCGAGCATATTATAAGTTAGGGGATTACATTGCTGATAAAAATGCTTGGCTAATCGCTGGTCCTGCTCCTCAAGGACGCATCAACTAATTGATTAGCATTTGAAAATACTGTTGGAGCTGCTGAAGATTAAAAACAAGAATCTTTGCATTGTATAAACTCAATATTTTAGTACTGTATAATTGCTATATGCCATATTATGTGAGTACTATGTACATGCTTTAAAGCTACCCTTTACGTCGGGTACGTCTTTCATTGACTTGAATGTGTCCTGGCGGCTGAGAGTATGTCATGCTCACTTTAATGTTTCACTGATGGTGGCGCGTGTGTTGGATCATTTAGCATCCTTCAAAATGGTTGAGTTGAATGGTGCTAATCCATGCGTCATGTTCGTGAACGGGCGCCGTCAGTTGAGACTGGTCATCTCTTAGCTGCCACGGCGTATTTTAATTAAATTTTATTTTTTTATTGTTTTCATATTTATATAACGGACGCTTTTAACGTTCTGCATCGTTCTCACATGCATAATTTAACATGAATGATGTAACCAATCTATTGTAAACATAATTTGATTTAAAAGAGTGTCCTTGGAGTTTCTTGCCCGTTCTTCTCCATAGGTACCTATTACGCTTTGGAATGGGCAACTAGCTTCATTTTTCTGACCGACCGACCTTGACAATTCAAAAGTGCCTGTAATTGTTTTTTTTTTTTATAATAAATGCTTTGAGTTTAAGTTTGAGTTTGAGATTATTCTGTATTAATTTGATTTGCGGCCAGTACATAATATTTTATGTATTTACGGCGTTCACATAATCACAAAAAAACTAAACAAAATTTTAATTTTGCGGCCCCGCCGCTTATGCCATGGGCTACTTACTGCTTTTTTTTCTATTCCTTGGTTTGACCTATTGTGTTAGGTCCACTAAGGGCTCAGTTTTTATTAGACAGTAAACGGATTTTCTATACAAAAGCTGTCAAACCGTTATATTTATTTATTTATTTTATTCATGTTATCTGACTATTAAAGTCAAGAAAGTCAGCTTTCTGCCGCCGTTAGTGTCGTAGCTCCAAATATTGTCAAGGTTATGTTTTTGACATTTGACGGGAGTCAAGGGTCTTGGCTTAACCGTCCGGGCTGCGAGGAAGAAAACCTCTATAAAAATCACCCCAAACTTCAAAGCGGCGGCGCACCGTGAGGGAGCTTTGATAGCTTGATTATTGGGTAGCTTAATTAGTCTTTAGTGCGAACCACGAATTTTTGGGACTGATAAAGTTCATTATACCCGTGGGAACAACTATGGAAATAATAAAAAACAAACACAAAAGCTTATTTAAGAACCCGGAGCGCGAAGTGGTGAGGGCTGCTGGGAAGAACAAAAGGTTCTCCTGAAGCACCCCTATATATTGGTGAGGGATTAACTCGACGCATGGGCTCCGACCCCAACTCGTGGACGACGTGGTGAGCATACTCCCCCGGCCATGACTCCACCTCTTGCGGTGCCAGATGCGAACCACACCGCCGACGACAACGACTATGCTTCGGAGGTGACCGAGCTATGGCTGAGAGTGGCGGTGCATAGGCGGAATGCAAAAAAGCCCTAAGAGCCACCAGCTTACCTAGAAAAGGGCTCTGGCCTTAAAGGCTCTCAGGTCTCGACTAAGGGGGCTCCTAAGCGCATGCTTGTCGAGGAGCTAGTTCCCATTTCGTTGGAAAAACGGGGAAACTGGTCCTTATTAAGAAGCCAAGGCGCCCTGCGGACTCTCTGTCTGCTTACCGGCGCATCGTGCTGCTCAACGAGGTGGGCAAGCTCTTTGAAAGAGTCATGCAGAGCGCCTCGTCGGGCGGCTGGTGCGGGTGGAGTTTGGCGGAGAGCCAGTTTGGTTTCCGCAGGGGACGGTTTACGGTGGACGCCATTGTGCGCGTGCGAGCCTTCACGACGGGGGATGCTGTGGCCCGGGGTGGGGTAGTCTTGGCGGTGTCTCTAGACATCGCTTATGCCTTAAATACCCTGCTGTTGTTCCCCCTGGAGTTGCATCAGGGAGGCATTTCGGTATCACCGGATGCCGAGGCCTATTTGACCGCGTCCCGAAGGGTCTTAGCCATACGGCTGGTCCGGGAACACCACAAAGTCTCCTGCGAGGCGGCGAGCCTCTTTGCCGGATTGCCGCCATTGGATCTGGAGGCATAAGCCTTCGCGAGCGTATGAAAGTGGCGCGAGGAGAAATGTCAGGGTGTAACTCCGCTATCGCGAGAAATCATGGCACAGCGAACAGAGCTCCGGTGGGATCACATGAGGTGGGCGACATGGAGGGTGCGATTGTCGCAAACCAGTGCTGGCCACGCCACAATTGCGGAAAAAAGTCCCCTTTTCGAGGAGTGGTTAGAGAAGCCACCTTCACCTCACCTTCCACCTGGCACAGCTCCTAACTGGACACGGTTGTTTCGAGAGGTTCCTGTTTCGCATAAGGCGGGATGAAACGCCCGGATGTCACCCTTGTGTGGATCGCCCAGAGGATACGGCGGAGCATACGGTGGAGGTCTGCCCGGCTTGGGCGGAGCACCGACGTGTCCTCGAGGCGGTCGGTGGCGGCGATCTCTCGCGTCCGGGCCTGGTACAAGCCGTGGTACCGAGCGAGAGTATATGGCAAGCCTACACCTCCTTCTGCGAAGCAGTAATGCTCTCGAAAGAGGAGGAGAACGCATGGGAGAGAGGCAAACATGGCGGCCTCACTCCCCTAGTCGATTCTATCGATCAATTAACTGTCAGACGACCTCGGTTAATGTTTTAAGGAATTCAGATATGCTGTCCGATATCCGTCCGTCGTTCATGTGTGTCCGCACGTTCAAGAAAGATGAGTGCCTTATAGAACTATAAAATGCCCTTAAAGACATAAACTGGGACATCATAGGTCTGGCAGATGTAAAGAGAAGGAGACTCCATGGCGTGGGGTTTATGGTAGCAAAAAAGGGCGATTTCAATGCAAGTCGGACCAAGACAAGAGCTAGATGACGAAGTAGTTCTAGGTCCATATAGTGCAGAAATTGACAAAATTTAGGGTGTTCGGCTGTTACGGTTTGCCTTCGGAAAAAACTGACTTATTAATAGTTTATTTGTTTTTTTTTTACCCAGAGGCGATGAACCTGGACATCAGAACGAAATAGACTATAATTGTACATCCGACAAGCTGGAAATAAAACTACCAGTGTCATTTGTAAAAAAAAATACAGCTTTGACCACATACTGAGAGAAAGACATAATTTTAAAATTCACCCCGCAAAATCCTTCAAATCACCTATTAACTAAACATACCTCATGAACAACTACGAAACCTTTGATTTGGAACTGTCGAATTACTACAAAAGCCTAGATGTTGATGTCCCTGACGCAGGGGTATTATATTACAATATAGTTACCGGTATGCGCAAAAGCAGTAACAGCATAAAAACTGATAAGAAAAATAATAAAATGCTCACAACACCTACACTAACCTTAATATTGAAAATAGAACTAGATTTGAAATTGTAACAAAACATATTATATTTATGGATAAACAAGTAAAGAGATTAGAAAAGATCTTAAGAACATAAATGCTCTCTTAGCAGGAGTTACACAAAAAAAAATATTGTTCATCAAGAAAAAAACCTTTGATCAATAAGCCCTAGATATAAAAAATTAACAAAACAACATTTTCAGGCAAACAGATAACGGAATTTGCACAGATTTCTTTAGTACTCTTTATAGATGATAGTTCTCATTCGGAAACAGAAAATACTGTTACACAAGCTCAGAATACTTCCCTCTCATAACGGGATATGAAGTAGACAGAGTACTAAATACTATGCACGTATATAATACGTATAATAAGAGTTCCAGCAAGGATGGCGTTGCAACTGATCCCTTGAAACTAGGAGATCCTAGTTTCAAGGGTTCAGTTCAGTTCAGGAGAGATCCTATAACTCACTTATTCAACACGATTTTATGAACAGGAAAACTTCCAATTCAGATGGGTCAACATAACATTATTCTTCTTCATAAAGAAGGAGACAATTGCACTATAAACAACAACAAGGCTTTCATAAAAGTCATTTACAATTACACCGACGCAAAAATGATTAAACTTACACCATCCACCACAGATCACCTTTAACCCCTTAATTGGCCAATAAAAACATTTATAGTTCTGAAATCCTTTATATGGCTTTCGTGGATTATGCAAAGGCCTTTGATAGCATCAAGAAAAGGGTTTGTAAGACTCTAACGGACTAAAAACACCCCGGTGTAAAAAAGCGCCCATTTTAAAAAGCGTTTGTCCAATTTACTTTTTTTTTGAGTTTTCTCTTGTTAAGTCTCGGAATAAATTAACCCAATGAAGTAGCAACCTACTTCATTGGGTTGTGGATTAAACTCCGTGGTTCAGGAGCAGATATAGATATAGGATTCTAAAATAATCCCTGGAATAATCAGACACTTACTACGGTGAGCGTTGCTTTAATAATGAAATGCGACGTTGAAAAAGTGTTTCTTTAAAACGAACGATACAAAAAACGCAAATTGCCTTTACTAGCTGTGTTAGTTAAAGAAATGCGTCGTTGAAAAAGAGGATATTTAAAACGAGCGATACAAAAAACGCTAATGGCCTTTACGTTCAAAGCTGTGTTTGGGAAAGTAATTGTTTAGCAAAAATACACTAGACGTCAATTTGCCAGTTAAAGAATGATAGTTGTGATTTGATTATACGGACAATTTAATTTGTAGTCACAGATTGACTTACAATTCATTCCCTGACTTTAATTCACAAAAACTTCGAAAGTACTAAACTGCCCTCGTGCAAGCAAAAGATACAACAAAGTTTTTTGTAACAATTTGTTAGTATAAAAACAAACTGCAAAGCATTTTCAGAGCTGTGACGTTATAATTAAAGTCGTTATTAAGTGACTGAAACAAACACAAGCTGTCTGAAATACTTGTACATCAAACCATTTTCTATACTAAACGATAAGGTGGATTCCCAGATATAATTTGACAGATTGACATTGAGATTAGAATGCGAACTTTGTTAAAAATACGGGAATCTCTGGTCTTGTAACGTTCTTTATGAAGTTGACGTAGGACCCGAAAAATAGAGTTCGCTGAAATTGGAACTCTATGGAATGTATAAAGCTCATTGGATTTTGTTTGTTTCTGAACAAACAAAATCCAATCAGTGCCTTTTGTAGGTCAAGACCTCAGAGCACAGAATCTTCGAAATCAGAAGCGTCTAGACATGACAGTACAATAATAATGAATCTGATCTAGTGGGCACGTTGAGCGTTTAACTTCTTTCTCTGACCGCCATTCTATGCCATTAGTTTCTATACGTTAAAATATGTCGTAGTGCGTGTAAAAGTATCACCGCACGAGGTTCTATCTAGATACAAAATCGAGATTTCTTCATTATACGTAATAGTTTTTGAGTTTTTTTTGACAGACACAAAAAGCGACTTTAATTTATAATGTGTATATCTTCTTCTTCCTCGTTTTCCTATATAAAATCGATTGCTGATCGTTAGTCTTTTAAAACTCAAAACGGCTTAACCAATTTGTTTTCTCTTTTGTTCACTTGTAAAGGAGTGGTTTGAAAAAAAAGCATTTCCACGCCGGGTATTAGGTAGTAGAGGATAAAAATATATAGAAAAATAAAATCCTACCTGAAAGTAAAGTAGCATCTTACACAGCACATCCCCCAGGAACCAGGTCTCAGTCACATCCCACAGAACCGTTGCTGGCAAGCAGAACAGGATCACCATAAAATCAGCTACAGCCAAGTTTACTATAAAATAGTTCGTCACCGTCCTCATTGAGTGGTTTCTGTATACCGCCACGCACACTAAGGCATTTCCAACCAATCCTGTGATAAATACTATTGTGTGTGTGCCGATCAGAATCCATTCATACGTATGCGGATAGATGTAGTCATTCAACATTGAGACGTAATCCTCTCTGGATAAGTTACAGAATTCTTTCTGACCCACGCACTCTTCCGTCATATTGTCTTTTGTAGTTTCTTCAGCGTCTGTTACATTTTGTCCCGCGTAGTTTTCAGCTGTTCTCTTTTGTCTCAATTTGATTAAGCTTGATTTGATTAAGAGTCGACGAGTGTAATTGAGTTCAATGTTACCTTCTTCGTCATATTTATCGGCATCGATTCTTTCAATGCTGGTAAAAAGAATGATGCTTATAATTGTAATTTGCTTGGTGAAGTACATTTTTGTTTTTGTTTACTGTGTTGATGGGTTATCAATCATTCCGGATCTGTAACAAGGAAAATAGTAAACATTTAGTTAGTGTTTTGATAAAGATACATTCTTAAAAAAAACTGCAAATACGTTTTGAACATAACAGGTTCCCAGTTGTCGTAATCCAATATCACGCCTGTAATCCCCCGAGGGTTAGCCAGATTCCGATCTGCCAATGAGAAAATTCAATCGACAGAGATCGAAGGCCAAATTTCTCGCACTTTACGAGTGTTGAAACCGTACTAATTAATTAAGTTCAAAACTAATTTATAACAATGTACGTGACTATGTATTTGCATAGACATGAATAAGTAATTACAGGATGTAGTTAACCCAATGGGGCTTTAATTAACTTGGACTGTGGAGCAAGTCGTTTTTGAAAATAGGTTGTGTTTTTTCGTTCCTCGTTAGCATGTTCATATAATCATCCCGATCGATTTCGATCACGGTGGCCAATCTCAACGGAGGTTAGCCAGGTACGCAAGAGAAATTATAGTGCAAAAGTGTGTGCGCAAACACAACTGCACTCTCTATTCCTTTGCTCTAATAGTCCTATGGGAGGGCAATCCGACATGACTGGGGGAGGGGAGATCAGGCGCACGACCCACGGCTGCACGTTATTCCCGATTCACGATGTATGGCACCACCAACTCGGGGCAAATACTGAGAAATTCTTAATGGAAAAACCGAATAACATTTTGCTTGACCTGGGATTTGGATCCAGCGCTCCACGCTCAGCAGTAGTGCTTGCGACCACGAGGTCAACGGGCTGACATAACGTTGAAAGGCCACGAATATCCTCGTGTTTACTGGGTGTAAACGCGAGGTTATTCGTGGCCTTTCAATATAAATTATATACAAGTTGTTGTTGCTATTCTTTTCGCCTTCTTGACAAATTTTATATACAACTATTCATTACAGCTTATTTTAGGTGTAGATAGAACACAATAATATCGTAAACAGTAGACCCAACATGCAGACTAGGTACATGTTTTATACCTGGAGCCCGTGGCCAAGTACTAACAGCCACACATCCATCAGGTTATGCTACGCTTGCAGCGGGTGGTCCTTGGATGAATGACGACACCCCTCCGTGCCTCGAAACAGCACGTTAAGCCGTTGGTCCCGGCTGTCATTCGTGGGTTGTCAGATGGGTATCGTTT
The DNA here is from genome assembly GCA_963555695.1 of Dasypolia templi. NCBI lineage: Eukaryota > Metazoa > Arthropoda > Insecta > Lepidoptera > Noctuidae > Dasypolia > Dasypolia templi. Next base: position 5,407,218 of record OY743156.1, read on the forward strand.
TACGCAGTAACTGGGTTGTGGAGGACAGATAGGCAGTCTCTCCTTATGAAATACTTGAAGAGATATGAGGAATAGGGACGCTTGGAAAAGGGAGGATCCTCCGACCGATGATGGATGTTGTATCTGGTGGGCAACTGCCCGACGATTGATGTTGGGAAGTTTTATTAATGCTAGTTGCGCGGTAAACTCTGATTGCGCGATGCAGGATTTGTGTCACGTCAGTGTGATGCGTTGTTCGAATGTAGCGGTGTAGATGCCGCCACATCACTCCCCATCGGAGACTGGAGGTCGATAGTAGACTAAATATTGTATCTTGCGATGCTTGCCAGTGCCAGTTGCGGTTCCAGTGGGTTGGAACCGGGTGTCGCATAGTTGGTGGTGAGTCGGAACTGTCTGCGAAGATGCCCCAGTGAGAAGGGGTGGCTGACTGCTGGTGTCGACCAGGAGAGGGATTTAGGGTTCTGCTTGTGGACCGGCCTAATGTGCAGTGTGCTGTGCCAAGGTTGCTGATGAGACTGAGGGTGATGACCAGGTATGCGCTTGCACTTCATGCTCATGGTAAGGACAACCGTTCAAGCCGTGGTTGCTGGCTGGCAGTGTGACTAGCGGGAGTGATGATGATGACCTCACGCTAAAGTAGTTGCACGAAGGCTGCGCTGACGTTCATACTCGGGGCCACCAGTGACATCAGAGTGATGCGTTGTTCGCATGTAGCAGTGTAGATGCCGCCACATATACAGTAAACAGCTGCATTCATGTAGACTGGAAGCCCATTTTTTTATTCTCTGGATAAAGCGAAAGGTCGTGTCAGACTTTTACTGACTAAAACCTACCCGTGTTCCTTCAGTTGAAAGAGATACCGTCATCGGCCACGGTATCTCTTTAGAACAACCCGCGACCCTGGCAGGCATCGACCCTAATCGACCCCGTTAGTGCTGACATCTCTTTGAGGCGCGCGTGGAACACAACGTGCCGTCGATCTGGGTCTGGTCCTAACCAGACGGCAAACTACCCATTGCTCGCCGTCCGCAAGCACCCGCCTACGGTGGCCGGGAATCTGCTAGCGATTCCCGACGCCCAGGGTGTCTTCTGCGGCGACTAGGGGCATGAAGGCGCACGGTTTGCCTCTCCCACACGCATTCCGCCTCCTCCTTCGCGAGCATTACTGCTTCGCAGAAGGAGGTGGCGGCTTCCCATTCATTCACTCTCGCTCCGTACCATGACAGGGCCAGACGCGAGAGATCGCCATCGCCTCTGCGAGAACACGGTGATACTCCGCCCAAGCTGGGCAGACCTCCACCGTATGATCCACCGTGTCCTCCGGACGATACATACAATGGGGAGGAAGCTGAACTCAAAACAGTGGGGAAAAGGCCAGGCAGATGATGCCAGCATGTATTATGTTGTGTAAACGTAAGTGACAATTCAATTAAAAGTTTTGTAGATAAACTATACTTAAAAAATTAGCATAATATATAATTTTTTTGAAGTTCATAATATATAATTTTCCATGTCGAAAACTCTAGAATACTCGTTTTGGGATCGCGTGAATCAGGATTTTTTTTTTTTTTTTAATCCGCCTCGGATTCTTAGAAAATGTAATGGTTTCCCTTTATGATTACGTTGCGACCTGAACATAACTAACTATGAAACCAATTATAAAGGGACTAGAACAAAAAAACTACAGTTTTTTTTTGTAAATTGATTGAGTAAAGAGCGCACCGAAGGAACGATACGTAATTGCGAAATGATTGCGTTCGTTTGATCCCTTTCTGCATCGTTATTACTTAATCTTTAGTTATGCAATTAATATGTAAGATAATTAAGTATTCACTCTATAGATCATACACTTTAGAAACACGATTATCTGTATTTTTCTATATAAATAAATTACCAATGTTCCTAATCTCTTTCTCTAAGAAAATACGAAATAAACCCTTAGTACGGCGTAAATACTTCACTAAAGTTCCTCAGGCTTTTAATAATAATAAAACTACATGTTTTCTATGCATAATATATTTTACATTTTCAAAATGTGTATTTGTTTTAATAATACGAAGGAAATACCTAAATAAGCGCGCAAACCACCCATTCTAGCGTCTATGCTGCTATTGTAATTACCGCCACAAGTTTGGTACGCCCTTAAAGAGCAGGGCGACGCGACGTCTGAATTGTCCATACAAACGGAATACCGAAACCATTTGCAATTTAAGCATATTTCCACCACATAATGCTTATATTCGGATTAAGACAGTATTTATCTAGGTTCCTACATCAATTTTTTTTCAAAATACTTATCTAAAATGAAGATTAAGCTAATTGGATTTCGCACTTTTTTACAGCGTAAATGACATGTTTTATTATCGTCTTTTCTGTAATATAAACAACAATATCTGTAATATTGTTGTATTAGAAACATAGCTAATATTATCTTGATGCAAAAAGTCGAAAAAAAAAGAAAAAAGATTAAGTTTTCATTCATTATTTTTGGTTAATACCAAAAATAATGAATGAAAACTTAATCTTTTTGATTTTGATGTGTTCCGTAATCGGAACACATCAAAATTTATCACAATTTTTCAATAGCTAGTAGTGCTATCGCGTCAAGCAAATGTCAATGTGTGCGTGGTCGTACTGCTCAGGGTAGTAGATGTGTATCGCTCGCACAAGTACACACATAACCAATTTACCGCAACGTTTTGCCCGCCGCGCGCCGGGGTTTTCCGAGTTTGTTGTCAGTGTTAGACGATTACTTTATTGTCCTGGGCGTGCGTATCAATTTGCATAATTGTATTGTAATATTTTTGACACTATTGACTTCAAAATGCTGTGAACTTGGATTTAAATTGGCCTTATATTTGCTATCGAGTAACCTAACCATTGATACATCGACTGAATTTTTCTTTGTGTAATTCAATTACGAAGTCAACATTAATTTATGTGTGAGAAATACTTTGCAATTTAAGAAAATAAATATTACAAAAATAAAACAAGTAAATTGTTTTAGTACACAATAATGGAGTATATTTGATTTAAAAAAATGTATACGTAACATTACAATACGGACTTTTCTAACGTTATTTCTTACTGGCTTCGCTCGCGGCTTCGCCCATGTGGAGTGTTGATGAAAAGTAGCCTATAAGTACATAGGCTACTTTCCCCAGGCTTGAAACACAGTTCAGCGGATTAGCCGTGAAACATCACAGCCTCGCTCTACGCGCGGTATCCTGCGTCCGGATAGTGGTAACTTTTGAAAAATCCGTCCAAATTAATAAGTGTAAAATACAAAGTTTATCTACATCAAACACCAAAAGCGATAAAGGTATTAATTTTGATGAGAAGTAACTAAATACTCTAAAATCAAAATCAAAAGTCATTTATTCAAACTAGGCTGAGAGTCAGCACTTTTCGAACGTCAAAATTACATAAGACAGTCCCCCAAAATGCACGCCCTTCACCACTTCCTAGTGCTTTAGCTGGGAAGAAGAAGTAGCGCAACAAACTCCCAAGCAGCACAGCTGTCTGTTTAGTTAGAAAACCATTGAATTATATAATTATAAGGTAATCAACGAATAAAAACCGAAACACAAAAAAAAACATATTAAAATTATCTGCCATATTTAAGCTAGCCACGCCAATATACCCAAAACAGAAACCAATAAAAAAATCAATGAAAAAAACAACATAACTTAATACACAAATAAAAACCTCCAGGCATAAGGGGCGTGACATCTTACATATGCATTATTGGATTATTTTTTAAGTAAACACAAATGATAAACTAGGACCATCGAAGTAAAATAAGTTAACAGAACAATTACTTTAACAATATCAAAACCATAGACAGCAAGACGACCAGTCACCACAAGCAGCACCCGTTCACGAGCATAACGCAAAGATCAGCCATTGCCCCCCTCGCCATATTTGAGGGAAGGAGGCAACCCGATCCCCGACGCTACCGCAAGCAGTGACATCTACGGGAGCATGACGAACTCGCTGCCGGTAGCTCAGGCAAGAATAACTTTAGATCAATTGTCGAGGTCGCTAGCTAACCACTTATTGCAATACAACTCATTGAAAAACATTGTAATGAGCGGATCATGTCAATAATAAATGAAGGTAACTAAAACTAATTGACTTATACAGACAAATAAAATTAAAATAAATATACGAACTCGTATACCCTGTCAGCAGGTAAGCTGATTCTGGAGAAAGAACACAAACATTGTCTTGAGTTAATTGCAGCGACCAGCTATTCTTATCGTTTAAGTAGTCGTTAATTGAATAATATGCCTTTGAACAAAGGTTGGATTTTACTTGAGGCAAATCTAGCAAAGAAGAGGGTAGCTTGTTATAAAAGGTTATGCCTAGCCCAACAAATGAGTTATGAACCTTATGAAGCCGGTGAAAGGGAGCACGTAGTTTGTTCTTATTTCTAGTATTAACATTGTGAAAGTCACTGTTTTTAGTGTATAAGTGTATATTTTGCCTAATGTATAAGATGTTGGCGAAGATGAATTGTCATGCTACCGTAAGACTACCAATATCTTTAAAAAAATCTCTAAGAGAAACTCTTGCTCCTAGTTGATAAATTGCTCAGACAGCTCGTTTTTGAAGGACGAATATATTTTGAATATCAGCAGCTTTGCCCCACAGCAGAATACCGTAGGACATAACGCTGTGGAAATAACTAAAATAGACTAACCGTGCTGTATCAACGTCAGTGTACTGTCTTACTTTCCTGACAGCGTAGGCGGCTGAACTGAGCCTCCCCGCTAGGCTTGATATATGTGGGCCCCACTGAAGTTTGGCATCTACTGTTATGCCCAGAAAAACTGCCGAGTCTACTGTTTCAAGCAGCTCTTTATCTAAGACGATGTTGGGTCCTAGATTTCTAACATTTGGTAAGACGAACTTTACACATTTAGTTTTCTTAGCATTGAGAACTAGGTTATTTGACGTAAACCAATCCGTAACCATTGAGAGTGCACTGTTTACGTCGTCAAAACTCAAACTCAAAACTCAAACTCAAACTCAAATCATTTATTTCAATTAAACCATTTACAGGCACTTTTGAATTGTCAAGGAGTCGGTCAGTCAGAAATATGAAGCTAGTTGCCCATTCCAAAGCGTAGTAGGTACCTATGGAGAAGAACGGGCAAGAAACTCCATGGGCACTCTTTTAAAAAATAATGTTTTTACATATATCTTAGTTACATCGATTAATGTTGACACTATAAGTGAGAACGATGTACAAAAAACCGTACACGTTAAAAGCGTCCAGAGTGCATCAACACATAATAAAAACAAACTCTTGTCTATTCCTGTCTACTTTAAAAATAAGAGAGTTATCATCTGCAAACAGTACAACGTCACAGATATCATTTAAATAGAATGGTAAGTCATTGATATACACTAAGAACAAGAATGGAACTAGTATTGAGCCTTGAGGAACACCTAACTGAACTGGAAGCCCGGATGATTTCACACCATCGACATCTACACATTGGAACCTATTGTGTAAATAAGAATTTATTACGTTGAGTGCTTCGTTTTGGACACCGTAATGACGTAGTTTACGCAAAAGCGTGTCATGGCGCACGCAATCAAAGGCTTTCGAGAGATCACAGAAAACTCCAATAGCATTTTGCGATTTCTCCCATGCATTAAATATGTGTTTCAGCAGAGCGACACTCGCATCTGTAGTTGAACGTCCTTTTGTAAAGCCATATTGTTCATTATGAAGGAGGCTATTTAAATTAAAATGTCTTAGCAACTGCTTAAGTATTCACTTTTCAAATATTTTGCTAAATGCTGGTAAGATAGAAATAAGCCTGAAATTGCCAATGTTATTTTTATTACCCGATTTAAATAATGGTATGACTTTACTACTCTTCATGAGGTCAGGAAAAGTTCCCATATCAACACATTTATTAAAAGTAACAGCTAGATAGGGGGCTACGATGTCTTTTATATTACCTAAAAGTTTAATTGAGATGCCCCAGTAATCACCAGTGTTTTTAGATTTAAGTGAGTTAAAGACGTTAATTACATCATTAGGCGTTACATGTTCGAAGCTAAATATGCGAGTACATTTTGGCACACTACTATTCAAAAGATTCTCAGCTTTAGACGGGGACGAATTTAAGGAGCAAGTCGTAGTTATAGGTATATTAATACTAATTTGTTAGGTATACTAATTTGTTATCCACCATAATTTCAAGTTGATGTTCTTGTTTAACCGACTTACCCGTTTCATTGTTAATAATTTTCCAAGTGGTTTTTACTTTATTATTGGAATTTTTAATTGAATCGCTTAAAAAATTTGATTGCTAAATCAAATTTTTTAAGCGATTCAATTAAAAATTAATTAAACGCAAATCTTTTTAAATAATTTTTAATATTTTTTTACATAATCTAGGAAAGGAGTATCAAACCTGTATTTTTTCAAACCATATAACTCGTATAGTCTCGCTCTACTTTTATAAATACCTGGAGTAGCCCATTGGTTGAAGCCAACGGAGGTGCCATTAATGTTAATGGTTTTTGTCTTGAAAATAGATTGGTATTCTTTTTGCACAACATCAAAAAGGGCTCTGTATATTTCATTAGGATTTTCGTGTTTTACTAACAATGGTGTAATTTTATGAGCTATATTATTTTTAAACTTGTTACAACGACTAGCTGTATATGGCCTGCATTCAAGTTTATGCGGCTTTTTAGGTAATGACATCGGGAACCTAGCTAATAAACCACAGTGGTCGGACGTTAAGTCACTTAACACTAATTTAGTTTTGGCATCACAATTAGTAAACATATTATCAAGACAAGTTGATGAAGATGCCGTGATCCTAGTTGGTTCAAAAAACAAGTTAATTAAATTATAAGACCTAAACAGATTGAGAAGTCTAATACTTAATGGAGTAATATCTAAAATATTAATATTAAAATCTCCACATAAAATTATATTCTTATTACTTGTTTTTAACCTATTGAAAGAATCCTCGATTACCGATTCAAAACTAATTAAATCACCAGAAGGGGGTCGATAAACGCAAATTATAACGTATCGCTCGAGTTCAACACAAGACAACTCAATAGTGCGCTCAATAGAGAGAGAGACTCGCGCCGTCACCGGACTCGCGATTGTCAAATTCAATTTAATTTGTGTCAAAATATTTTTAAATTTAGAGATATTTTTTTGCAGAATTGCTTCAAGATTGTCATAGTAAAAAGGGAGGAATTTTAGTGATAGTTTAGTTAGTTTAATTCAGTCTGCAAGAGAATCGGCACCAGTGACTAGTTACCGTCCATAACGCAATTTTACCTAAACACAAACGCTTCCACTTTACCAATACAATGACAATTACTTCATAAATGTTTATAATATTACGTCTGCTCGACAACTAGATGAATTTATTGTTGATGTTGAGCTATTTTTGGTAGGGAAAAATCTTGTGGGTTCGCGTCATCGACATGCTGTGATATATATATATATATTTTTTGTATGGCATCTCGTAGTTGACCTTAAGAGGTCGTGACTACTTAACCGGACTATCCTGTGGCTGCCTTAAGCGGACTCAAAGCCTCCAGCCAGGACATGCTGTGATAGCAGTATATCTGTAGCTTTATAGGTATTGGTAAACTAAACTCACTCTTACATGTCACTACACGTCACCTTTATGAGTGACGTGTTGTTCAACATTATTTAAAAGTTTCAATTTTTCACTTCTGTCGGCAGTACGCATGATTGCCTGTTTTATTACGAGTTTTATTGTGTGTCGTAAATACGTTGAGGATGAAGTTATCGCAAGAGAAAATCGCTTCCCATCGTCGTCAAATAATTATCATTTGAAAAAAAAACGTAGGCAGACCTAAAATTTGCCAACAATCGCCTTTAAAAAGTTACACATTTTATCGATTCTACCCACATTACAGTCATAAACACATGAAGATAAAACCTTTAAGCCAATTACAATTAAAACCCCATACTTCAGTTTATCTGACAGATAAGGCAACCTAATTAAATGGATATTTTTTTCGGCAGAATTGATCCTCGCGATAAAAAAAAACTAGCTGATAAAATATATGGAATCGGGTCATTATCTTTTATCTAGGTATTATTTGACAAAGTCGGTTTTTGTGTCTGTCCTGACTATTAAGGACGAATTTCACCAATGAAAAGGAACGCGATCAGATATTATTATCTGAACCGCGTTCAATAGTTGTCCGTGGCAATCTTCCACAACAACGATGACATTGAGAGCTCTTGAAAGCGGTTCAGGTGTACTGGTCGCGTTCAGTCACATTGGTGAAATTCTCCCGATGTTTTTTTTCTGATGCGGTTTTTTTTAAAACCATTTAGGGAATTTATTCCGGAAGGTGAGTGTGTAACATTAACTTATTTTAAAATTAAATATAATTGACTGCCTCGTTGGTCTAGTGGTCGCAATCGCTACTGCTGAGCATGAGGTCCTGGGTTCGATTCCCAGGTCGGGCAACGTGTTATTGGGTTCTTCTCTCTGGAATTTCTCAGTAGCAGCCCGAAGTCTGGATGTGTGCCCGGTAGATGGCAATAGGCTCGCCCCCTATTACATGGGACTTAAATATAACTGGCGAAATGTGGGTGTACTATAGGTACACCTCTGCCCAACCCTTCGGGGAAACAAGGCGTGTTGTTATGTTACATCTCGATGTTTTGTTTATTCGTAAAACTATGCGAAGCAGGGGTGGGTCGATAGTTAATAAAACTTAAATGTGTATGGAGATAGTGTCAACTGTTTCGTTTTAGTTTTATTTGTTTTATGATACTGGCGGTTGAGTTACATTGACATTTGATTTGGGTCATTGAACTCCGTCTATAAACTACACTACACTGCCAACAGCGCCCCGCTGTCAAAGTCATTCGGGCATCAAAAAATTCTTAGTGTACAGTCCTTCCATTCACAGTTGTCTATACCTCTGACAGCAGCAACACAATAGCAACCTAATTGTGATGACTATACAGATTATTGTGAATTTGACAGACTTGTCACTGGCAGCAACCCAACAACAAGTTTATTCTAACCGCAATAAAGATCACTGTGCTTTAGACAGTGATGCAAACGCATTCAAATCCAAGTAAATACACAGCAACAACAACAACAACAATGTCTGTTATTTATAAGGTGTATATAATAATGAGTATTCTATGTATCTATCTTAATATCGAGAATTCGTTACTTTTGGTTCTTATAGATTGTCTTTTGACGCAGCCGGATAACCGGATAAGCTGGATACGAAGTGCCGTCACGTGTAAAATCTTTTAACTTTTTGTTCTGGGAAAATTAACTGTACTGATAAGATACAAGTTACCGCCCAAAACGTATGAGATTCAGTAGTGTTACTAACTTTATTTCGAACCTTATTCAGGTCATACAAATTGAAAGCAAATGCGCCCAATTTTTACTTCAATCAGCGTATTTATAGGTTATAGTATATAGGGTGGATTTTTTGGGCTAACAAATGAAAAAAAAAAACTAATCCGACCGGTAGGCAAAGAAATGTCAGCTCTAACTAACGGGGGCCGATGTCTGCCAGGGTCACGGGTTGTTCGAAACAGATACCGTGGCCCCTGGCACAGGCAACTGAAAGAACACGGGTGAGTTTTAGTCAGTTAAAGTCTGACACTCCCTCCCTTTCCTTGGGAGAAGTCATTTGAGGATCCCAACAAAAAAAAAACAACAAAAAATCTTACAAACAACCAAATTCTCCCTATTTAATATCAGTATAGATTTCTTGCACATACAACGCAGACAGCTCCCTTCAAAGGTACAGTTGACTTCATTACTTGTTGCCTCTCTATCTAAGGTATTTGCATTAGGGGTACCGTATTAATGCAGGTCTGTACATCTCATTGTCAGTGCCAACTGCGGAAACGGACCTATTTGGGTGCGGATTTTGCTTTTTAGTTTCGACAAATTCAGTAGAAACATCGATGAAAAAAACAAGAAACATACAACCAAGGTATTGCTTGCTATCCTCGAAAACGAACCTCGTGTAACCCCTGCATTATGCTCATACGTGTTCGTTAACCTTTAGACGTATCTTTTCCGCTGCAATGTACTCACGCTGCTTTGTATTTTCCTCGAGTTTTATTTATTGATTTTATGTATCCCACACAAACAACAGGTGGAATTCCTCTCCATCTCCATTAAACGATTTATTGCAAAAGTGTTATTTCACTGTTTCCCTTCAACATGTTAATGTATTTATTACTTCTACGTTTGTAAAATGTTTGAAAGAATAATAATGATTGACCTACGCAAAACATTCGATTTTCAAAACGGCACATTAAGCCCATAATGCCTTCAGGGTGCTGTTGGGTCTCCCTAGATACTGTAGTGCATCAGAAATGTTTTCGTGGACGCAAACGGATGATTTCTTTGCCATTATGCGCAAGAGAACTGCATCAGTAATGAATAGGGTGAGGGGGACTACCAACGTCATCCTGAAGACATTAAGGAACAAATTTGATAGCCCAATCGTTGGGCACTGGATGCACACGCATGTGCGTACACGGGGCGTGGCGATTGGGAGGAGATTTTATTAATTTTATTTGATTTATTTTCGTACTGATGATTTTAATTTAATTTAAATATACTTAATTTAATTTTGTTTAATTTTAATTTAATTATGTTTTGATTTTAATTTAATTTTGATTTTATGTATATTATGTGTACTAACATATTTTAAAATACTGTACCTACCAACAAAATATGGACTATTATCGTCCAAAATAAAAGGTTTGAATTGAATTGAATTAAAGCTTTGGGTTCATATGCAAGCGGTAAATGGACACTGAATAAAGATACGGTTTCATAGAAGACCATTTCTGTCACGTTCATATTTTAATAACGTCAAATATGAACATGACAAAATGAAATACAGAGCCTTTTTTGACCCCTAAATGTCAAAAACTGGTTTTCAACAGTACCGTTTTTTATGAAGGCCGTTATAATATCAGCATCGCCGCGAGCTTCGAGTTCAAGTGAAGACTGATTTGTAAATGGTGTCAGAGCAAAATTAGATTTGTTTATAAAAATTGTAAATCTGCCAATTTTGAATCCGTTTTTCATTCTTTGTAAATTGATTGTACTGCCAAGACTAAATCAAATCCAAGTGATGTTCTTCAGAAAGGTCAAGTGACTCTCAAATGACGTGCGTTTATTATAGTAAATGAGGCAAAAGGAGTTTTTATAACACGCGGTACCGTTGTGTCGCGCTGTGGCGTCGCGCCAGTGTGCACGAGACTTTAAGAGGGCACAGCATGCCCACGCTTCCTTGCCTATTCTAATCATCAAACACTACGAAAACAAAACACAAACTCTTCCCGCCAGCAGAAACTTTTTGTCCTGTGGTAGATATTTGAATTTGAATCTTCTTTAATAAGTAAACCCAAAATAATCAGATGAAGCCGCTCTATTAAAAGTAGATTTATAATTCAATTATTATTAATATATTCGTGAATCTGTAACCGATACTGGTGGGTTGTTAGATTAGATTGAATTAGATAGTAGACCGTTTTAAAAAAAAATACAGACTATATATTACTTCACATATTTTCGATTGTGAATTGAAGGACAACTTTACCATTGTACTTGAAAAAATATTTTCTCATACATTATGTAATGTATCGGATTTTGTATCTCACTACAAATAAACGATTTTCAGACATTTTCTTGTACCTATTTGTGCTGTAAGACCTTTGCTTCTTGGCAAATTTCAAGATTCTAGGTCACCAGAATGTACCATCTAAGTTAAATAATTTATTTGCGAGTGTCGAAATATGCGAAATGAAATGCAATTTATGCCAAGATTATAAATCGATTTTTTACAGCTCCAAGGGACGTTTTATCTAAGTATTTGATATCAATTTCAACTTGAGAAAAAGTTTCAGACAGATGCATAACAAAGTGATCAGAGCTTAGATTTTGCTTTTTGTGGTACGGTATTCTAAAATAAATAAATTAATCTTTATTTTCAGACCAGAGATCCATAATATGCTAGCGATAATTTGTAATGATAAAGTCCCCTCCAAAAAAAATGTGAAAATGAGGTCAAGTTCTGAACCAACAGTACAGGATAGATGGCTTTACCCTTAAAATAATTGGCATCTATATAAACGCGAAAGTGATTAAAAAGTAAGTCGAAAGTTTATTAGTTTTCTCAGGGAAGCTAGTCACGACAACACCATTTGTATGAAAAATTCCATGTCCCGTGCACACCGTTTCGTACTTTTGTCCGCAATAAACCCATTACCAATTTAGTTTTCCGTTTTTTTTTGTAATCTCCAATAATATATTATTACCAATAACCTAGATAGATGCTTATTTTATTATAACGACGATTATTAATTTCGAGTTTCAACTTGATTTGAGAGTTGTTTCGAGCCTTACACGGAGTTTGTCAACAAAACAATTTGGATAATAAGATAATTGCAATAAGATCTAAAATCTTTAGCAGGAACTTTCAAATGAACTTTGAATTGGCTAGCCGGCTATGTTGTAAATTTTCTCCGCAAGAAAATTGACCGAAATGCGGAGGCAATGGCGCTAGTTGTACAATCTGTCAAATAAAATGCATGTCATCTTGACTTTTCAAATATGAACATTGAATTATTACATATTTTTTTATAGTTCAGCCTCGGTATTGATTTAGTTTATCAATTCCTAATGATTTTAATAATCGTTTTGTAAATGGTTTTAGTGGTTTTTGCATTTTTTTTCAGTGTCAGTTTCTTTCCTACAATGTGATAAATATTATTTAGGCTAATAAAAATATCCCAGAGCAGGCGAAAATTCGAGCGCAGTCGCCTCGTCTCAACAGAGTGACGGTAACTGATTTGTGAAACAGAAATATACTTGAAGCTACCGCAACGTGCGACGGAAGATGACTTCTTTCACGAACTAAAAACGTCGTAAGTGTAAAAAAGCTTGTAGTCGTCATAAAACCAAAAATAATAGGAATTTCAAAAAATGCCTCCCCAGTGTTTTTCCCTTGTACAAATAATGATCACATTTTTATTATTTACTCATTAGCACATTAAGTAAAAATATAAAAAAAAACGTGAAAATTAGAGGTAACTTCGTGATGTTTTCAAATCGAGCAAATTTTAATGTTTTTGTTTCTGTTCCACAAGAAGTTTTGAAATGCCATGAGTTACTCATATTACTTTTATTTTAAACCTAAATCTTAAAAAAAAACATCAAAAATCAAATTGATGAAATGCAATTTTGGTTAATACCCCCTCTTTATGGAACTTCCATTGAGCTCGCCTCCTGAAAATGTCGCGTTTCTCGTTAATCGGGCAGAGTTTTGCTCATTAAAAGGATTGCTTATAACTATGTTACTCGCAATCGTAAGCGTCGTCGATCGTTTTAAGCTTATTTATTTATTACGTATTTAAATAATGTTAATATTTCGCTTGAAGAGATATGAGGAACAGGGTGTAAAGTTCACTCATACTCTTGGAAAAGGCAGGATCCTCCGACCAGACGGGTGTTGTGTCTTGTGGGCAACGACCCGATGATTGTTGTCGGAAAGATGTATATATGCTAGCTGCGCGGTAAACTCTGATTGCGTGATGCAGGGTTTTTGTGAAGTCAGTGTGAAGCGTTTTCGCATGTGGCGGTGTAGATGTCGCCACATCACTCCCCTCCGGAGACCGGAGGTCGATAGTGGACTAAGTTTTGTATCCAGCGATGTTTGCCAATGCCAGTTGGGTTCCAGTGGGTTAGAACCGGGTGTCGCATAGTTCGCGGTGAATCGGAACTGCCTGCGAAGATGCCCCAGTTAGTCAGGGTGGCTGACTGCTGGTGTCGACCAGGACAGTGGTTAAGCGCTCTGCTTGTGGACCGGCCGAATGTGCAGTGTGCCTGGTATGCGCTGCATGCTGATTGATGGTCAGGAAAACCGTTCAAGCCGTGTTTGCTGACTGGCTGTGTGACTTGCGGGAGTAATGATGATGGCGTCACGCTGGAGTAGTTGCACGAAGGCTGCGCTTACGTTCATACTCGGGGTCACCAGTGAAGAGATATGAGGAACAGGGTGTAAAGTTCACTCATACTCTTGGAAAAGGCAGGATCCTCCGACCTGACGGGTGGTGTGTCTGGTGGGCAACTGCCCGATGATTGTTGTCGGAAAGTTGTATATATGCTAGCTGCGCGGTAAACTCTGATTGCGTGATGCAGGATTTGTGTTACGTCAGTGTGAATCGTTGTTCGCATGTGACGGTGTAGATGCCACCACACGCTGAATTAATTATATTTTGAGGTTAATAAACAACAAGGAATAATACAAATTGTCTAGCCTAGTACAGGTTAATAATGTTACAGAAAACAGCACTCTCAGAAAATGGTGATAACCCGACAAAAAATAATAACAAGTTGCACTAGAAGTTAGTAATTATGACAAAATACTTACGAACGTAAAGGATATTCAAATATAATGAATCCTATACATAATTTCAGTAATTAAAAAAGGCCTTTGGTTATAATAAGATAATCTATAATTAATCTGTTGCGTCTCGTTCAAATGAAACAAGAATCAATGAAATGGGTTTAGTTACAAGCAGCGCTGTGCATTATATTTTTCCTCAAACATGCTTTTAATAAATTTGACTTTGACAGCCTTCTTTGAGGTAAATTGAAAATGCTGTACTGGTCAATTAACGGGCCACTCGGAGGCTATTGCGCAAAAATGTTTTTTGAATGAGAGACTGGCCAGTTATAGTCTATTTTGAAAATATGATTTTTTGTAAGTAAAATAGGTACGTTCCAATTTCAAACTTTTCCTCATTGTTGGTGAGCTTATTTAAATTATCGTGTCTCATTAAAATATGGATCTGCAGCGGGAACATTTACGCGCTATGATTTTTTACGATTTCAAGTGTCGCCTGAAACCGGGCGAATCGTACGATAGATTTCAAATGGCATTCATGTATGAAGGCCCTTCTAAGGCAACCGTGTATCGTTGGTATAATGAATTCAAGCGAGCTTTTTCAAATTGACTGGCTACTTGGTGCCAATTCCTTTACGGAACCAAAGAAGCATGAACGTTGAATGGTTTACTACCAAATGCGTGGAAGAAGTTTTCTCTGTTGTGAGCAACAAGCGATCAAACACAGGGCTCCGTGGGCTACTGCTCCACCACGACAACGCGCCTTCGCACACCGCGCTCAAAACGAGGGACTTCCTGGACAGCACGCCGGTCAAACTCCTGGGTTACCCTCCTTAGAGCCCTAACCTAGAACCGTGTGACTTATTTTTAATCCCGAAAATAAAAAATCAGCTCAAAGATATAAAATTTTCGTCACCGAAAGATGCCGCGTCAGCGTAAGCGAGGTGTCTACAGCGAACTGGGAAAAGCGTTTCGAAAATTTGTTTCAGACGCATGAAACTTTGTATAGAGGCTAGTTGAGAGTACCTTGAAACAAACATACATACATAAATATAACATCACGCATTGTTTCCCCGAAGGGTTGGGCAGAGGTGTACCTATAGTACACCCACATTTCGCCAGTTATGTTTAAGTCCCATTTAATAGGGGGCGAGCCTATTGCCATCTACCGGGCACAAATCCAGACTTCGGGCTGCTACTGAGAAATTCCAGCTAGAAAAACCCAATAACACGTTGCCCGACCTAGGAATCGAACCCAGGACCTCATGCTAAGCAGTAGCGGTTGCGACCACTAGACCAACGAGGCAGGAAACAAATATTTACCCGTAGAACATTAATTTTTATTTTCGCAAAACTTTCTGAGTGTCCCACGTGCATGTGAGCAGCGGCCGGCAACGTTAGTATGAAAATCCATATTTGTAGTGTTTAGCAGCCGAATAAATTACTATGACAACTCATAGAGCTGTCGTGTAATTTAATAACCCATGGCAATCAGGGAGGTAACTTAGCAAAGATTTTATTTATATTTCGAACTGGCTTAGCAAATAGAGCTGTTTAAAGTGAACAAGAAACAAATAAACATATTGGCGCGAGAAAAGTTATCGATGTCTGACAGCTCAGGTGTGCTAATCGCGTTTTGTTTCGTTGGTGAATTTCACCCTTTAAACTTTTTGATTCTAGATGGTGTAACATTACATACATAAGCTAGAATAAGAATCAAAAAATTGTACTTACTTAAAACCAATATAAATTACAAAAAAACCACTTCCGTTCATCAGTGTAAATCATCCTAAACGAATTAATTAATAAATCTACGCCACAATTTATTTATACGTGGCAACACCTTGTCCGTCACCTATTAGCGCGTTCAATAAAATAAACATGGCGGTTTTTACGTTCCGTTTATAAATAAACACATCATAGTTGATGGTTCATAAATCTACCTCGTTTTCACCAGAAATGTTCGATTGTAAATATTATTTTAACGCGAGCTACTAATGGGATTATTTCGGTCCTAACTTTTTAAACGTTAAGTGAATTAGTGTATTCTATTCTATTATGAGTGGATTTTTGAGACGATGAATCAATCACGTTAATTTTATACTTTAGGGGCAACGACCTATGAAATTAGCGTGATTGATGTTATTTGAAATTAACACGATTATTGGCCAAGAGGTAAGCGTATATATATGAAAAGAGCCTTCAAGAGTGATAACATAGGCAAAGAACTGCATCTTATGCCGAAAAAATGAAACATTTGGCGCTCGTCACTTGTTTTTCAACACAAAACTAACAATATTTCAAAAGAATGGAAACACGTTCATTTGTGGTAAAACATAACACAAAGAAAAACACAAAAAAAAAAACAAAAAAAATATGCAGCATAATGCTGCACGTGTGGTCTTTTTATTGAAATCGGTTCAATACCTCCGTATCATACTAGAAGTAGGTAGTTCATACACAAGTGACCCTTTCTTTTGCCGTGATCGTTTTGTTGTGTTTTCCGGGATTTCATACTTTTCCTGACTATTTTTCCACTAACGGATTTATTTTGCCTAAAAATAGATACTGTTCAGCCGCACAAAGACTTAACAATTAATATTATCTGATTTAACTTCGATAAAAATGTCAACAGGTACAAATGGTTTGTTGAGTCGACACTAGATGGCGTTGTACCATTTCGACCGATTTCTACATCGCGGTATCAAGAGTCTCCTCCGATAACCTAGGGTCTTCGAACTAATAATTTTTGTTAACCACTATTATTCTAAGGTGTAACCACTGCAACAGCGAATAAATAAAACTTAAGGTTAAGTGTCGGTTTTTCTGGTCCGAACTCCCAAGTAGAAAGTGAAATATTCTTTCATTCAAACCCCAG
Organism: Dasypolia templi; assembly: GCA_963555695.1. Classification (NCBI taxonomy): domain Eukaryota; kingdom Metazoa; phylum Arthropoda; class Insecta; order Lepidoptera; family Noctuidae; genus Dasypolia; species Dasypolia templi. The sequence continues at coordinate 5,424,535 of OY743156.1, forward strand.
TTTATAACCCCCAAAGTGAGGGTTATTAATGGTCCTTGGAGCCGGATGTGGCAAGAGCTATTCCAGTCCAGCGATATCAGGTGTGTTCTCCTATTGGACGGAGAATCATCATCCCCATACGCTCCTGCTGAGTGATCTTGGATGTTGAAAGAGGGAAATGTCAACACCGTATCCAGTTGCGGGAAGTACGGAGGAAGGAGTACCAATCAGCAGCAAGCAAGCTGCAGACGACTAAGGAAGTTAGTGATAGTGCCGAAAAAACGTGAGTACTTTGTGATTTCTTGTGTGCCAAGCAAAAGTGAACTATATTGCCTAGAAGATTTAAACTTTAACTTTTATTAGTATATTTGAACTTAGGATAATTAAAAGTGTGCATGTTTAGACTTGTGCTAGATTTTATAGAATTGTGTTTAGACGGGGAACCTATGCCCGATATTTTAGTAAATTATAAGGTGTCAAAGACTTAAAAATAAAAAAAAATTTTTGGACTTGTAAAATTTCGGTAACTTATTGGACTTAGAAAAATTCTTTGTTTACTTTGATTTTGTTGTTTGTTTGTACTTACTTTAATATGTCTTTGCAATGACATACTAAAGTACAGGATGATATTTACGCTCGGTTGATAAGAGCTAAAAGTAATTTTAAAAAGTCGCCAAAGGAAAGGATTACCAAGCCATATATAGAACCCAGATTAGAAATTGTGGAAGAGCTGTGGGCACAATTTAGTTTAACGCATACACAAATCATAAAGGATTTTGAACCTAAGGAGTTAGTATCTTCACCCTACACTGCAAAGGAAGTTTATTTTAACACAGAAGAAACATATTTAGACTTAAAATGCGAGTTGAAAACTGCATTAAATGAGATTAAGGGTAGTGATATTTCTCCGGTAGCGGGTTCATCGTCAAATAATGTTTCCGAAGGCAAAAGCACATACATAAAATTTCCCAGAATAACTATTCCATCATTTTCTGGGAAATATACCGAATGGCCGACTTTCCGAGATTTGTTTGTATCGGCATTACATAAAAATAGCACTATTGATAATGTTCAGAAGTTACACTATTTAAAAAGTTATTTGACTAGGGAAGCCGAGCAGCTCTTACGTCATATACCAATTTCAGAAGCAAATTATGAAAGATGCTGGGCTGGACCCAATTGGAGACCAGGTATAACAATAAGAAATATTTGTCCCACTGTATTTTGAAAAGACTGCTCAGTCAAAAGAACATAGTACAAGAGTCAGCTAGTACTTTAAAGGAGTTAATGGAAACAACCTGCGACTGCCTAAATGCACTTATTAATCTAGAGATTGATATAACTTCATGGGATATTTTGATCATTCAGATAGTAACTTTGAAACTAGATTCAGACAGTAGAAAGGATTGGGAACTAAAGGTAACTAGCAACACCGATTCAGATAAGCTGCCTTCATTTGAACAGTTCAAAAAAAAATTAACAAGCCGGTATAGGGCATTTGAATTCTTAGAAACTAAGTAAGCCAAATAAAAGTTTTGTTAATGTTAATAAGGCAAAGGTTTTTTACACGGCAACCAATGCGGCCATGGTTTGTCCGCTTTATAATAATGAACATAAAATATGAAATTGCAAGCAATTTGTTAGCCACGATGTGGATACTCGGCGTAAGTTTGTGCAAGATCACAATTTATGTTTAATTGTTTGGGGCACAACCACTCTGCCAGGTCTTGTAAGTGTACAGCCTCTTGTCAAGTATGTAAGCGGAGACATAACTCCTTGTTGCACCCTGAAGGTGAGCTGGAGTCTAAGGGAGATAAGGGAATTTCGTCGAGCGATAGTGTATTGCAGAAGAAAGAACATAGACACATAGTTGGAATAGAAACTGAAAACAAGGTAACATGTTTTTCGAAGGGCACAGCAAGTAACCAAGTGCTATTAGCCACGGTTCTAGTGAGGGCTGTATCGAAAAATAGGGCTAGGTTTACAACCAGAGCCTTGTTAGACCAAGGCTCACAGGCGTCTTTTATGACAGAACATACTGCTCAGAGTTTAAGGTTACAGAAAAAACCAGCTGAAGGTTTAATAACTGGTATAGACGCAAATAACAAATTATTCCTAAATTCGCTTGTTGAGGTTAAAATTCAGTCCAGGGTCGATCCATCGTTTGAACTTGTAGTCAAAGCATATGTTCTCAAATCGATTACACCATTATTCTCGGCGCGCCCGCGCCCCTGCGTCCGCTGCGCTCGCTGCTTCCGCCACGCGCGCTGCCACGCCGCACGCGCACCCCGCGCTACCCGCGCACCCCCGCGTGCCCCCTGCTCGTACCGCCGCGCCGCTTCGCGTCGCCACCCGGGCTGAAGGAGGCCAAAGATGTGCCAGCTCCACACACCGCCGAAACCGCCCCCGCCTCTCGCTGGCGGGACCGGCATTAGCTGAGCGTGAGCGGCCAGCTCAAGCAACACCGCAGGCGCACGATTCACCGGCGCTCCCACGTGTCCCCGCCTTCGACTCGCCGGCCGTGCCGTCGGCATGCTCGTCACGAGCTGGGTCGAGCATGTTGCTGGCATCAGCGGGCTCGGCCGTGTCCGGTCGCGAAGAGGAGTACAGGCTGGTCCAAAGGTACCTGACTGGCCTGGAAAAGGACAGCGGCGTGTCATGGTACGCCTACTCGCTGCCAGCAGAGAAGTCACTGAAGATCGCTTTACGGGGCCTACCAGCGGACACGGACCCCAAGGAGATCGAGGAGGAACTCCGGACGCTGGGTTACCAGCCGGAGTATGTGCGCCACATAAAAGGCGCGCAAGGACAATCCGGCTACGTATTCCACGCCGTCCTGGAGAAAACCCTAGACGTCCGGGCTATCTATGACACTACCGAGTTCATGTACATGCACCCCGCATGTACAAAGTGAGTCAAGATAGAGGCTTGGCGAGGCAAGCGTGGGCCCGCCCAGTGCCACAGGTGCCAAAAATTCAGGGCTCGCACCAGTGCCACCGCCCGCTCGCTTGCGAGCGATGCGGGGACGAACACGCGGCACGTGACTTTCCGCGCCCGCGGGAGGAGCCGGCCACCTGCATCAACTGCGGTGGCCCGCACCCCGCGTGCAACATAAAGTGCCCCGTATTCCAGACGGAGATCTGGAATAAGCGAGCGAGGACCACCGCCATCACGGCCAACACACGCCGGACACAAGCGGCCAATGGACCCACAGATAGAGAAGCCACCTCCTCGAGGCGGAGGAAGAAGAGACGCGGGGGGAAAGGGAGAGGTAAGAAAGTTACAGTCGGATCATCAACCTGTACTCGTCGTCCTATCGGGTATGCCGACCCGACTGAAGCCCATAGCGCCACGTCGCAATACGGACTGGACAACCTTTGCAGAGAAAGTAGAGACCGCCACGCCGACTCGACCTATCGTTACCTACGTGGACGTGGACCAGACGGCGGACGATGTCACTGCTTGCATTCAAAGCGCCTATGAATCGGCGACAAGCACACAGCCGCAGGGGTGAGGGCTACTGCCGCCCCTGCCGGCTCGCCTTAGTGCGATGATCGCCGCGAACAGGCGCCTCCGCAAGCAGTGGCAACAACACAGATGCCCGACGCTGAAGACACAGCTAAACCAACTCACGAACACCCCAGTCCCGGTGCGGCCGCTGCTCAACAGCGACGGGGCGCTCACATACGTAGCGGAGGACCGGGCAGAGCTCTTCGCCGAGCACCTGGAGCGTCAGTTCCAACCGAACCCGACTAGCGACACCGCCCATGTCGCAGCAGTCGAGAAACACCTGCGAGACTACTTCGCCTCGCCGATAGCTCCCGATGAGGACCCTGTCTTCTTCTCGCCTGGGGCAGTCAGACGCGCCATCCTAAGAACAAAGCCTAGGAAGGCCCCCGGTGCTGACGGTATCACTAATAAAGCGCTGCGCCACCTGCCGTACCGTATGGTAGTGGCGCTGGCGCGCCTGTTCACACGATACTGCGCACCGGGACCTTTCCCGCCTCGTGGAAGGAACGGCGCGTCATCATGCTACCCACGGCGGGGAAAAACATTCAGAAGCCGGAGAGCTATCGGCCGATCACTCTGCTGCCGACGGTCTCCAAGGTGTTCGAAGCACTCCTGCTGCGACATCTCCAACCTCACATCGCGCCCCGACCAGAACAGTTTGGGTTTCGGGCTGAACATAGCACGACGCTCCAGCTGTCGAGGGTGCTGCAACACCTCGCAGCCGCGATAAATAAGAAGGAATACTCGGTGGCAGTATTCCTCGACATGGAGAAGGCCTTCGACCGTGTATGGCACGACGGCCTAAGATACAAGCTAGCCACATCAGACGCGCCCCGTCGCGTTGTAAAGGTGGTCTCTGACTTTCTATCCAACAGGACTTTCAGGGTGGTGGTCGACGGCCCGCCTGGTGCTCGCGGGTGTGCCGCAGGGTAGCTGCGTCTCGCCGGCGCTACTCGCGCTACACGGACGACATCCACACCACGCCACACACAACAATCGCGCGGTATGCGGACGACGCCGCGTACATTACATCTACTACATCGCATAATGCGAAGTACGCGGCGGTCCCGCGGCTGAGAGTATGTCATGTTTACTCTAATGTTTCGCCGATGGTGGCGCGTGTGTTTGATCATTTAGCTCCCTTCAAAATTGATTGAGTTTAATGGTGCTAATCCATGCGTCATGTCTGTTGAGACTGGTCATCTCTTAGCTGCCACGGCGTATTGTAATAATTATTTTTATTTTTGAATTGTTTCATATTAATATAACGGACGCTTTTAACGTTCTGCATCGTTCTCACATGCATAATTTCAACAAGAATGATTGTAAACATAAATGATTTAAAAGAGTGTCCGTGGAGTTTCTTGCCCGTTCTTCTCCATAGGTACCTACTACGCTTTCGAATGGGCAACTATCTTCATTTTTCTGACCAACCGACCTTGACAATTCAAAATTGCCTGTAATGGGTTTATTTGAAATAAATGCTTTGAGTTTGAGTCAAAATGCAGCGCGCCCTCGAACTACTTCCGGAGTGGTTGTCCAAGTGGCGGCTGTCCGTGAACGTGGGTAAGACGCAGGCGATGGTCACCGGGTCCGCGCCTCTCCCACCACCCTTGAAACTACAAGGAGCCGACATCGAGTGGACGCCCCGGGTCAAATACCTAGGGGTCACCATCGACCGTCGGCTCACGATGGAGACGCATGTCCACAATGTGGCCGCGTAGGGTAAGGACGTCCGCCATCTCCTTAAACCAGTGCTCTCGTCCCGCATCCCGGCGCGCGTCCAGCTGGGCGTGTGCAAGCTGTACATTCGCCCAATTTTGACGTACGCCGCTCCCGCCTGGTTCGCCCTCACGAGCAAGACGAACCGAAAGCAGCTCCGCACGCAGCAGAACCAGGCGTTGCGGACCATAGTAGATGCCCCTCGCTTCGTGAGGAACGATGTCATCCAGCGGGACCTCGGTATTGAGAGCCTGGATGAGTTTGTACGGCGACTCGCGAAGGGAATGTTCGCGCGTGCCGACGCCTCGGACCTGACGCATGTCAAGGACATTGCGCCCTGGCTCGCGCGACCCCTGCCCGCGACCTGATAGCGGACCATGCCCCCATCGCACCGGATTGACGCCCGGGTAAGCTGTAATTCAGGTTGTTACACGAAGCTTACCTGTGACACTTTGACTCAACCCACACAACACACATCTGTTGCTTAACGTGTTCTAGGTTAATATAGACACGTTACGTAAACAAACACAGACATCCGCCACTATACAAGCACCTAAACTCACACGCGGAGGCGTGGTGCTGACCGAACGAGGGGCCCGTTTTTACGGGCCATCGTGTAGCCTCTGCGGCCGTGGGGCATAGCCCTGGATCCACTCGCCTCGCCCCCTTACGGGGACGTAGCGACTTCCAACGAAGTTTTGTTAACCACTAGTATTCTAAGGTGTAACCACTACATCAGCGAATAAATAAAACTTGAGGTTAAGTGTCGGTTTTTCTGGTCCGAACTCCCAAGTAGAAAGTGAAATATTCTTTATTCATAATTTATTTATTCATAATATTATTATTTCAAGACGTTAGAGTCAATGTAATTTTTTATATTACTATTATGTTTTTTCTACCAAATAATTCTAAAAACGTCGATGAATCCTTTCTCAGGGAGAACCTTAGTAGTATTTGGAAAAGAAGGTTTGCTAAGCATTAATAACCCTCACTTTTGGGGTTATAAACTGGGGTTTGAATGAAAGAATATTTCACTTTCTACTTGGTATTTGAATGATGGAATGAAATTAATGTACTTGTAATTTTATATTGGGACTTGGTGCCTTAGTAAATAAATTAATAAATAACTAATGAGTTATTATCTGAAATTGCTGATTCCAAGCTAGTATCTGCCTTAGGTAACACCTCTAAAACGCCACCTAAATTTTCCGATACTTCAAATGGACTCGTTAGAATGTCCTAAGGGCGGAAGGTTCTCAATTCATCTGTATGTTTTTGTATGTTTGTAACGCGATATCTCCGGCAATTATGGACTGATTTCGAAAGTTTTTTTTTTGGGTCGTAATCCACCACGCGTGTTAGTCATTACATGTCTTCAAATTTTGGTTCTAGGACATGCCGGTTTCCTCACAATGTTTTCCTTCACCGTTTTGAGATAATTTAAATATTTAGTGTCAATGCTCCAGGCGAATATGTTAGAGAGAGGGTGTACGCTCAAAAACATTTACGTGAATTTAATTTTGTTGATTGTAACTGATGTTTCCTTTTAAGCCCGCTTACACCAAAAACACACTGACGTTTAGCGGTTAACGAAATAAAAACATCGTTCTATTTCTAACAATCTTTTGAAAATGACGGAGACAGAATGTTGTTTAAAATATGTTAAGTTTTTGGTTAATTATGGTGAAAAGGGTCCAACACCTGGTTTCTGAATGAAGAATTTGAAGTTGAGAAGTTATCGAACTCTCCTTTAGATTATATCAATGTAGGCCAGAAACTTCAAAATTTCATTTGTTTTTGCAAATAAATTTTAAATATCGCGGCCTATTGTTTTTTAACGAAGTGGTGTACCAAATTAAAATCATTTCGTGGCTATTTAGGAAATCGATGTAGTTTTGTTGCTTTATACTTAAAACGCTCGGACGATGTGCGTAAAACAAGAGCACATGGACTGCGCTTCAAGATGTGAAAAACTTATTTTTTTTTTTAAGATGGGCCTCTAAATAGATACCTAATGTGAAAATTTATCATGTGGTTTCAAGAACAAGATTATTTACGATATTTTGCACTCAACGGGTGTTGAAAGGCGATTAAAGGATTTCAGAATTATGAAGGGCTGGACTCAGTTAAGTAATGGCTACTCCAAAATACTCGTAAAATACTCGGGTTTGACGCTATAGATACTGAAAACATTACGGGATTTTTTCGCCCATGCTTACTAATATTTTAAAAATATCGTTTCCATGTTTGTTTGAGGTGATCTGCGAAAGCAATGATTCGAAATCAAAAATACTTTCACTCATTTGACGAGTGCCAAAAAGACAGAAACAAATTAAATACGTTTATTTGCGGCAAACATGACGCAAAACAAAACAAATACACTAAAAAGAACAAGCTGGGGCGAAAACGGCTATCGTTTTTTTTCAAGCTGACGAAATCGCGGACAGTAGCTAGTATTGCTTTGTTGGGATTTCTTGCTTATCATAGATATCGCAAGGAGCAGCTAGTTTCAAATAAACCAATTACAGGCACTTTTGAATTGTCAAGGTCGGTCGGTTAGAGAAATGAAGCTAGTTGCCCATTCGAAATCGTAGAAGGTACCTATGGAGAAGAACGGACAAGAAACTCCATGGACACTCTTTTAAATCAAATTATGGTTACAAAATATTGGTTACATCATTCATGTTGATATTATGCATGTGAGAACGATGCAGAACGTTAAAAACGTCCGTAATGTAAAGATGAAAACAATTCAAAAATTAAATTTAGTTAAAATACGCCGTGGTGTAGTAGTCACCATTCTCAAATACACGAGCGGCAAATTGTCAACGCGTGTCGGCGGCTAAAGTTCCATAAGCCGTTGACGCGTGCCGCTCGTGTGTATGCACACTAAGTCAACCTGATATTTCTAACAATGCACGTCGTGACACCTAGCTTGCGCTTAGTTACTCCAAATTCGGACACGAATATTATTCTTAAAGGCGTCTCTTGTTGCTGCCGATGCCAGCGCGGCGATATCGTGCTCTGTGCCAACCATGTACAGAAAAACAACAAAATCAACAAAAACATCTGCATAGTCACTTAATATAAGAAGTCACAAAATAAATCGAAAGAATTCAAATATCGATAAAAAGGCTTTATTATGATCTTAACAGCATAACTATGGGCAGACAGGCAGTATCCAGTTCATTACAATAACAGCAATAGGTCTAGAGTTTTTACGACTGGATTTTACGATAACTTTACGATTCAAATATTTTATTAGGAAGTGCCACTCAGGAGGCGAAAATGACATAACGTTTAACAAGGAGTGTCCCTATTTATGCTTTTAACAGACGTATGAAACTATGTACGGCACTCAATCAGATTATTGGATAGAATGTTCCTGTTTGAGGTCGCACTTTGACCTTAAACACATGACATGGACATTAAAAACATGATTGTGCAAATGTTTTTGTTTTCCTGGAATTTTGACTTAGGCGGGAAATTTCAAATGGTGCTGTTTTAATTTTTGTTCGTTTCGCCAATAAACAATAAGCCCTTTTAAACCTGTACCATGCTAGATACGAAATTAAGCAGGTCGCGTTCTGTAGTTTCTGACTACCTGCATGAGAAAAAAGCGCGAGTTTATGTATTTATGTGAAATTCTTAGTAATTTTACTAAACGTTTTAGTAGGTATTCTAAAGACTAATGTCACTGAAATTGGTTGTAAACGCACAACTAGCTTGCGTTTCTTTATGTAGGTGTAAATTTGTAAAAGACATAGCCGATAGTCATAGGTATTTTTAGTAGAAAGCTTATTCACATTTTTAAAAATTATTTATTGAGTGATTTAATAACTCTTCAAATAGCGTTTGTAAAACAATAGAATCAATAGAACCTGCGATGGTGGAATATTGCATATTCATTTATCTTAACTTGCGTTTTATAATGTTACGAAGATCTTACAATGGCCTTCCTTTGAATTTAACATCATCATCCACAGCCAGATTTCAACTACTGCTGAAGACAGGCCTCTCTTTTCTTGTTCCAATCCCCACGCTCCTGCTAGACTCATATCATTAAAAGGGTTCGAACAAATTCACTGGAAATATGATTAAAGTTATCTCACGTTCTTCTTATTTTGGGAAATACATTAAAATATTCCATTTCGGAGAAAACTGAAAGCAAATTACTATTCACTCCGTTAAACCAACATTGCAAAATTACTCATAAACGCTGATATTGTGACATAAAGTTTAACGTAGCGGTATATAGTGATAACAGCGAATTCAGCAACTTTTAGAGACATTCTGTGCTCGTAAAATAGCATTAATGCAAAAAGGAATGGAGGCAGAATGTTCACTCAACATTATCTCGGAGAATTTTCCGATCACATCAAAATCTTCGCATGTAAAATCACACGTAAAATCTGAGTTTGAGAGTTTTGAGATGGACCTGGGCGTCTAATATGTAACTTCAATTATTTTTCAATTTAAATAATTACATCTTTACGCCATATGTAGCCATCTTCTACCATCCTTCATTGTCTATCTCACTTCTCTTTCAAATGTGGCACATGTCACAATTTCTCTTTCACAGAAAACTGCATTCATACTTTTGGATGCAGTCAGGACTACATCCTTCATGTATATTATTTTACGAAGCTATCCTTTCAAAGAAAAGATACTTGCTGTACAACAAAGGTAAGGTCATTGACTCAAAACGAGATTTATTAGTCAGTAAAATAATATCTTCGCTTCAACGCTATCAATCTCTGCAGTAGCTGTCTACACCGACTTATCTTGTGTCAATAAATGACTTATTGACAAAATCAAAGGTGGTTTTGTACTGACTACGATCTTTGAAAACAAAACTTTATGACAGCATTATAAATTATATGTACAGCGGCGACCAAAAGTCCATAGGCATTTCGTTAAGCGCGTGCAGATAGATGCGCGAATGTGAGTTCAAATCTCACGCATAAATATTTTTGTAAGTTTTTGATCGATTGGAAGTTATGGTACAGAAATATAATATTCTTTATCTTGTTCGCTTTGTCCACATATTGTAAAGTAAAAAAAGTAGATCATAGAAAACTAAACAAGGAATTTAGATTTCTGTGAAATAGACTTGAGTTTTACGAATGTTTAACTTGATCGAAATGAACGTTGTCGATTGATTGTAGTTGTTGGTTAGTGACGTGTGGTTTAATAGATAGCAGTATTGTATTTATTATCAAAATGCAGGTAAATATTAATATTGAGGCGAGGGCGACTATTATTGCGCTGCATAAAAGTGGTCTTAATAGAACACAAATATCTGATAAAACCGGATTGTATTTGAGTATTATATTTATGAATTGCCACTTGAAGTTTGACTTGAAATGTATACCTAATATTATTTGGTGACGTAATTTTTTTTTTTTTTTTAATCCATCATGAGGCCTGAAAGATAAATAATTAGTGATTATTATTGGATTAATAAATACAGAGTTTTAATACTATATTGTTATATTAAATAAAGATTATTATATTATATAAAAATGGAGTCACTTTAAGTTTTTGTTATAGCTGCTTAATATACTTATTTTTTTTGTTTTAGAGGAATACTGTAAGTCGCTGGATTAAAAGACATGAGGAAGAGGGTACCTAGCTAGTAGACAGCGAAGTGGAAGGCCATCGCTTATTAGCGAGGCGCAGCGACGACATATAGTGGGCGAGTGTGAAAGAAATGGTTTTACACCAACTGGACACTTTGCGGAATTATTCGACACCTCATTGCAAACTGTTCACCGTGCCCTCCATGCTGAAGGCTTGCATCACAGAAAACCAGCTCAAAAGGCATTGAAAATAATGGGGGTTATACAAAATATCTAAATACCTAGATGTTTTGTTTTAATTATTAGACGGTGTAACTAAATAATTAGTCAAATTAACATGTCCGTAATTATTTAATGATCCTAAATTGAGGTTTAGTTTAAAACTTCAATTCGTCAAGAAAATGAACACTTAAGCTATAACTCCAATATTATAATTCATTGTGACGTTACATAAAAAGCATAAAGTCTTAATCAGTATATTAGTTTTCAATAAACTCTGATGAATACCTATAATAAGTGGGTTTCAACAATTATATTTGTGTTATTAGAATATTCTTTCCTTGTTATGTTATTATGAATTGAATAAGTGGGTATGCAACAAAAAAACTTATGAACGGTTACAAGAAAACTTATTTTATCTAGGTAGGAATGTGACGTCACAATTGTCATAAAAGTTTGTTAATTTTAAAATTATATAAAACGAATAAATATTTTTATTATCATAATTATATATAATATTTAATAATAATAATATAATATATAATAAGAATTAAATAAAAATACTTACCAACACCGAAGAGATAAATAAAAAATCACATAAATAGTTAAATAATAATACACTATACAATATTGAACTTCTTATAAAAATAAATAATAAGCCTGAAGCAAGCATAAATAAACATAAATACCCAACAAATTGTTTCATAGAATTCAAAATAGAATATAATTTATGGTTTCAAAGAAACCAAAACAGCCACGCATTGATACGAACTCAGATCTCATTGAAGGTGAATTCATTATTATTAGGCCAAACGGCTTCAAGCACATGTTAAAATTATGCGAATTTTAGCAATGCCATAAACTGGCCAGATCACGCTCATGATGCGTGTCCAACAAAAGCGATGCAAATGTAATTTTGTTTCGTGCAGTGCGATGCGAGTAGGCGACGATAAATCAGTGTGTGCCGTGCAAAACTGCGATCTTTGTTGTGTGTGGCGTTAGAACACATACGGTCGTACCGCGAGTTCACATCAATATGACTCTTAACGTGCCAATGCACTTTTGAGCGCTTACTGTACCAGCTTTGTTGAAAACCGCGTAATATTATAAAGGAAACTGAATAAAACTTTGGAGGTATGAGGAACAGAGTGTAAAGTTCAGTCATCCTCCATAGAAAATGGTAAAGGTATCCTTCAACCATACCTGTGTAGTGTCTGAAGTCCTAGTCTTTAACTCCGTCAACAAAGATACAGGTCCGTCCGGAAGTATTTCGAAACTTTGAAGTGAATCCTGCACCCGATTATTAACTTTTTTGACCGGGCAAAAACACATCTGAAGTACCAACCACTGTCAAGCAGTGGTGTCATTAATTTTGAGGTCACCAATATTTTGTCCATAAGTGATACGGTGTGGGAAACGCATATAACTTCGGCCTATACTAAAATTACGATACACAAAGTCCGTAGACTTTGTGTCTAAGGAGTAGACCCGATGGTGGGCAACGATTGATGTTTTTTCCTTGTCTGTAAACCTTCTGCGTTTGCCAACATAGGTAGGTCATTTGTATTCAAGGTTTCAGCCTCATCAACGCCATCAAAATTAGAATTCATGTAATTTAATAGTGAAACGTTTTCATAATGGAAAAGGTTAAAGAAAGGATTGAGAGGTCAAAGGTTTACAGAGGTCAACAGCTTCTGTTTCGGACAATCATAAAATCATGCCTATATTGCCTGCAGTGATAGGCAGGACTAATACGTCGTGAACGTGGTGGTAAAACATGACACAAAGAAAAACACAAAGCACAAAAAAAAACTGGTGGGTGTACTATAGGTACACCTCTGCCCAACACTTCGGAGAAACAAAAACAAGATGGTGAAAAATATGGTTATGTAAAACACTGAAAAACCTATACTTAAAAGTCAACGTACATGATCGGCCTATAATGTTCTCACTGCTGGGACACAAGCCTCCTGTCTGTGAGAGGGAGTGGGCCAAAATCCACCACGCGTGTGTGTCATCATATGTCTTCGAATTTTGGTTCCATGACATGCCGGTTTCCACACGATGTTTTCCTTCTTGGTTTTGAGAGTAGTGGTGATGAAATAATTTACACAAAGTAAAGCGCCCATCAGGGTTCGAGAACCCACGACCTACAACACGTTAGTCACGGGTCACCACTGGGCCACCAGTGCTCTAGCAGTCAATGAGATAATTCCATATTCCGTTAAATGTATTTACCGCTATTATTGAATAGCGGTAAATGCTCCAGGCGAATTCGTTTAAGAGAGTGGTTTACGTTCAAAAACATTTACATGAACGAAATGTAGTTGATTGTAACTGATAAGTTTTAAAGACTGAATACGTTTACCGCTCAACGAATTTAAAACATCGCTCTATATCTATCAATCATTTGAAGATGGCAGAACAAGTTGGCAATACAAAAAACGTTTGATTTTGTTGTCCATGCTCTGCCATGCCGTCCATATTTATTTTGCCGTTGATCTTATAATACTAAAACGCCGAGTTCTGTCGCGGTAGACACGATCACCGTCACTGGGACGTCACGTTTGGCTCGAATAATCTCGTTTCTCGGTGATGTCCAGCGGACGGTAGCCGTGAAATGGCGGATCGAACTCTAAGGCCGATCTTTATATTTAATCTAAATTGCTTCGACGTAATGTATTTCAATTTATTAATTGTTTTTAATTCAATACTGTATATATTTTTAAATTGTATCTTTTAATTGATTTAGATACATTTTATTTATTCCCTACAGATTTTATTCTGTTTTTATGAACATGTCGTTAATATAAATTGTGTAACCATATTCAAATAAGTTTTTATTTTTGTTGTAAAATTGTAATGATATTTAAAGTGAAGTGTTAGCTTAAAGGTAATTGTTACACTTATAATTGTAGGTATAACAAATTAATTTAGCTATAATAAAATTAAAATAAAAATAACGGCCCTCGTTTTCGCGGACGCAGCGCGAACAGAAGCAATACTACACTTTGTTTTGATTTCTTGCTTCGATTCGTCGCCGTAACTGGGCTGTGGAGGTTAGCAAGGCAGTATCTCCATTTAAAATACTGGTATTCAGTTGCATCCGGTTAGACTGGAAGTTGAACCCAATAATCCCAATTTTGTCGAGAAAAGCTTTGGCAGAAGATTATAATATTAATTAAGATTATACAAATAAGATTTAGATTAGATTATTAAGATTGATATAATACTTGAGCGGCTTAATTTTTTTTGTTCTGCTCGTTTATTCGGTTTGCGCAAATATGACCGTGTTTCCGAATTTCGTGTGAAGCTCAAGTGGTTACCAATTCGCCTTCGCCGGAATGCTCACATTCTTTCCCTGTTGTGCTCTTTTCCCCTACACCTCCTCTCTATCTCAAGAAACGTTTCTAGGTTTTTTTGCGACTCCCACACAAAATGTTTAAGGTCATCGGATAAATTAAAGCTTTAAATGCCTTAACAGTCCTCAACTCTCCTCGACAAATCTTTTACCTTTCGAAGTAAAACGCGCACCGTCGTTACTTGTGTTTAAAAGACTTGTGAAGGATGATTATTTGTCGTTGTGATCTTGCTCTAGTAAACTGTAATTATCTATAATCTTCTTTTATTTTCGCTTCTTAAATATTTCGTATGTATGTATTTATGTATCTATTAGTTAGTATATGTTAATATGTATATATCTGTGTATCTATTTTAGTGTAATGTATACTTATTTCTTGTTATAGTCCAGAAAAATCACTGTCCATTCTATGGCTGCCCATTGTATGTTTTGTAGTTTGATATATTTTTATGTTACGTAATTTTATGGTGTACAATAAAGTATAAAATAAATAAAATATTGATTAAGATTAGATTTATAAGATTAGGATAATAATATTGATAAAGATTACTCTGAAAAGTATTGATTAATTGGGAAGATCGTGCCTACCAATTTTGAAAACCAACAATCACATCACGGAGAAACCTCAGCCGTCAGTGCTAGAACCGGTACTGTCAACACTTTTCAAATAAAACAAGTGTGTTAGTGCTCATATACATGAGCGGCACACGTCAACGGAGGCAACTACAGCCGCCGAGAAGTCTAAGACTGCCGTCGACAACGTGCCGCTCGTGTATTTGAGCACCGTTCTCAAATGCACGAGCTGCACGTTGTCGGCGGCTGCAGTTGCCTCTACCCGTTGACGCGTGCCGCTCGTGTATTTGAGCACCGTTCTTAAATACACGATCTGCACGTTGTCGGCGGCTGCAGTTGCCTCTGCCCGCTGACGCGTGCGGCTCGTATTACCGTGAACAGACTGTAAGTGTTCATACTACTCTGTCAAGAAAGTACCGAAAAAAGATCAATAATACACAAAAAGTTAGTTATTCTTCAAATTTTAATTTTAATTTATTTGAGATGGGTTTGCCCTTGACTCTAAACATAGTCTAAGATTGAGTGAGCTTACCCAGAAGAAGCCTGTACACTCTAATTTTAAAGAGATTCGGGTTGAATGCGTTCGACAACACAGACGCAGGTAGTGAGTTTCATTCTTTTGCCGTGAACATTATGAAGGATGTTTGGAAGGGTTTGGAAGGCACATCTAGACGTACATCAGTACGTCTAGATGTGCGATGGTAGAAGGGGGCAGGTGGGATGAGTACGTGGAGTTCTTGCGCGCACTCAGCGAAGTACAATCTATAGAAGACCGACAAGCAGGCAACCTTGCGGCGATGAGCCAAGCTGTGAAGCTTGGCATCCACCAGTTTTACGTCGCCTAGCCTCTTAGCTCTGCGTTCCAATGATTCAAGCACGGCAAGTTGGTATTTAGCTGAGCCATCCCAAAGTATGCTGCCTTCAGAGACGATACGCTTACGCCAACGAATTATACAATCATCAAAATGTATGTCTTTTATAGATTGAAAACGGGTGCCACGAAGTGGTTATTTGAGTTTAGGAAAAAGAAAGAACTCGGCTGGAGACATACCTGGTGAATAAGGTGTTCGTTCACAATGATGGCCTTGTGCGGAGGTGCATAATAGTGATGCAAGAATTTGTTTCCCACAAATCTGACCTTCTTCGTCAAATTTGCTCTCTTAAACGCCAAAAACGCTTAATTTAGAATAAAAAAATTCGTTTGACCTTCCGGCTACAGTTCTGAGTGCACCACACCGCGATATCCAAAGAAAACAGTCAATAACTTAGACTTTTGAGCGACTCTGGCGTGGTTTCTTTGGTTTCGGTTCAGTTGCAAGGCGCCACTCCGACTAGTTTGAATGTCAAACTCATAAACCCACGTCTCGTCACCAGTAACAATGCGTTTCACGAATGTTGGGTCGGAATTGACTCTGAAAATTCAGATTTTTTGGGACTAGCCGAGCGAACGTATTTCATACCCAAGTGATGATTTAAAATGACACGGATCGACTGGTGAGACACAGAAAGTTCATCGGCTAACGCTCTCAAACTTAAATGAGGATTTTCAGTCACTCTTTCTTTAACTATTGCGACGTTAAGATGTTGATAGCCTACCAGAGCGAGGCAAACTTTCCACCACATCTCGACCGCTTTTGAGCGCTTTTTACCACTTATGAGTACGTTTTTATAATGTCAATTCACCATAAGTCTTCTGCAACATTTTCAGTGACTCCGAACAAGAAATTTCATTGACGATGCAAAATTTAAGACAAATCTTTGTTCGATGTTTTGTCAATTATGAAATTCGCAAAACACACTAGATAATAACTGACAAAAAATTGCACTGTATGTAATTTAAATAACAGATGCAACTCAAACTCCGCGCCAAAATGGAAAACAGTTGTGCCAATCTAACAAAACCAAAAAAAAAAACAAACAAAAAAATTTGGAACCATAAACAAATCATTCATTCCCGATACTTTTTTGATAGAATGTATACACCACTACAGTCCTTTTCACAATTATTTAACAACCCCAACAGCAACAAAATATTACAACGACAATAAAGATCACTGTGATTTTGACAGTCTTGACATTTGCAGCAACGCAACAGCAACCTTATTGACATAAGATTAAAGATAACTATGATATTGACAGTAATGCAAAATCAAAAGTAAAATAATTAAAACGTTACCGTGGACGCATAGAAACTGACGGCCCGTGAAAATTCTAGCAATGCCCTGTGACACCTAACAGTTGCAATTCGGTCACGAATGTTATTTGTGTTTGTTAATATCCACAGTTGTGAGTAACGTCTGAACACTAAATAATAAATGTAAGGGTTAAAACAAATACGGGTATTTTCAATTTCAAAATCGTTCGTATTTACCTTACGAACCTGTAACAGTCCGAGAGAGAGATAGACAAAGACTATGCCAGAATTAATCATTGAATATATATAATACACAACCATTAATGAAATATTCCTTTGCAGGCGTAAATAGTGGAGGTGCATTTAGCAAATAGCAGACTGTTTATAGGTAATCAGATGTGCCTATGAACGTAGTCATAGGTAAGTAGAAAGCTCTTTCACATTTTAAAAAATGATTGATTAAGTGATTTGATAAATGTTCAAATATCGTTTGTAAAACAATATTTTTCAAAACAATAGAATCAATAGAACCTGCGTTGGTGGAATATTGCATATTATTATTCATTAATCTTAACTTGCGTTCCATAATGACACGTTCAATCTAACAATGACTTTTCTTTGCCTTCAACATCATCATCCACAGCACAGAGCATCATTATAATACTGGTATAGAGTGCCATCTCAAGGGATTTTTATGCCAACCTGTCACAAGTAGCGCCACCTGGATTTCATGTTCCATAACTAACTATACTATTATCCATTTATATACATATATTACTTGTACTCTATACTATTTTCACTTCATTGCTTTTGCATATGTTTTCCGTGGTTGTAGATTGATTCATGTAAAACCATGTTTGGTAGCATGAAATTAATTTACAGTATTAAATAAAAACTGCTCCACATTAAATGTAATCTATGTACAAGCATGGAAAATGTGCACATTTATTCTTTTAGATAGTTTGTAAAGGTTAATTTAGTTTTTAATGAAACAAAGTTGCTTAAGAATATTCAATACGAATATATTATTATATTCACGTTTGCAAATTACAAAACGTATCGGCAATTTTTTTGCTTTCTTTTGACAGTTTCGAATTTTGACATTTGGATTTTTTAATAGCAATCGATTATATGAATCGAAAAACCTAAAAAGATGCATCTGCCCATAATTTAAATTTAAGTCTTACATTTAACTTAACAATTACAATTAACCTTATTGAAAATAAAAAAGAAATAAAAAAAGCAATTTTAAACAACAAGTATATGTCGTTTTGTAGAGACCTCTATTGAGTGCTTTGTCAATTATTTGCCTTAAATTTACAGAACCAGATTACTAGATGGCGCACCTAAAAAAGTTGCTGTGTACGTAAAGGCAACTTTAACCCCTCTGATCCACAGTCTGACTTCAACCACTGCTGAACATAGGCATCTCATTTCTTGTCTCTATCTCCACGCTCCTGCTAGCTAGCCTCATCTCAACAAATTCACTGGAAATATGATTAAAGTTACCTCACGTTCTTCGTATTTAGGGAAATACGTTTATATATCCTATTTTGGAGAAAACTGAAAGCAAATTATTATTTAGTTCGTTAAACCAACATAGCAATATTACTCATAAATGCTGTATTGAGGCACAAAGTTTAACGAAACGGTTTAAAGTGATAACAGCGAATTCAGCAACTTTTAGAGACATTCTGTGCTCGTAAAATAGCTTTAATGCAAAGAGGAATGGAGGCAGAAAGTTCTCTCAACATTATCTCGGATAATTTTCCGATCACATCCAAATCTTCGCATGTAAAATCACACGCAAAATCTAAGTTTCATGTCAAAATTACCGAAATTTATGATCTTTGATCATTTAAAACTTCATGTATTTTACATCTTGACGCCGTAAGTTGCCATCTTCTACCAACCATCATTCTCTATCTCCCTTTTTTCACATGTGACACATGACAGAATTTCTCTTTCGCGTTACTGCGTTCATACTTTTTGATGGTTCAGGATTACATCCTTTATGTATATTATTTTACGAGGCTATCCATTTGAAAATAATACACTCACTGTACAACAAAGGTAAGGTCATTGACACAGACCAAGATTTATTACTGAGTAAAATAATATCTTCGCTACACTTGTCACGTCGTTTGATTGACAAATATAAAGACCGTTCTGTACTGACCACGATCTTTGATAACAAACTTTAGGACAGCATCATAAATTATATGTACCAGCTTTGTTGACAACCACGTAATAGTATCAAGGAAACTATATTAAACTCTGGAGGTATGTGGAACCGAATGTAAATTTTACTCATTCTCCTTAGAAAATGGAGTATCCTTCAACCAGACCTGTGTCGTGTCTGGGGTCCTACTCTCTAACTCCGTCAACGAAGATACGGGCGCGTCCGAAAGTATTTCGAAACTTTGAAGTGAATCCTACACCCGACTTATTTATTGTTACACCAATTTCCTTAAAAAAATATAATATACAAGCTAACACTAAAATATATATAATGTACAAGTGTTTAATAAAAAAAAGCGGGAAAGAGCTCATAGGCCATCAAAAAATCCATCCGCATCGCTGTCAACGAGACAAGTGTCCAAAAGTCTGGCAGCATTGCCACGTTGGATGGCAATGCTGATTCTTTGGGCTAAAATTGGCCAGCCCTCTGGTCACTAAAAGAGTCGACCAACTTAACCCGATTAATTTAGTTTTTTGGACGGGCAAAAACACATCAGAAGTAACGACAACTGTCAAACCGTGGTGTCATTAATTTTGAGGTAGGGCTCTACACCAATCTTGTGTCCGTAAGTGATACGGTGTAGGAAACGCCAGTAACTTCGGCCGATACTACGGACTTTGTGTCTACGGAGTACACACTCTGGTGTGCAACTGCACGACCATTAATGTTTTTTCCTTGTCTGTAAACCTTTTGCGTTTGCCAACATAGATAGGTCATTTGTATTCAAGATGACAGCCTCATCAACGCCATCAAAATTAGCATTCATGTAATTTAAATATTGAAACGTTTTCATAATCTAAAGGATTAAGAGAAGGATTGAGAGGTCAAAGATTTACAGAGGTCAACAGCTTCTATTTCAGAGAGTCATAAAGTAATAAAATGATGCCTATATTGCCTGCAGCGTAGGCGGGACTAATACGTGAACGTGGGTAAGTACATCCACATTTCCTACGATATTTTAGGCCTAAGGCCTTTACCTATCCTTTAAGCACAAATGCGTAAAGCTGGCTGCTACGGTGAATAATAAATAATAAAACAATCTTTATGTATCCTAAATTCAAGTTGATTTTAATGTCTGCGTGACTGCTTTGTTTTTTTTTATAAACTACGCAACAGAAATTGATGCGGTTTCACCATTTATAAATTTTATTCCGTAAGGTTTGCGAGCCATGCTTGGCGTAACCCTACTACCGACCGAGTGCGTAATACCGAATTCCGTCGTCAGTCAAAGGTCTATGATGTCGGGGACAGGGTGATGCGCTTCACGTGGAGTTGGGCAGGAAATCTAGACGAGGAGACGGCCGATGGAGTTAAGCTGTCACCGAATGGTGGCCAAGGTTAGGCCAAAGAAACCAAGGCCATTCAAAAGCGTATTTGGGTGGATGATATCGTCAAAGTTGCGGGAAACAACTGAACGAGGGACGCACAGAATTGGGAAGTATGGCAGATAAAAAGGATGGCCTATACCCAGCAGTGAGTAATTCCGGGCTGAAATGATGATGATGAGGTCTATTTGTGTATTCATCATCGTCATTTCAGCCGAAAGACGTCCTCTACTGGACATAGGCCTACCCCAAGTACCGCCACTTCGACCGGTTCTGTGCTTCTCGCATCCAACGAATTCCTGCGGCCTTCACAAGGTCAACGATCCACTTTTTGGTAGTCTTCCGTTACGCGGTTGCGACTCCAGAACCTTTCGGCCCCATCGGTCCTCTGTTCTGTGAGCAATGATCCCTGCCCACTGCCACTTAAGTTTGGCAATTCTTCTGGCTATGTCGGTTCCCTTGTTTCTCCTGCGGATCACTTCATTTCTGATACGATCACGTAGGGAAACTCAAAGCATAGCTCTATCCATTACCCCTTGGGTGAATTTGAGCCATTTGATAAGGCCCATTGTGAACCACGTTTCAGTGCTAGTGATCATCACTAGCAACTCTTACGGGTCAAAGACTTTCGTCGTGAGACACTATGCGGGACGAAAAGATATTTCGTAGCTTCCCGAACGATTCGACGTTTGACCTCTTTCTCGAAATTGGAACTACCTAACGGAACAATTCGTCCTAGGTAAACATATTCGTCCACAACTTTGCGTGTTACATGGGCATTAGACATGATCTTTGTCTTGTATATGTTAATTTTTAGACCCTTTCTTTCGGAAGCTCTACTGAGGTTATTGATTATATACTGAGGTCCTCCATAGTCTCAACCATGACCTCTATATCGTCGGCAAACCCAAGGTCAGTGATGTTGCCTTTGAGGTTTTGGACTGGAAAAGGGCCGGATCTTTCCAGTCCAGAACCTCAAAGACATTCTTCAGTTCAGCGGTGAACAGATTCGAAGAGATAACGTGTCCCTGTCTCACACTGTAGAAGGATAGATTTTGAGGTCTGGACTGACATAGTGGCCTTTTTCTTATTTGTTATAATATATTTGTGTTTACATTAATATTAAACTTACAAATAATAATGAAATGTCGATGTTTTGTCAAGTCATGACAAAAACGTCATGCGAAGCAGGGCCGGTCGCAAATTAAATCATAAAACATTTCGTGCCGCAGATCACGTCGGTTCTGCGTACTACAATTACGCACCCGAGCCCTGTGATGCGGGCTACAAGGCATTCATTATAATAGATGGAATATTCAATAGTCATTGATATAAAGCAATCGAATAGTTGAAGATAACACTTATTAAAGCCTAGATAAATAATTATTAGTTGAGGTACTGGATTTTCCTTAATTAACCAAGGCAACCTACGTTTGACATATTTGATTAAAACCGATATTGTATTTTAATGAAGGTACGTACCTATAGATATATTACTTTGTTGTAGGCACACTGAACAGCAAATGCCAGGAAATTAAATATAATAAGAGCAATAGTAACAATAATTGGACTTATCACTAAAAGCAATTATTTTCGCAAAAGTTCGTGAATTTTTGTTTGTTTGTATGTTTGGCATCTCGCAGGTCAACCTATGCGGTTGTCGTCTGCTTAAGCGGACTTGCCTGTGGATTCCCTAATAAATTAAGGCCTCCAGCCAGGACTTAAACTTATATACTAACTAAAACTAAGCGACAACGCTAAGGGCACCCCCTGTGGGGTACGAACCTCGGCTTAGGGCGTCGCTGGAAGAGGGCAGCAAATGACTAGCTGGATCAGGATTGGTATTATTTATGGACGAATTTAAAGCTACAGGCTCAGCGGCGCGGGCTGGCTCGAGCAAGGGTCGGGAGGGGCGTCGATTTGGGCGTCGCGGCGGGCCTCGGCGGCGAGGGCGGTAGGACGGCGATCGGGTTTTGGGCTTATGTAGCGTGCTAGTGGCCTTGCTACTCTCCTGGAGGAGGGTAGTGGCGTCGTCGGGGTCGATTAAAGTATGCCTTGGTCGGCGAATACTGCTAATGCGAGAGGGAGTGTAGCGGGCGGCCGCTGTAATCAGGGGGTTAGAATGTTTGATGCCGCAGTCGAGGAAACGCTTTGATAAGCGTTTCATGAACTAAAAGTTCGTGAAATCAATTACTCGCTACAAATAGTGAAACAAGGTCCTGTTCTAATATCATAACAAATGTTTTGTGATTTATTATTGTATAAAAATTGTTTTAATTGTATGTATTCCTAATAAATGCCACAAAGTAAAACATACCGAACTAAAATAATATGTCAATGAAACTAATGATTAACGGGACCAAAAAGAAAAAAAAATAACCGGGGCGAACAAATAATAATTATCTCCAGGGGCGAATGCGGAAACAATCCGTGAAAACGTGTTATTTTTATAGTTTAACGACCGCATTACTTTTAATGAATCCGATTTAAGGTATCCACAACAATTAACTGTCTGCCGAGAGGTTTCAATGTTAAGGTGCATAAAACGTTGCCTTTAGATAGAATACTCTTTTTTATGTAAACCTTATAAGTTTCAGACTTAGGTGTATAAATTGTACACATTGGGTGACACAGTGCGCGGTCTAATAGCTAAAAGCGATCTTTTACAGACAACCTTTGGAAGGATTGAAGGAAGAAGGAGAGACAATGCTGGAGGTAGTCAGTGGTGTACCGTTCACATATTCATTAAATACATACAAACATACAACAATAATTTATCTACACATTAATATACAATAATAAACACGAAACAAGACCAAGAAAACTCTATGTAATAATGTTTAAGGAGAGAGGCTTTTAAATTTCTGGTAAAAAAATACCAGAAATTTAAAAGTGGACAGTGATTGAGCACGCCTTATCGACTCCATAACCGTACTGCTTAAACTGTAAAAGACTAGTAATAAAAACTGGTGGAATGCATGCCATCACTAGTCTTAATGACATCAAACCCCAAAAATAAAAGACAAACTGCTACTACGAAAACCGCTGTTTGTTTCAGTCAATAAAACAACCTATTACGTGGCTTCAGTTGCGTTTTATTGTAACTATAATGGATTTCGTATCATCCCATAACGCCCTATGGTACGCAGACGTCACATCAAGGCAACTCCAGTATAAGTTGACTTCGCATTGTATAGGCTTTCCGGAGAATGAGAGGGCAGATTATACTGGAACAGTAGGTATAGCTTGATAATGTCGTCCGTGTGTTCATAAGCGTTAAAGTAGATAGCAGTAATAAAGCGAATCCAAAGGAGGATTTTAGTAAAGCCGGTAATAAAAACGTACGGGTTTCAGACAAGACTATGTACTTTTGTTTATTTGTCATTAACTACTGTTACTTTGTGAACTTTAAGCTTGAATGTATAGGCCACAAGCTTCTGCCAGCGATTTCGTCTGTCTGAATTTTTTTTGGTCTTCCGACCGTTTATTTCGTAAAACACACTTGGCATAATCTTCTTCAAGAATATTTTAAGGTATGCAAATTAATCAACATAATTATTGTTTCGCCGAATGTTCATGTGTCCGAATGTACAATGGCATACTTTAAGATGGCCGATTTTTATTTGGCCTAATGACCAGTTATAGACTGGCCAGTTATAGTCTATTTTGAAAATATGATAATTTGTAAGTAAAACTAGGTACGTTTCAATATCAAAATTTCCCTCCACATTGTTTGCGAGCTAATTTAAATTTTCTATTCTATAAATTTCTATATACGCGCTTTGATTTTTTACGATTTCAAGTGTCGCCTGAAACCAGACAAATCGTACGATAGACTTCAAATGGCATTCATGGATGAAGGCCCTTCTGAGTCAACTGTGTATCGTTGGTATAACGAATTCAAGCGCGGTCGACTAACTTTTGGGGATGAAGAAAGAAGTGGTCGCCCTTTGACGGCTGTTACTGAAGAAAAATTTAATCCAAGACAATAGACTAGTTACGTAGCACACAGTACTGCAGGTTGGATCGGGAAGCCTTCGAGAAATTCTACACATGCATCTCCACGTGAGGAGAATAGTTTCACGCTGGGTGCCGCACAACCTCACCGATGCTCAGAAGCAGGCCCGTATGCCGTGTGCCGTGATATTTTAAACAAATTTGGTGCCGTGATTTTATAAACAAATTTGAAGCAAGCTCGACTCGGCGTGTTTTCTACATCATTACAGGTGATTATTCTTGGATTTATCAATACGATCCAGTCGACGGTTTCGGTGTTTCAAAACCGTCATAACGTCAAACGACTACTTAAACGATAAGAACTGTTGGTCGCTGTGATTAACTCAAGACAATGTTCGTGTTCTTTCTCCAGAATCAGCTTACTAACTGACAGGGTATATGAGTTCATATAATTTTTTAATTTTTTATTTGTAGGTATAAGTCAATTATTTTGTTGTCTTCATTTATTATTGACATGATCTACTCATTACAATGTTTTTAATGAGCTGTATTGCAATATATGGTTAGCTAGCGACCTCGACAATTGATAATATTATTCTTGCCTGAGCAACCAACAGCAGGTTCGTCATGCTCCCTTAGATGTCACTGCTTGCGGTAGCGTCGGGGGTCGGGTTTCCTCCTTCCCTCAAATATGGCGAGGGGGGTAATGGCTGACCTTTGCGTTATGCTCGTGAACGGGTGCTGCTTGTGGTGACTGGTCGTCTTGCTGTCTTTGGTTTTATCATTGTTACAGTAATTGTTCTGTTGATTTATTTTACTTTGATGGTCCTAGTTTATCATTTATTTATTTTATTTGTTTGTATAATAATTCCAGTATTGCATATGTAAGCTGCCATGCACTTTAGGCCTGAAGGCTTTATTTATGTATTTGTGTTATTTACATGCAATTTTTTATTTTTTTTGTCATTGAAGTTTCGGTAATTACTTGCAATTGTTTAGAATCAAGTTCTTCAAACTGAACAGACAGCTGTGCTGCTGGGGAGTTTGTTGCGCCACTTCTTCTTCCCAGCTAAAGCACTAGGAAGTGGTGAAGGGTGGGCTTTTTGGGGGACTGTCTTATGTAATTTTGACGTTCGAAAAGTGCTGATTCTCAGCCTAATTTGAATAAATGACTTTTGATTTTGATTTTTTTTGAATCAACGCCTACCAAACTGAAGCGATCTAGAAGTGGAGGGAACGTTTTAATCACGAGCTTTTTCAAATTGACTGGCTACTTGGTCTTAGTTCCTTTACGGAACCAAAGAAGCATCAACGCTGATTGGTATA
Organism: Dasypolia templi; assembly: GCA_963555695.1. Taxonomy (NCBI): domain Eukaryota; kingdom Metazoa; phylum Arthropoda; class Insecta; order Lepidoptera; family Noctuidae; genus Dasypolia; species Dasypolia templi. The sequence continues at coordinate 5,450,465 of OY743156.1, forward strand.
ATACCAAATGCTTCGCAGTAGTTTTCTGTTGTGAGCAACAAGCGACCAAACACAGGGCTCCGCGGGATACTGATCCACCACGACAACGCGCCTTCGCACCCCGCGCTCAAAACGAGGACCTTCCTGGACAGCACGCCGGTCAAACTAGTGGGTCACTCGTCTTACAGCCCTTATCTAGAACCGTGTGACTTCTTTTTATTCCCGAAAATAAAAAATCTGCTCAAAGGGAAACAATTTTCGTTGCCGAGAGTTGCCAGGGTGTAAAGGACATTTCAAACAAGTAATGCAAAGAGAGTTTGCAATGCAATTCAATTCTGAAAATAGCAGAGAAATTTGTGACGGTTTCATTTATGGAAAAGCTAACAGAAGGATCATTTGGTACCAGAGAAAGAACTAAGACCAGAGAAAGAACCTAATACACACTGATGTGTGTGGACCTTTTGTGTATTCGATCTCAAAGTATAGATACTTTGTTCTATTCAAGGATGATTTCACCTGTTTTCGATACATCTACTTCTTCTGCGATAAAAGTCAGAAGTTCAAGCTCGCTTTAAGGATTTTCTAGCAGAAGCTAAGACATCAGGACACATCATTCAAGAGTTACTTTGCCACAATGGAGGCGAATTAAACAATGAACAAGTACGGAGTACGCTTACGCAACACGGGATTAAACAGAAACTAACAATGCCCTATATTCCTGAAAAGAAAACGGTTGAGCCGAAAGAGGTTTTTGCACAATTTTATTGTTGAGATGGCAAAAGCACTTATACACGCTCATGATATAGATATACCTAAAGGTTTATGGGTGGAAGTAGTGCAAGCCTCAGTATATACAGGGTGAAAGGGACATCGACGCGCAAACGTCGTGAGAAGGTTACACCTAATGTCATAAATAAAATTACGAAATTCATACATAAAAAATAACATTTTTGAGCAACCAAAGTTGTGATCGCGTTGTTTGCAACTATTCGTACGCACACACACAAGTCTGTGCCGCCCGCCGTTCCGCCGGCTTATAAACGGTACCTAAAAAATATCGCATGACGGCAACATTGATAGGTATCACATAAAAAGCATGATTAATTAGTCTTGATTCAAGATAATAATTATTAATTAAGTGACCTTTCCATAAAAATAGCGATCACGATGATGATTGCTAACAAAAAGGTGCTTGATAAATACGTATCGATTTAGTAATGTTCAGCTTATCATTCCTAATGAGATAGGTTTCGATGTTTCTGCCACCAACTCTCTGGTTTCGAACGCGGCACAGAGTTTCAACGTGGACTCAGTGCACATGACCATAATTATTCCCGTATTTGAGGGTACTAAAGATTTGATCAGGCCGGGAGAGCATTTTAAAACTCACTCACACACACACATTCACACACAAAAACATACTTTACATTTTGTTTGCTGTTTTTTTAAACTACGATCACACAATTGCGATTTACAGTGTTTGTGATCGACGAAATCTATAAAGTGGTAAAAATCTATTTAAATCGGCGACATGGAAAGGAAATGTACTTTGCATACGTTTCTTTGAATTTGCCACACTCCTCGCCAGTACAGTACCTACACAGAACGTGGTGTGGGGTCGTCATGGCGGCGTCTCTTGACATTGCCAATGCCTTCAATACCCTGCCCTAAAGTAGAATCAGGAAGGCATTTCAGTATCACTGGATGCCGACCTACCTCTGTCGCGTACACAAGGCCTATTTGACGGACAGGGCCGTCATCTACCCTGGTCACCAGGGTGGTGAACCAGCGAGAGATGTCGTGCTGTGTCTCATAGGGTTCGGTCCTGGGGCCGCTTCTGTGAGATATCGGTTACGACTGGTAGCTCCGCGCTGACTTCCCTAGTAGCGTTACAAGCTAGTCCTAGTACAGGGGAGGTCGCACCAGGCGGCGGCCGAACTAGCGACACTCGGGGTTGCGACAATCGTCGAGAGGATCCGGCAATTGGGACTCGAAGTGGCCCTGCACAAGTCCGAGGCCATGTGTTTTCATGGTCCTCATTATGCACCACAGCCAGGTTCCCAAATAACGACAGGAGAGGTTCACATCGACGTCGATTCGACGATGAAGTACCTGGGACTCGTCCTCGACAGCCGGTGGAACTACGTGGAGCATTTCCGACCAAATAACGGAACGGCGTTTAACTGCAAAAAATTATATTTAAGGTAAAGAAGCACCCTGATGGCTCGATTGACAAGTATGAAACGAGACTACTTGCAGTTGGCCCTGTTGCGAAACTAAGCACAATCAGAGTATTATTAGGAATAGCTGCAAATGAAGGTTTATCGCTGCAACAATTTGACGTCTCAACAGCTTTCCTATAAGGCAAGGTGAAGGAAGAGAAAAACACAAACATAACCTGAGGGCTACAATGATGGATCTGGTAAGGTGTGCAAGCTGATATGAAGTCTTTATGGTAAATCCAACAAGCGCCTAAATGTTGGACCGAGTGTGATGATGACTTTTTCTTTAAATCTGAATTTACACAGAGTAAAGCAGATCCATGTTTATACATGAGACAACATGGGAAAACTAAGATTTTGCTAGCTTTGTACGTATTTTACAGTGTTGAGGAGTGGTCTCAACAATGATAGATTATTAGCATAATCTGATGACGTAAAAGCTAATAATTTTATTGAAAACGAACTCAAAGTACGTTTCGAGATAATGACCAAGCGGCCATCGTACTTTTTTGGGCTAGAGTTGGAAATTAAATGAAATGAAATTTATTTATTTGCTAGAATATAGTTACTTACTTAATAACATGCTAGAATAATTCTGGTCTCACTATATTCGACTTAACAGTCGTGCAAATGTTTGTAGTACATGCATAAATACATCATAAAATTACATCCATGACAGTAGTCGTTAGTCATACACATCATAATCATAAAAAAATACAGTCTTGCTTTGTTATTATTAAATAGGCACATTACATTAGTTTATTCTATCTCGCAGTTAAGAGAGTCGATAAAATTTTATTGATTAGATTTATGAATAATGTCAATATAATAATAGTTAGTAATAATAGTTATAATTTAAGTAATTGTTCGTAAATTTATATAGTTAGTATAGGAATTTCTTTTTTGTCTACCGAACTGTGAATTTCTGTTAATAATTTAAAACATGCCAATGTAGTGGATTTATTTTTAATAAATCCATTTTGCTGTTTACTTATAAATTCAGTTTTTTCAACAACAAAAAAACATTAGCTTAGCACACATTACTTTCTCAAATATCTTGAAGAGAACCGGTACTAAAGTAATTGGTCTGTAATTCCCCGCTTCCGTTTTTGAACTTTTTTTTATGTAGTGGTTTTACGACCGAGAATTTTAGAGCATCAGGAAAGGTTCTTTTTTCCAAAGACATATTTATTAAATAGGCTTTAGTATGGCAGATATATTATTATTTTATATTCGAGTTGTAATACCATCATACCCTGCTGAATTCGTATTTTGTAACTCCATTGTTATTTTTTAAACGTCAACATTACCAACTGGTTCAAGATAGATGGAGTTTGCTAACCTTCTTCCTAATACTGGTTTGTTTTTTGGGTGCTCGATGGATTTTGGTTTCGCGATGTTTATGAAGGAGTTGTTGAAATATGTTGCAATGTCATCGCCTTTTTCCAAGATGCATATAGTATCATCCGAAATTTCCTCGATTTCAGTGGTTGCATTGTTTTGTTTAAGTCGTTCGTTTACTATTTTCCTTATGACTTTACACTTGTTTTTTGCTATTTCAATAGAATGTTTATTTTTACTCTTTTGAATATTATCAACACATCTTCTTAATATTTTACTACATGTAGTGTATTTTAGCTTGGTTTGTCTGCTTTGGTTTTAGTAATAATCGCTTTGTAATATTCGCTTAGTTACAAAGGACTTTTTCAAGCCCTTTGTAATCCATTTTGGGTTTGTCGAGTTGTGGTTCATTTTGACTTTTATTAGTGGGAAACGAAGATTAAAAGAGAAACATAAGTCCTCACAGAACGAAGAAAACGCTTTATTTACGTCGGTTTCAGCAAGATATATTACTTAGGTAATAATTAAACTTGTTCAGATTATCTCTACATAGGTCTCTTTTATATACAAACCAATGATGGGAATATAAGAGTTCATCAAGCAGCTTATACTAAAAAAGTTATGGAGTAGTTTGGAATGAGCGACAACTTGAGTGGTTGTTCTCCGACCGGGTTGATTAGCATGTCCGTACCGCGCGACAAGGACAGGAATAATCCCCTCCAAAAACTTTAAAAGCGTGTATCTTTTTATATCGATGTAACAGATTTTTTCGATTATCTCATTTTTACTATGCCTTCTTTGAAATTATATAATTTTTTTGAACATTTGTTACATTAGTAATATAGGGATGTCAATATGATATATGATCAATAGGGATGATGCTATTGTAACAGTAAACAGATCTTAATCTCCCTGTCGAAAGAACGAGGGTGACGACCGTCATTGTACTGCACACGTTGCATAACCGCTATAGAAACGAGTCTTATATATCGATGAATAGACAAAATGAGAGATGAATAAAAGGCACCTGTTATTTTGTATATTCTATCTGTCATTTTGTCTATTCTTCTATAGATAACAGTGGGTCATTCTTCGCGTGCTGCTGCAATGACTGTCATCGCCATCGATAGTCAAGTAGTCAGAACATACTGAGACTGTCGGGATGTTGTATATATGTTAGTTGCGCGGTAAACTCTGCTTATACGATGCAGGATTTTGCGTGACGTCAGTGTGATGCGTTCTTTGTTTGTGGCGTTGTATCTGCCGCCACTCCAACAACCACACAAACTGAAACTATGTATTGTATCCCAATTTATTCAGGAGCTTGTTGCAAAAAATTTCAACAAATATAAGCTCTATAAAGACAAGCTCTTAGTTGAAGACGACAGCTCCTTGTTCATGAATAAAGAACAAAAATATTATGCTGATAATCGGTTGCTAGAGTTCACATTCAATTCAGTTGGCTATGTCAGAAGCAAGGTTTTTAGTTGAATTTCGAAGCGGTATATTCTTTATCAAGTCAGTCAATGAAACAAGATGTCGATCAATGTGTTACCAAAGTCCATTAAAACAAGAAATTTCATGCGGACAAAGTCGCGGGCAGTAGCTATTAAAAAATAAGTGTCGACTAGAACAAAGAACACGTGTCTATATAACTAAGTTGTGTCGGAAATTAACTCCAAATTAATTAACCGTTTTCAAAAAGGGTTAGAACTTAGTTTTATCAAAACTTACAATCTTGACATTTCCATGAAAATATCTTTAGTTATTCATCTCATACTTCAACGTAAAAAGCTTACTTCACTAACAACACCTTGCTTGACTTCTAGGTTTAAAATAGCCTAGAACCCCTGTCAGAAACGTGAACAATAACGTTGTAAACAGAGAGATAGATCGGTTTAGGATAAATAACTTAATCCACAAATCTGGCATGTTATTTTTGTTATTGTAGCCTTTTGTTGAGAAGTGATTTATAATAGAGCGATCTTAAGAGCTTTTATTTTGTGGTTATTTATAAAGTGATCGAAAACATATTGAGCATGAATTACATCATTCAATAACATTTAAATCAGTACGTAGTATAGCGCCCCCTGGTCTATGATATGTAATGGTCTTTGTAGCACCATGAAGCATGAGACTTCAGGGGCTAATGCAAATCTTGAGGTTCATTCGATTAATCGAGTCTGGTCAAACCACACTGGGGTCGGTACATTTCATTCATTCATGAAAGAGCGAGACAATACTATTCAAAAGCCATTGTCAACGAAATGGAAACTTGATCATCTTTTGATGCGTTCAGGCGAGTCTAAAAATTGTAATGTATCCAATAGGGTTACAAAACGTTTTCTCTTTGCAATTTACTGACGCTAGTGCTATAATGCGAGCTGACTCCTCAATGAGGTCGAGGTTAGCCATGTTTTCAAATTAAATATGGACGTTTGCACGTATTTTGTGTTTCTCGGTGTCTTCAGTTGCAGCATGAGCTTTTAAGAAGGTCGCTGATGCAGAATTATTTTCAAAACAGAAAACAAGATGCCTTCAGACTAGAAGAAATTAGACATGGACGTCAAAACCACAAAAAAACGTACTTATTTTTTTTGTTCTTTTTTCATGTCGATATCGGTATCAATCATCGTACTGAAATATCACTAAGTAAATAAGTTGCAGTACATTGCATGCAAGATAATAAAGAGGTACAGACAAGTTCTAACATGTTCAGCCACATATCGTGGCGTACAAATTGGTAGGAATAGATGGTGGTGCATAAACCGTGAGAATATTCATCAAAATTCAAAGTAGTCATTATATAAGTTAGTAAATAAAAATATGAATTACTATCATTAAAATTTCAATTCAAAATTACAATTATTCCACATTAGAACATAAAAAATAAAAACATGTAAAAAATTCAACATCGTCATCTCAAAAACGAAGAAAATTGTCCTCTTCCATAAACTCTGCTATACTTTAATATGCTCTTGCAGTTAATAAACTCTTCAATTTACTTCTTAGAGCAGATATATTGAATGTTTTCCATGATTTGGGCAATTTATTAAAAATGGTCGGAGCCATGCAAAAGATGCTCTTACGCATAAGGGTTGTTTTAGCGCCGTGAACACAGAGTTTGAAATTATCACGTCTATTCCTAGGGACAGCATCAGACAAACGCTGAAATAAATGAGAATTGGCTTTAATGAACATTACTGTTTCCAGGATATATAATGAGGGTAATGTCAATATCTTACGTTCTATACAATAAGATTTATAGCTGTCCGTTGTTTGTAGTCTAAACATCGATCTAATGCACCTTTATGTGCCCGAAACGCTATTTCATTGTCCGTGCCATGCCCCCAAAAGATGACTCCATATCTGAGAATGGATTCGGATAATCCATAGTAAGCAGTAATTAGCGCTCTTGTGGTAAAAACCACAGCAAGCTATTTCAGAGCGTAGGCTGCATTACTAATTTTTTTACTAAGTGGATCTAGTTGAGGTTTCCAATTCAATTTATAATCTATTATTATTCCCAGATTTTTTTTTTGTCTCAGCTTCATTGATATTGATATTATTAAATTGAATATTAAGATTGTTGATTGTTTGTGTACGTTGTCTAAAGTGCATTACGCTAGTCTTTTTAAAATTAATTATTAAATTATTATCATTTAACCAATTTATAATAGCTATTAGTGAATTTTTAATGTCATGTGTGTTTTTGTCATTACAAGCTATTGTCACAGCGCAATCGTCAGCAAAAAGTGTCAACGGATGTTCAGTTACTTTAGGCAAGTCATTTATATACAAAGTGAACAACGGAGGCCCCAATACACTGCCTTGAGGTACTCCGTATATAACTTTCTTCACATTTACTTTATTTATTTTACTGATATCTGTTACTTGTTTACGGTTATGAAGATACGATTTAATTAATTCTAAAACTTGCCTCTAACACCATAGGCTTCAAGTTTCTCTGCCAGGGAATTATAATGGACGCAGTCAAAGGCCTGTGTCATTTCGCTGAATATGGCACAGACCGGTGTTCTCTTATCTACATTTAGCATGACATTATGTAAAAACTCATAAATAGCCAAATGTACACTTTTATTTTTTTCTTAATCCCTTTTGTTCGTCACTTTATACATGATATTTTTCTAAATTGGTATTCAATGTACCATAATATGTATTTTTCGAATACCTTAGAGATAATTGGTATAAGCGCGATCGGTCTGTAATTTATCATGAATTCGTGATTATCTTTTTTATGTGGTGGTTCCACTATAGACTCCTTAAATGCATCACGAAAAATACCAGCATATTTCCAACGTTTTTATAAGTTTTCATGAAAATACCGTTCTTCTTGGAAGACTAGATGAAGTACGTATTAGCTATCCTGTGGAAGCTTAATACTTATTAAAATTTATTTCATAATCCGAGATTTTCCGACAGTGAGAAGCAGTTCTAGTAAGAATGTTTTAATGAGTTCTATTATAAGAATAATTACTATGTAGAAGAAGTAATTATGTTTCATCATGGCTTTCGGCAGTAGACCTCATAAAAGTAAAAAAAAACTTCTGATATAATCTTCTCACTAATTGACATTTTATATCAATAAATCTAATTGCAACTCTTTAATAGTGTATGGAAATGATATTAATTTATATTTGCCACAGTTGTAATCAATTTATAAATAATATTCATATTTATTTATCTTATATGTACAAGGTGACCAAAAGATTCGACTTAATCCTTGAAAGAACTACTGAACTGATAGTATACTGGTATTGAAGAACTGACACAAGAGGTTTGGAATTTCCCCTCTGGTACAATACGAAATTAGAAAATGGTCTACAAGGCAAGCAACGTTCTCACATTCACAAAACATTAAAGAATCTACAGGGAAATTCGACCTATTCCTTAAAAGGATTAATACTAGAGGTCATGAGCAACAAATTAAGTCCAGTTAACTAGAAGTCAAAACTGGATGGCTACCGAACTGTCGGTTCTTCGATTTTTTAGAAAGAAAAATATATTTATTTGTCACAGACGAACGACGCACGTGCATGCAAAATTAATCTAAAAAAATACTTAAAAAACAAAGCTGATTTATTATTACGAACACAGAACATAAATAATCGGCAGCTGCACGCCGTGACTGTGACAAGAAGGCTTCCACTCAGCATGATGCTGTGCTATAGGGGACCCACAGCGCAGCGCTGATTTTCAGTGGTCACCCTAAAATGACGGAAACCAACTCAGGTTTAGGGATTCAATGTATTAAAGGAAAAAATAAACTTAAAAATGTAAAACAGTAAGCAGGTAGGTTCTCAAAATTTAAACAGGCTGGATGTCCAATCCTACTAATATTTTAAACGCGAAAGTTTGTGAGTATGGATGGATGTTTGTTACTCTTTCACGCAAAAACCACTGAACGGATTCGAATGAAATTAGGAACACAGATAGTTTATAACCTAGATTAACACATAGAGTACTTTTTTAAATCAAGATTTATGCGGATGAAACCGCGGGGAGCAGGTAGTAACATATATGTAATAACTTAAGAATGACAAAAGGAATGTACTCAAGCTAAGGAAACAAATAACTTATAAAAAGGAATTATTTCATAATAATTGCAAGCATCAGTCCTTAATAACAATAGACCTTACAGAAGATTCCATATTAAAACATAATACTAGTAGTTATAAAGTAAGTCAAAATAAAATTAAAAAATATGCAAAAATAAATAAAATCATAAATAAATGCAATTAATTTAGGAATCACCAAAAACACAGTTCTAATAATATTAAACTAAGAAAAGAACGTGGTTTTCTTAAAAGTAAATTAAAAAACTATCAAAATAAATTAGAAGACAGTTAAAACATTTATGAGATTGATACTCAACGCGTGCAGTCTGAAATTCAGGTACTGGATGAGTCAATTCATTCACTGTATACTAAGTATATAAGGTCTGAAAAACAAATTCAGGAGCACATCCTTGCTGCAAATGAGTTAGGGGAAATGTGCAATTCTAAAGCAGTCAAAGTGGACCTGCTGACTCTCAGTGGCCCTCAATGTTCATTGCAAAGGAAATCCGAACTTGGCAATTTCCAACCTGAGGCAACGGAGAACCCGTCCCAGTCAGGACTTGCTCAGGTCTCCATTCCTAATATAGATACACCAGATATTGAACAAGGTCCAGTGCAAGTAGTGCACACGGAAGCTAGCTCTCTCCCTTGTACTAGTAAAGTTTGTTACTGCTCCATTATGTTTTCTGATAGTTTTGGAAAAGGGTTAGGAAAATTACTTAGCAACAACCTGAGTCATTATTCTCAAAACTTCTGTATGCCACAGACTTCTTACACACAAATAATGTCTTCAATAACTAGAAATGAATATGATCCAAATGGCATTATTACAGTACTTATAGGTTATAGTTATAATGTAACAAAAGGTGACATCACTGATAGTTTCACCAAACTACTAAAGTTAAATTGCAAGAAAATGATTTTGTGTACTTTCCCGTACTTTGAGCACTTGTCAAATAGGCAAAACAACTACATTCACATGTTAAATAATTACATGCATTTCTTAGTTAGTCACCATAGTGACAAGTTTCTATTTTTTGACACCAACATTTTTGTTGATAAGCTAAGGTCGACTAGGGATACTCTGTATCTGCCGATTAGTTTTAGACGTCAAATAACTAGACTATTAGCTTTATTATTAACCCAGACTTAAGTAGTATGTCGTAGCCACCTTTAGTTAGCACCACAATTAGTAATAGAATTTAAACTAGTTTGTAATACAGCACTAATAGCATAGTTGCACTTAAAAACAAAAAGTTATTTTCTAGCACTACAATAGTTAACTGTAGAAAAGGGGCTAAGCAGAAATCCTTGAAATTATTTCATCAAAATATTCAAGGTTTTAACTCCAAACAATTGGAAAAAACAATGTTTGACATTATTTGCATAACTGAGCATTGGTTAAAAGATTCTGAAATGTTAATTAATTACGAGAATTATAATGTGGCAAGTTATTTTAACCGAAAATCAATGCTGCGTGGTGGTTCACTAATCCTAATTAAAAGTAGTATAAAATCAAAAGCTTGTAAAGACATAGTTGAACTATCGGTTGAACATAGCATTGAACTGTCTTGTGTTGAGCTAGATAAACATATTATAGTGTGCGTTTACAGACCCCCAAATGATCAAAACTTCTCTATATTTGAGTCAGTAATGGAAGATGTTTTGGCTATACTTGCAACTGCTAACTATTTTGTATATATAATTAATTTCGATAGTTCAAACCGAGTTTAATAATACTTTTAAGAAGAACACTAAAACTATCAGCCCTATGTTTTTATTTAGTGACTGGGCAACTAAAGGACTTAGGAAAAGTAGGGAAAGACTTTTCGAGCTGTATGGCCTTAAGCCATACACGGAAACTTTTAATAAGTATGTTGCTTCTTACTCAAATTTTTTTAAGAACGCTTGTAAGGCAGCTAAAGCCTTATAAATTAGCAACAAGGTAAAATCAGCAGACAATAAAATAAAGACGGTTTGGAAAATTATCAATAATAAAACGAACAGGATCAAAAAGCAAAATTCTGATTACACACTGGAGACGTCATGTGGTTTCATTTGCGGTAACAAAAAAGCTCAGGAATTTGTGAATTTCTTTACCAGTGTCCCACTAAAAACCACTGAAATCTTAAATTCTTCGCCCTCGCTTGCTTTTGATTTAATGAGGGCGAATGTTTCAGCCTGCCTGGTTGAATTTAACTTTAAGCATATTAACCCCTTAACAGTAATGAAATCTTTTAAGCAAATCAAGATAAAATTGATCGAAGATCTTTGGGGAATATCTACTAAAGTCTGTACCTCCATAAGTGAGACTATAGCACCTTACTTAGCCTTAATATTTAATTTGTGTGTGGATCAAGGAGTCTTCCCGCCTTAATATTTAATTTGTGTGTGGATCAAGGAGTCTTCCCGGATCTAATGAAATACAGTAAGGTAAAACCACTTTTCAAATCCGGGGACAGTAAAGACACTAATAATTATAGACCTGTGTCCGGGTTGCCGGTTTTCAGCAAGGTTTTTGAAAAAGTAATGCTTAATCAAATGCTCAATCATTTCAATACTAATAAAATCCTTCACGAGCAACAGTATGGTTTCACCAAAGGCCGTTGTACGACCGTCGCTGGTGTTACCTTATTAAAATATATTTTTAACGCGTGGGAAGAGGCTCAAGACGCCATAGGAATCTTTTGTGACCTCTCCAAGGCATTTGCTTTTGAAACTTGAGCATAACGGACTTGGCAAACTTGCGCTCAGTTTAGTAAAATCTTATTTATATGATAGACAACAGCAAGTTCAAACAAACAGTGTTAATTCACTTGGTTTAAAAGTAAAAATGGGTGTTCCACAAGATATTGGGTCCTTTCCTCTTTTAAGTATATTTTAATGACCTACTCCATTTATTAAATGGTGTTATTTGCTGACGATACTTCCTTAATTTTTAAGGTAGATAGACGTGCTTCAAATTTTGACGACGTAAATAGCGCCCTACTGCTGGTCCAAAATTGGACCACTGCTAAGATTTTCTTTACCAAACGTCAAGAGTAGTGATTGTGAGATAGTATTGAATCAAGAGAAACTAGGATTCGTCGATAAAACGGTTTTCTTGGGGTTCACGCTCGATTCAAGGCTACAGTGGGGTCCTCATTTAACATCTCTTGCAGGACGGCTAAGTTCAGCAGCTTACGCTGTCAGAAAAATTCGTCAATTTACTGATGTAGATACCACGAGGCTGGTCTATTTTAGTTGCTTTCATAGTATCATGTCTTACGGTATTGCTTTGGGGACGGGCTGCAGACATCGAGTATATTTTTATTCCGCAGAAAAGAGCTATCAGAGCCATATATAATCTCCGCAGGCGCGATTCTCTATGGGAATTGTTTAAGGAAATTAACATCATGACGGTATCTGGTAGTATATCTATGAAAAGATCATGTACGTAAGAAAAAATTTTCATCTTCACAGTAAAAGAGGTGAAAGACATAATTATAGTACTAGAAATCGGGACCTATTAGTTCAACCAGGTTTCAGACTGACTAAAGTAGACTCATCTTTCATGGGGTACTGTCTAAAATGTTATAATAAAATACCTCCCCACATACTTCAACTGAATGAGACGAAATTCAATACCTTTGTCAAACGCACACTATGCAGGCAGGCATATTATAGGTTAGGGGATTACATAACTGATAAAAATGCCTGGCTTAATGCTGGTCCTGCTCCACACCACAACTAATTAATTGACATTTGAAATACTGTTGAAGCTGCTGAAGATTGTAAGAAGATATTTGCATAATATACACTCAATCTACTTTTTTATTATATACATGCATTGCACAGATGTGAGTACTTTGAACTATAGAGCTACCATTTACCGGGTAATGTCATAGATTGACTTGAATGTGCCCTGGCGGCTGATAGTATGTCATGCTCACTCAAATGTCTCGCTGACAGTGGCGCGTGAAGCTGAATGGTGCTGATCCATGCATCATGTTCGTGAACAGGCGCCGTCAGTTGGGACTGGTCATCCCTTAGCTGCCACGGCTTATTTTAATAATGAAGTTTTTGGATTGTTTTTAATTTTTTTTTGATGCACTCTGGATGCTTTTAACGTGTACGGTTTTTCTACATCATTCTCACTTATAGTGTCAACATTAATCGATGTAACTAATATATTTGTAACATAAAATATTTAAAAGAGTGTCCATGGAGTTTCTTGCCCGTTCTTCTCCATAGTTACCTACTGCGCTTTGGAATGGGCAACTAGCTTCATATTTCTGACTGACCGACTCCTTGACAATTTAAAAGTGCTTGTTGAAGAGTTTGAGTTTAAGAAATAACTAAAAAAACACACCCTGAAAATAATTAAATGCAGGATACCCACCCAAAAACATATTACGTTCACAGTTATGTGCTTTGTCTTGCTCCCACTATCACCTTAGCGTCGCCTGCGCGCGCGCACATTACTATATATTTAGATGCATTTCCATACTGCGCCTCTCGACCGATCACCATGTTCGGCAAGCCGTTCCCTTGGGAGAAGCGAGCCAAATATCTGGGTGTGGTGCTCGACGAACACCTCTCTTTTTCAGAGCACATTAAGGCGGCTCGTTCGCGCGCCGCCTTCGCTCTAAGTAGACTCCACTTCGTCCTCAATGCACGTAGAAAATTGTCACTAAAGTGCAAATTGCGTATCTACACAGCGTGCATTCGCCCGATCATGACCTATCCCAGTGCAGTCTTTGCACACGCCAAGCCCCTTCGCTGCAATAGAATGCAGACCCTCCAGAACAAATTCCTCCGTAGGATTACAGGCTCCCCCTGGTACGTTCGCAACGAAATCCTCCACGTTGACCTCAGGATTCCCACTATCCGTCAGTTTAGGAAACGCATTTCAAAGCGTTTCTTCGAGACCGCCGCGAATCACCGCAACCCTCTGGATTTCAAGGCCGCTAGCTATATTCCCTCCTCCATCAGTCATGTCCGCCGTCCCAAGCATGTCCTCACCGATTCCGATGACCACATAACTCTAATCCAGGAGAGCAGTAGGGCTACCAGTACAGCGCACAAACACAGACCGACATTCCGACCTCGCCGCCGAGATCCCTCGCGAAGACCCCGACGTAACTGTCCTCCCCGACCCTTGCTCGACGCAGTGCCAGCCCGCGCAGATCCAGCCTGCCCCATCTTACTGTCTTCCCGTCAGCGACGCCCTAAGCCGAGGTCCGTACCCCGGGTGCCCTTAGCGAGCGTTCGCTTAGTAATGTAAGTAGTTTTACGCCCCTAGCTGGAAGCTTTGAGTCCGCTTAAGGCAGCCACAGGATAGTCCGGTTAATTAGTCACGACCTCTCAAGGTCAACTACAAGATGCCATACATAAAAATAAAAAAAACTGCGCCTATGAGCGTGATGACGTACTGCCCGTCATCAGGCACCCGGCCCGCATGCTGCGGCCGTCGCGCGTCGCGATGCCGGCGGCGCGGCCTATGAGTCCTGTGTGGACGTGCGTCACGCGTGGCTGGTTTCGTGGCATCGTAGACGCGTGAGTTACTACCGCAAAACGAAAAGTCGACAATGGGCAACCGGCCAGTACGTGTGTCTTGGTTGACGCTTGATCAAAAGCGAGGCGCTTAGTGTATAAATATACGTGCCTATAGTTAGTTAGTTTTCTGACTAATAACCTAAAACAATGAGTTAAAAAAAACTAATCTACTCTACTTTTAATTGTTAATTTTGTTATGAAAGCTGAAAAATAAGTGATCATAAAAAAATGCTTTCCCAAAACTTACGTAGTCTCAAAAATAAAAGGTACAAAAATAAAAATTCCTGAGAACCTGTGAGAACCTGGGCTAAGTGATGAACACCTACTCGCTTCTTCCTAGTTACTACGAAAAAAAGAAGTTTTGTTGTGCAATAGCAAAATGTTATGTATATTATTTCAGAGAGGCTTGAAGTCGTCTGAAAAACGGCGAAATACCAATATGAAACACAAACTGAAACCATTAAATAATATATTATTCCTTTACATAATCTGTATCATATAACACACAACATAACATCACACCTGTAATCCCAGAAGGGTCAGGCAAAGGTGTACCCCACATTTCGCCAGTTATGGTTAAGTCCATTTAATAGGGGACGAGCCTATTGCCATCAACCGGGCACAAATCCAGACTCCGGGCTGCTACTGAGTAATTCTAGTTAGAAGAACCCAATAACACTTTGCCCGACCTGGGAATCGAAACCAGGACCTCATGCTCAGCAATAGCTCTTGCGACCACTAGACTAACGAAGCAGTCTGTATTGATATCATTCCGTTTATAACGTAACTATTTAATCTCTCCAGCAATTCCTGGTATCACTTGCAAAATATTTATGCTGAAGAACATATTCGTCACTGAAAGTTATTGTATGATTACATTTACCAACTACATAAACACGACAGAACATGACAGAGAATTTCCTAATTTTTCAATTAAACAGAGAACTATTATTTGTGGCTGGTAAGCCAAATTTCACAGTTTGTTTACACCTTTTGCCTGTCAACACAATTAGGCACTGTTCGGTATTAAGGCTAGCTCAGATTGGAGCGGGCTGACGGACACCGTAACGAAACGCATTCCAATCACCTTTCATCACTTTCGTACATTCTGTATGAAACACCGCATACTTAGTGCGGCTTGCGTTGCAAAATTGCGTTATAAAATATTATGAGTCGCACCGGGCCGCTATTATGCGTAGCGATGCAGCGACCTGTAGTGTACCCATCGCACACTCATCAACAAAATGTACGAAACTAACTAATATAGAAGAACATTTGTCATATGCATTGTGTAAAAAAAGTGTCGGGAATGGATGATTTGTTCATGGTTCCAAATTCATTCTTGTTGTTTTTTGTTGTTAGATTGCCCTAACTGTTTTCCATTTTAACGCTTGAATTTGAGTTGCATCTGTTGTTAAATTATAAGGCTGTTTTTAGTGTGTATTGCGAATTTCATAATTGACAAAACCATCGAACAAAGAGGAAGAGTAACAGATGAGATTTGTCTTAAATTGTGCATTGCCAATGGAACTTTGTGTTCGGAGTCTCTGAAAATATTACAGAAGGCTTACGGTGAATCGACTTTATCAATAACATGTACTTATGAGTGGTACAAAACGTTCGAAACCGGTAGAGATGTGAAAGAAGATTGGCTTCTCTCTGGTAGGCCATCAATGTCTTCAACTGAAGTTAACACCGCAAAAGTGAAGGAAATAGTGACTGAAAATCCTCATTCAAGTTTGAGAGAGATAGCCGCTGAACTTTCTGTGTCTCACGAGAAGATCCGTATCGTTTTAAATAACAACTTGGGGATAAAACATGTTGCCACTCGGCTAGTCCCAAAAGATCTGCATTTTCTCAAAAGCTTAATCGCATAAGAGTCGCTGAGGATATGGCAGAAGGAGTCAATTCCGACCAAACATTCATGCGCATTGTTACTGGTGACGAGACGTGGGTTTACGATTTTGACATGCAAACTAGTCAACAAGCTTCGGAGTGGCGCCTTCAAACTGAACCGAAACCGAAAAAAACACGCCAAAGTCGATTAAAAATCAAAGTCATGTTGACTGTTTTCTTCGATTATCGCGGTATTGTGCACTCAGAATTGTTGCCGGAAGGTCAAACGGTGAATTAAGAATATTATTTGAGCGTTATGCGGCGTTTAAGAGAGCAAATTCGACGAAAAAGGACAGATTTGTGGAAAGAATTTATTGGATTTTGCATCACGATAACTCCCCATCGAACAAGGTTTTCATTGTGAACGAATTTTTGACCAAAAACTCAATAAATACCATGAAGCAAGCACCTTATTAACCATACATGTCTCCAGCCGACTTCTTTCTTTTTTCCTAAACTCAAATTACCACTTCGTGGCACCTGTTTTCATTCGGTAGAAGATATAAAGGAGAATTCGCGGCGAGAAGTTAATTCAATTCCGAAAAAGCGTTTAAAAATGTTTCATGATTGGATTATTCGATGGCGTAAGTGTATCGTTTCTGAAGTAGCATACTTTGAAGGCGATAAAATAAATTTTGATAAATTACGAGTACTAACATTTTGTGTATTATTGATCTTTTGTTTTCATTTATCTTTGAAAAGTACAGTGCGGCCCGCCCAAATGGGCGGCGAAATATCCATTACACTGGAGCATGCGCTCCATGTCAAGAGCAGACTGACACTATAATAGTTTTTTTTTTTGGTATGGCATCTCGTAGTTGACCTTGAGAGGTCGTGACTACTTAACCGGACTATCCTGTGGCTGCCTTAAGCGGACTCAAAGCCTCCAGCCAGGGGCGTAAAACTACTTACATTACTAAGCGAACGCTCGCTAAGGGCACCCCCTGTGGGGTACGGACCTCGGCTTAGGGCGTCGCTGACGGGAGGACAGCAAGATGGGACAGGCTGGATCTAGATTATATTATTATTAGTCGGGGAATTTAAAGCTACAGGCTCAGCTACGGCGAGGGCTGGCACTTCGTCGAGCAAGGGTCGGGGGGGACAGTTACGTCGGGATCTTCGTGAGGAACCTCGGCGGCGAGGTCGGAATGTCGGTCTGTGTTTGTGCACTGTACTGGTGGCCCTACTGCTCTCCTGAATGAGAGTTATGTGGTCATCGGGGTCGGTGAGGACATGCTTGGGACGGCGGACATGACTTATGGAGGAGGGAATATAGCTAGCGGCCTTGACAACCAGAGGGTTGCGGAGATTCGCGGCGGTCTCGAAGAAACGCTTTGAAATGCGTTTCATGAACTGGCGGATATTGGGAATCTTGAGGTCGACGTGGAGGATTTCATTGCGAACGTACCAGGGGGACCCTGTAATCCTACGGAGGAACTTATTCTGGAGGGTCTGCATTCTATTGCAGATTGTGCAAAGACTGCACTGGCATACTTCATGATCGGGCGGATATATAATAGGTTTAGGCCCGATGCGACTCATGTAGTGTGGTTTGGTGCAATTTAGCAAAGCGCGCCGGGGCTATAATGTGCACATAGCTTTAAGGGGACTGTCAGACACAATAATATATTTTTAGCACTGTTCATATAGGATTGGCGCAATGCAATGACGCCTAGTTCCTGTGCAATGTGTACCTAATTAACGAGGTATATAATAATCTGTCATAGTTGTAATGGGCAGAAGAAACTTAAATACCTATAAGCCCCCCTCTTCCGAGGGTCCGAAGGTGAAAGTTACAATTTCTTATTTTTTTGTTGTTTGTATGCAAATCTTAGCCTGCCTACCAAATTTCAGCTTTATGGGATTTCGAGAAGTGCCCTAGAGCTTTGATGAGTGAGTGAGTGAGTCAGTCAGTCAAGAAATCGACGTATTTGTCTTTGTGTTTTATAAGTCGGCTTACTACCATTTATTCTCTACCATTATGAAAATTTGACGAAAGGCTTCGAGAAAAGGTAGGTAATAATGCCCCTCACATCAAGAACTTTAATTCGAAATATCACACGGTACAGTTTGCAAAACTTTTGTGTGAAATTTTCTAGTTTGCTGCCCAAAAGTGGCCCCTAAATTAAAAAGTCATTCCAAAATGAGATAATCGAAAAAAATTGTTAAATCGATGTAAATAGAAAGAAGTGTTTAACTTCGATTTAACAGATTTTTAGCTTGAAAAGCGTTTAGCTTTAAAAGTTTTTGGAGGGGATTATTCCCGTCCTTGTCGCGCAGTACAGACAATGTATGGCGCTAGTATGAAGTTACATAGTCGTGACATCACTTCTACGATAGTGCTTTCTTAAAACGTTTATAACTAGGCAATTTTTAAGCCTTTTCACTTTTTGTTATTTTGTTTGCACTATTTGGAAACAAACAATTTATTGAGATAAATATATAAAAATTGTCATCATCCCTATTATAGGCGACCACATCATTTACTTATAATCTAGATACATTAAGTTTGACAAGGTAATTTTTAAAATACATCATAAAAAAATAGTGTTCTTTACAGGCGGGATTTCAACGCAAAACAGAAACACAAAGTTACCTGTATATACAGTATATAAGCTTTCACAACTCGCACATTGAACAGCTTCACATAAACACAATAAAACTAGCGTAACTTTATACCAAACATAGCTAATCCGAAATTGGCGGGAACGCGCGATTCGACCCACGCCCACACGTATTGATGTTTCACAATGCACTTCAATTCGACTGACGCCGCGGAGCGCGGGCGTTCTCAACCGACCGACGCGACGACGGTTCGCAAGCGCACGAAATCAAAAGGCGGCCCTGCGCATGCGTACCAGGCAGCCATGAACTATACTTCTGTGGCGGTGCGCGGGGTTGACATTTCGTTTCGCGCGTTATTCGAAACTTAAAACTAATAAAATTAACAATTTAATTATAGCGAATGAGTTGCCAACAAATAGAATATGAAATAAAGAACAACCATAAACGACAACGACAACTGACCAAAATAACAAAATATTTCGAGTTCGATACTATGACTTTTATATACTTTTTGAAATTTGAAAATTTGCTTGTAATATCCAATTCATTACGCTTCGATACTTCGTTATATTCTTCACGACATTCCTCCGGGTCACATGCCCATACCATGATAGCCGATTTCCACACAAAGAACAACGTCAGATGTCCATAGCAACTTTGGCTCAATATTAATTTGTCACGGACATTGAAAATTCTTACGTATTTTGTGCAGTTTAATGTCAAATCTTTTCTGTGATTTCCACTTTTACACTGAACTTTTATAAAAGAAGTTATTCAGACATTTTAAATTGCAGGTTATGTATTTTTACAGACAGTAAATTAAATGCCGTTTCATCCGGAACACATTTATACCACAATTAATACAACCTAGTTGATAAGACATTGTCACAAAATGTGTTGTATGGATAAAACACAGTAAGGCTATATCGCAACGCATAGGAATTCCAGAAGGAAACAAACGTACACATATAAAAACACCGACAACAACAAAGATGTTTGACATCTTGTCATCGTCAGCTCACTGTCAGTTTAAGCGCGCGCGGCATTTTGACACAACTGCAGAAGACGTAACCTAACAGGGTTTCCATTACATGGCGATTAAGTTATCGAACACAGATCAGGAAAATCGATTTCTTGAATTTCGTTTTTTAATTCTTTAAACAATATTTCATGTTTCTATAATAAACACGGTTAACGTATTATTAAGGTAAAAACAATAAAAATAAAATACAATTGTAAGATGGTGAATAAAAAGTAAAGAGTAAATCGCTTTAATTATTGAGAATAATCGATAACAGTGGCAGAACAGGTAAACTACCTGACACTTTTAAAAAAGAAAACCTGTCATTCAAGAACATTTATAATAAAATTATTACTTATTAAAATGATTTTCTTTTCGAAAAGTTCTCGAAAAGAAATAAATATTGTTTAATAAGTTGGAATTTTATATTTAAATTATTGTAAGTAAAATCTTTGTGTCCGTTTGAATTTAGTTTTAAAAGTTGTGTAGGCCGAAATCTGACATTGTCAGTGTTACCGGTGCCAATTTCAGATTTCCTCTTATGTCGTTCGTGTAACACCACACATCCCTCTTAGCATTCTCATCTTAGATGCATGCAATTGCCTTTTATTCATCCCTTTTGTGACCCAGCATTCTTATCAATACAAGACAGCAGGCAAGACAGCGGGTCTAACAAGTAGGGTTTCGTTTTTTCATTAGGACGTATGGAACCCTAAAAGCATCCTACTAAGTAGTTAGTAGGATGCTTTTAGGGTTCCATTGAAAGATCTTCATCCCTAAACATTTTTTCTTTAGTCGCCGAAAGTCCCGTAATGCCCCTGGCCGTCGACAGGCGTCATATTTTGTTTGGGCAGCGCAGTGTCACTAGTTATTATTAAAAGGTTCGTTGTATTCCTTAAAAAAAACACTAGTAAATAATAAATTAACATAAACGTAATAATATTTTGGAACAATCATTTTGTGAAAATATATATTTTTTATTCGTGTTTCGTCTTTTCTCACTTTGATTAAGGGGCGTTGTTTCGGGCCGCCAAACAGCCTAATCTTACTTACGACGTTATGACTTGTGAAAACATCGAGATTTCCCGGAACTGCGTTGGCCGAAATATAATTCTAATACAGATATCGGCCGACGCTTATTCAAGTTTAATATTGTAATTAGTGGTGGCCCAGTGGTAATGGCCGGGACTAACAAGTTGTAGGTTCGAACCCAGACAGGTATATTTACTTTGTGTAATTTATTTCATCACCACTGCTCTAAAAACGGTGAAGGAAAACATTGTGACGAAACCGTCATGTCCTAGAACCAAAAATTCGAAGACATGTGACTTCTACCAACCCGCACTGTACCTGGTGTTGGATTTCATACAACTAACGTTGCAACTAACGTTGATCAAAATGCGATTCGCGACTGAAGAAATGAATTATGAATTATGATGATGATAATGAATATGTATGTATTACATATATACATACATACATTAACACCTTCTTCCCATGGGGGTAGGCAGAAACTACGGTACCTACGCTACCTGGTACGATCCTTGCATAATCAGCCTAATAAGTTCCCAAAGCTGAGACACCCTCCTCTCTGTGAGACGGAGCCGCACTCCACCACGCGGACCCAGAGCGGGTTGGTAGATGGCACATGTCACACAGATAAATGTTTGAATCGCATTTTGATCAACGTACGACGTAAAACAGAGCTGCAATTTGCACAAAACCAAAGAAAATTTGAATTTGGTTGGCTTGAGCTGAGGATATAGGCTTAAGAGAGAATGCGTTCCTGACACCCGTCAGTGCGAAAATTCTAGAAAATATTAAAGATCAAATTCGGAAAACACGTATTTATTTGTATGAAACTGACAGGTGAAAAGAACGCATTATATCGATTGCCGGTCTGTAAGTTACGGGTTACGAGTAGTTTTGTGTTGTGTGTGTTGTTTTTTGTTTCTGTTTTAATCTAACAATAATAATAGGAATAGTTCAAAAAATCTAAAACAAACTTCATAATGAGCCACTAACCCCTTGAAAGTAACGTGCGCATGACACACTGAAATGTCCAAATTAATGTAAACACAACTGTCAATAATGGCCTCACATCCCCTTTATTAGTCTAAGGTCATAATATACGCTGTATCCTCACGGAAGCTATTTTTGGTAAAGAAGGAAAGGTCAGGTAATAATCTTGTTGGTTTATTACCTAGTGTTACGAGCAATTAACACTAATGTTAAAGGTGGGGTCGTCATTTTTGTATCCCGTCGTTTCGTATTATTAAATAGAGTATTTTTTCTTTGCTGACTTATTTGGTAACGAGATAGGGCGGGCTGAAAATTTGAAATTTAGATTAGTTTTATTCGGAAAACATTTTGCCTAGCAGTTTTTTTTATGTATTTTATACCTTATGTTTTTGTGTTATCATAATACCTAAATTATGGTCTGTGGTTGATGCGAAAACTCTTAACGAGGATGATCCAGGGAGCAAATTTCCAGGTCAGTGTCAGATTGTAGGTTGCACAAAAAATGATTCGCGGCCGTAAGAAGTCTGTATTAATTGATTTTAATAATTAAAATCTTCAATACAGCCCTCTAAGTTCATGTTCAGTTAATTCATCAATTCACGGGCAACTTGTAGTGCTATTCTGTAACTATCTCACCGTGAAAACTTAGGTGAAGTGAGCGTGGAGTGAGCTGTCAGTGCCTCTGATGCTAGAGATTGACCAAGACGGACAACACAGACAGCTCACTCCACGCAAGTCTTCACGGTGATATTTTTACAGAATCGACATGCTGATGGCGTGTGTATTTAATTTATAGTATCGGACATGAAAATGAAATTCACTGTAGCTTGATTATTCAAAATGTCGTTTAGTTTCAAGTAAGCGTTTGTGGGTTCGAAAAGTTACCAGAGTTACAAATTTGACACGTTATTTCATACGTGCTTTGCACGGTTTTTTTTTCTTTACAACACTTCGGGATTTCTTTATTATAAACAAGTTAGTTTATAAATGTTTTTATACATGAAATCCAGAATAAACGGCGAAAACAACATAAAAATCCATTGTGTAGTTTAGGAGATCTAAGCGGTCACACGAAAACCGAATTAGTTTTATACCATGTACTACAAATATTGTATAGTGTAGCTTTGTTTGTTTGGGTTCAAAAAGTGTACAGAGTGACAATAAATAACAGCTTATGCCATTTAATAATAAAGAAGTCTACTGTGTACTTAAAGTTAGGCGTGCTACTCTCTTTAGTTCGTAAAAGTAGTATTTTTTTAAGAACAAAACCGACCAGAAGGAATTACTGCTGGTTTATTTATATTTCATTCGGCTAGTGCCAATCGGCTAACTCCGTCCAACATACCTTTGCGGAATTGGCGTGTCGCCGTTGATTTTCTAAATGAACAGACAGCTGTGGTCTTAGGGAGTTTTGTTGCGTCACTTTTTCTTCCCAATGCAGCTGAAGCCTTAGGAAGTGGTTAAGGGCTGGCGTTTCATGGCACTGTCTTATGTAATTTCGACGTTCAAAAAGTATTGATTCTCATCCTAGTTTGAATTAATGACTGTCTGGAGTCAAGCGGTTTTTTTCTGGACATAGACAATCTACATTTTTAGATTTTACCTCCCGGCTGTGCTGACGAGAAAAAGTGTGTATTAGGGCTAAAAAAACATATTTTTGTATTCCCAACGAATCATTTGACTAAATGTTTATTGTCTAAAGATTGTTTGCTGTAATAAGTCATTTAAATAAATACCAAATGCCTTAACGACATAATCTTTGGTAATATTCTGCCGAGTAAAAATTTTACCAAATGAAAATATGCGTACCAAAGTCATTCCAAATATTGCATTGGTTTATAAAACGTTGCTAAAATTTGTTTAGATAATGAAATTTTGTCACAACAATTTTGGAAAAACGGCAGGATCCCATAATAGAAAGATACAGATACAGAGAGAAAGTGTAAATGTAATAACCGTTTTTAATACAGAGCCGTCCAGAACATTTTATAGAAGCCCTTTTTAGGTTGCCACCATCTTGGATTTTCATTTTGATTTCACTATTGGCATAAAACCATGAAAGGATAACTTTAAAAAAAAACTCAGCTGCCATCTTTTAATTTCATTTTAATAAATACTATTCTGTTAAGAAAGTACCGGGAAAAGGTCATTCATACACAAAATATTAGTAATTCATCCAAATTTATTTAATTGCCTTCAAAGTATACTCCTTCCAAAACCATACGCTATCGCCAACGAATAATTTAATCATCAAAACATTTTTAAACGCCTTTTCCGGAATAGAGTTCAGTTCTCGCGCCGATTTCTCCTTTATGTCTTCTACTGAATGAAAACGGGTGCCGCACAGTGGTGATTTGATTTTAGAAAAAAAAAGAAGTCGGCTCGAGACATAATCTGGTCAATAAAGTGCTTGCTCAATGGTATTCGTTGAGTTTTTGGTCAAAAATTCGTTCACAGTGATGGCCTTATGCTAAGGCGCATTATCGTGATGCAAAATTCAATTATTTTCTTTCCACAAATCTGGCCTTTTTCGTCAAATTTGCTCTCTTAAACGCCGCATAACGCACAAATAATATTCTTAAATTACCATTTGACAAATAAGTGCACAACACCGCGATAATCAAAGAAAACAGTCGACATGACTTTGACTTTTCGATCGACTTTGTCGTGGTTTTATCGGTTTCGGGTCAGTTGGAAGGCGCCACTCCGAAGCTTGTTGACCAGTTTGCATGTCAAACTCGTAAACCAAATGTTGGGTCGGAATTGACTCGTTCTAGCATGTCCTCAGCGACTCTTATGGGATTGAGTTTTCGGAGAAAATTCAGGTCTTTTGGGACTAGCGACCGTCAACATGTTTCATACACAAGTGATTATTTAAAATGGTACGGATCGACTCGTGAGATAGAGAAAGTTCAGCGACTATCTCTGTCAAACTAGAGTGAGGATTTTGAGTCACTATTTCCGTCATTTTTCCAATGTCAACTTCAGTTGAAGACGTTGATGGCCTACCATAGCAAATCTTCCATCACATCCCGACCGCTTTTAAACGCTTTTTACAACTCATAAGTAGGTGTTTTTGATATTGTCGATTCAATGTAAGCCTATTGTAACATTTTCAGTTACTCCGAACACGTGCCAATCTAACAACAACAAAAAAAAAAGAATTTGGAACCATAAACAAATCATCCATTTCCGATACTTTTTTAACAGAATGTTCGTGTACGTATATACGTGAAACACGTAGACAGTTTTGCGAAAATAAAAAGAAACGTTCTATAGGTAAATACTATTTTATTTAATCTTTTCAAATTAAATCCACTAGCCTCTATACAAAGTTTCATGCGTCTGAACCAGACACCTCGTGTACAACCTGGTCGAACGCTGACAGCGCATCTTCCGGCGACGAAAATTGTATCCCTTTGAGCAGATTTTTATACTTTCGGGAATCAAAAAAGATGTCGTAAACACGCCGAGACGAGCATACTTCAAAGGAGAATGGTGAGCTTCAATGTAATTTGGGTCCCATTGATAGGGGTTCCGTATATTATAGAAACCTATAAATAGTTGAAGAACGGCATAAGGCTAACAAAAAATCAACAGGTGAGTAGGCTAGAGAATCCGGGAGAGAAAAGATATGAAGAGTAGAAAATTCTAAACTGAAATTATTTTAATGTAGTTTGGGCATTTACTTACTGTGTATTAATTAGTAGCATGGCTTATTTATACATATTTACTTAAACTCACACATATACACATCTACCTGGATATGCCTACATGCGACTGTGGCATAATAATAATAAATATAGTTCATGTTGATTCTCTGGTAGTTGTAAGTACTAACACTAGTTTCTAAGCCGTTTGTATACCAACCAAATGGACGATGGTTTGCTTCTTTTTTTAAACATAGTTTACGTTTTATTCTCAAACCTACTGACTATAGAATAAAAAAATTCATGAGAATCGGTCGAGCCGTTTCGAATGATTAATTTTTTAACAAACACTGTGACACGAAAATTTTGAATATTAGATTAATAAAATATAAATGTATGATAAGAGCACTGAAAAATAATTATCAATTCACTATAGTCTGGTAGTACCCATGAATGCCATTTGAAGTCTATCATACGATTCGTCCGGTTTCAGGCGTCACCTGAAATCGTAAATATCATAGCGCGAAAATGTTCCCGGTGCAGATCCATATTTTAATGAGACATGGTAATTTAAATTAGTTCGCAAACAATGTGGAAGGAAATTTTGAAATTGGAACGTTCCTATTTTTATTTACAAATAATACTATTTAAAAATAGACTATAACTAGCCAGTCTCTCGTCCATAAAAACTTTTTTGCAATACTTTCCGAGTGGCCTCATATATATATATATGTAAATGAAGGTGGCCTCATTTGCATAGTCTATGAGGTGTCCTATGTTTAATACCTATCTCTATGGACTAAACAATAGAACTATAAATATGAAGATTACAATCAAAATGACAACCCTGTGAAAATATAGAAAATTTATAATTGTAAATAATAGCTTTTAATGTTGTTTCTCTTTTCAGGAAAGGTCTAAGTTTGGTTTTGTTCTATTTTACACAATGTTGATGTTAAACATTGCAATGAATAAAAGGATTCTCTTTTCGGAGCCACTTAATTTTATTTTAGTATTGCAATATAAAATACAAGGTGGCCCAAAAGAAGTCATCCGATGTTGTTTGGCTCTCTTTTTTTTAAAATTAAAAACTTAGTGTCTGTGTTTTGATTATGTTTATTTGAACCTTTAGAATTTTATTGGTCAAGTTGAGAAGATTATATCGGCCAAATGGGCGCCGTCACAATTGATTGCCATACGGGCTCGTTTTATGGCATTTTTCATAACTTCGGCCGAGAACTTCGGGCGATAGATTCTCGCACTCGTGTCGAATGTTGTCCTTGAGGGCTTTCAGAATCTCGGGCTTGTTCACGTAAACACGGTACTTTAAAAAAACCCCACAAAAAAAGTATGGAACGCTTAAATCGGGCGATCTTGCGGGCCAGTGCAAATCGCCAAAACGAGAGATGAGGCGGCCCGGGAACGCTGCCTTCAGAATAACGGTTGTGGCTCGCGCAGTGTGTGCCGTTGCTCCGACCTGTTGGAACCACATGTCCCTCAGTCCTAATTCGTCCAATTGCGGCAAAAAAAACTCGGTCAACATGGCCCTATAGCGCGCACCGTCCACTGTTGTCGTTTGGCCAACGGCATTCTCGAAAAAAATGGCCCGATGACTCACTTTGAGCGGGTGTAATGGCTCCTCGTGCATCACTCGTGGACTTTCGGTGCCCCAGAAGCAATAGTTTTGCTTGTTCACGTACCCGCTGAGGTGGAAATGAGCCTCATCGCTCATTATGATTTTGGTCGAAAAATCGTCCACTTCTTCCTCGAGATTGAGGATGGCAGCAGCTGATGCACGGACTGGACTTTGTACGGGAACAAGCGCAAGTCTTTGACCAAAATTCACCTTAGGGACGTCCGGCTGATGGCTAATTGCGTGGCACGGCGTCTGGTCGATGTTTCCGGCGACAGCTCGACATCCTCGGCAACAGCGGTGATATTCTCGGCAGAACAGGTTCTCGGGGCCGGCCACTCTTGGCAACGCCTCGTGTGGTCCCACACTCTTCAAGGTTGGTGGCCAAACGGCGCAGTGTTTGTGCAGTGGGTGTCGGACGGCCGGGGAATCGGCGACGGAATTCGCGCTGCGGCAGCACCACAGACGAATTGTTACGCAAAAAAATATACACGATTATTCCGCGTTCTTGGGGAGTGTATCTCTCCATGGCTTGTTCACTTGTATTCTGCATCTGTCTAGTCCACAAATGTCAAAAATGATTGGTCTCGCTGCGCTAGACTACATACCGCGCTCTACACAAAAAATAGCTCCGTGAATGCGGCAACTCAATATTGTAGTGTGTGTAAGACATCGTAACTTGACATTGACAACTAGTGTGCGAAGAATTGTGTTACCAGCTGCTTAACTGTTACCCGAGTTAATGGAAAAATATTTTATGCTGTGGTCTATTAGTTAAGTTATAAATGTAGCTCAGAAAATACTTAAAAAATTAAAAGAGAATGTAAAAATTTCTTTGTGTATAGGTTAGGCGTATGTTTCGAAGGTTTGTAAATCAATGATTAGGCCTCATTTTTAATACTTTATTATTATTTTTTACAAACGACGATATTTTTTTTTCATTTGTCGATGAGATTCCTTGGGGTAAGTTGTTTAGTTTCACCCCTTGAAATGGTGTCAGCTAACATTTTTACACCTCATGGGTATAGATTACAAACATAAACATTAAATAATTTATATATAGACTTAGGTTAGATAAATGAAATAGGATATATAATAAGATACAAAAACAATAAATTCACATATTATAAATTTCTCAACCACGGGGAACTTGACTCTTGTATACGCGGCAACACTAAATGGCGCGGGTTCATGTTATATTATGTCAAAATTTCGAAATTATACGATACTTACTGATGGTATGTGATCCCAGTGACCTTCTTATTCTTTGTAGTATTATTTTTACACAGTTTTACTACGCAAACTAGCATTTTACTTCGGATTATGCCCAAAATTTAATAAAAATTTGGGCAGGTGCACGTGACAGACAGATTGCAGTGTGACTGGCTCGGATACGCCAACTTAGTCGAGGCATTTGATAAGTAAGCCGTCTCGTCGGTATCGTAATACCGACGGCTTATTACGTGCTTTGAAGACTTCACAGTCTTCAAAGCACGTAATAAGTAACACGGACTTCCTTTACAGATCGGGCGGAATAGATATTAACACGTGAATAAATAGAACACGTGCGCATGAATGCATATTATTTGTCGACGAGCTGAGCGAGCACTTTACACGAACAAATGATGTCTATCAAAGACGCCGTGCAAAGCTTCTGATCTTTCTAATTTACAAAGCAACTGTTAACACTGTTTGTGACGAAGTAGAAACAATACGACTTGTCTGATGTAGATGTTTGGTTGAAGGTTTAGTATGGCATTAAGTAACTCTCGAAGACTGAGGTTATCTGTAGCAAATATACCTAAATAAAATACCGCTACATTAATCTAGATGAGAGAGTTTCTTAAAAAAAAAAAAAACACTTCACGCCAAAAAGGAAACACGTTACTTAGATAGAGGCCAGAATATTTTTGGGAAATAAAGTGATCACACATAGATGCGAGGGACAGAAAATTACGACCTATATCTACTAACCTACGAGTATAACTTAAGAAAAATGCCGCAACCTCACTTTCGTTCAATGACTTTCCAATAAAAACGTGTGCAGTCAGGGGACCCCCGCCCCGTCAGAAACAAAGTTCCTTACTCGATACTCGCACACACACCCAATCGTATATAAAAGAAAGAGACGGTTAGTGAAAGAAAGACCCTATAGAGCGCACATGATTGGGCAGTGTCATCGCTGCCAAAAGTACGGCCATTCGCAGTCCAACTGCTACGCAACACTTAGATGCGTCAAGTGTCATGGTGAGCATGGCACGGCCGACTGTTCTCGTCCTAAGGATAGGGAACATTGCGTTGAGCCTCCGAGCTGCGTCCTCTGCGGCCAATCCGGTCACCCGGCAAATTATTGGGGTTGTCCGAAAGCCCCGAAGTCCTCCTCTCCCAAACTCGCGAAACGCGCGAGCGACCGCCAGCACAGGAAAAGCCCCTGGGGTAAGCCTCCTTCCGCGCTGATGCCGGAACGGCTTAGTCCGCAGAGGCCGTCTCCCTTTTTTTTTCTTTTTTTTTTTTGTTCCCTGGGTGGAAAATCCTCATGGATGTCCTCCGCCCTGGGGCCGGCGGAGGGGTCTGTCAGACTCTTACTGACTAAAAACCACCCCGGTGTTCCATCTCACACCTACGCCGGGGTCGCGGGAACACATAATTCTTCCGCATCCCCGGCTGGTGCCGGCCCGCTTGCGCGGGCCCCGTCTCGGGCGGGGGGAGTGAGGTGTGCTCCCCCCGCAACGTCTGTGAGCGGCGC
Organism: Dasypolia templi; assembly: GCA_963555695.1. NCBI lineage: Eukaryota > Metazoa > Arthropoda > Insecta > Lepidoptera > Noctuidae > Dasypolia > Dasypolia templi. Next base: position 5,480,657 of record OY743156.1, read on the forward strand.
GCGTGGAACACTACGCGCGCCGCCTACTCGGGTCCTGATGGGGGGCGACGGATGTCCCCGAATCCGTCGCCCCTGAACCCATTTAGGGGGGCTGGAAGAGGGCGTTGTCCGCCCTCCGCCTGCGCCCGGTGCGCCTGCTGCGGATCCGGAAAGTGGACGAGATCTCTCTCTCCCTTTCCGCAGCCTCCTTCTTCTTCTTCTGTTTTGGCCGAAACAGCGCCCAAATTATATTAAGTACATACGCGGCTCTCTTCACCACCGCCGCGGATAGAACGGCGGAAGAAATCGTTGCTGCAAACGGCAACGCAATTCGCCTCATGGAAATCCTCAGCGCGTATCCCGAGATTGCGCAAGTTCTACACTCACTCAAATATTAATTCTCAATGGATTATACGAGAGTAAATAGGATCAAACCCCGATCCCTTAAATTAGGCTTTTTCAACGCAAATGGCGTTTCAGGTCAACGCGATGAGATCGCCGCTTTCCTTCGCGACCATCAGCTTGACATCCTCCTCATACAGGAAACCTTTTTAAAACCGCATCACCGAAACCCGAATATTGCCAACTATAAACTAGTTCGCAATGACAGGTCTCGATGCCACAAGGGTGGCACACTAATATACTTTAGGAAATCTTTGTATAGACCCACCTCCTCTCTTCTCCCATCTGGAGACCTCTATCTGTCGGCTCGACATGACCGGTCACCAACCGATCACCATCGTCTCTGCTTATATTCCACCAGACAATGGTCCGGAGGATCCCATCTCTCTCCAAAAGGACTTCACCGCCCTCTTCGGTATGAGTGACTCCGTCATATTGGCGGGGGATCTTAATGCCAAACACCCGGCGTGGAGTAGTAGCACGACTTCTACCAGAGGTCGGATCATTTCCAAGTTAGGCGAATCCCTTAACTTTGACGTCATCGCTCCAATGAGTCCGACTCATTTCCCCGGAAATCCCAACCATCTTCCTGATATACTCGATGTAGCGCTGCTCAAGAATGTGAACCTCCGTTTGCAATCGATAGAGACATTCCACGAGCTTAACTCTGACCACCGCCCAGTAGTCATGCATCTTGCCCCCTACTCTGGCCCAAGCGATCCCAACCGCCCCCCTCAGACCCAGATGATAACCGACTGGAGGAAAGTAAGTGAAAGACTGAAATCCACCACGTCGCCTCAATTGGACACCATCCCCGATCACATAGTGTCAGTCGCCGACACGACGGCCGCAATCGACTCGTTTGCTGAGCACGTTCAATCCGTTTTGACGGATTGTTCACGGGAAGTTCCGGTGATGGAAGACCATCGCTGGAAACTACCTACTGACGTACGTGACTTGATAACCGAGAAGAATGCGGCTATTCGTGCCTACGACTCCTTCCCTTGTGACGCGAACAAAGCCCACATGCGCCATTTACAGCGTGCTGTAAAGAAACGCATTGGGGAGGTTCGCTCAGAGGGTTGGAACAAGATGCTCAGTGAACTCGAGCCCACTCACCAAGCCTTCTGGCACCTTCAGAGGAAATTGCGCTCCTCCGAGGAGGTCTCTATGCCTCCCCTCATCCGCCCCGACAAGAGCGTCGCGTTCGACAGCACCGACAAGGCCGAATGCCTTGCTGACAGCCTAGAGTCCCAGTGTTCTCCCAGCTCTCAACCAGTAGACAAGCTCACCTGAACAAGGTCGACGCTGAAGTCGAACGGAGAGCCTCCCTTCCACCCGTCGAAGACCCTGATGATCCTCTGCCTCCCGTCACTCCAGACGAAGTGCACGACATCATAAAAGGGCTCCAATCTCGTAAAGCCCCCGGTTCGGACGGTATTACCAACAAATATACAAACTCCTACCTGCCCCTCTAATAATGCTCATGACCGCCATCTTCAATGGCGCCTTGTGCAACAACATCTTCCCACAAGCGTGGAAAGAAGCAACAGTCATCGGTATCCCAAAGCCAGGCAAGCCAAAGTCTGAGCCCTCCAGCTACCATCCCATTAGCTTACTCAACGTTCTCGGCAAAATCTACGAGAGGCTTATTTATAAGCGTCTCAAAGACTACGCCGAAGCAAAGAGCCTCATTCCCAACGAGCAGTTTGGTTTCCGTCCCCAACACTCGAGTATCCACCAGGTCCACCGTATCGTAGAGCACTTGTGCTCCGGTATGCAGCGTAACGCGACGACGGGTGTGCTATTCTTCAACATAGCGAAAGCTTTCGACAAAGTCTGGCACAACGGCTTGTTATACAAGCTTTACCAACTAGGAGTGCCAGATCGTCTCGTGCTCATCTTACGAGACTTTTTGTCGAATCTCACCTTCCGCTATCGCATCGAGGGTGCACTCTCGTCCCCTCACCCTATTCGCGCCGGTGTCCCTCAGGGTTCCGTCATATCTCCTCTAGTTTTCACGCTGTTCACCAGCGATATCCCACAGAGTAAAAAGGCTCAGTTGGCTCTCTTCGCCGACGACACTGCCGTTAACTATACCGGTCATTGTCCCAATGCTATAGCTCGTACTCTCCAAACTTCCGCAAACGTCTTAGGCGCTTGGTTCCGGAAATGGAGAATCGAGGTCAACCCCGATAAGAGTCAGGCGGTTCTCTTCTCGAGACGTCGTCGACTCCCTCCCCCACTTCCCAGCACTATGTACGGTAAGCCGATCCCCTGGGAGAAGCAAGCCAAATACCTAGGCGTGATCCTCGATGAAAACCTTACCTTTAAGGCTCATATTAAGGCGGTTCGCACGCGCGCCTCCTTCGCTCTTAGCAGGCTCCACTTTGTACTGACAGCCCGTAGTAAACTGTCACTTAAATGCAAGCTGCGCATCTACACCGCAGTCATCCGTCCCATCATGACCTATGCCTGCGTTGTATTTGCGCACGCTCACCCACGTCATCTCCATAAGATGCAGACCCTCCAGAACCGTTTCCTCAGAAAGGTCACGGGTGCCCTCTTCTATGTCCGTAATATAAATCTCCACATCGTCCTTAAAATGCCTACCATAAACCAGTTCATGAAACGCTTATCGAAGCGCTTCTTTGACTGTGGCATTAAACACTCCAACCCCTTGATCTCAGCGGCCGCCCACTACAGTCCCTCCCGCATAAGCAGTATTCGCCGACCAAGGCATACTTTAATCGCCCCCGACGACGCCACTACCCTCCTCCAAGAGAGTAGTAAGGCCACCAGCACACTACATAAGCCCAAAACCCGATCGCCGTCCTACCGTCCTCGCCGCCGAGGCCCGCCGCGACGCCCAAATCCACGCCCCTCCCGACCCTTGCTCGAGCCAGCCCGCGCCGCTGAGCCTGTAGCTTTAAATTCGTCCCTAAATCACTCAAATCCTGATCCAGCTAGTCTCTTGCTGCCCTCTTCCAGCGACGCCCTAAGCCGAGGATCGTACCCCATAGGGGGTGCCCTTAGCGTTGTCGCTTAGTTTTTAAGTTAGTACATAAGTTTAAGTCCTGGCTGGAGGCCTTAATTTATTAGGGCAACCACAGGCAAGTCCGTCTAAGCAGACGACAACCTCATAGGTTGACCTGCGAGATGCCATTCCAAAAAAAAAATTGTGAAAGAAAGTGTGAATTTAATTTCTTTTCACGCGCCATCTAGTATAAGTTTTAAGAAAGTCTAAAACCGTGGTCGCTATTTTTGATTTTCACTTTGAACGCGCTTTCGGGCTTAGCACGCATAGAAACCATAAAAACGACATACATGATTCAAAAAAATAAAAGCTTCGGTACCGCCATCTTGGATAACTATTTCAGATCAATATTGGCTTTAGCACCCTCCAAAATCATAAAAATGAAAGCCATGATCAAAAGTTTGAACAAAACAAGGTTCAAAAATGGACGGACATCGTCCCCACCCCTGTAGCACTTCAAAACCTATGTCAATCAAAGGACCACAGCCATCTTATCATTTTATTGCATGAAAGCGAAACTGAAATGTCCACCCGAAATAATTAAAATCGACATTAAGAAACCGGAATCAGTCACAATTATGTTACCGTATACCGTATGCCGTATACCAAGGTAATACTCTAGGTTATTACGGGACACCATATATATTTATACCGCATACAGACCATTTGGAAGGACAGAAGGAAGGCCTAGCAGTGGGATAATACCGGCTTCTCCACTTAATAAAAATCATAAATTCCCTGACAAACAACTCACAGCCTACCCTTGTTTATCAGTGAATTTACATTTTTCTAAGTCTAGATCACTATAGGAGGTGTTTTTTTCGGCCAATACTTGTACCGACGTACAAATTACTAGTGAAATTCCTCCAAATAAAATGTGTTATTATCAGTATTTAAAATCCTCCACTATAAGATAGATTAGGAAATAAAGAATATAAAAAAATCCTCCTACCTCACGTCGTAACTACGTTCAACGAAAAGTTAATTACAGCTGTGACAGCTGTCAAAAACGAATCGGAATGACACGGTGAATAGAAACAAAAAATAAAACAAGGTAATTATCAGCCTTGGAGCACAGTCTTTTGGTAAGTTAACCAAACGCATAAATGAATCTGAAATGTGAAACAAAAGTATAATTGCTAAATGTTTCACAAAAATAATGTTCTAGGCAAAAATAACTGTTTTTAAGTTTTCAGGTAGTACAAATGTCTAAATAAATCCATTTTTTTTTTCTGAATATGTGATTTTATTTCCTGTATTTTCGTGCCTTTGTTCATTATTTGGCCACAGTTGTATGGAATAAAAACACCTCCTTTGCGCAAGAGTTCCATAAATAACGAATATGAGCACTGATGGACGTTTTTTTTAATTTCATCCCTAAAACGGATGAACACCAATGTTTTGAAACAAAAAGTATTCAAACCTTGAGAAAAAAAATATAACCTTGAAGCTATCCGTAAAAGCAGAGAAAGATAATAAAAAAACAAGTTTCTTGACTTAGCACACAAGGTACACTCGGACTCTGCAATCATTGTACCGATAGTCGTGACAGCTAATGGTTTAATAGACAAGAGCCTCGACCAACACTTGAGGAGGCTCTTGTTGGACAGAAGATTGATTCTGAATCAATCTTCTGCCTAACGAGAGCCGTGTCCAAAAGTTCTGCTTCTCGCATTGTCCGGTAGCTTGGACCCTGTTCCTGATACCAGTGGGCTACTATTTTTATATTTTAAAATGTTTTTTATACTTATTTAATGTATTATAAGAAATATTTAATAACGTATAATTAGAATATTTTATTCAAAGTAATTAAAACATAACAACATATTTATAACTAAATTAAATTACTAAGTAACTAACTACCTATACAAATTAATATAAAAAAACTCAGGCGTCGAAGTACTCGTCCGCATCGCTGTCATCTGGAAACGTGCCCAGAAGACTGGCAGCATTGCCACGCTGAATGGCAATACTAATTCTTTGGCCAAAGAACAATCCAGCCCTCTGGTCACGTGAAGGTAAATAATGTATTAGGTAAGGAACTGAATGAATAAACGTTTGGAGCTATCAATCGAAAGCTCAAACAAATCCGTATATTTGTGTTGTTTTTTCTCCTGAGAGTTCTGAGTCAAAAGCATTTTAAATAGAATTTATTTGGGTTTTTCTATCTGGAATATCTCAATAGCAGCCCGGAGTCTGGATTTGTGCCCGGTTGATGGCAATAGGCTCGCCCCCCATTACATGGGACTTAAAGATAACTGGCGAAATGTGGGTGTACAGATACACCTCTGCCCAACCCTTCGGGGAAACAAGGCGTGATGTTATGTTATGTTATGTATGTTTATTTGGGCATGATGAGTAATTGAAACCAAAAATAACAGAAACAATCTAAATAAACATAATAACGGAGTTTAAAATGGCCAGTCGTTTGAACCACGATCAAAGCAAAGTAACTTCTAACTAATCGTTTCGATTTAACGTTGGCAGTTAGGATTAAAATGTCTGAACTGCTAAAGTGTTTCGATACAGAAATCGAGTCTGTTGGGACTGCGACTACATGTTGTGCCTATTAGTACTTTAATCGTTTATGACTAAAACAAATTGTAGAAAACTTGTCAATAATGTTAAAAAGGTGAACAAAATAGCTAAAACACACGTCTGAAATAACGTCATCACAAATATATTTATTTATTTACAAATATAGGATACATGTTTCGCACACGACATGATTTTGACAAGTGTAGGATTGATATTTTCAGGGTGTGTGTAGGGACTTTTTAACTGATTGGATCGCACGTTTAGCAGTAAGAAGGTAGAATCACTTGTAAAACGTAGTAAAAGGTGACGTCCACCGTAGGTTAGTGGGGCCGGGTGTGTCGACTCCCGTTTCCGTGGACCGCGCAAGAAAATAAGTACCACAACTTGTAAATGGGAGTAAATTTGGGATAAGAAAACATAGTTTTAATTGTACTCAAAAGCGGAAAAATTTAATTATTTACCTGTAAAGTCAGTCCCAATGTGTCTACGCCAGAGTAAATCAGATACGGCCGTACCTACGTGCTTTTCCATAACCAGCTCGAACCGCTTATAAAGCTAAAGGGATTTAATGATTTTATTACACATCTGTTACTATCATATACCACATTTGCAAGAAAAGTAACCAAAATTTTAATTTCGCAAGCTACGTTAGCGCATTCCCTTTCGTGACTCTATTTCTGCGCTGAAATATCGTAAAAAAATCACAAAGTTGAAAAGTTGTTCTAGATTTTTTTTTCAAATATCTGTTTCAGACGATAAAAACTCTGAATTCAACTTACAAGGTATCGACACAGTAAAAAACTAGTCTACTTGTGAAAAAATGTAAAGGTACACACGCAACTGCAATCTGTTGCTTGTATTCGACTTTGCTTCGTTACGTACTCGTACTAGCATGAAAATCATCTTATTTGATACGAGAAGATGAAGTCTGAAACCAAGGAACTCTTGAGATGCTTGTTTTCAACTAATTTTTTTTCCGCATTGACTATATCAAATACAATGTTTGGGTCGAAAAAAGTACCTATCTTTATCTGTTTCTGTAAAGCAAAAACAGAAGTTTCTTTTATAAAAATAAACAAAGCCGAATCGATTTTAAACATGATCAATTTTATAGAAAGGAAAAGTTTTACAAAGAAAAGATTAATCATTTCCAAACCAAAATGTACCATTATACATTTAATAGCCTTAATAAATTCAAATCTCTTCCCATCTTTTTCAATCTAAACCTCAAAATAACTTTACAGACACCATTATACATGGACATTGATGGACTTTAAATATACAACGACATTAAAATGTACTTTGTTAAGTGTTATAGTCTTATGAGGTTTTATCCTAATTTCTCCAAATGTAGTTGACTACCATAGAACACTTTTGTTTGTATTAATCACTATAATTATTGTAGTTTTATTTATTTAGCATTGTGTTTAAACAGCCGTAATGTTTTTAATTTTGTTTGCCGGAGTTTCGGCGCCTGCGTCTCTGGTCTACTTGCTTGTCACATAGATGCCATAGTGTCATGGAGCACTCTAGCCATAGAGTACCATTATAGTGTTTGATGTTCAAAGTGGTTGATGTTACGTCGGGTGCTAACAAGCGGATAAAGTTATAAATATTTTATTTCGTTTATTATTTAAATATTTTATATAATTTGCATTTATATTATTTATGTATTATTTGATAGATTAAATATTTCTGTATCTGTCCGTGACATCACAGTGGGCCCTATCAGAATACCAGCGCTGTGACACTTATTTTTAAGTGTTGCAGCATTATGCTGTGATGAAGGCCTTTTGGCCTCGTGCAGGACTTTTTTTTTGTGTTATTCTTTTTTATGTTTTTATGAGTGTGTTTACTTCAGTTTGTGATACTGCGTATCACATAACGTACTGTATATTGTGTATTCCTGTGCGAGTCCTAATAAATGGTTTTCTTTCTTTCTTATATTATCTCAATAATTGTAAATGTGAAGACAATGTGTATTTTTTTCCGTTATAATCATGGTCTGGTATTTTGAGTACTTTATGCGGCCTACCCAAATGTCCTTTCTTTGGTAATGTTCATCGAATCGTTGAGCTTCTTAAGTTCTGAGTTGAGCTACATGATTACTGATAAATGCGTATACTGACTGGACCGTTAAACTCAATCTGTGTGGTTCTTTCCTCCAAAAGACCATTTTAGACACCAATCTACATGGTCTTCACATGATCTGACCAAGATTATGTCTGTACTTTAAAAGAGGTTGTGACGTCTGAGTTTGTTTCGGCCTTTATTCTCAGAATAGTTAAATAGGAAACGCAGATCTAGTTTTAAAATATGATTGACGTGTAAAAGTGTTTGTACAAACCTACTAACAGAAATAAAATCTTTTATCATTTAGATTTTACTAGCTGGGTCTCGTGTTTTCATACGCATTATTCTCGATCCTTTAGGAATATCAGGATAAAAAGTATGTGTGTGTCCTAATCGAGGTCATGGTCTACTCATTAGCTCCGAATCCGTTCAGCCGTTTTAGCGTAAAACACAAAACAATTTTTTTTTTAAATAAAATTCTACTAATGTTATATACGCGAAAGTTTTTGAGTTTGGATGGCTGTTTGTTATTCTTTCACGCAAAAACTCGTGAACGGATTTGAATGAAATTTGGCGCACAGATTGTTTATAACCTGGATTAACACATAGAGTACTATTTATCCCGATACTCCTACGGAATCTAGATTTATGCGGGTGAAACCGCGGGGAGCAGCTAGTTTTAAATAAAATAAGTTTAGATATCATGATTACAACTTCAGCCTGTTTTCAAAGTTTCTTTTTTTAACCTTACTTCGGTTACATTAGCAAAATAACTCGTAGCTTATTGTTAATCATTTCCATATTAATTAGTGATGAAAGCTGTATAATTGAACTTGACAGGAAACTAGAAGTTCCCGCGAAAAACTTGATTAGTTAATAAAAGTTTTGCGGACGAGTTGCTGACAGTTAAAACTTTACTGGAAGGTTTACGGGCTTCTGGCGACCCGTATAAACTGCCAAAGATCCAAGAATGGCAGTAGGAGCCAACGGCTTAATGTGTTTTCCGAGGACGATGACTCAGTATGTAAATACCGCGAAAAGTGTAGCGTATATGACCTGCATGCGTTGCATGACCAGGTTTAGACAAAATGACACAGAATAGACAAAATGACAAAGGACAATGCCAGATCCTTTTTTTTTTTTTTTTTTTTTTTTTTTGTTCCCGGGGTGGAAAATCCTCATGGATGTCCTCCGCCCTGGGGCGGGCGGAGGGGTCTGTCAGACTCTTACTGACTAAAAACCACCCCGGTGTTCCATCTCACACCTACGCCGGGGTCGCGGGAACACATTATTCTTCCACAACCCCGGCTGGTGCCGGCCCGCTTGCGCGGGCCCCGTCTCGGGCGGGGGGAGTGAGGTGTACTCCCCCCGCAACGTCTGTGGTCGGCGCGCGAGGAACACTACGCGCGCCGCCTTCTCGGGCCTTGATGTTGGGGGGCGACGGATGTCCCCGAATCCGTCGCCCCTGGACCCATTTAGGGGGGCCGGAAGAGGGCGTTGTCCGCCCTCCTCCGACGCCCGGTGCGTCTGCTGCGGGCCGGGTCGAGAGTCGAGATCTCTCTCTCCCTTTCCGCAGCCTCCTTCTGCGAGATGACCGTTTCGCAAAAGGAGACCACTGCGTCCCAGGACTCTGCGCCGCCGACCATCGCGTTCACGACGGCCGGCAGCGACAGGTCATTGCCTACTTCAGTTATGAGGGCACGGCGCGGCTCCTCCCAAGCGGCACACTCTGCCAGCGTGTGCCACGCCGTGTCCTCCCGGCAGTCGACGCAGTGGTGACACCGGGCGTCCGGCTCCCTGTTTATGCGACACAGGTACTTCCCGAAGCAACCATGCCCCGAGAGCACCTGCGTCGCCCGAAACGACAGGGAGCCGTGCCTTCTCCCGAGCCAGCGGTCGAGCACCGGCCGGATCGCCTCGATGGTGCTGAGGCCGGCGGTAGGGCGTGAAAGCCTCACCCGCCATTCCGCCACCAGGACCTCGCGGAGCTGCAACCGATGCTGCTCGATATGTTGCTGCATCGGTCGCTCGCCCCGCTCCCGCGCTGCCTCGCGCCACCGGTACAGTGACGCGAGACAATGCCAGATCCTGCCCCAGCTATTTACAGGAAATTTCAATTAATGAAAATAAACGTAATGATGTAAGGATCTTTTTATAATACATTGTTCTTTAATAGAACTTGCCGAATACACATCAATGATAAAAGGAATTCAACCTCTGAATATCCTATTGCGTTACTTATTGCGCAAGATCTATCATGTCAACAAAAAAAAGGTTTTAACTTCTTGGAAAACAAACACTCATATTACGATTATAATACTAATGATAATTCATAGCTTATGTGTTGTTTAAATCGCTTTTTAACAATTATAAAATGCACCTAACCTATAATCAATGTCATTATTTTTATAAGATTTTAACACAAAACCGCAAGTTCTACAGGCATTGGGACAAGTGTTTAGTTAACAGTAATAAATAAGCTTTAAAATGCTGCATTTTGCAGGCTTGTAAATGACTTTTTGTTTTGAGTGGGGCAAAGTTCTATAGAGTTTCTGGCATTGTCCTTTCTTTTGTTCATCAGTCATTTTGTCTATTGTCTGACTCTTTTCTTTGGTGGTCAAGCTACGGGTGCTGATCGATCGACCCGTGTGGCTGTTTTATTATTACTTAGCCAAAAGATAATTTTTTAATGTGGGTGTAAAACACCCCTACCACTTGTGATGTTATGTTATTTTATTTTCAAATGTCAAAATAACAAAAAAACATTCTGTTGCTGAAGACCGACAAATTCCCGGTACCATTTCGTCGGATCTATACGCACAAATACTAATATCTGTGGCGTAAACAAAAAAAGAGAAATACGCAATAACACGTACAAGTGAGACAGTAAATACGCTTAACAATAATAACTGCGCCTATAAATAATGCTTTTACAAACAGTCTCATTACCAATTGGTTTTTGAACAATGGTTCCGTATGATTTAACGAGGTGACTCACTGGCTGGCCAGAAATAGACCGCTTTTGTTTACTCGCAATATTTTTGAAGGTTTCCAAATACCGTGTTTCAGAACTGGGATTGCAGAATTTTTAGGTTGATACAAAAAAGAAAATTGAAAGATCGAGAGCACGTTACAAAGCACGTGCGACGGTTTCCGTTCACCGTGTTTTAAGAAATCTCTTCACGGTGGAAATCTATGGTACTTGGAAACAGGCTACATTCTCTAGAAGAAAACAGAACCAATATTTTTAAACACTATGCTAGCAATCTTCAAACTTATTTTTGATACAATAAGTGAATAGAAAGTAGGCCTGCTTATAAATGACACCACAATCGATAGTTTTATGCCACATATATTTTTCAAATAAAATGACATAATGTCACGCCTTTCATTCCTGAAGTGTTAGGCAGGCCTACCTATTGTACCCACATATTACATTACAGCTGAAACCGCTGGGTCTTAAAGCAGGAAATTTTGCACAAGAGTTTCCTGTTGTATAACGAAAGTGACAACTGAGGCCGGGTTTAAAAAAAAACGGGTGAAAGTTTGTTGCAATTTTGTCACTTTTACCGATCGGAAATGACACAAGGCTTGTGTTATAATAAAAATACGGGCCTAAAATTGCAGGGCACATGCCTCTTCTCATAAAGAGAAGGCATTGATCACTACGCTTGCTCAAGACGGATTGGCGATTTCAGTCTTATAAGATTTGACACTAAGCTTTTTTGTTTGGCGCTGCGCGGTGACGCGGTTTTAATTTCTTAAATGGTCAATTTTGCGGTGTAGGTACTACGCTAAAAATGTGTGTAAACTGAACTGTTCATGGCATAATACAAGCATAAAATGCAGGACAGCTTTAAATTCTGTGGATATTGTGACTTTCAGACTATTTAATTCACAAACAAACAGTGTTGACAGTGACAAAGTGAGCCGGCTCGCGATATTTCGCTCCAGTCTATAAACGCTAAGCTTCGTCTCACTCGTAGAACGTGGACATCCAAAATGATTGATTGAATTGAATGATTGATTGCCTGCGATAAAAAATTGCATTTGATCAATGAACAAACAAATCGTTAGCCAACAGGATAATCAAAGTTTGCATTTAAACGAACATATATCAAATGATGTGGCCAATAAAGCAACTGGATTATCAAGGGGAAGGGAGTCAAACAAGGTTGCTCTTTGTCACCTCGCCTTTTTACACTGATCATGGATGATGTCCCTAGAACCCTTGAGGATGAAACGCAATTAATTAAACTGGACCCAGATCATGAAATCTCTCTCCCCCTGGCATTATCATTTGCGGACGATCTTATCATCATTACAGAAGACCTAGAAAGGCTAGAAGGTATCGTTTACCATAATAATAATAATAACGTTTATTTGGACTCAATAAAAATATAGCCTAATACAGTTTCATTATTAAGAGCTAGGATACAGAGTAAGCTATGATAATATAATTATAATAAGATATAATGTAAATGAGTAGACGGCTACAACTATATGAACTCCTGAATTCCAAACTAGGTAAAAACCTGTATCTTGGAAATCAGTGCCCTTCCGTGGTGAACTAGGTGTAACAACTTACAAAATTACATAAATGACAATTTAATAGTAAAATAACTTTTAATAACTTATTCTAGACTATAAAAGGAGGTACATACGTGAACTTGACGGGTGAGTGGTGTAAGTGAATGTAAGTGGTGTGAGCAGTGTATGTATAGGGTGCGTATAAGTGTGATATGTGACGTGTAGGAATGAATATGAGTGTTGTGTGTAGTGTAGATATAGCTATGGTGTGAAAGTGTATGTTATGAGTAGGTGTGCTTTCGGTATGTTAATTCTATTTTAAAATATTCAGTGTTTTTTCCGTATTGGTATAATCAAGGCTTAGGAGTCATTTAGTGACCACTATTTTTCATTGTTGTTTAGTTAAAGGATATATTTTTAGGATATGATTGACTTTGTTGTACAAATGGCTACCTAAGAAGTTGAAAAATCTCTGAGCAAAATGAGTGTGGCAAGCTTCACAAACGCAGACTGAATGTTTTCTACGTTTTTGTTGAATAGCTGTAGGATCATAAGTCAGTAAAATATGCTTTTTGAGGATAGTTTGAAGTATGAAAAGCTGTCTTACTGTTAAAACTTCGCAGGTTTTGTAAAGGTCGGTAGTGGGATGAAAGAATGGCAGGAACGCACTTACTTTAAGAAGTGCTCTTTGAGCGCGCTCAAGTTTCACGCACCGCCCCATGAGGTTATACAGTAGACCAATAGTGACTGACATAAGGCTGAGTAAACAGTTTTAAGTACCTTAGGACTAGCTAAACGTCTGAGGTTTTTAAAAATATATATCAATTTCCGAACCCTTGAAGAAACCAGGTCTATGTGGGGAGCAAAATTGAGTCTGCTATCAATTAGGACACCAAGGTACTTGATGGTGCTCGCTTGATCAAGCGAAGGACAGTTACAGGTTGTTAGACGACTACAAATATGGGAGTGGGCCAAAATGGATTCTGATCTGATATCAATCATTTGTGGGAGATTTCGGAGAGAAAATTTTATATATTTTGTTTTGTCAACATTTAATGTTAAGAGGTTACATTTCAGCCACTGGTTTACGGCATCAAAACCACCCTGAGCATGTTGAAACGTGTTGCCCCATGAGCTACCTCTGAAAACAAGGGCTGTGTCATCTGCAAAGGCAACTATCTTCCCATTTAAGAGTTCAAGGTCACAAAGGTCATTAACGTAAATGAGGAATAAAGTATGTCCAAGGATTCTACCTTGAGGAACACCGTAGGTAATGGGAACCGTTAACGTTACTTATCCAATCGCCAACTCTGACACATTGATATCTTTTACTAACGTAGTCTGTGAAGAGTTTAAGCTGTAACCCTCTAACGCCCATACGCTCAAGTTTGACCAGCAACCTGGGGACAGAGACTGTGTCAAAGGCCTTAAACAAATCGAGAAAAATTGCCAGAACTTTCTTTTTATTATCAATATTTTGAACAACAAAGTCAGTGACATTATGAACTGCATCACTAGTGTTTTTATTACATCTAAACCCGTTTTGAGATGCAGAAAGTAGATTGTTCGTCTCCAAGTAGTTAATCAGTCTTTTATTCATAAGTTTCTCCAAAATCTTTGACAAAGTAGGCAATATTGAAATTGGTCTATAATTATTAACACAGTCCCTGTCACCAGACTTAAATACAGGTAAGATTTGTGAGATTTTGAAGGCTTGTGGGAAAGTTCCAGATGTAAATGCCAAGTTGCAAATAAAAGCTAGTGGGGAAACCAGTATAGATCTATAGCGGGATAGAAAATTTGCAGATAAATTGTCACGTCCAGGAGCACAGTTATGTTTTAGATTAAGAACTAGGTTGTTAATCTCATTTTCATGTGTTGCAAGCATTACGAAAGAATGAGGACAGCTAGGCTTAAGGGGTTCTGAAGAAACTGGCGCAGATTCATGCGATAAATGTTTTTCTGCAAGTGATTTTCCAACATTCGCAAAGAAAGCATTTATAGTATTTCAACAGAACGTTGAGGGTTACTTGGCGATATCAATTCAGCAGCGACTTCCTTGGATTGAGAAGTGTGAGTGATTGTTTTAATGGCGTTCCATAGCTTTTTAGAATTGTTTCCTGCATTATCGATTTCCTTCCTTTCATATTCACTCTTCAGTTTTCCTAATAATCCATTACAAAAATTCCTGTACCTGGTACAGGTTATCTTGAGAGTCGTATTTTTAGGGGATTTATTTGACTTGAGGTGGAGGTTATCCCTATTTCTCATACAGTTCAGAAGCCCTGGAGTTATCCATGGCTTTAGAATTATTTTACGTCTTGGTAAAGTAACAGTTTTTGTGCATGATTCCAAAGCAGTATTAAGAGAACCAGTAAAAGTGGCTACAGCATCATTCACGTCAGTCATTGCGAAAAGAGGCGCAAAGTCAATGTTAGGGACAGCCAAGTCAAGGGAAGCATAATCAATTCGCTTTAAGGTTTTTGCATGCTGCTTAGAAGGAAGCGACTCATCAACAGAAAAAATGACACTATAATGATCAGTAAGGGAGGTTTCAGCTACCAAGCATGTTGCTGTAAATTTTGTTTTGAGTATGACATGGTCAATGCAAGATTTTGAGTGAGTAGGAAACTGGTGAGCTGGCAACATACCATGCGAAGCCATTAGGTTTAAGTAGTTGTGTTTTCTTATGTCCAATGTATATTCGGAAATATCAATATTTATATCACCAGTTAATATACAGTTTTTATATTTAGACGCAACATTATTCAGCAAATTGTGTAAACTTTCCAAAAAAATATCAACTTTTCTAACACTCGGTGAACGGTAAATAGCAAGAACCAAAGTTTGATTTTTGAGTGTTATTAATAGACTATTACAGTCCAAGACAGATGGTTCCTTCACACAAGCATTAATACCTTTTTTAATAAAAACAACTATCCCGTCATTTTGGGTTTTGTTATTAGAAGTTGAATAAATATCGTATCCATCCATTGTAGGAAGATTGTGAACACCACGCAACCAGCACTCGGTTAACACTATTAAATCCCATTCAACTCTGGACCTACCCAAAAGAGTAAGCATACCAGCCAGGTTGCAGTTGATGCTTCTAATGTTTTGCGTAATGACTTTTAAAGTTTTACCAGTAGATGAGATTAGAGATGAGCATTCATCAATGCAGCAGGTAGATGCATTAGCCACGGATAAGAGGTCAACATCGGTAGATATATCACAATTTATGGTATCGAATTTAAGATTAAACCATCTGTAAATCTAAAGAAGTTTAAGGAAAAATAAATTTTATAAGTAAATATAATTATACCGGATGTTGAGTGTATTTGAAGTTGGGCGAGTGTGTGTAAGTGTGCGGGTGTTAATGTTGTGATCGTCAAGTCTGTGCCAAGATGGCGTAAAACCATTTTATAAATCAGATTGAGCTTAAATTTCAAATAACTTAACTGGCATAAGGCCTTAGTATAAGATAACAGTGTTAACATTAGATCAGAAATGATACTGCTGCTCAGGCGGTAAAGTCACGCTTGATTAAGTTGCATAATATCTACCTCATTATCAACACGTATGGTTGGTTGATCATCACTTTTTTTCATGTAAATTTTGCCATAAGAATGCCAGCAACCATCCCAGCATAATAATCCCTTACTTTCTACTGTCGGCCTCCAAATTAATGAAACAAAAATACTAATATGGGACTCCACAGCTTCACATAAAACGACCTACGTGACCATTAATGGTATGAATTTACCTACAGTCGATGAAATTCTAGGCACATTAAGTTCCATTCATAATGGTTGAGCTGAATGGTGCTGTCATGTTCGTGAACGGGCGCCGTCCTCGTCAGTGATGACTGGTCTTGGCTTATTTTAATTTCCAAATTTAAAAAAAATGTTTTTTATTACGGACGCCTTCAACGTGCAAGTCTTTCTACATCGGTGTCTCATGTATAATTTCAACATGACTGATGTCAATAATTTTATGTTACAATATCATTCAAAAGAGTGTTCATGGAGTTTCTTTCCCTTGCTTCTCCATAGGTACCTACTACGCTTTGGAATGGGCAACTAGCTTCATATTCTCCTTGACAATTCAAAAGTACCTGTAAATGGTTTAATTGAAATAAATGCTTTGAGTTTGAGTTTAAAATGTGGATGGAAATTTTGAAATTGGAGATTTTTTTACTAACAAATAATCATATTTTCAAAAATACATACATAAAACTTTTTTCGCAATACTTTTTGAGCGACCTGGTACATGCAGATGTTGGCTTCTAGCGGGAGAAACATTGTTTGAGGTGGTTGTTTTATACGTTACTTATTTATCAAAATCCATTTTTAGCGTGCTGTTTCCATAGGGTTTTTAGAGTTCTGTTTCCTTAAAACCCAACGAGCAAATTACTGTATGCCCGTCATAGGCAGGGCTGTATCTTCTACTGTAATATGAAGCCACTTGATACTTACTGATACTGGAAGATATACTGAAGACTGGAAGAAAGCTCGTATTCTTCCCATATTCAAAAAGGGTGATCCTGCCAGTGCAGTTAATTACCGTCCGATATCGATACTTTCATGTTTTTTAAAACTGTTTGTATCAATGTTGTGACCGATTATCTCACAGATGGTGGATGTAAATATCTCTGACTATCAGCACGGCTTCAGACGTGGGCGTTCAACTGTAACAAACTTGGTTGGTTTGTCTCTGAAATATCATGTGAGGTTGATAAGGGAATGCAAATAGACGCAATATATACCGACTTCAGCAGCGCCGATGATAAAGTAAATCATCACTTAAAATTAGAAAAACTGAGATGGTTTGGTATTGGTGGCGTACTGCTGGAATGGTTCAAATCGTATTTGTCAAAAAGACCACAATCTGTAGTGGTAGGTGGCTTCAGATCGGCAGTATATTATGCGGACTCCGGTGTTGTTCCGCAGGGATCTCATTTAGGGCCGCTTCTCTTACTTATCTTCATCAATGACATAACTGATCTCATACGATATTGTAGAATTTCCCTATTTGCTGACGATCTAAAAATACATAAAACTCCCTTACTGACGCTGTCTTGATTCAGACTGATTTGAATAACATTTCACAATGGTGTAACCTTAATAGTATGAGTTTGAACACTGAAAAATGTCATCACATAAGGTTCACAAGGAAAAAGACACAGTTCAAACAAAGTATGACATTGGTGGCGTAACTCTGAAACAAGTGAATGACATTCGAGATCTGGGTGTGATCGTAGACAGCAAGCTGAAATTTACTTCACACATTGACAAAGCAGTGACAAAAGCAGCCCAAATGTTAGGGTTTTTGAAGCGCAATTCCAGAGAGTTTAAACACCAAAGGACCAAGGTGTTACTCTACAATGCTTTAGTGCGCAGTCATCTTGAGTATGCAAGCAGTGTATGGACCCCTTATTATGCAGTACACTCGCAACGTGTTGAAAGCATACGTCGAGCTTTCACTAGACATCTTGCTTACTCTACTAGAGGATTTTCCCACAGACAGCCATGCATGGAACGTTTAAAAAAATTTAAATGATTTCCCTTCGCGATCGCAGACTAATGGACAAATACAGTGCAGTTGCCTTTTGCAAAGTGTTTCCTTAGCAGTTCCAAGAATTTCCCCAAGCGCCAAAAAAAATAAGAAGGTATTTGATACACCTTTTGTAAGAACCAGTCTTGGGTTACAGTCTCCAATTATACGTATGAGCAACGAATATAATAATACTCTATTAAACACATCTGATTTAGATATATTCAGTGACAAGCTAAAATAATTCAGGAAAAAAATCACGCTATCCTTGCCAAGTTGTTTTTAATTTCATTTATTTTTTATTTTTTTACTTAAGCTTTGATTTTTACATATTTATTACTATTTTAGTTTGGTTTCGGATTTGAATCACGTAAAACTGTTTTAGTTTTAGTTTAGTACATTAAATTTCAAGGCTGCAAGATATTGTATATCAATGCTATGTACGCCGTAATTGTCATGTACATTAGTCCTTTAGTTATTAAGATTATTTCTAGCATAAGTTTAATGTATGTGATGTGGCTTTTTTAAAATAAATGAATAAATAAATAAAATAGACTATTACTGGTTCAAGAGCTGTGACGGTCAATATTTCATAGAAAATAATGACACTGACAGCCCTTGAACCTAGTTTATGTGCTGATGATGATGATGGTAACAGCCGCACGAGTCTCGTCCCGGGTGTCTTTCGTAGAAGTTTGACAGTCGTTACGGGTAGTTAGAAGATACAAGTCTGATTACCAGTCTTACCCAGCGGTATCGTGTTATCATATTACTAGGACGGTATAAACGCGGGGTAAGGTTGTCTCTGTAATCTGTTCAATATATCTCAAAATTTAGATCATATCAGTGGCACAATCAAATCAATTTGTCGGTTGAATACTCCTATTAAGGCTGTATTGATTAGAGATCTGCATGGCAGCTTTCTAGCCGACGTTTTGCAACGACGAGGTTTCTTGTCGAGACCAGCGATGTTTCGGAGAAATATATGAGAATAATATAATTAAGGTAAGACTTGATAAGACAAAAATTGCTTCAATTAGAATGTTCAGTTTTTCAATAACTTTGGATGAAAAGTTAGTGAAGAAAAATTTAAGAAATAACAGCGGAGTAAAATCGTGTCCAGTATGACGAATATTTTTACCTTAATAAACCTCTAAAAGCTAGACATTTTTCCAGAAAAACCGTCTCAGATCTTAATTTCCTTTTCAGCCTTACCTGAAAAGGAAATTAAGATCTGAGACGGTTTTTCGGCACCGACGGGATTCATATTTCGGTTCATATTTACAAAAATTGCTTTCACATCAGAAAAGCCTGACTGTATGCTGAAAGGTCTGAAGGACGTAATTTCTGTTGCTTCATTGATAGCAACATATTTCAACATCTTATCTATTGTAAATAAATATATAAATACTCGCAATTGCTTTCGTTCGAACTCACGACTTATAACTCGTAAGTCGGGGCCGATATCACTGGGCCGCCACTGCTATCAAATCGGTGAAGGAAAACATCGTGAGGAAACCGGCATGTTTTAGAACCAAGAATTCGAATCCACCAATGAATTAAGGCCTACTCCGTCTCACGGAGTAGGCCCAGAATTAGGAACGCAATGGGTTGATTATGCTATGCCACGTTAAAACAAAATACTGTTTAGACATTAAAATATTTATCATTTACCATTTAATTTTCACAAACGTAAAAAGCCACAGTCAAAACAAAAAGATTAGATGGAACACAAAGTGTATCAATATTGCTTATTTCGCAAATGGTAAACCAATGTATTCTTAAAAATTCGGGTCACAACACTAACCCAGCAGCCCTGACATCGAATCCAAGATGGCAGAAACATAAATACATCAGAAATTGCTTACATTACAATATATTCATTCGCGTAGGTTGTGATAAATTCTTAAAGCAAAATAAATGTTTTAAAATTCTTTTAGAATAGCTACGTTTCAATTGACGTGTGTATTAACTATGTTTTCACTGAATCACTAGTGCGGTAAGCAGTCTTCTTAGCTTGAGGTGGTGCTGGGATTACAGGTGGCTATAATCCGTGGTTATAATAGTACATTGTGATTAAAGTGTGCTCTTTTGGTCATTACCCCGAGGAGGTTTTATTCGCGCGAGCCGAGTGGGTAATGATCAATGCACACGCGTGTCACACGACCTTTTTCAACACACTTACGAAGAAAAAAACAGACTCGTATTGTTATTATCTTTAATTACTGAAACAATTAGTGAAAGTGCAATTCTCAAAATGATACCCAACAGTTTTTGTTGGTATTTTTACAGTTTGTGTTATGGTGTTGGTATTATTAATAATTTCGTTGTTTTCATTTTCTTGGGTATTTGTCGGAGATGATAAAAATATTCATTGTATTTAGACTTATAAACTCTTTACGGAGATGAAAGTTAACTATTCTTGTGAATATCGCACCGACACTACAACAATAATAAGAACGTTTAATAACGTCATTGAAGCATAATTAGCCTATAATGTTCCCACGACCGAGACACAGGGCTCCTCTCTGTGAGAGGGAGTGGGCCATAATCCACCACACGGACCCAGTGCGGGTTTGTGGATGTCACACGCTTCCGATTTTTTTGGTTCTAGGACATGCCGGTTTCCTCACGATGGTCCTGCTCCTCAAGGACGCAACAAATAATTGATTAGCATTTGAAAATACTGTTGGAGCTGCTGAAGATTAAAAACAAGAATCTTTTCATTGTATAAGCTCAACATTTTAGTACTGTATAATTGCTATATGCCATATGTGAGTATTTTATTTTATTTTATTTTACTATGTACATGTTTTAAATCTACCCTTTACTAGGTACGTCTTTCATTGACTTGAATGTGCCCTGACGGCTGAGAGTATGTCATGCTCACTCTAATGTTTCGCTGATGGTGGCGCGTATGTTGGATCATTTAGCTCCCTTCAAAATGGTTGAGTTTAATGGTTAGCACCATTCATGCGTCATGTTCGTGAACGGGTGCCGTCAGTTGAGACTGGTCATCTCTTAGTTGCCACGGCGTTTTTTAATTTTATTTTATTTTGAATTTATTTCATATTTATATAACGGACGCTTTTAACGTTCTGCATCGTTCACACATGCATAATTTCAACATGAATGATGTAACCAATCTATTGTAAACATAATTTGATTTAAAAGAGTGTCCGTGAAGTTACTTGCCCGTTCTTCTCTATAGGTACCTACTACGCTTTGGAATGGGCAACTAGCTTCATTTTTCTGACCGACCGACCTTGACAATTCAAAAGTGCCTGTAATTGGCTTATTTGAAATAAATGCTTTGAGTTTGAGTTTTAGAATTTGAGTTTGAGTTTGATGATGACATAATGTACACAGAGTGCCTGTCTGGGTGCAAACTCACGACTTACAACTAGAAAGAAAGAAAAAACATTTATTTAGCACAGACTAAAAGGCACACAAAACAGGTAAAAATGATGAGAAAAACAATCAAAATAAAGATAAAAATTAAAATAAGGTGTACAGTGCGAAGTATGAAACTAGCAGGGTAGTGTGCCTCACGGCTGCGCCAAAAAGGCCCAGTTCAGCAAAAGAAATGCCAGACAACTAGTGCCTGACGCTGGTTTTCAACTGGACCTGAATTGTGAGGTAACGGATGTAAATCAGTTTTATACTGCAACGTGACGTGTGTATGCATACACATAAAAATAAAAATGTTTCAAATAATAATAGTGATGATTAAGTACATAGAGTAAAATGCAAAAAAATAAAAAAATTAGACGAAAATAGAGAAATAATTCGAAAACGAGCCGGAACAAACCAAAACCTGCTTTAAACGATGCCAGACTTCCACGCTCCAACGCATTGTATAATTAATTAATCCGTGCACTACATTAATACAACGCACAATAGGTAAAACGTTATTTTGTTCCAAGAAAAGCGTTAATTGGTAGCTAACGACTTTTTATAATACTTTGGATAAACATGGTAAAATTCTAATAGGGCGTAGGTCTTTTAAAGTGGATGGATTTGAATTTTTTGGCAAGGGCCTAACGGAGGCAATTTTCCATAGGTCGGGGAACGTAGAGGTAACTATGGAGCGATTTATTATGTCCGTTACAACATTCAACGTGTATGGCAGAGTCATGTTAATCATATCCAGTGTTATGTTGTCGTAGCCTTCAGCGTTACTTTTAATGTTGGAGACGATACGAGAGATGTCGTTCTCTTCCACTGGAGTGATTTCGAAAATTTCTTTACCATGCCTATGCTTTTCATAATAGTTTATAAGTGATATGCTTGCCGCGGGGTTACCGGGGACATTTAAAAAGTTGTTATTAATTAGGTCAGGATCTGTGAAGTGTGAAGGTAGGTCGTGTCTGGGCTTATAGAGCATTAATGTGTATTTCAGATTTATCCATAACAATTTAGGGTTTTTTATTTTATTATTTATGTTGTGCTTAAAATACGCAACTCTTTCATTGTACAATGAACTAATCACTCAGTGTTTTAGCTCTTTGTAATTTTTTTTTTTTTAATCGGCTTTCGTTTTCCTATAACTGCCAAGTGCTTCGTCACGTAAACGTATCATAACCTTGATTGTATCTGTGATCCACGGATACGACTTTTCCTTTACAGTACACGTCTTGATCGGTGCGTGAATATCAAACAGGGAAATTATATATGTGTTAAACACGTGCACCATATCGTTTACGTTGTTAAGCGACGAAATTGTTCCAAGGTTTAAAAACGATAAGTCCAAATTAAAACTTTCCACGCACACATTTTAAGAGGTCGAAATTTTTACCAAATATGGTTTGACCTTGTCACGTTTAATGTGAAATTCATCGACTACAATAGAATGGCCGTTTAATGAACCAAAAGGTTCTACTGTTGTATTTCTTGCTCTTAGGTCAGTACATAGGAGATCGATGAGAGTTTCACTGGATGCTGTATAGTGGGTAGGAGTTGTGACCAACTGTGACAGACTGAGGCAATTCAAAAACTCATTAATATTTTTAGTTTTTATTCCGTTCGTGTCTAATAAATTTACATTGAAATCGCCAAGTAATATGTAGTGGTCACAATTACCCAGTGAACTAATGGAATCCGTTATGGCATCTAGGAAAAGGACTAGGTCATGCCATGGTGGTCTGTAGGCTGTACCTATAGCAATTTTTTTGCCGTTCTATGAGATCGTTAACCACATTTGTTCGACGGATTCGAACCTTGGATCAATCGCACCAGTCCATGTTCGCGCGCTCAAACCCCGCCGCAGATAAAAGCCAACGCCCCCCCCACGACCCGAGCGCACACTCGCCGGCCGAGGCGTGTGGCGCAGTCGGTAGCCCGGCACCACTAGCGGTGGGTAATCTTTATTCCGGCAAGTGAATTGATTCACTTATTCCGACTCCGGGTCCGGTACCGGTTCACCTTATTTATTCCTTTGGCACCGGCACTCACTCGCTCATTTTGGTTCCCCGGTTTTGCAGAACATTTTATTCATTTGGTTCACTGGATCATTTGGCACATTTTGAATTGAACAGTTGGTTAGTTAGAGCGATACGACGTGTTCCGAGTACTTCCGAGTGACTTGAGCGAGTGAACGAGAGTGAATAGTGAAAGCGCGCTCCGGAATCATTTGGTACCGCGGTGCCGGTAAGGATTGTGAGGAATAAATAAGGTTTACGTATCCGCGTTCGGTACCGGCTCCTTTGGATCAGTACCTCCGGAGTTACCCACCGCTAGGCACCACCGGAGCGCGCCCCTCCTCGCCCGGTCGCAACCAAGTCTCGTTAATGGCCATAACGTCAAAACAATGCCTGTCGAGCGCACCAATCAAGTTATCATGACCTGTACCCCCATAACTCGTATATCGGGGCGATACCACTGGGCTACCACTGCTCAAAGTTATTTACCTACACGCTAATGTAAGATAGATGCACTTATACATATAAATCCTAATTCTAAGCCTAATTCCAAGATGAATAAGTTCTTTAAATTTTCTCCAGTCACCTTTTGCAATAATACACCAAAAGTGACTCCAAAACCCAAACAACTGATTATTTATCAAAAAAATATTTTTTCTGAAAAACCCATTAGGGGCCAGTTATGACAAGAAGTTATTTAATTTTTCAATTTATAAGATAGATGCTCTACTTGGGTCAGTAATTTATTTATACGAGTACAGTTTCAGGTTTCAGATTTGCACTAACGAGCGGAGTAAACTTCACGTATATTCGATCGATTAAAAAAAATTAAAATACTCGATTTGCTACTAATATTGCTGAAGCTGAAGTGGCAGTGGCATATTTGTCGAAGGGCCGATGCCGCGATGGCTGGTGGAGCAGGTGAGTCCTGAAGTGGAACTGCGTATCGGCAAGTGTAGTGTGGGACGCCCCCCAGCTAGATGGACCGACGACCTCCACAAAAGTTAATTTAAAAAACCCCTGATACAAACAAAAACCTTTAAAAGTAAAAAGATAACATTTATTGGGTTTTGAACCTTATAAGTTGTAGGTAATATTTAAATTAATATTACAATAATAATATTAAATTAGAAAATAGAATAGTAGGTAAACATTCATTATTGCTGGGTCTCGTCTGTTCACTTTTTCATTAGCCGTCTTACGACACGACAATTATTTGATCAAAATATTACCTACAACTTATATAAAGCTCAAAGGGCCAATAAATGGTTGACTTTTGTATTAAACTTACAAAAAATTAAGAAATCTTGATGCTTTTGCGACTTGACAAAACGATGAGATTTATTACTTTTCACATCAAAAATAATAACTTCCAGCAATTATTTTTGTGCTATTTTACTTGGTTTGATGTACCGTATGCGTAGTTAACGACTATATGTGATGGCTCTATTTACACCATATTAGCAAGTTTCAAATAAAAAAGGTACTCGTTCGTACTTACTAGAAAAAAAATTAGCTTATAATTTTCTTTGAACACATTATTGCCTCGATTTATCAAGATCCATTTCAAAAACTCTGCTGTAGGGAAAATTAATATAATAATCTAGCTAGTTCTTAACTTTCATACGATAATGAGATGTCTAGGTAAAGTTCCGTAACTTCACAAACACGAAGTAAATGTTGCCTAATGAAAAAAACTCAACCTTTGAGGACCAAAACTCCGGGGAACGAAATGTGCCATCATCCCTTAAGCCCCGCGGGATTTCGCTATTTCGAGGAATTTCGCGGCCGTGATCACAAAAACTTTTTTCTTAACTTTTTGTTCGATTCCACCCACTATAAGTAATTTGTTTTGGGTTCTTGAATTAACAGACCATTTTACAAAATAAAACAGTATTCTTATTACGAGAGTTGAATATTGTAAATAAAAGATGAATGATGATACTTACGATTTTCACGAACGGTTTGTTTACGTAAAACTTTTTTGGCCACAAAAACTTTTTTTATAACATTTTCGCACAAATAACTATCCACAACGATGAAATAACTATTCAAAAGTATTCATTCACTCACAGTCAATTTAAGCACAGAAACACTCAATTTCACTAAAAAACGAACACGCGGTCACTGACAGACCAGACACGACCACGAACAACGCGTCTTAATTTTTTTTTTTTTATGTCAGACAAGTTTTATGGGTTCGAACGAATGATTTTAACGATTATGTATTTGGCTCGACCATGACACAAACCACAGACCATTATAACCTTTATTTATTTGACAATTAAAGATAAAACCCCGCGAAGCGGGGTGGGCCGGGCTTGAAGGTCCGGGCCCGTACGGTAAAATAGGCTTAAAAAAAGCTTTCTTATATTTTTACTGGAGTTTCAAATGGCTTTGATGAATATGAATATGATTATTTTGAATAAAATATTCATGAGTGCAGTGGTGGCATGTCCTAGAAAAATTCGAAGACATGTGACACTTAGCAACCCGCACTGGGCTCGCGTGGTGGATTACGGGTCACTCCCTCACACCGAGAGGAGGCACGTGTTTCAGCAGTGGAAACATTATAGGCTGATTACGAATAAAATATGGTACGTAGTATTAAAAATTAATAGTTCAACAAATTTTGCAAAGTTACGACATGCAAAAAATACCTTAACATTAATCCCAGTGAAGAGCAAGGAACACAAATAATAGGCTGATATTATTTTATTATTATAGGCACTGCTGAGATCATGCGATCGAAAATGCTTTAAAATTATATTATACATTATTGTATTACTAGTGAGATTACTCCCAATGAATATCTACTTTGGAGCAGTGGGTCATGTTTGTACTGATTCAAATGTTACAAAATATACGAATTATCTTTTACAGAACTAACTTAAAAAGCCCGCCCAGTGAGTGTCGGACCACGCACAATGAAGAATGATGAAAATTGCGTAGTTGGGATGAATTCATCCCAAAAACAAACGTAACATTGTAGTTGAAGAACAAGTTCTCCCATAAATCGATATACGTCATGGTCAATTCTCACAAGTATTTTTTTATTTGATAAAACTACAAATTAACGAACTTTTTTCTTGATAAAACAAAATTTTAGGTCAACGAGTAGTAAGTGCCATAGAGGTTTTAATTAATTTGCGAGTATAATGTAACAAAACGTATCTCAAAAAGGGCCGTATTTGTTGCTTTTTTAGCTTTATGGGACCTTAGACCTACGTATTTGAAATTAATTTCAGCATGATACTTCCACGAGTTCTTGAGAAAAAGGATTTTGTCTTGAGAGACAGACTTGTGGACAATGAAGAGATCATAATTTATTATAAGTGTTCCCTTTTTTCGAACCGAGAAAAAAAAGGGACCAAATTTTATTAAAGTAAATGTTTCTAATAATTGAAAAAAAAGGCTTATTTTTAATCAAAAGGCGTCACGTTAAACTGTCCTTTCATAAATTAAAACATTTTCATTAGTCCCTTTTGAACTTACAAAGAGTAATAAATATTCTTACCCCGTTTTTGAACGTCAACTGGAACTGATTTTTTTGTGGTTCAACCAATCGCACAACACAGTCCATTCAATGTAGATACAGGTATCATAAACCACTTTTTGATGTCTTGTGTGCACCGTAACCGTAACCGTAACCTCTTCGTCGTCTTACGAACAGTTTCAATAAGAAATTTCTGCAGTTTGGATCGGTTTGCTATACCGAAAGGAATGTTTAGACTCATGTTACATAACATACTGAAAGACTAATGTGAAACTGTTGTTCCACATATGAGGCAGTTTTAACTAACAGCTTTATTCTTGATACTTTACTATTAATATTCCTCTTTTTATTGTTACCAACGCTTGTCTTAAAATTTACCAAATTGTCTCATTATGTATTTGTGGATTACAAGCAACAATTATTATAGAAGAAATAACAACAAGTACTCCAAAAAGTGTTTTATTCAAGAACCCTCTACGCTGCTCAAGTTTATCCTGCCAGCGAGCCCGAGCCAAGTCAACGTTATCAAAAGTTTCTTAATTGTTTTTCCGAAGAAATAAATTAAAAACAAAATATATCAGAAAGGTGTGGTCATAAAATATAAATGAATAGGATTATAGTGATTGATATTTGTTGAATGTTCTATTGACAATTTTTTTTTATTCTGTCAATACATACTATGTATATAAATTCTTTTCAATTTACGAGCGAGCGAGCTTCTTTGAATTTGTAATAATTATATTTTATGTAATGGCAATAAAGCACACAACACGCGCTTGAGACAAAAATATTATTGTTATAACGAATATACTCAAAAAACTAATGTAAAAAATAAAAATAAATTGTTGTACAAACAGCCAAAGCTGCGGAAGAGCGGAGTTTCCTAACACAGGCATCATCATGCTTAAAAGGAACCAGTTCCTTAAATATCTGAAAAAATACTACAACGCTAAAGTAGAGGTGCACAAAAGAATGTTTTAAATCATCCCGAGCGATAGCTTAGACGTACAAAACGTATCAAAAATCGTTTTTGATATTCTATACAGTAACAGTCAAGGATTGAAACTTAAGGTTAAAGTGTAATTTTCCGACTTGCGCATTGACAACATTTTAAATTAGAATTACATATTAAAAAGGTGACATGCGCCCGAGATGTGAAAAAAAAACAGGCAAAAATGATATTACAAAAATAAAATTTTCCAACACTGGAACAGAGTAGATCAGAGTAGAATAATTAATGTGAAATGCCATTAAAATAAACGAATGATTAGGTACAAATTAGGTCACAGAACTAAAAAGAAACGTTTGAAGTCGGGTGTAGTAACGAACAAACTTTTAAAAAAAAAATTTTTGCAGTCGCCATTTAACATTTCCCTTTTGACCTCACTACAGGCTTCCGCACCCACGAAAATGACATCCATGATGAAATTTTTTGTAATCTTTCGAAGCCGCCATCTTGGATTTTTATTTTGAGCTCACTATTGGCTTCAACATCCTCGAAAACCATGAAAACTATCTCTCTCTCTCTCCGTCTCATTTTATTTTATGTAATATCCTCTCGTAAAGTTCTTTTTCCTCTCAGCGATGCCACTCAAATCTTTAAAGTATACTCTGCTATCAAAAATATTGTTCTAAAAAGCCCACACTTAAAAAGCAACGTGTGTTTTCAGCACGACAATTTATGTTTATCAGTAAATTGATCTTCAATTTATCGGAGTAATATTATGCTGATTGAAAATATTGTGACCGATTTACTAGATTCAGATACTGGAATATCTTTCGATTCATTTAGCTGGAGTGGGTAGGTAATCAATGTGTATTCTATAAAATATAAACAGATTGCAGGAAAACTTGGTGAAAGAAGAAATGTTATTGTTATATCAATTCGTTTCGTTCGATTTGTTTGTGTGAATGAATTGGCAATCAAGGCCGTTAAAAGTTTTAAAGCATGAAATTCAGAAACGTGTTGCGCCACTTCGCTATATGAATTATTTGTTAAGGCTCCGATCGTCGCGCGACACGCGGTGCCTTTGTGTCGCGCTGTGGCATTGCGTCTGTTTGTGGGAGCCTTTAATTGTTTCCTAATTAATTTTATTTCTGCTTCTATTAATATCAATTTATTTTCTTGTCAATTGTGTAGATGGTAAAGTTACGTAAACATGCTCACGCGTTCTACCCATGTACATGTACTACCATGGCAGAAACTACAGAACGCCGCCAGGTACGATCCTTACATTCTCCTTTTGCTTGTTAATTCTCCAAAAACACAATGTTTACATGTTTGGACATTAAATTGCGAACGCTAGCTTAATTATTTAAGCTAGCGTTTTAATTTAGCGTATTTAATTTCTACCCATACTTAAAATGGGTAGAAATTAAATACATCCACTATTTTAAAAATGCAATTTGATGCTTCGACTAAGGTCAAAATTAAGCTAAGTAACAAATGAATGCCTTTTAGGAATTGTTAATAAGCGAACCATTAATTCTACTGTATACGGGTAGCGCAAAACTTAGTAATCCATGGGGAAAACAAACATAAAATGACAATTGATCGCAGTCCGTCTTATTCCAAAACACGATCTAAATTTAGTACGAGGATTATTGCTAGGTTTAAACCAATACTAAATAAAATGAAGTTTATCACTAGTTCATGAACTATCTATGGTATTAAAGTTAAACCGCCGAGACCCCTAGTTTAACTATGGATCTAACTTCGGTACTTATATTATTGAGGTTAGCGTTGATGATTTTGATGTGTTTGTATTTACAAATAGTTAAAAATAGATATCACTGGGATTGACTTGACGGATTTGGAAGATTTAGATAAGCTGGAGACATCTCGGTGATCTTACAGACATCGTCATCGTGTAAATCCCTTTGAATTGAGTGACGAAGATTTTAGATATAAGTATAGGTTTGCAAGACGTTTTGGAGAAATAATTGTGCATGTTCTGTTGGACACTCGAGGATGCCCATTGAGTCCTGAAGTGCAAGTGGTTTGTGCATTACGCAACTGGGCTCGCCATGAAGTACGTTCCCTTGGTAAATGCTCTTATAACATTGGACAAAATCCAATTGATAAACTAATATTATAGTTTTAGTCGTAGATTCAAGATGATACAGCTGATTTACATGGTGTGTCTCAACCAGCTGTCAGCAAAATATGCAAAAAGTAGCGGAGATATTGTCACGGATGTCCCAAAGATTTATTAAAATAGTCATTAACTTCAATGACAAAGTCGTGAGGAGCAATCGCCATTAATTCTAGGTCCTCAGGAGAAGGTGATGGTGGTTTTTCGCCACCGCCTGTCTTTGATTGTTCCCTCCTATGGGTCGATAAGTTGGATTTAGCGGACAACTTCATTCTTTTCCAAGCCAACTATAACTCTCCATCTGATCTACATTTACCAGTTTTTTCATTAAATCTAAAACTAATAAATATATGCTAATTAATATCACGTAAACCATAACGTACTTGTACCCACATCAAATGCAATAAATACATACTAATTCTGTATATTCTTCCACTCTTCTATTTTCTGCATGTTTGTTGACGTCTTCGTGGACTTACTATAATATGTGCCCATTGGGCAATAAGTTGTCGTAATATTTCCTATAATAATAAGAACATCCGCGTCAGGTCGTCAAAATAAGATTAAACAAAGTATTGTTTACCTTATAATAATAAAAATCCATTTTTACTAACTTTTTCTTCAAAAGTCCAGTTTTCACCCCTTTTTTTCTTTTGTTGTTCTTTTTTTATCGTAGCTCATGATTTAACCGAAC
Source organism: Dasypolia templi (assembly GCA_963555695.1). Classification (NCBI taxonomy): domain Eukaryota; kingdom Metazoa; phylum Arthropoda; class Insecta; order Lepidoptera; family Noctuidae; genus Dasypolia; species Dasypolia templi. The sequence continues at coordinate 5,511,474 of OY743156.1, forward strand.
AACTCACGAACAAACCTCGTAAGAGTATTTATTTATAAATATAACAATAAATAAAAATAAGAAGTGCATTAATTTATTATGAAAATATGAAGGACGTAGCGTCAACGTTCGTTTCAAATAACGCGCGCTGTCGCCTACCTAATTCAATCCACTTCACTTCACGCTAGAGGTGTTATTAAATAAGACAACCTGATTATAAAAGCGCGTCAAAAATACAAATTGTGCTTGGTCAATATATTTTAACCTAAACAAATAACAATTATTGACTTAATTTTGTATTGATACAGAATTATTAAATCATTTCAAATGTTAATTTAATTTCAATAGTTAGAGAAATGGAACGTTGCTTCAAATAAAACCTGTGTGAAAGAATGAAAGAATACCATTTTTGTTTCTTATCTGTGGATATTATTTAAATCATGGACCTTCTTTGGTACTAACTGATCTTCAGAAAGTCTTTGTTTTGTAATAGAAACACATTTTATACCTGTTACTGTTAGAATAGGTCAATGTATTAAGTACTTTTTAGTTAGCAACGTTGTTACATATATTATAATGATGTAAAGTATTGAGTTGTCATTGTTCAATTGTTAATGGAGCCTTAGAATGGTCGTGAAAATAAAACTATTTTAGTCTGTAAAACCTGTTGTTTTGCTTCAACTTTATCAGTTACTAACGTTATTACCGTAACAATCCTAGACCTTTTAGTCGTGGTTTAAACCAGTACTCAAGCATTTTTTTTCTATAAGACTGAGTGGGTTTCATTTTGACAGTTCACCAACGTTAATGAGTTGAGCAGACGAAGTTTTCAAACCTTAGAAGAAACGGATTAGTAATATCCTTCAAAACCTTTGGATTGTGGTTGGAACTGTGTTATGCAATTAGGGTGCCTTTACTAGCAGTCTTCTACTGCTAGAAGTAGGTCTTCTTATGACTGAAAGATGATAATCAACCATTCATATTCCCTGTGCTAAACCTTTTTTTATATTTCTGTCGAAAAAAGCCATCCGAGCTTGTTTTCAAAACAACGTCTGTAACCCAACTTGGGATGCGCAGAACAAATTCAGGGGACCTCACTTAAAGTTTCAGACAAAGGAAGTAATTTAGCAAGTAGTATTTGAAAGTTTTAGAAGAAATCGATCTAAAAAAAAAAAGTTGAAAAGACGTTGACATTTGCGCTGTTGGTAACTATTTGAAAAAAAATCACAGAAATTGTAATGACAAAACAAGATGCTGCGTGAGTGCCAGTTTGGGCACGCTCCAAAAAAATTTGAAAAAAATAAACTGCAAAAAGGTTGACTTTTACTTTAGGCAAAGAATTTGCATATTCTCCTAACGTGGCAGACTGTCTATCAACAGCAGCGCGCCGAAGTCTGTCTATAATTTATACTAACATTTATAATTAATAATATAATAAAACTGACTTCCAAATGTAGTTCGATTTAGTTGAGATTTTCATTTTGACTTCACTTTGGGACTTACGCTTCAGAACCCTCGAAAACAAATGAAACGACACTAATGATCAGCTGCCATCTTGGATTATCATTTTGACTATTCTATCTCTTTCTGTGTCTCTTTCTTTATTATATAATAGAAAGAAGCATGGAAGGGGCATAACGCTTTTTCGTTACTTGATGTCGATTTTTACAATTTTTCTATTATTTTAAAAACGCGAGCTGCGTTAAATATTTTAACAGTAAACACCACTTTTGATATCGAACGAGTTTATTTTTATATTTATATTTGAACTAGTATATGTCACACTTGTTGATCTCACAGCTCTACAGGTGGTCACATATAATTCAGGAAATTATGGACCAGAATTCGATAGAAGATGAGGATGAAGTTAGGGGTTAATATTAATATATAATAATATCACAGCGAGTTAGTTGCGAAACACTCATAGAATGAGTACTAATCGCATTTTCTTTCATTTTGATAGTGCCTCCACGTTCATTGCGTTATTTACGTCAATAAGCATACAAATCAATTTATTAAACTCAGGGACTTAAAATCACCTTCATAACTGTTACAGAATTATAAGTGTTACATTTTGAGTTGATAACAGGATTAAATAATGTAACACTTATAAATGTTTTAACCCAAAACACTTACGAAAGTGTATTTCATCTATCTGAAACTGATATATATAAGTGTTAACAGTGTTAATAAGTGTAACAGATAAACGCGGCGTTGCCATAATAGGCGCAATCCCGTCTGGATTAAAGCATGATACCTAAAACTGCTTATCTCTTTTACACATATTAACTCATCTAAAAGGTTACACTTTTTTGCCGTAACAATAGTGTATCTGTTTAATTTAGAAATGTGTTTCTTAAAACAGTTTGAAAAAAGAGTGTTAAAACACTTATTCCGGTTACAGTTGAGTCCCAAATTGAAACTGTGGTACTTACGTTATTAGGATGCAAATCACATATTATATGATAAGCGTGCTAACAGTGCCATCCTGTGAAGATTGTACGAAATTTACTTACTGAAATTTAAAAATATATTTTTTACGCAAAATAATCGTACGTTTCACATTTACGATTTTTCGAATTGCTTATGGCGTGATGTTTCAAAAGGCTGAATTACAAATGTATTAGATTAACAATTTATTATAAAATGGATTCATCCTAACGTTTTCAAGTATTCTTCAAATAGGTACAAAACTGTTTTTCATTGCACTTGTATTTATTCTCTCCTATCAAAAAGGCATACTGGTTTGTAAGGGGTAGCGAGACTGACCAACTAATGGCTCTTAGGTTGTCTATTTGCATTAGACACCCGTTACAGAATGTTACGTTTATGTACTGTCCTAAACACATGTTTACCTTTTAAACTAATTGAACTACCAACAAGATCTATTAAATCAAATTAATTTAGCCACATCTCTGAAATTGAATGTACTCTGTTATAAATTAATTAAGGGGTACGCTGATGAATCGCCATTACATTTGGCCCAACCCAATCGGCCCCAATGTGGGGCAAATTGGGGCCGATTAGACCGAAAAGTCCTCGTGTAGTCGTCCCCGTCTGGTACCACTAGTTCTGTGGCTATCCTTGTTGTAAGATTATGTCCAGCACTGGACATCTTTTTACTGAAATTTTGATGATGAAGCGCGAAGCCTAAAAGCGGTTAAAATCGATGTTGTGCTGGTATAAATACACCATAATATATACAGTACCACGAATAAAAGCGGAAAACATTCATTACATAAATAAACAAATGCTTTGCTCATCATCGGCTTTGCCAGTAAACTAACATGGTAAGCTTTTATCAGGAAATCATTCCAACTTTTAGAAATCAAATGAAAATATAATTTAGAAAATATAAATATTAGTTAAAATGGCTGACTGAGAGCGAATATCACCAATGAAATTGAATGCGCTCAGCACATCTACATCGCCTTCAAGAGCTGTCAGAGTCATAACTATTGGGGAACATTGAGACTGACAGTTCAGTTTCATTCGAGAAATCAGCCATGAATGTGCAGCTGGTTAAATAATATCACATTACCGGAAAAAATCGTGAATATTAATTGTGCATCAGAGTTAAAGAGTTTTCGTAACAAATATTCGGAATATTTGTAACGAAAAATTATATATAATTAAAATGTAAAACCAAAAAAAAAACTACAAGTATTTGCCAAAATTGCGTCAGATCCGCAAAAATACTCATCGCTCTGTTTGATACTTTAAAATCCTTGCTCCCGATGAGTTCCCCCGTAGTAGGTTAAAAAAAACGAACTTCCTTCCATCTTCGTTTGTATAAGGAACTTTTGAGTCATATTTTATGCATCTAGTGTAGACCCAGCGGTTTAAGCTGTGCTGTGCGGTGTAGGCTGGGTGTGTTTTAATAAATAATTAAATTACAGAACAAACTTATACCCATCATAAGTGAATACACGTTTGTTTCAGAACGTTTGCCTAGCCAACTTTATTGTTCTCTAGAAAAAATTGGCATTACCAAACAGAATAGAGTATTTGACTACGATCAAAATAAACATGAGTTAAAACAAATTTTAAAGTTACAAAAAAACAGACGATTTGCGATAAAAAAAATTACGTCGGTGGAAGAGATCAGATTTGTACTGAATGGCGCGAAGTTACTATGGCGTTCCTGTGTTGTGACGTCAGATGCTAATAATGCTGTCTCTGTGTAGCATCGACTTTAAAACGCATCAAACTTCGCCATTTTTTGGGTTCCGTAATTCAAAAGGATAAACGAAATACTTATAGGATCATTTTGTTGTCCGTCTATCTGTCCGCCTGTCTGTCTGTCAGTCTGTCAACACCATTTTTCTCAGAAACGCGTGGAAGTATCAATACGTAGGTCTACGGTTCCTTGAAGCTGTAAAAAAGTAACTTAACGGAATTAAATAATACGGCTAATTATTAAGCGACACATTTTAATACTTGCAAATTAATCAAATTCTTCTACTACTACTAGGTATTTCCCGTTGATCTAGAATCATGAAATTTGGCAAGCAGCAAGGTCTCGCAGCACAAGTAAAGGAAAAAGTCCGTTTTTTTTTCATTTTTAGTGCCATCACAAATAATCTATACTTGCGATTGATTACAAACTAACATTTGCATTTGGAGGATTGACCGTGACGTTTACACATTTATGGGAGAACATGTTATCCCACTACTATGTCAGGTTTGTTCTTGGGATAAATTCATCCCAACTACGGAACCCTTTACTGTGCGTGGTCCGACACGCACTTGGCTGGTTTTTGAGATATTTTACATTTTTTTACTGAGGATTAACGTTTTTCTAGGTTTCGAAAAACCAAACATGAAAAAAAAACAGTGAAATTGTTCTTTCTAACGATCCATTATTTCATCGCCAACTCGTATATCTGAGTGGAAAACATCCCGAAAAACATTTATATTGCAGAAATAGAATCTTCTCGTTATTTAATGCTGGAAGAGAAACTGTCGGCGGCATCATTAATCACGGAAATGTTACGTTTAGGAGAATTGTTTCGTTATACTTATTTTATGTCCTTGTTGTTATAACTTTGTTTTAAACGTTTAACTTATTTTTCCAGTCCTAACACGGACTACAACAGATTATTTCGAAACCAACTCGTCGATAGTCATGTTTAAATCACATATTCCTTATGATAAATGAAAAATTATTAAAAACATGCTCACGCCTACCGATTCAGAGTCTCAACATCACGAAGTAGATAAAATCAATGACTGTTGTAGATTGGTCTAGAGTGGTGTCCGAACTAGATGTAAACAATGCAACCAATAAATTTCACAACATTCTGACAAGTGCATAACTAAAACACACGGTAGAAATTACAATGACCCGCTCTAAATACATCAGTAAACCTTGGATCACTCTCAGAAATATTAGATGTATGTAACCACATGGACGAACTTCATCGTGAATCAAATAAACACCCTTTAGGACGTACCCCTATACGATTGGATATTGGCTTTAAAAAATCTTATGTACAATCGTTACTGGAATATCTTCATAAATATCGTACACCGGCTTAAACGCGAACACGACACTAAAACATAGAAGATAATTAAAACAATGGTTAAGTAAAAGTTTATGGAAATCTATCAGAAATATTAGTGAACAGACCAACAACAGAAGTTCTACTAATGAACAGCTAAAAAGTGAATCTTTGGCACAAACTTCGATAAACAATTGCAATTACTTATCCTCCGTTGGGAAAAACTTTGCCAGTTAAATTCTCGCAAACATTAATGAAACAAAGCAATTAGTTATAATCAAACTACAGCTAGGAGAGCTTCAAAATACAAATTTATTTATGCATCCTACTGACGTTAATGAAGTAGACAAAATATACTCAAAACAGAAAAATTGCAATGACCCAGGCCCGAATAATTTTACACCAACACTTATCAAAAAAATAAAAAGCGTAATCATAACTCCATTAACACATATTATAAACCTTAGCTTAGCGAGGCATATTTCCTAACAAATGGAAAGAGGGACAGGTCATTCCAGTACATAAGAGCGGTTCAAAACAAAACCCAACTAATTATAGACCAATTTCACTGTTAGTAATGTCCTCAGTAAATCTTGAAAAACTGTAAATATACGACTCACCTCATACCTATGTTTCACTGTTAGAGTACCCAACAAGCAATTTCGCTTCAGACAGGGAACATCCACAGAAGATGCAGTAAGTCTCTTAGCTTATCTTGTAACATCTTATTTAGATGAGAATGACAAATGCATTGGAATATTCCTAGACCATTTTATATTCTATTCTACTATTCTATTGCTATTCCTATACTACTAAAAAAGCTCGAGACGTTTGGTATAAGAGGACTGCCTCTCAAATGGTTTGAGACCTATCTTTGTAACAGAAGGCAATTTGTGAAAATTAGAGACACCATCAGTTTTCATAGCAACGTGGAATTTGGAGTGCCTCAAAGTAGTGTCCTTATATTAATGATAATCGTGCCAGTCTCACAAAAAGGAATGGGTTACACATAGGTCATCTGATATGCATGTGACACGGCTATTATTTTTCATAACAAATCTTGGGAAACAGTCCGTAAGGAAGCTCAAAACGGCTTCCCTAGTACCAAAACTGGCTCGACCATAAGCATCTGTTACTTAATATTAAAAAACCTAACTTCATCTGTTTCCGTAACACTCTCTCATCAGTACCAAAACTTTATTTACAGCTTCAAATCCGCCCTTCAACTTGCGACACAACTCCCTGCACCTGTTAAGAAATTAAAAAAGTTGAATCTCTCAAATACTTAGGGGTTCTGTTAGATCAACGTATTTCATTCAGACCCCATATCTATTTAGTAGCTAAACGAATCAGAAAACTGATTCAGGTAATGAAACAGTTAGGTAAAGTCGGCCAGCAAAAAGATCTTACACCTGGTGTATATAGCGTAAGTTCTATGCTACTGCATACCAGTATGGGGCGGAGTTGGTATAACCATAATGATACAATTGGAAAGACCCCATAGATCATGGTTATCGGGAGGTTATGTATAGAAATCACTTTCGGTATCCTACAGATCATCTGTAATGATGCATTAGTCCTTACTATACGACAGTTATATATCCTTAAATGTACTAAAACAACACAAATAACAATCCAACGGGCAGATTATCAAGAACTACTTAAACAACGAATTTACAAATGACCACTTTTTTTTTTACTACTCCATACTATCCCACTCCTGGGTAAAGGCCTCCCTCCACTCCTTCCATATTTCGCAAGTCTGCGCGTCTTCTTTCCAGTTCTTACGGAACCTGTCCAGCTCGTCCCGCCATCTCCTACGTGGTCTGCCGCGACCCCGCCTGACTGTCCTAGGGCACCAGTTCTGTGTTATTTGGGCCCACATTTAGGTCGGCATTCGGCAAACATGTCCTGATTTAAGTAGGGCAGCCTTTTGAGCCACGTCAGCTATGTTTGTTTTGGAGCGCAGTATTATGTTTCGAACACGGTCCGTTAATTTAACGCATAGTATACTGCGCTCCATTGCTCGTTGGCAGACCTTGAGTTTTGACTTCTGGATGTTAGTCAAAGACAAAGTCTGTGCGCCATAGATGGATATGTTGTATTTTCTTCCTGTCAACCTTTATGCTTCCAGGTGTTTTGTTGCACATTACTTTGGTCTTCGACATATTCATCTTCAGTCCAACCTCGAGGCTTGATTACTAAGTTCTTGGAGCATCCGTTCAAGTTCAGTGGCTGAGGATGAAAAGAGAACAATGTCGTCGGCGAAATGTAGATTTGTCAGTCTCGCTTCCCCAAGGACAATGCCTCTTTCCATTCAGCTGCCAACTTCCTGAAGATTTCTTCGAGGGTACTGGTGAACAGTTTAGGAGATAGCGGATCGCCCTGTTTGGCTCCTTTCTCTGTTTTAAATTTTGGACCCGTGGTTTCAAGTTTTATTGCGGCTGTACTATTTTTGTAAATGTTGCGTAATAGATGTATGTAGGTGGTATCAATGTTTTGGTTGCTTAAGGCGTCAAAAATGGATTTGTGTGAAATGAAACAAAGGCGAGGTATAACGGAATTTTATATTCTTGATGTTTTTCTATGAGTTGGTTGACTGCGTGCAAATGATCTGTCGTAGAATGGCCAGGCCGGGAACCTGCTTGCTCACCACTCCACTTACTGTAGTAAAAACCACCTTTGCACAACATATGCAAAAAGTTATGCTCAGTTTCGATTACAAAAAAATTGAAAAAATCTGTTACATCTCGTATTGTAGAACCAACCAAGTTAAAAAAAAAACAAAGACATAGTCATCTCAATCCTACTCAGAAATCGAAGCCTACATATTTATAACAAACACTTTATCTTACTTACTTCCTCACTCATATCACTCTCACAACTACCTCCGAACCGTCACATACATTACTTTCATACTTTATCATTCTCGTGGACGCATGCGACCTTGCTAAGCTTCAATAAACACATTCTTACCATACATTCTTACACACCATATTTCAAGCAATCGTTTTATCGGTCATACATATTTCATTTTACATTTCTTTATTTTTGATTTTGTTTTACGTAATATATCTAAAGTACCAAAGTCAAAGTCAAAGTCAAAGTCAAAGCATTTATTTCAAATAGGCCCATAAAAAGGCACTTTTGAACGTCAAAATTTACATTAAAAATAGAACTGATTCTAGGCGCCACTTCCAAAAAGTAGTTTCGTATGGAGAAGAAGTGGCAAGAAACTCCACCGTTACTCTTTCAAAATGTTTTACAATATTTTGTATACATTAATTATATTTCTATATGTGAAGACGATGCACCAAGAATAAAAATACTATACCACTAATGGTACAAAAAAATTAAAAATAAAGCAAAGGTATATAAATTAATCACGTGATAGGTACATTGTGCTCACATATTTACAAACAATTGTAAAAATATATGATTTTCCTAAAATATTAACTTGGAATAATACAGTGTGTGAGTAAAGTAAAAATAACCAAATATACAATACAATAAGCAAATAGTATGATTTTGTCTAGCCTCTAGATTGTCCTATGGAGCAGGACCAGCATGTTTCCAAGCATTCTTATCAAGGATATAATCTTCTAATTTGTAATATGCTTGATTACAAAGTGTTTTTTTAACATGAGTTTTAAACTTTCTTTCATTTAATTGCCATATTTCACCAGGTATTTTGTTGTAACATTTAACACAGTACCCCATAAAAGATCTATGTACTTTAGATAGTCTGAAAAATGGTTGATCTATTTTATTTTTATTTCTAGTGTTAATATTATGTCTATCACTTATTTTATTAAATAGATGCAGATTTTTTCTAACATACATAATATTTTCATAAATGAACTGGCAAGGTACAGTCATTATATTAATCTTCCTAAATAGTTCCCTAAGAGATTCGCGGCGACGTAGATTGTAAATGGCTCTGACAGCTCTCTTTTGCAAAATAAAAATGGATTCAATGTCAGCAGTCCGACCCCACAGTAAAATGCCGTATGACATAATGCTGTGGAAGTAGCTGAAATAAACCAAACGCGCGGTTTCAACGTCTGTTAACTGTCTTATCTTTCTAACAGCATACGCTGCCGAGCTTAGTCGCCCCGCGAGAGATGTTATTACCAAATAAATTACTCCTAAAATTGTTGTTACAAGGGAAACATACTTTTAATATTTGAAATTTTGGACTCCACACCTAGGTCGAGACAGTCTCGTGGAGTCCTTGAGAGTTTTAAACAATTTGAAATTTCATGGTCCATATTGTATTTTAAATGTATTTGTAACAAATTGTTTTGCAAATAATAATAAACGATTATTATTACACTTTAAATAATAATGTATTATTTTCATGGCATATGCTGGCCTCAAGGATTATGGTCTAATATATCTATGGAAGGTTTATGGGAGGTTCACTTCGACCTCTAATGACCGCACACAAATCGAAAGCGAACTCATTTGTTGGGGCTCCGTGGCCAAATGGCAATAACAGACCCTTTGTAATTTCATCATGTCTGTCTGCAGGTCTGTTCGTCTGTCAGTCCGGCTGTCCATCTGTCCATCCATTCGGATTTTACACAGCCATTTTACTCGAAGACTATTTGCATGATACAGATAAATGAAAATTGGGAAGAAGATGTATTCTGTCAGTGAAATTACAATTGAACAAAAAATCCACTGCACATATGCGTGTGGGGTATTGTTGGATCCTAGCTTTAAAATGGCTATAGTGTTTTTTTTTATCCTTCATTTTAGTTCTTTTACTATTTGTATTCCCTGTGCGTGTCCCAAATTTTTTTTTTTTGTTTTTTTTTTGTTTTAAATTGCTTCTTTTATTTTAGTCAATATTTTTTTAGGTAACGTGATATTTTCAGTAACAACCGTAGTAATAACTTTGTTTTTCATATTTTGGTTTTCATAGTATTTTTGGGGTTCTTAAAATCAATACTGTGCATGCGTAAACATTCGTCCCACATACGGTACCCTTCATTGTGCGTGGTCCGATACGCACAGAGTTTTACATTAGTACTGTATAATTGGATAATACATATGTGAGTACTATTAACATACTACAAAACTACCATTTACTGGGTACGTCTTTCATTGGCTTGATTGTGCCCTGGCGGCTGAGGTTGTCATGCTCACTCTAATGTTTCGCTAATAGTGGCGCGTGTGTCACTCACTTCAAAATGGTTCAGTTGAATGGTGCTAATCCATGCGTCATGTTCGTGAACGGGCGCCGTCAGTAGGGTCTGAGACTGGTCATCTCTTAGCTGCCGCGGCGTATATTAATTAAATTTTATTTTTGAATTGGGAATAATAAACTTTTGGATAAATTCATCTTTATATTACGGACGCTTTTAATGTTCTGCATCGTTCTCACATGCACTATAATTTCAACATGAAAGATGCAATCAATATTTTGTAACCATAATTTGATTTAAAAGAGTGTCCGTGGAGTTTTTTGCCCGTTCTTGTCATTGATTGGTTTGTCTTTTGCAACTGTATGCTTGACGAGTACTTTCATGCATGAAAATGCAGACACCGCCATACTCCGAAATTTTATTTTGAAATAAAATTTACCTTTGCAGTTTCAAGTTCGCTTGAGAGAAACTTGGAATACTTGTCGTTATAATCACACGTTCCATTTCACGCGAGACCACCCTGAAGTGGCGTAATGTATGCACATAATTTTGCGATTGGCCAAAATGGCCGCCACGTAAGAAAGGATAATGGTTTATTTTTAAAAAAACAATCTATAATCTAAATCTATTTTATTGCTATCTGCTGTAACGAAAAAAATATTGGCAAAGCACTAAATCAGTTACATTTTTAATAAGCATTTTTATACAATTTATAACTCCACACCTTTTCCTGTATTGTGGTTGAATATTACTCGAAACACGTAAGTGCGAAAGGGATCCTCCACAACATTGACTGAGCCGACGTTCGTGGAAAAATATTTCGAGTACTAAGATCTCATCATTATCTTTCCCTCAATCCAATTTATTTAGGCTCGGAGAAACATACAGAAAGAAAAGAAAGAAAGTACATTTATTCAGCACAGACGAAAACGCACACAATATAATAAACAACAGAAACAATACTCAAAAAAAAAACAAGTGAATTGCGCTGTAAGAAATTTTTAGGAAAGCATGCCTCACGGCTGCGCCAAATAGACCCAGTTCAATCAAAAAACGATTGATAAACAAATGTGACGGACGAAGGACACCTTCGTTATTGTGTTAATGAAGAAATCTTTTGAAACATAAACCTGCATTAAGCGAAACCTGGCTTCCAATTTCCAATACATTGTTTTAATTTATAAATCCGTGCACTTCATACACAATACGCTGCACACTTAGTACTGCTGCCTATTCACGGACAGTTTGCTACTATTGTCTTCTCCTTCCAAAATTTTCTATTTATCGTCATCTATCGTTTCTTTGATCTTCCCGTACTCCTAAAGCCATTTAGCAAGCCGTACGCCTAAAATTCATACTCAAAACTACCCACACGACATTTTCCTTATTCCTCCACATCACATGCTTAAACAATGACAACCGCTTTCCACACAAGTTTTTCAGTCACCGGTGCTACTTTAACTATTCCTCTTTAAACACAAATGGTGTTCTATCCATATTGTCTCCGAACATTCTGATCCATACAAGACGTACCTTCTCGAAATAATTGACCAAAAGCATTATAAAAGTTGTTACCATTACTTTGATTGTATGGAAATCACCACAATACCAAAATAACAGCCACATTTCCCGCCCGCACTATTAATTAGTTTTCGATTGGCCTACTTTTTGACTGATTTTTTTCCCCCGAATGAGTGTAAGTCGAGGTGATAAGTTACGAATACGTCAATATTCAATAAACTCTTCAAGAGACACAATTAAAGTCGGATACATTACGCGTGTTTTGGTTAAAACATCCTTGTTGACTACCTCGAGGAAGCATCAAGGTACATGCAGATGTTGTTTATATTTGACAGATGGTTCCTTAACTCAAACTCACATCGACTGAGGAAACTGCAAACCATCTAAGTGAGGTTGAGTCAAGTCGAGGAAATCATGAGGTTTTGACTTTAAATATGGGTAATTATGTTTCTGCCAGAGTTAAAGGTCGAATGCACGATAGATCACAAAAACCCATGGGCAGAACTGTAGAAACAGCTTAGTAAACAAAATAAATGATTACGTTTAATGTGGATTGATTGAAGCCAAACACCCTTGAGCCGGTTGTTGATTGTACTTAACATCATTTATCAAAATTGGGCCAAGCATTCACGGAAAAAACGTGATAATTGCTTTGTTTTTCGTGAATGGAGTACTCATCGTGCCAGAATGCGTAATTTTCTCCTTTGGAGCTCAACAAAAATTAAGCTTCTAAGTCAACGCAATAAAAAAATACGGCGAATAATGCGACATAATTTGACACACGCAAATAAAGTTAAAACCTAGGCACTTCCCCTTGACATAACATCATGAAATTTGGCAAGAAGCAAGATCTCACAGCACAAGTATCTGTATCTGTGCATCAGCCTACTTCTTGGACACAGGCATCCACACGCGGGTTGGTACACCAGTTAGAGTAGTTGGTGTCACATGTCTTCAAATATTTTGATTCTACGACAGCCGGTTTCCTAGCGATGTTTTCCTTCACCGATTTGTGAGCAGTGGTGATGAACTAATTTAGATACATCAAGTAAAGCGGTCAAACCCAGAGAGGTTCGAACTTACGACCTCCAACTTGTAAACCGAGGCCACTTGACCACCACTGCTCCCGTTGTTAATCTTAACCTCAATGTTATAAACATGAAGTCCAAGTAATTAGACCCGGGTTTTACGAATGATTACCCTTATTCTTTCTAACTAACCAAAATAAGCTCAAGATCTACCAGTAGCAAGATTGAATAACAGTGTTCATTGGCTGATCTATGTTCGCAACTAAAAGGGAATTCTAGTAAAGTTGTAGTGATTTTTTCTTCTAAGTAATCGACTTCAAACACGAGCGAAGCTGAACTGGAACTATTTTAAAACGCCTTTGTTTCTTAACTAAGACATTACTGTTAATAAAATCCTCGATTTTTACTTTCTTACTCTTTTGGCTTAGAAATCAAAATCAAAATTCATTCATTCAAACAAGGCTGAAAATTAGCACTATTTGAACGTCAAAGCTACATAAGACAGTCCCCTAAAACGCCTGCCCTTCACCACTTCCTAGTGCTTTAGCTGGGAAGAAGAAGTGGCGCAACAAACTCCCCAGCAGCACAGCTGTCTGTTCGGTCAGAAGAACTTGATTCTATGCAATGGTAAGTAGGTAATTAACATTACGAAACACAAAACATAGCTTACTTAGCTTCTTCGTTTTAGACAAGATCTATATAATTAAATAGATCTCAGTATTCTGGGCACGTTTCCGGATGACAGCGATGTGGACGAATATACGAGTATACAATCAATACAAGCTATGAGATTTTATACGGACAAAGGATAAATTTGACTGTCGACAAGATTTGTTCCATAATAATGTATCAATGTGCAGCTGCAAAGCTTCATACGTGTTATATACTTAACTAAAGGCATATAGTGTTACAATGTTAGGACAGAATGATTGTAGACAATAAAATTAATTCTGCTCCATGATTCAAGAAGATGTTATATCGATTCATCTTTCTGACTCACCGACACCTTTACAATTCAAAAGTGCCTGTAAATGGTTTATTTGAAATTAGCTGCGCACCCACTAAAGTCTCGATCCCGTGAGAATATCGGGGTAAAAAGCATTCTAATTCAGATCATTATCTACCCATGTGCTAAATTTCATCCAAATCCGTTAAGCCATTTCAGCGTGAAAGCGTACGTAGCGTAGACAAACATTTCAAAATTGCTTTCTTTTAAAAATGTATTTGTTGAGATATATACTTTGAGTTTGAATATACTGTGAAGCCCAAGTGCCTCCTTGTTTTAACCACGCTTTTATGTTTTGTCTTGTCGGCATTTACCTTTTTTGTTTTATTAACAGAACTAGCGATCCGCCCCTGCTTCGCACGGTTTCACGAATTGACACAGCATCGTGATTTATTTATAATTTATATAAAATGTTTAAAAAACCTCATAAAAATATATGATGTGGTTCGGAAGAACTGAGCGGTCAGACAAACAAATAGACAAGAAAAGCAACTTTGATACAACTATTTATAGATATCTACGGTAACTCACTATAAACTATCTGTTGCCCGCGACTTCGTCTGCGAGCCAGGATGAAGTTCGCTATACTAAAAATAAATGTGTTTCTTTCTTCTCGTGCCAATTAAACATATCGATATTGACTTGTATCCTGTTATCATTATTGAATGAAATAATAAAAAAACAGGCATCGGAATCGTTATTACTACCCTGTAGGTTTTATGCAACCGGTACCACTGTTTTTACGAATGGAAACAAATTGACGAACGGCTGATAAATGTAAACGATTTTCTTTTACACAAATAAAACATCACTGGCCGTCTGAAATGTTATCTGGCCGAAAGAATACATTTCACATTAAATAATTCTCTTACAAAATTGAAAATCAAAACTGGTAGCATTTAAGTTAAATTTTGTTGGAAAGAGGTCCCGTATAGAAAGCATGACTGAATCCACAGCTTTCAGGAAACGTTCTTTGGGAATCAGCCCGATGTGACTTCGTTGAAATAGCTTTCGTGATTCTAAGGCCAGATCTATAACGGTAACTAGTTAGCCCGTACTTTGACATGTTATGTTCCCGTCTCTATCTTGCACATGTAGTTCGACAGTTGTGTGTCGGTGACAGGAATATTCTCGTTACCGTCGCACCACTTCAAACATAGATTATGTTTTAACGAACTAAAGTTCTACTTTAAATTTTCAAACAACTAGTCCTTACACTTGGTACAACAAAAGTTTGAAGTCTAACTCGAAGTGAAAGTTTCAAAATCAATAGTAGTATATACCTTAAATTGAGACCCATTTAAGAATAGGGTAAGATATTTACTTTGAGTTATGGTAGAAAAGTTAACCAGCCAAGATATGAAATGTTTGCACTACGTCGGTATAATGTTTGTGTTTGAATGTTAGGTATAACTTTTCAGTAATGGGAATCTGCAATATTGCCAATTGTAATAGGATATAGTTTAAGTTAAAAACAAGAAAATTCACTCGAACTCGTGGACAGAAGCTAGTCCATTATAATTGACTCACTCCAACAAACGTCAAAGATTTAACTACACGCATGAAATGGCTTAAAAAGAGATGTAGTTAATTGGATGCCCGGTAAGTTCTCATATATGTTGACAGTAGATTCGAGAACGCGTTTCGTATTTAAAAACGACTTTCAAAAGTATTGAATAATGTCGTGCCTTTTGAAATGTCAAAAATTATACTGGATTGATATAATTTTAAAATAGCTACTTTTGAAATTATATCAATCCAGTATAATTTTTGACTTTTTGATAGAATGTCACTTCGTGTAGGCCCTCTAATTTACTGACGTGAAATAAGTCTTTAAATTTGCCTTGATAGCGGGAGGCAATTCAATAAACTAACGATAACAAGATCGGGGGATACAGTTTGGTGATGCAGCTACATATCCTTCATCTATATTCAAAAAATAATTACACCTCAATAGCTAAAGAATCGAATAATTTGTTACGTAGAGTCAGGACTACGACGACGGACCGCGCGCGGTGAAGGGGGAAGCACCGCCATATTGATTTCATTTCGCTGTGTTATATAATTTGCGTTTAGTATAAAAGTTGTTACTCAGTGAAGCTATGACGCATAATCAGCCTATAACGTTCCCACTGCTGGGACACAGGCCTCCTCTCTATGAGAGGTAGTGAGCCGTAATCCACCACGCGGGCTCAGTGCGGATTGGTAGATGTCACATGTCTTCGAATTTTTGGTTCTAGGACATGCCGGTTTCCTCACGATGTTTTCCTTCACCGTTTTGAGAGCAGTGGTGATTAAATTATTTACTCAAAGTAAAGCGCCTGCTTGGGTTCGAACTCACGAACTCGTAAGTCGGGACCGTTACCACAGGGCCACCACTGCTCCACTTACCACTATGATGCTCGATCACGTATTCACGTAAAGCATACGCCGTGTCCACGACATAGCTACACCTCTTTTTTTTTGTGAAAACTTCTTCAGGCGCACTATGCTTATTTGTCCAACAGAGTGCAATCAGTGGAAGTAACGAATTATAATGACCAAACTAAAACGTTACAATCATACCAATCTTCGCTTATGTTTAATAGATATGGAGTGCCACAGGGCAGTATTTTAGGGCCGCCAATGTTTTTGCGCTACCATAAATGATTTCCCAGAAGTTATAAATCATAAATGTGTACTGTTTGCTGACGATGTTACAATTATAATCAACTTACAAGATAAGAGTTCGTACGAAAAAGAAATTAACAATGCTCTTCAAAGAACTATTGAGTAGCTAGAGGCTAATAATTTAAAAGTTAACATTAATAAAAACAAAATGTGTGCAATTTCATCTTCCTTTTCATTCTCCTTTATCTTTCGAGTCGCCCTGGCAGAAACTGACTCTATTAAGTTTCTGCAAAATTTAGAAAAAATTTGCTCATGGAAAAATCATGTAAATGACATTTGTGTTTAAATAAATAATTTTATATACCCTTTGAGGCGTATTAGCTGCGAGGTATCTAGAAATGCCGCAATAACGACTGTCCATGGCTATATAACCACCACTCCAAGGTATGGTATTATCCTGTGGGGTCGTTGTGTGGAGATTGACCAAGCATTCGTAATGCAAAGACAGTGTCTAAGAGCTTTAATTGAGTTGAAGCAAATAGAATCATGTCGTCCATTCTTTAGCAAATATAAAATACTAACTCTACCATGTATTAATATATTAGAATCTTGCATATTTGTTTTAAACAGAAGAGACTTTTTCAGGAAGCGTCAAGCTACTATGCTCCACGATATTTATACTAATAAGTTATTTCAACCGAGGACGAATCTAACATTTACAAGTAACAACAGTTGTATTATGTGCATAAATTTGTATAGCAAAATACCAAATTCCATAAAGACGCTACCTTTTTCAAGATTTAAAAGTAACTTGAGGAGGTTTTTAATTGAAAAACGCTTTTACAGTGTACATGAGATTTTGGATTATAAATTTTAAGTTTTGTAAATTGCACGAGCATTTAAAACTTGTGTGGTGAATCTCTCCCATTATTGACATTTATGATTATTATTTTTGCATTTTTATATTCACCTTTATTTAATTCAATAATTCAATTTTAATGGATTTTCTGTTTAATTACTGCATGATTGTGACAAATAATTAATTTAAATATATTTTTAACTTTATTTTAAATTAGCACGCCGAAATTATAGCCAGAATAAGAGAACAATTTGTACTTTTTACCAACCTTCTGTACCTTATTTATGCAAATAAATGAGTTACATTTTATGCGCTCTTTCTGAATGAATGAAACTGAACCTGGATCGAAGCTCGGGTCGGTGACGCTGAATCGTATATGTTCGGCTCCGGTGGATCTGTGACGCTAAAACGCGTACACTTGGCTACAGTCGTAAAAAATCTGTTATATCGTGTAATCATAAGCACACACCGTCTTAACCGACTTCACAAGGAGGATTCAGAAAATTATTTTATTCGGTAGGGTATGTCTCCAGGGTGGTCTCATCCTGCCAGGGTCGCGGGTTGTTCGAAAGAGATAACGAACTGAAGGAACACGGGTGGGTTTTAGTCAGTAAAAGTCTCACATGCCCTTCCGCTCCAACCAGAGTGGGAGAAGTCATTTGATGGTTTCCCACCCATTTTTTTTTTTTACTTTGCTTGGGTATTTTTTTCATTCACTGTAAATTGATGATGTTACACTTCCTGTCTTTGTTATTAATAAAACAAGTAGTGGCCTACGATTTTTTTTGCGGTATGAACATAAAACGAAAAAAATAAATTTTTGGCATAAAAAAAACGACTTCGAAAGAAACACAAGATGCAAAATGAAAAGAAACATTTGAAGTAGTTTTTTTCTGTAAAAAGTATTTCATCCAGGAAAGCGTAGGGTTAGGTCGTAGTGCCATGAATTGAGACCATAAGCTGGCCTTCCTCAATAAAGATATATCAAGTGAAACGCACCGTACTCCATCAAAGGTCAAAACCTATCCAACAAACAATTGTGGAGAAAAATTGTATTTTGCGGAGAAGACTAATTGCGTTATAAATAACCCAACACAGTTGGCTGGTGGATCTTTTGTTGACTGTATAAGTGTATTAGGTATGATAAGAATCAATTTGATAAATTGGACCAATTAAAACGATATGAGACAATATGTACTTATGTCTATGTTTGTACAAAATGTCAATATTGTTATAGACATTTTGTACAAACATAGACATATGAGTATGTTAGCAAGACAAAGCCAACCAAAGGATGATTTCAAGGTGCCTAATCCTTCCATTTTCTTGGTTCTGACACCGCCACCACAAACCTACGTTGTGGATCACTTAGCTCTGTAATTAAAGGTTCCAACGATGAATAAAATTAGCTTATATCATCACTACTACTAACAAAACGGTATAGGAAAAACATCGTGAGGAAACCGGCAGGTCTTAAAACTACAAATTTGAAGACATGTTACATCCGCCAACCCGCATTAGGCTCGCGTGGTGGGCTTCATATGAACTACTCATCCCAGCAGTGGGGGCATTGAAAACTGTAGATGCGGTACAAATAACGTACAGACGCGATGTCCATGACTTTTCCGTTGTACCTGAACCAGCAACATGTGACAATACCAAAATTTATTTGCTAAATATCATTTAAATAATATTGTAAATTACATATAAACTTCTTGGTATTGTGGCGGCATGTACACCGCCATATACGAGCTACGCATCACACCAGTACAGAAGTATGAGGAACAGGGTGTAAAGTTCACTCATCCTCTCTGGAAAAGGGAGGATCCTCCGGTGTCGTGTCTAGTGGGCAAAACGTTTTATAAAAGTTGTCGGTAAACTCCGCTTGCAAGATGCAGAAATTTGCGGTGTAGATGTACCACAATATAAATGCTCTAAATGATGTTGAATACCACATCAAACTCGATTGTGTAGTTTATAATTTAAGAGAGTTTAAACGGTCACACAGACAGCACGAGAACCGACTTTGTATTAAGTACTATGTTTGGATATCTGACTATGAGAGTGAGGGAAGAGAGAGTGCACCTGTGTCTGTGCACACACTTGTGTTATATCTCCCGTGCCGAAAACTGGTCTCCGTTGAAATATGCAATACGGTCCGGATCAGAGAAGATATCATCCATCCTGCTTCGAGGCGTCCACGTCTTGACCAAAGCTGGGTACAAGAATAATAAGTGTAACTCTATAAAGAAGCGAAGGTCCCCCGAAACGCAGCAGTAGGCGTAGCTGTTCCGCCGTGCCGTGAATGGCTTATCTCAGTCCAGATAATTAGAATAAGAATAATTTTATCTTAGAGAACTTCCATTAGAGCCGCTGCACATTGATCATCTTGGTCCATTTGATGTTACGAAGAAATTGTATTACTACATTTTGACTGTCATAGATGCTTATACCAAATTTGTTTGGATATATCCCACAAAGAATTTAACATCTAAAGAGACCGTAAATAAACTGAAAATTAGTCAAAAATATTATGGAAATCCCTCAAGAATTATCACTGATAAAGGGACAGCCTTAACAGGAAAGGAATTTCAAGATTACTGTAATCAAGAAGGTCTTTAGCATCACACAGTCACTACAGGCATTCCAAGGGGCAATGGGCAGTTGGAAAGCATCGATAGGGTAATTATCTCGGTGTTGACTAAGATGTGTGTGCAGGAACCAACTCATTGGTATAAGTATGTAAGTCATGTTCAAAGAGCTATCAATAGTACCTATCACAGATCAATAACTACCTCACCATTTTACTTGTTTATTGGAACAAAAATGAAAAGAAGATATTTCAATTTCGGAATTAATAGAAGCCTGCATTCTTCTTCTATTAATTCCAAGAGTAAATTGAAAAAATAAATCATTTAAGACAGGAAGCTAAAGCACAGATTCTTAAAGTACAAGAGGAAAACATCAAGTCGTTTAATAAAAGAAGGAAAGAAGAACAAGAATATAAAGAAGGGGACATAGATTCGCAGAACACAATTTGGAAATGCAATGAAACTAAAACCATTTTTTTTTAGCCGTATCAAGTTGTCAAGAAAGTAGATAAAGGAAGGGATCATGTGCAAAAGGTAGATATCTTAATGCGGAAGGCCCTCTTAGACTTCAACGGGTGCAGACTGTATGAAATTGTGGCCATAAGCTTGTTCTGAACTCACTATCAGACTAATTAATCTCTTACTCATTCTATTTAATCTAATAGAATGTGATAGGGTTAATAAGTGGCATAACCTTCATCAAACCTCTTCTTAACAATGTTGTATATCTTAATCTTTGATGTGTCGGTACCAAATAATCTTAATAACCCACCAAGACCACCACGATTACCAAGTTATATGTGAAGTTTTGTTAAAATTAAATACTGTTGAAGTATGTAACTATCATACTTAGAATCTCTGTACCTTTAAATAGTTAAGAAATATAAGATTAATCAGTTACTTAGAGGAAGTAACTAATATTGTTGTTGTTATAAACTTAATTATG
Organism: Dasypolia templi; assembly: GCA_963555695.1. Taxonomy (NCBI): domain Eukaryota; kingdom Metazoa; phylum Arthropoda; class Insecta; order Lepidoptera; family Noctuidae; genus Dasypolia; species Dasypolia templi. The sequence goes on from OY743156.1 coordinate 5,532,671, forward strand.
TTGTAGGTCTGTATCAATGACTGCATGTCACACAAACAAAAGTTAAAATTAAATCTGTTATGTAAACAAGATAATATTTTTCCCATGATGGGATGTAGCATACTTTGTTGTTGTGTAACATAAGATATTTGAATTTTCTTTGACTTTGAGCGTTTTGCTGTATTCTTAGAAGCTAAGCAGTTGTTAATTTTCCTTGACTTTGAGTAGCTAATGTGCATGTTATTAATTTAAGTTCATAAAGATTTGTAAGTAGTACTATATTATTAACTTTAGTTCAAGTTAAGAAAATGAAGTATGTAAGGCGATTAGGATGTTAGAGGGTAGGAGTTAGTTAAGTAAAATTATTGTTAGTGTTAAGTAAGTTAATTTGTTTCTTTTCACAAACTTAGTTGTATTATTTTATTAAGTTCCACATCATATTTTGCTGTAATCTTAGAAGCTAAGCAGTTGTTGTGTAAGAGAGTTGTCAGAAGTAATTATATGGTTTTAAGCTTTTTTTACAATTGTATTGTAAGCAGAAGTAAATTAATTTCGTTTAACGTAGCTTAGTCTGAGGTCACACCACAGGGCAGGATGGCCAAACTGTGGGCATATATTATTAGGAATTAGAATATTTATGTTAACCATGAAATGAAACATTAAATTGATTGGTGGAATGGAACGTTAGATGAGTGAACGAGGGGGGTGTGTGAGAGAATTTCGGATGATTGAGAAAGGACGGTGACGTTACGAACATAAAATTAAGTATTTAAGTATTTAACGAGCCAAAATTAAAGAAGATATTAAGAAAAAGTGTTTTAATCATCAAGCCACATTCCGACACACATGTTTTGGATAGTAGATAAGTATTTAGTTTGTAAGTCACTAATTAGTGAATGAAACAAAGATCTAGTACTTTCCTACAATTGGTGAGGCTTTTGAGTTAAAGTGAAGAACACGGTATTTATAAGATATTAACTGTTTCGTGGTTTTGTATACAGTGTTGCGAGTGCGGCAGGTGGATGCTGCTGGAGTACAATATTGTTAACAATTTGGCATTAACAGCGTTGTATCGGTGGTTTACGTAGTGCAGGTGATGTGCGGTTGCCTACCATATACTGACTTTGTAAAACAACTACATAAAAAACAATTCATTGTTCGTGGTCGACACGCACTGGGCGGGTAAAATACGTAAACAATTACATAATTGATCCATCATGTCCACACGTCTAGACAACAAAAATAACAATTAAAAGTACCTATTAAATTATCCAAGGAGGTACTTACCCGCCTGCGACTTGATTTATCTTGTGAGTACTCCATATACTCACACGATCAATCAAGATTCAAATTCTGATGCACCGTATTTCATTTGACTGTGATCTGGTAGTTTTGACTGAATGTTGGATCTTTTCTAGTAACTCAAACCTTCCCATGTTGCAAAATTATAATTTTGCAACATGGCAAGGTTTGACCACCTAACACCTTAACCAATGTGATGGTGTGTCTAGCCTATGTGAAATCGGACCTAATAGTCACATGTGAAGAACCAGACTGCGGTCAATCTGCTTCTAGCCTAATAATTAACATAAATTCTGACGAGGGCATCGTCATTTTAACTTTCTAAAATCTACTTCTAACACTACATAGCTTCAAAACGGTAATCATAACCGGAGATCTTAATTTAGATATAAATCCAAGCACAGTTAATGCACGCGCCCATGATTATTTGAATTATTTAGCCTTCCGCGGTTTCCTCCCTGCACACACACTACCTACCAGAGGCTGCAATGGCCTGGATTACTTGATCTTAAAAACAAGTTGTCGCTCATTTAAGTTTGTGTACGACACCACAATCACTGATCATTACTTGTGCTTGTTCTGTTTAGACAGGCATTGTGAACGAACCATTGCAAGCTTCACTGTAACTAGAATTGATCATGGGACTCTTGACAAATCTATATATCAAATAGACTTTAGTCATATTCTATGTATAACCGACGCGCGAAGCTAATACAGCAAGTGACTGTCTCATAAACTTGTTGTCATCAGCTGTCGCAAAAAAAAAACACTACTTTGAAAGAAGTGCCTGCAAAAAGAGAATCCTCAAACCGTTGATTAACATAACATCCTTTGTCCTAGAACCAACAGATACCGATGAAATTATATCAGCCATAGGTTCGCTGCGACCAAACCCAGCCACTGGTTGGGATACTATTCATCACTTTTCTTAAAGAAATACGCAAGTACCCTGGCACCCATACTATGTCATATATTTAACCTTTGCTTTGAAACTACCGTTTTTTCCACTTCTATGAAACATGCAATTATACATCAAATTTTCAAGGGTGGAGATGGGAATCTTCCAAATAACTACTGTCCAATTGCGGTTCTCTGTGCTTTGTCGAAACTACTATAACGTCTAATTAACAAAAAACTTGTCCACTACCTCGAATGTAATAACCTTTTATCCCCACAACAATAAGGTTTTCGTAAAAATAAATCTACTTGCGATGCAGTACAAGATAGAACTTGTCATGTAATACAGCTGCTAAACAAAAATAAAAAAGTGTCTGTTCTTGGATCTCGCAAAAGCTTTTGACACCGTTCCCACCTCATCCCTTGTGCTCCAGCTTGAAACTATGGGTGTAAGAAAATTGGAACTTTTCTGGAGTTACCTAAGCAACCCACAAAATGTTTGGATCGATAACTATAACAGTAACAAGCTCCCCATCTGCTACGTGGTTCCCCAAGGTAACATTTTAGGCCCCACCCTCTTTTTTATATTTACTAATGATGTGTGCAATCTTAACTTCCCTAATGGCAAAGTTATTGCACTTGCAGATGACACTGCCATCACATTTACAGCCGATGGTTGGTAGAGCTTGAACATGCAGCTCAATCTGTTTTCACACTAACAAAACAAACTTTCTAACTTACTCAATCAGCCCAATCACAAAAACCAAACACTCCTATCACAACAAAAGCACCTCTCTGCCAAACTAAAGCCTCCTGTCACTGTTCATCTATAGCATTTGTTGAACATTCAAACTATTTGGGCGTAGTGCTAGATAAATACCTAAACTTTAAGACGCATATAAACCTGCTTACTATAAGAGTTCGTAAACTAATGTATGTATTTAAAACCTCCTACATCTAGCAAATTTAAACACTATACGAACCGTCTATTTTGCTTTACGCTCCGCTATTGTTACTTATTGTACTTCCTGCTGAGGTGGTGCTGCAAAAACGATTCTGAAGCCTCTGGAGAGGCCCGCAGAGCTGTTTTAAAACTTGCTACCTTTCGCCCTATTTTATATCCTACCCGTCAGTTGTACAAAGATTTTAAACTTGGTAGTACAACCCTCTGTTTCCATATGCTATGTATGTACTGTGTTGTTTTTATGTACTCATAATAATTTTATTCTATTCTAAACTTATTCTATTCTATTGGAAAATTCTTAACGTTAGGCAACACTATATCTTACAAGCCATCATACTACACTGAAAATGCTTTCTTTTTGCTGATGACATTTCAATAATTGTGACTACCGATGAAAAATATAAATCAATTACGGATCATGAAGCGGACATAAATAAAACAATAGACAATCTAATTAACTAGTTGAATAATAATAATTTATCTATTAATCTTAACAAATCAATAAATGTACAATTTAATCAATCTTATAATAATAAATTTAATTTTAAAATGGATATGCCGAAAATTACACAAGTGGCACGAACTAAGTTTTTAGGAGTAGTAATTGACGAACATTTAGACTGGAAAGCACAGGTTGATGCTGTAAGTAATAAAATAAATAAAGGGGGAAGCCCATTTTGGGCCAGAAGAGCAAAATAACTAACGTTTACGTAAAAAAAAACATCGTGATTTCTATTTACGTAATAAGTTATTTACTTATACGAACTAGTTTGCAACATTTTTGCATTAATAAAAAGTACTGAAAAGTTAAATGACATTCATGATTGTGGATTAAAGCAGCAGATAAGTGTTGGCAACACGCCAACACTTATCAATTTCCTTCACGAAATAATCGATTATGTTTTCATGAATTTTTTCATTAATTATATCACATCCGTAATGCTTGTTATACAATCTATTATAATACATATGGTGTTATGTTTTTACTTTTGATATTAAATGAACAAGTGAATTAACTTCAGTGAGGTTTCAGTGGTGATTATGATTTTGTATTAAATTGAGATTCGAATAAAAATATCGATATCGTTTTTTTTGTTGTGTTAGTGGCAACATTGAGTTACGCCGGCCGGCTGTCAAGTCAAGACACAGTTAAGTGTCAAATAACAAAAACCTAAAGAATCTACTTTCATTGTTTGCATTTGCCTTATTTTTTTTTTGCCGATTAATTATTCTAACTATTGAACAAGCTTAGTTAATGGATTCTGACGATTACTTTAACCCTGACTTGTATATTCAATGATTGTAAAACAATTACGTTAATCAAGATTATAAACTATTTAATCTTAAAAACCCTGAATTTTTTTAAAACCAATTCCTTGACCACTCAATTGTTGAAATTGCATATTATCCTATCCATATACTTTAAAATGTGTACACAAGTGGCCGAAGTGTCTATGGACGGTGGGCATTCCCCTTTGTGTATGCTTTGAGACAAATAAAAAAGTCACTAATATGAAAACGGCTGTGATGTCATATCGCGCATATGTTGAGTCCTCACTACGGTATGGACTAATGATGTGGGGAAATAGTACCGACCACAATAGAGCATTTGTCTCCCAAAAGAAATGTTTACGAGCTCTATACGAGATTCCATCTAACGAATCATGTCGACCATTATTTAAACAACTTGATTTGCTACCGTTACCTTCCACCAACCGATCACCATCATCTCCGCGTATATCCCACCCGAAAATGGTCCGGAGGATCCCATCTCACTCCAAAAGGACTTCACTGCCCTCTTCGGTATGAGTGACTCCGTCATCTTGGCGGGGGATCTTAATGCGAAGCACCCGGCGTGGAATAGTAGCACAACTTCAACCAGAGGTAGGATAGTTTTCAAGTTAGGCGAATCCCTTAACTTTGACGTCATCGCTCCAATGAGCCCGACGCATTTCCCAGGAAATCCCAATCACCTTCCCGATGTTCTCGATGTAGCGCTGCTCAAGAATGTGAACCTTCGTTTGCATTCGATAGAGACGTTCCACGAGCTTAACTCTGACCACCGCCCAGTAGTCATGCATCTTGCACCCTACTCGGGCCCTATCGACCCCAACCGCCCCCCTCAGACCCAGTTGATAACCGACTGGAGGAAAGTAAGCGAAAGACTGAAATCCACCACGTCGCCTCACCTGGACACCATCCCCGATCACTTAGTGTCAGTCGCCGACACGACGGCTGCAATCGACTCGTTTACAGAGCACGTACAATCCGTATTGACGGATTGTTCACGGGAAGTTCCGGTGATGGAAGACGATCGCTGGAAACTACCTACTGACGTACGTGACCTGATAACCGAGAAGAACGCGGCCATTCGTGCCTACGACTCCTTCCCTTGTGACGCGAACAAAGCCCACACGCGCCATTTACAGCGTGCTGTAAAGAAACGCATAGGGGAGGTTCGCTCTGAGGGCTGGAACAAGATGCTCAGTGAACTCGAGCCCACTCATCAAGCCTTCTGGCAATTACAGAGGAAATTGCGTTCCTCAGAAGAGGTCTCTATGCCTCCTCTCATCCGCCCCCACAATAGTGTCGCTTTCGACAGTCCCGACAAGGCTGAATGTCTTGCTAACAGCCTAGAGTCCCAATTTTCTCCCAGCTCACAACCAGTAGACCAAGCTCACCTGAACAAGGTCGACGCTGAAGTTGAACGGAGAGCCTCCCTCCCTCCCGTCGAAGACCCTGATGATCCTCTGCCTCCCGTCACTCCAGACGAAGTGCACGACATCATTAAAAATTGACGGCAGTGACAGCTCGTAGAAATTAATATGATAAAATTAAAATTAAATTAATATTAATTTATATTAATTAATTACACGCAAATTATTGCAATGGCGCAGGGTAAAATCTGTGATATCATTGTGGTTCACGAACTGCTCGCCTTTCTGCAGAATAAGTTGGATGTGATGGATGAGCTCTCACTGGAGCAAATCTGCATGACCAGCTACAAGGAGTGTGAGATCCTGGAGGCTAAGAAGGTGCTTAGCGAGACCGCCAAGACCAACATCAGGCTTAGCACGAGAATACGTGGCAAGAGGGACTTGCAGGACATCTTCCGAGTGTTCAAAGAAACGGAGCCGGATGATGTTCCAACGTACGTAGCGAGGGACCTTTACAAGCTGCCGCCAGTGACGTTTGACCATGTAGACGTCACAAGACTTCTAAAGGATATAACGTCACTCAAGACTGAAGTCGGACTCATCAACAAGAAGCTCGAGTCTTCAGAACGAACGTTGCTGAGCTAAGGCAAGAAGTATCAGTGCTACGCAGTACTAACGCTGCGTCAGCAACACCGTCACCTTCGCGGAATGTGAACGTGCGTCGAGGCGCTGCGGCTCACATTTCGCCTGTCAGCGAAACTGGATCTGCGACGGACGATGCAACGCAAACGCGAATCATTGACCGCGATGTGCAAGCTGTTTGTGACACAATTACGTCACAGGCTAAAAATACAACGCCAAAGACACAGTCGCATAAGGAAACCTACGCGAAGAAGGCTTCACGCCGTTGCCAAAGTTCCCAGCTGTCCTCTGTTGGTGCGGCAGCGGTTGCTGAGACACAGAAGCGGAAACCGATGGCTGCCAAAACCAGTAAAGTGGATAAAGACGGCTTTACTCTGGTTGAGAGCAAAAGGGGTCGTTCGCGACGCAGCCGCAACAAACGCGGTACCGCTCCTGCAAGTGAGGATGTCCGCACTGCAGTGCCCACCATGCTCCTGTACATTTCCCGGTTGGACCCACAGACGTCGGGAGATAAGCTCCTCCAGTACATCATTAGGAGGAGCCAAGCTGACGCGGTTGGAGTCAACCAGGACTATAAATTTTAAGTCCTACGTCCTCCAGGTTCCAGCGATGCAGAATGCTGTCTTCCTAAGCTCAGATTTTTGGCCGGCAGGAGTTGTGTAGTGTTTTTGTGTTTTTTTATTTTATTTATAATTATGTATGTTAGGCTATAAGGTATTTATGTTATGGGTCTTTGTTGCCTGAATTAAATGATTTATTATTTATTATTATTATTATTTCCTTTATTACATTTAAAACCTTATAAATTACATTTTTAAATATACTTTCAAAACTCTGAAAAAAATACATTTAAAAATATAAAAAATAGTATCCCACCGGTATCGGGAACAGGGTCCAAGCTACCGGCGGTCAGGGCTCCAGAGAGAGGAACCTCCTAACAATGCGAGCCGTGTCCAGAAGTACCGCTTTCTGAATCAAGCCCTTGATCCAGCTGCCCAACGAGAGCCTCCTCAGGTGTTTGTCAAGGCTCTTGGCTATTAAGCCATTGGCTGTCACGACTATCGGCACAATGATTGCTGAGTCCACATCCCACATGTCGACAACCTCGCGAGCTAAATCAAGATACTTGATTTCTTTATCTTTCTCGGCTTTCACGGGGTTACCGTCATGCGGGACCGTTATGTCAACAATCATTGTGCGCCGCTCTACTCGATCCACCACCACTATATCAGGCTTATTGGCAACAATAGTCCTGTCAGTGATGATGGATCGATCCCAGTACAATGTGATATTTCCATTTTCGAGAACTGGGTCGGGCACGTACCTGTAGTACGGCACTTCCGATTCCACAAGGCTGTATTTCAGAGCAAGTTGCTGATGGATAATCCTAGCTACAAGGTTGTGTCTATGCAAGTACTCTTCGTTAGCTAGACGAGAACACCCGGAGATAATGTGTCCTATTGATTCCCCCGGACGGTGACATGCCCGACAGATGTCAACCGTGCCGTCTTTCACAATAAATCTCCGGTAATTGTTCGTCATCATAACTTCGTCCATAATTGCACAAATAAAACCTTCGATTTCTCCAAAGAGGTCACCGAAACGTAGCCAGGTCACGGACGCTAGATTATCTACATCGGGTCCATGTAGGGACTGGAAAAAGCGTCCGCGAAGCTCCTTACTCTGCCATACTTCCATGCGATCATTAGTGTCAAGCACTACAGGTTTGCGCCAGTTCTCTTTGGCCAAGGAGAGCGGGGTGAGGCCCTTGTCCACCGCGACCACATCACGACGCATCCCCACGTTGGCTTCTAGGAAATATTCCCTGAGACTGGATATCTCGCGATTGTGTAGGGTCTTAGCGTTTAAAAAGCCTCGACCTCCACACTTTCGCGGGATATACAGTCTCATTACTGATGATCGTGGGTGATGCATTCGGTTTGCAGTCAGCAGTGTACGGACTCTCCTATCCAGGGCGTCGAGTTCGGTCTGAGTCCATTTGAGTATGCCGAAAGAGTACATCAAAACTGGCATGACCCAACCGTCAAAGGCGCGCACCTTGTTTCCGCCTGACAGAAGACTATTTAACACTTTCTGCAGGCGTCCAAAGAAGCGCTCCTTCAACGATTGCTTCATGTCAGTACCATTGATGCCCAACGCTTCCGACATACCCAAATACTTATAGGTTTCGGATGCGGAGGGGGCTTTAAGGTTTATGGAATCAGAGAGTTGGGTTCCCACGGATTCCACAATCTCCCCTCGCTTTACATGCATGACCGCACATTTGTGCACACCAAAGTCCATCCTGATGGCGCTACTGAAAGTTTCAGTTACTTTCAGTAGCTCCATTAGTTGCAAATTGTTGGGGGCAAAGAGTTTTAGATCATCCATGTACAGAAGGTGAGATATAACCTGACCACCTCTCTTCAGCCGATAGCCTTGACCTGAATCCTCCAGCAGTGTGCTTAGAGGATTCAAGGCTAAGCAGAACCAAAGCGGGCTCAAACTATCGCCCTGAAATATGCCTCGCTCGATCCTTATCGGCTCGCTATTCCTCAGGATATTCCGACATCCTGGATAGCGAAGGACCGTCCTCCATCGCCCCATACATGCCATCAAGAAGGTGCGCAGAGTTGCATCTACTTTATACAACTCCAGCACCCTCATGAGCCACGTATGTGGCACCGAGTCATAGGCCTTCTTGTAATCTATCCAACATGTCGACAGATCCTTTCGGGAACGTCGAACCTGTTGGCCAATGGCCATATCAATGAGGAGTAGCTCCTTAGTACCGCGGGACCCGTTCCTACATCCATTTTGAGAGGCAGACATGATGGAGTTGGTGTCTATATGTTTGTTAATTTTAGCTCTCAAAATGGATGTAAGCACTTTATAGACCGTCGGTAAACACGTGATCGGCCTATAATTTTTGGGTACCGCGGTGCTACCTGATTTATGGAGCAGGTGGGTAACTCCTGTTGTTAGGAACTGGGGTAGCGAACCAAACTCCAAAGCTTTCTGGTACTGGGCCGCCAAGCGAGCGTGCGATCTGGTAAACCATTTAATCCAAAAGTTCTGCAGCCCGTCCGGCCCTGGTGACTTCCAGTTAGGTAACGGACGGACTGCACGAGCTACATCTTGGGGGCAGATGGTAATAGCCCCCATTTCTGGTATTGGATTGCAGGCTCGCTCGACTTCCCGAGCCCAGTCACCTTCGGTGTGACTGACAGGCACCGACCAGATACTGCGCCAGAAAGAACACATAGCATCATCATCTGGCAGGCACGTGTCAGCCACACCTTGGTTCGGTCGCTCCCAACCCCTATAAACCCACCTTTCATCGCTCTGGAAGGTGCGATTCTGAGTGTATCGCTCTACTCGCCGCTTATACCTACGAATACGGTTAGCCCATGCATACACTTTCTGCTTCAGGAAGTCGATGCGCTCTGTGACGCGGGACAGATAGTTCTGAGAGCTAATATCAGTCCCTGAGAACGCCCGCCTCACAAAGCGCATCACTCTTGGACGAGTATTGCCGTCTCTGAAGCAGATTAGTTTGCCGATGAGCGCTCTGGCCCCACCAATACGGTGCTCAATTCTGCACTGCCAAGCTGGTACGGTTGGTTTCGGTCGCGTAGCTCTACAGTCATTGGTAAATTTAACGTGAGCTACACGACATGCCGCTACAGCCGCGCAGTACAGATTATTTATTTATTATTATTATTATTAAGGGGCTCCACGCTCGTAAGGCCCCCGGTTCGGATGGTATTACCAATAAGGTATACAAACTCCTTCCTGCCCTGCTCATAATGCTTATGACCGCCATCTTCATTGGCGCCTTGAGCAACAACATCTTCCCACAAGCATGGAAAGAAGCCACCGCCATCGGTATTCGCTTACTCAATGTTCTCGGCAAAATCTACGAGAGACTTATTTATAAGCGTCTCAAAGACTACGCCGAAGCAAAGAGCCTCATTCCCAACGAGCAGTTCGGTTTCCGTCCCCAACACTCGAGTATCCACCAGGTCCACCGTATAGTAGAGCACTTATGCGCTGGTCTGCAGTGTAATGCGACGACGGGCGTGCTATTCTTCGACATAGCGAAAGCCTTCGACAAAGTCTGGCACAACGGCTTGATATACAAGCTGTACCAACTAGGAGTGCCAGATCGTCTCGTGCTCATCTTACGAGACTTTTTGTCGAATCGCACCTTCCGCTATCGCATCGAGGGTGCACTCTCGTCCCCTCACCCTATTCGCGCCGGTGTCCCTCAGGGTTCCGTTTTATCTCCTCTAGTCTTCACGCTGTTTACTAGCGATATCCCACCGAGTAAAAAGGCTCAGTTGGCTCTCTTCGCCGACGACACTGCCGTTTACTATACCGGTCATTGTCCCAACGCTATAGCTCGTACTCTCCAAACCTCCGCAAACGTCTTAGGCGCTTGGTTCCGGAAATGGAGAATCGAGGTCAACCCCGATATGAGTCAGGCGGTTCTCTTCTCGAGACGTCGTCGAGTCCCACCCCCCCCTTCCCAGCCCGATCACTATGTACGGCAAGCCAATCCCTTGGGAGAAGCAAGCCAAATACCTAGGCGTGATCCTTGATCAAAACTTAACGTTTAAACAGCACATTAAGGCTGTTCGCGCGCGCGCCGCTTTCGCTCTTGGTAGACTCCACTTTATTCTGACTGCCCGTTGCAAACTGTCACTTAAATGCAAGCTGCGCATCTACACCGCAGTCATCCGTCCCATCATGACCTATGCCTGCGTTGTATTCGCGCACGCTCACCCACGCCATCTCCATAAGATGCAGACCCTCCAAAACCGTTTCCTTAGAAAGGTCACGGGTGCCCCCTACTATGTCCGAAATATAGATCTCCACGTAGACCTAAAAATGCCTACCATAAACCAGTTCATGAAACGCTTATCGAAGCGTTTCTTTGACTGTGGCATAAAACACCCCAACCCCTTGATCTCAGCGGCCGCCCGCTACACTCCCACCCGTATTAGTAGTATTCGCCGACCAAGGCATACCTTATTCGCCCCCGACGACGCCACTACCCTCCTCCAGGAGAGTAGTAAGGCCACCAGCACGCTTCATAAGCCCAAAACCCGATCGCCGTCCTACCGTCCTCGCCGCCGAGGCCCGCCGCGACGCCCAAATCTACGCCCCCCCCGACCCTTGCTCGAGCCAGCCCGCGCCGCTGAGCCTGTAGCTTTAAATTCGTCCCTAAATAATATCATTCCTGATCCAGCTAGTCATTTGCTGCCCTCTTCCAGCGACGCCCTAAGCCGAGGTTCGTACCCCACAGGGGGTGCCCTTAGCGTGTAGTCGCTTAGTTTTTAGTTAGTATTTAAGTTTAAGTCCTGGCTGGAGGCCTTAATTTATTATGGCAACCACAGGCAAGTCCGTCTGAGCAGACGACAACCTCATAGGTTGACCTGCGAGATGCCATTTATAAAAAAAAAAAACCGTTACCTTCATTACATGTATATGAAGCATGCGTGTTCGTTTAAAAACACAAGGAACTATACAAAAGGAAGTAAGCTCTCGAAGTCGGCGTGACTAATACAGACTTGTGCTGGATGTGATGCCTCGATCAGCAAAATATAATAAAAACTCTCTGGCTATGTGTGTACATATCATTAATCATTACATACCGTTATCATAAATTTCCAAAAATGTTTAAAACATTAAATTGTAAATTATTTAAAATCCAATTATATAAATGACACAATAATAACAATTTCTATAGCATTAATGATTTTTTGTTTTTTAATACGAATTCTATGTATTATATTTCAATGTCATAACGTATCTTTAGTACGTAAGTTTGCATGCTTTAGTACAAAGCAAAACATGTTCGATCAAAAAAAAAAGTTTAACACCTTGTATAATTAAGCAAATAAAAAATCGCAAAACCCCATTCAAGAAAATCACAAAACGACGAAAAGAAAATATTTGTACAGTACCGCAAACACGATCATCCTGCATTAAAAGGTTCTGCTACTACCAAAACCGAAATGCATACAATATAACGATAAACACTGTCCAATCTATGACGGTATATGGTACCATAAATGCAAAAAAAAAAACTGTTTACTCATTCTACAAAAGAAAACATACCATGAGACAGAAAAGTTTTCAGACACACAGAACAACGCTTACTTTACTTTTTAGCAAATGTTTATATCAATATAATGTAATTTGTCATACTACCTTTGGTATATGTCACAAATATTAATATAATTTTAGTAGAAGACTAGTGTTAAGCCACATACTGTGTACAATTTAATCATAATACCGAATGGAGACTGGTACTGTAATCCCCTTTTACAGGGTATTCTTAATCCTATCTGGGATACCAGCAACTCACCACCATTTTAGTTTAGTACATATTAAATTACCATGAACTACAATAATGTTATAATAAATAAACAATTATCTTAACTAATCATATACATACGCACGGCACGGCCTTCAGCATAAAAGCAATCTTTCACAATGCTTCAATTGAATTTGCGTCGGTAAGTAGCTTCTCAACAGAACAGATCTTTTTCGTTATTTTTATAAATAAACAAGTTCTCTGGTTTAATATTAAATTAGATCACTCGTTAATCTCCTAATTCGGTTGGTTTTAATTTTATAAAATCTTCCTGCAAAGATCTTGTTCTTAAAAAAAGTTTCCAGAAATTAATTAAGTTCAACAACTTAGTTTAAATGAATTTGTTTTGAGAATCTTTTTAGCATTTGTATTAAATATCTACAATGAAAATGCCCTGGTTCTTGGTAGTAAAACAAAAGTATTATGCCTCAATCAAAATCGTAACCAATAGACAAAATAAATAGTTAAAATATCATAGAGTAGACTTGCACAATGTTTCGGTTCTTCTTCGGTTTTTCTATCTAGAATTTCTCAGTAGCACTCTGGAGTCTGGATTTGTACCCGGTTGACGACAATAGGCTCGCCCCTATTACATGAGACTTATTAAGCATAACTGGCGAAATGTGGGTGTACTATAGGTACTCCTCTGCCTAAACCTTCAAGGATTACAGGCGTGATGATAAATTACTTATTTAATTTACACCTAAGAATAAATCAGCAGATAAGTAAGCAATAACCAAACTGTTATAACTGTAAGATTAGTTTAAAACGACACAAAGCAGAATTAGACTGCAAAGTTCTCTGATCACTGATGAGTAAAAGACGTAAATAAAGAGGAATTATATAAGTTTATGATTGAGAGGCTCGTGGCTCGTGGCGCGCAAGTGTTGATCTACAACTACGCTTACCAATATTGGTCCTTGGATGTAAGACCATTCAAAAACGAGACCCCTGCGTGCCTCGGAGAGCACGTGAAGCCGTTACATCTGGCTGTCATTCGAAGATTGGCTGTCGTAATAGTCAGAAGACCAAAAGTCTGACAACCATTCTTACCAAGGGGTATTGTGTGTGGAGGTCAGATAGGCAGTCGCTTCATGTTAAATACTGGTACTCAGCTGCACCCGGTCATACTGTAGGCTGACCCCAATATATTTCCGAAAAGCCTAGACAGATATAAGTTAGTGTTTGCGCTTTCCCGATTTCTCTCCGCGCAGATGGATTGTCAACCTTTTCGTTTGAGGTAGCCTTGTCATTTACAAACGTGTCTACCAAAGTTAGTGTTTGCGCTTTCCCGACTTCTCTCCGCGCGGATGGATTGGCAACCTTTTCGTTTGAGGTAGCCTTGTCATTCACAAACGTGTCTACCAAAGTTAGTGTTTGCGCTTTCCCGACTCCTCTCCGCGCAGAAGGACTGGCAGCCTTTTCGTTTGAGGTAGCCTTGTCATTCACAAACGTGTCTACCAAAGTTAGTGTTTGCGCTTTCCCGACTCCTCCCCGCGCAGATGGACTGGCAATCTTTTCGCTTGAGGTAGCCTTTTCATTCACAAACGTGTCTACCAAAGTTAGTGTTTGCGCTTTCCCGACTCCTCCCCGCGCCGATGGACTGCCAATCTTTTCGTTTGAGGTAGCCTTGTCATTCACAAACGTGTCTACCAAAGTTAGTGTTTGCGCTTTCCCGACTCCTCCCCGCGCAGATGGACTGGCAATCTTTCGGTTTGAGGTAGCCTTTTCATTCACAAACGTGTCTACCAAAGTTAGTGTTTGCGCTTTCCCGACTCCTCCCCGCGCAGATGGACTGGCAACCTTTTCGTTTGAGGTAGCCTTTTCATTCACAAACGTGTCTACCAAAGTTAGTGTTTGCGCTTTCCCGACTTCTCTCCGCGCAGATCGATTGGCAGAATTTTCATTTGTGGTAGTCTTGTCTTTCACAAAAGTGTCTAGCAAAGTTAGTGTTGGCGCTTTACCAATTCCTCTCCGCGCAGATGAACTGGCAGCATTTTCATTTGTAGTAGCCTTGTCATTCACAAACGTGTCTACCAAAGTTAGTGTTTGCGCTTTCCCGACTCCTCCCCGCGCCGATGGACTGCCAATCTTTTCGTTTGAGGTAGCCTTGTCATTCACAAACGTGTCCACCAAAGTTAGTGTTTGCGCTTTCCCGACTCCTCCCCGAGCAGATGGATTGGCAACCTTTTCGTTTGAGGTAGCCTTTTTATTCACAAACGTGTTTTCTAAAGTTAGTGTTTGCGCTTTCCCGATTCCTCTCCGCGCAGATCGATTGGCAGAATTTTCATTTGTGGTAGTCTTGTCTTTCACAAAAGTGTCTAGCAAAGTTAGTGTTGGCGCTTTACCAATTCCTCTCCGCGCACATGAACTGGCCGCATTTTCATTTGTAGTAGCCTTGTCATTCACAAACGTGTCTACCAAAGTTAGTGTTTGCGCTTTCCCGACTCCTCCCCGCGCCGATGGACTGCCAATCTTTTCGTTTGAGGTAGCCTTGTCATTCACAAACGTGTCCACCAAAGTTAGTGTTTGCGCTTTCCCGACTCCTCCCCGCGCAGAAGGACTGGCAGCCTTTTCGTTTGAGGTAGCCTTGTCATTCACAAACGTGTCTACCAAAGTTAGTGTTTGCGCTTTCCTGACTCCTCCCCGCGCAGATGGACTGGCAATCTTTTCACTTGAGGTAGCCTTTTCATTCACAAACGTGTCTACCAAAGTTAGTGTTTGCGCTTTCCCGACTCCTCCCCGCGCCGATGGACTGCCAATCTTTTCGTTTGAGGTAGCCTTGTCATTCACAAACGTGTCTACCAAAGTTAGTGTTTGCGCTTTCCCGACTCCTCCCCGCGAAGATGGACTGGCAATCTTTTCGTTTGAGGTAGCCTTTTTATTCACAAACGTGTCTTCTAAAGTTAGTGTTTGCGCTTTCCCGACTCCTCTCCGCGCAGATCGATTGGCAGAATTTTCATTTGTGGTAGTCTTGTCTTTCACAAAAGTGTCTAGCAAAGTTAGTGTTGGCGTTTTACCAATTCCTCTCCGCGGAGATAGACTGGCAGCATTTTCATTTGTAGTAGCCTTGTCATTCACAAACGTGTCTACCAAAGTTAGCGATTGCGCTTTCCCGCGTAGTTGGATTGGCAGCCTTTTTGTTTGAGTTAGTCTTGTCATTCACAAACGTGTCTACCAAAGCGTGTCTACGTGTCTGCATACAGTTTTGGGGAAACAGCTACCAGTACAAGTAGCATAGGGTGTAAATTCTACAAAAACGAGTGGTCTGAACTGTTGTCCGCATTTCTCAACGAGACTCCTGTCTACCATATTTTAAAGAACTTGGTTCTCACAGTACCTAGCCTTTACGTATTAGTATTGTTGAACAGCTTTAAAAAATATGTAATTGACTACGAAACAGACGAGGATAGACTGGTAAGGGAAAAACGCGTAGAAAAGACTTTGGGAACAAAATCATCCCGGCTTTTGGAATAGTTCATAGTCCACAGTATCAAGCAGTTAAAATATTTTGTGTTTGCATGGTATTTTATTATAAATAATATTTCATAATTTTAATTGAAATGCATGTTTTCTTCTTTTTAATGTTTCATGCTGTTTTAAATTGGAACGCAACGTATTTTGTTACTTAATAAATAAATTGAATTGCATTGAATTGAATTTAGCACCTGCTGTTATTTCTGTACTCATTCAAAGTCTAATCGTTTGTTTCAATTAGAGTCTAACATGAATTGGACGTACTTACACGATCAATGAAGTAGCAAGCGGGTAAGTACCTCCTTGGATATTTTTAATACATAGTTTTAATTGTTTTTTGTTAACAAGATGTGTGGACATGATGGAGATATTACGTAATTGTTAAAGTACATATTTTAATAATTATACTACTCTGTCAAGAAAGTATCGGGAAAAGATCAATAATACACAAAATGTTAGTTATTCATCCAAATTTATTTTATCGCTTTCAAAGAATGCTCCTTCTGAAACAATACAGTATTTTGCATGTCAAACTCATAAACCCATGTTTCGTCACCACTAAGAATGCGTTTCATGAATGTTGGGTTGGAATTGACTCTTTCAAGCATGTCCTCACGACTCTTATGCCATTGAGTTTTTGGAGAAAATTCAGTTCTTTTGGGCCTAGCCGAGTGGCAACATGTTTCATACCATATGAGGCACAGAAAGTTCAGCGGCTATGTCTTTCAAACTTGAATGAGGATTTTCAGTCACTATTTCCTTCACTTTTACAATGCAATTTACTTCAGTTGAAGATATTGATGACCTTCCAGAGCGAGGCAAATCTTCCATTACATCTAGACTGTTTTCTAACGCTTTGTACCACTCATGGGTACGTGTTTTTGATAAAGTCGATTCACCGTAAACCTTCTCTAACATTTTCAATGACGCCGAACACGAAATTCCATTGCCGATGTAAATATTTAAAACCAACTCTTTGTTCGATTTTTTGTCCATTATGAAGTTAACAAAACATACTGGATATGATCCAACTAAAAACTGCACTGTATTCAATCTAAATAACAGATGCAACTGAAACTAATCGCCAAAATGTAAAACAGTTGTGCCAATCTAACAACAACAAAAAACAACAAAATTGAATTTGGAACCATTAACAAATCATCCATTTCCGAAACTTTTTTGACAGAATGTAGGCACTTAATAATTACAACATGTATTAGAAAAATAAAAGAATTGAACGTTGCCCCTGGTACTTTCGGATGGAGAAAAAAGACAAGAAACTCCATAATTATGCTTTTACAGTACTTTGTTGAGAAATTCAAGTGTCTCCGAGATCAAATAAACCATTAAGCCTTCGTTCTATAACGTTCGAGTAGTATATGTAACAATATCAAATTACTGTCGAGAAAAGAATGAGACGGGACAGCTTCGAAAAATGTTTTGTTAAGAATTGTAACACTTAGCCACTCATACAAAAGGCACGAAACCTTGTTATTTCCGAAAATTATCGACGGAGTTTTACCGGCCTTACTCCCAGGGCAAAATGATCCCGGGGAGCCAATTTTGACAATACAATATATTGTTCGGTTCATCCAGAACGGTAATATCGCCTTATATACACGCTAAAATAATGTTTTATTAGCCACGTGAAACAATAGATGCTAGCTGATAGCTAAAAGTAGAAAGAAACTTAAAAGTATTTATTCTGAACTTTACCTTGTTCAAGACCTGCCAGTTTACCACAACAGTAAGGCCACTGACAGGTTTTGAACACGCTTTAGATCTTCTGCTTTAAAACTTCATGGAAATTGTTCCACAAGAGTTGCGTCGTGCAGAGGGAAAACATCATGAAGTTTTCATAGAATGAGAAAACCAGCATGTCCCAGAACCAAAAATTCAAAGACATGTGACATCTACCAACCCGCACTGGACCCGCTTAGTGGATTAGGTACGACCCACTCCTCGAAGAGAGGAGAACTGTATCACTTACTGAGAAACAATATCTAAAATTAAGATGAATAATTAGAGCGCACAGATGTATGTTAGTCGTTAAAATAAAACAAAACAAAGAAAAAATTTGGGTAAACAGACAACATAAGCTCGATCGTATGTTAAACAAGCACAACATGGATGTATGAATTTGATTTTTACCAGATGTGGCATTGATGGCATATTCTGTTTTTAGCAAGTTAATTGATGTGTTTTTTTTATTTTATGTTCTATTTCAACATTTTGGTTACATACATGGTTTATAAACATTTTGAGTATTGGATTTCATTGGTTACTCGTATGTTATCACGAATTTATATTTTTAATTCAGAGGTATATGTTAATCTATATAATGTTGTGTTGTATTTGTATATCTGGTTGTTTTTTTTTCCCTATTAATTCACTCCTTCTGTTTTATTGTGTTCGGTGCAATATTTGCAACCGAACAGCTCAGTACTTTTGCCTGCGTGCATTTCCATAAATGCATGTGTCGCGGTAATTACCAGTTAGTACGTGTTCGACTACCAATCGCGTTACTCAAACCAAACCATATCAAGCCACCTTAGTTCTAATTTAGCGTAGACTTACCATATCATAATTATAACAAAACTGTAGTATTCAAATTCAATATAGCTTTTAAACCATATAAGTTCGTATCATTAAACCAGTGATCGTAAACCAACTACAAAACCGTAACCAGTCCAATATAGTACCAAATCAACCATTTCAACCAAATATTAACCAACCCAGAGTTTGGTGCTACACCAAGCAGGCACTAAATTCTACATGAGAGAGTGAGTGTTGTAAGTTTTTAGTAGCTTTTTGAACCAGGCATAACTTTGTTCTTCTTTTGTTACTGATGTTTAATTATAATAAACTGTAACTCCAAATTTTTCTTCCATAGTTGGTTCTAGGAGGGCGGGTCACTAAGGAACTAGCTCGTCTTAAGTTAATCTTTCGCGTTTGTTGTTTTGTTACAAATCTTATATTGCAATGGATTTTCTTATTTAATATTTTACGTATAGAATACATGTGTAGTTTTATGTACGTTTGTTTTAAATTCATTTTTTTTTGTGCCCTCGTATATCAGTTGGTGTCCGAAATTTATAGGTAAATAAAATATTAATTAATCTATTCTGAGCTCGTTGAATTGGATCTATATTAGTCTTCGCTGCAGAACCCCAGATTTCAATAAGGTAGTCGATATAAGGCTTAACCAGAGAATTATAGATAAGATATCGCACTTTTCGAGGGAGACAATTTGTTATATTGCGTAATGCCCCTGTGAGTGGACTTAGTTTTATTTTTTATAGGCGTGGCTTCCAAGTTAGGTTACTATCTAAGATAAGTCCGAGATTTTTTCTTTAGATTTTCGTTCAAGTAGATGGCCGTCTATTTTAAGTTTGAAGTTATCATTTTGATTTTATTGCTGCAAACACTACTTAATTTGTTTTTGTCATATTAATATATTTTTTTAAATTGACTGAAAGCACTCATTTAAATATTAAGATCATTCTGAGCGTCGCGTCGGCTATTATAGCTTCGACTGAGTATCCAAAGTAAAAAAGACTTGTGTCGTCTGCATAAACGGAGATGTCTCCTTTGAGATCCAATTCACTGATACTGTTAATATAAATAAGGAACATGAGAGGGCCCAAAATTCATCACTTGGGGACGCCAAAAATCAGGACACAGGGATTGCTTTCATAAATGATAAATAAATGATAAATGATTTTTATTTCTGTAAGTGGGTTTGTACAAACACTTTTACACGTCAAACATTTTTTTTTAAACTAGATGAGGTCGGCGTTTCCTATCTGACTACTCTGAGAAGAAAAGCCGAAACAAACTCAGAGGTCACAGTCTCTTTTAAAGTCCAGACATAATCTTGGTCAGATCATGTTAAGACCATGTGGATTGATGTCTGAAATGGTCTTTTGAGGAAAGAACCACACAGAATGAGTGGACCTGTCCAGTCAGTGCACGCATTTGTCAGTAATCGTACAGCTCAACTCAAAACATAAGGAGCTCAACGATTCGACGAACAATACCAAAGAAAGGACATTGGATAGGCCGCATAATTACTCAAACCGCCAGACCAAGTTACGATTAAAATTAACTGAGATAATAAAATATAAAAAAACAAAAGTAAAAAATAAAAATGACCCACATAGTCTTAACATTCACAATAATAACAATAAAATAATACCTAGGTAAGTATTCATGTCATTGTTTATTTTACAGATCATATGAGGACCATGTAGGTAGGTGCCTGAAATGGTCTTTTGAGGAAAGAACCATACAGATTTGAGTGGGCCTGTCCAGTCAGTGCACGCATTTGTCATTAATCGTGCAGCTCAACTCAAAACGTAAGGAGCTCAACGATTCGACGAACAATACCAAAGAAAGGACATTTGGGTAGGCCGCTTTAAGTACTCAAACTGCCAGATATAAAAAAATTATGAAATAACTGAGATAGACAAAATATATAGAAATAATACCCACTAAGTCCTCACACGAAATTAACATATTACTATATCAGACTAGTTAAGTCTGATATAGTAGGGAAAGAAAGAAAGAAAGACTTTTCGAGCTGTATGGAATTAAGCCATATATAAAAACGGAAACTTTTAATAAGTATGTTGCTTCTTACTCAAAAAAATGTAAGAACACTTGTAAGGCAGCTAAAGACTTATACATTAGCAACAAGGTAAAATCATCACACAATAAAATAAAGACGGTTTGGAAAATTATCAATAATGAAACGAACAGGAACAAAAAGAACAATTCTGATTACACACTGGAGACGTTAAGTGGTCTCATTTCCGATAGCAAAAAAGTCGCTCAGGAATTTTTAAATTTCTTTACCAGTGTCCCACTAAAAACCACTGAAACCTCACATTCTTCGCCCTCGTGTTTTTTGCTGACGATACTTCCTTCATTTTTAAGGTTGATAGACGTGCATCAAATTTTGACGACGTAAATAACGCCCTACTGCGGGTCCAAAATTGGTTCACTGCTAATAATTTAGTACTAATGGGAAATAAAACTAAGTGCATAAGATTTCCTTACCAAACGTCAAGAGTAGGGATTGTGAGATAGTATTGAATCAAGAGAAACCAGAATTAGATAAAACGCTTTTCTTGTGGATCACGCTCGACTCAAGGCTACAATGGTGTCCTCATTTAACATCTCTTGCAGGACGGCTAAGTTCAGCAGCTTACGCTGTCAGAAAAATCCGTTAATTTACTGATGTAGATACCGCGAGGCTTGTCTATTTTAGTTACTTTCATAGTATCATGTCTTACGGTATTTTACTTTGGGGACGGGCTGCAGACATCGAGCATATTTTAGTTCTGCAGAAAAGAGCCATCACAGCCATATATAATCTCCGCAGGCGCGATTGTCTAAGGGAATTGTGACAGTGAAAGACATTATTATAGTACTAGAAATCGAGACCTATTAGTTCAACCAGGTTTCAGACTGGCTAAAGTAGACTCATCTTTCATGGGGTAGGAGATTACATCACTGATAAAAATTAGTTGTGGTGTGGAGCAGGATCCACACCACAACTAATTAATTGAAATTTGAAATACTGTTGGAGCTGCTGAAGATTGTAAGAATATATTTGCATTATATAAACTCAATCTCCTTATTATTATATATATAGACGCATTTCACAGGTGTGAGTACTTTGTACTAAAGAGCTACCATTTACCGGTAATGATAGTATGTCATGCTCACTCAAATGTCTCGCTGACGATGAGCTGCCACTGCATTTTTACGTTATTTATTTTATGGATTTTTTAAAATTATGTTTTGCTGCACTCTAGACGCTTTTAACGTATACGGTTTTTGTACATCGTTCTCACCTATAGTGTCAACATTAATGATGTAACTAATATATTTGAAACAACAATATTATTTAAAATAGTGTCCATGGAGTTTCTTGCCGGTTCTTCTCCATAGGTACCTACTACGCTTTGGAATGGGCTACCTAGCTAACTAGCTGCATATTTCTGACTGACCGACTCCTTGACAATTCAAAAGTGCCTGTAAATGGTTTAATTGAAATAAATGCTTTGAGTTTGAGTTTGATAGTACCAAATCAACCAAAAATTAACCAACCCAGAGTTTAGTGCTAAACCAAGCAGGTACTAAATTCTACATGGTCCTTAGAGCATTAAGGGCCTCGGTTCGCAAAGTACAGTGAAGTGTTTGTGCACCGGGACCTTGTAACCAGTGTTTTGTATTTTACCAGCAGCAGGGAGAATAGGTAGGCAGTGAGATCAATTCGGAAGAAAATTGGGCAGCTGTCAGGCCAAACCATTTTATACACTTAATTTTCACTTGCGTATTTAATTAACTGTTGGTCTAATGGAGAAGTTATTAGTCAGCCAAACG
Source organism: Dasypolia templi (assembly GCA_963555695.1). NCBI lineage: Eukaryota > Metazoa > Arthropoda > Insecta > Lepidoptera > Noctuidae > Dasypolia > Dasypolia templi. The sequence continues at coordinate 5,555,367 of OY743156.1, forward strand.
GAGATTTACGACTCCTCGGTTAAGCTTCTAACTTACATCAATAAAGACGGAGCTAAACGAAAAACTTCTGATTACTGCAAGCGGAACGCAACCATAGAATGTGCTGTGAACTTGCAGAATTTGACCATTTTTCTTACACGAAAAATTGTTTTGATAAGGCGGAAGAAGTCTTTTTGTCGATATCAATAACCAAAACTATGGAACACTTGTTGTCAAAGCAGCAAAAACTTTACCAGCCGCTGACAGACGCGGAGATATCAAAGCAAGCAGGGGATTCATCTCATTCACTCTCACTGCAACAGTAGCCTAGAGATACGCGAGTACATTAGAAGGAATGATAAAAAGCAGTCTATCAACTTTGGAGCCTCATGATAACAGTAACAACCATAAAAATCAACAACTACAGAACAAGTGGAAGATCGAAGATGCTCTAAAGTTCAGAATCGTTGGGCAGTTATAGGTAGCCACTGCACTGGGAAATAGAAGGTGAAAACGGTGATGAGGATGTTTGGTACCGACAGGAATTCAACAGATACGAGAAAATGTATAACGACTTGAAGAAAACCATGAACTCTAAAGATGGATATACCAACATTCCAATGCAATTACCACCAATGGACGTCATTTAAAGACTTTTTCACAGAAACCACCCACAAAAATCCATCGCTATCAAAGGCTCAAAAAGTGCTATTTTTTAAGAGCAAAGTATCAAAAGAAGTGGAACGTCTGATTCACCATCTTCCGATTAGCTCCAAGAACTACCAGGTATGCTGGGAAATACTAAGCCGCAGATATGGCAACAGTAGACTTATTTTCACGTCACATGTTAACATACTACTGAACAGTCCCTGTATGCAGCAACAATCCATCGAGGCGATCAAAAAACTACATGATGTGAGCAATGAATGTATCCAAGCAATTCAGAACCTAGGAGCAGATATCACCACCTGGCAGGATCAACTGTTGGTCCTATTGTTAACACTCATTCATTGAGTCGGTGAAGAAACCCAGGGAACTACCAGTCAAGAATTCCTAGATTTCTTGGAAACCAGGTTTACCACCTTTGAAGCATTGCACCGTAAACAAGAAACAAATAACCAAAATATGACCACCCAATCACAAAGCCATTTTTTTTTTTATCAAGCTAACCAGAAGAAATAGTACAGTTCAAATAATAACCAGCAGTCATCAAATAAAAGCTATCTAAATAATTTGAAAATCCACACAAAGTCGTTACACGTGTCGCCTGCGCATTGTGTAACGCTGACCACGGGTTATGTATGTGTACCCAATTTTTGCAAATGTCGGATGATCAAAAACTAAAAACTGTCAACCATCTAAACTGCAAGCACAAATTGCCTATACAACCATTTAAATAAATCTTGTTTTTCAAATAAAACATGTCGCAAATGCAACTCTAACCATAATTCTTTATTGAATGACGCAATTACAACCAAAACCCGGCCAAACACATCAGCAAAACCAAACCATAAAGCTGCGCACACACTTGCGACATCATGCATTACCAAGGATGAACAAGCAGCAGATTCAACCCATATACGAGTATCTTTGGACGACGTGTCCGAGACACTCTTAGCTACGGCCCTAGTGGAACATCCAGGGTATGATGGTACATACCATACCATGAGGGCTTTGATTGACCAAGGTTCTCAAATTTATTATTTTCAATATTTTCTGTCAACAACAGAGAGATTAGAAAATGGGAGATACCAAGTCCGACTCCCGTTCAAAACAGAAACCAAGGAACAGCTAGGCCTTACTAAATCTATCAAAGTAATACCAAAAGAAAAATAGAATAATATCAAAACCAATGAAAATCCAGCTGACTGTGCCAGCCGTGGATTGAAAACCAAACAATTAAGAAACCACGATCTGTGGTGGCAAGGGCCATAATGGATTCAATCATTCCATAACCATGACATACGTCAAATCACCTATAGAAACCAGTCTATAGATAAGACAGTCAAATGTAGTTGCAGAGAAGCACCAGACAGCAACCATGACCATACCAAACATTATCCACCTTTTACTTCCATCGCAAAAATCGTACGCGTTTTCGCATGGACACTACGACAACCTACTGCAAAGGCAGGCCGTCAACCTTATCTCACATTACATGAACTCCGTCGCACAAAACTGTTGATTATTAAAAGTGTGCAACTTACAGAGTTTGCCAGTAACGTCCGTTGCTTACTTAAGAATGCAAACGTGCATTCGAAAAGTAAGCTTCTACCATTACACCCTATCCTAGACAAAGATGATTTACGGAAGAGATGGAAAACAGAGTACTTATCTCAACTATCAACCAGAAAAACATGGATGAAATACCGGAAAAATGTCAAGGTGGGTGATTTAGTAATGATAAATGACGACAACTTACCAGCAGGGAAATGGCCAATGGGTCGAGTGATGGAAGGCCATCCAGGAAAAGATGAACTTTTCAGAGTAGTGAATCTAACCACCAAAAACGGCTACATGAAACGTCCTGTAGTTAAACTATCAGTTTTACCTATAAACTAACCGGAACCAACCGTACCAGAAAAACAAAAAGGCGAACCACTACAACATCAAAGGACTAAAGTCGAAAAGGAACCACGAAATCGCCCGCAAGCTAACACCAGAACGTACAGTACCTTTTTTTTTGTTCCCGGGGTGGAAAATCCTCAAGGATGTCTCCGCCCGCCCACTCTTATTGACTAAAAACCACCCCGGTGTTCCATATCACACCTACGTCGGGGTCGCGGGAACATATGATTCTTCCGCGACCCCGACTGGTGCCGGCCCGCCTCTGCGGGCCTCCTCGCGTTGGGGGGGGGGGGGGAGTGAGGTGTTTAACTCCCCCCGTAACGTCTAAGAGAGGCGCGCGTGGAACACTACGGCGGACGTCCCCGAGTCCGCCGTCTCTGGACCCATTTAGGGGGGCTGGAAGAGGGCGTGGTCCGCCCTCCTGCGCCCGGTGCGCCTGCTGCGGATCGGGAGAGTGGACGAGATCTCTCTCTCCCTTTCCGCAACCTCCTTTTGCGAGATCACTATTTCGCAGAAGGAAACCACCGTGTCCAAGGACTCGACGCTGCCGACCATCGCACTCACTACGGCCGGCAGCGACAGGTCACTGCCTACTTCAGAGATGAGGCCACGGCGCGGCTCCTCCCAAGCGGCACACTCTGCCAGCGTATGCCACGCCGTGTCCTCCCGGCAGTCGACGCAGTGGTGACACTGGGCGTCCGGCTCCCTGTTTATGCGACACAGGTACATCCCGAAGCAACCAAGCCCCGAGAGCACCTGCGTCGCCCGAAACGACAGGGAGCCGTGCCTCTTCCCGAGCCATTGGTCGAGCACTGGCCGGACCGCCTCGATGGTGACGAGGCCGGCGGTAGGGCGTGAGACCTCGCGAAGCTGCGACCGACGCTGCTCCATATGGCGCTGCATCGGCCGCTCGCCCCGCGCCCTCGCTTCCTCGCGCCACCGATAAAGTGACGCGAGCACCTTCGCATCTAGGTCCCATGGCGGGGATCCGGCAAGTGCACAAGCCGCCTCGTAGGAGATCGTGCGATACCCCCTTATGACTCTGACGGCCATTACTCTCTGCGGCTTTCGCAGAACAAAGATGCTAGCGGCCGTCAGGTCAGCCGCCCAGATTGGAGCCCCGTAAAGGGCCATTGATCGCACGATACCCAGTAGAGCCGCCTACAAGCGGCGCTCGGGCCCCCCAGATTGGGAAGCAGCGTTGACAGCGCCCCAGCCGCGCCCAACAACATGGGCGCCAGCCGCCGGAAGTGTGGTCCGAAGTCCCATCGGCTGTCGAGCACCAATCCCAGATATTTCATGGTGGGCTCGACAGCGATCCGGACCCCCCCGACCATAATGTGTGATCCGGCCGGCGGCGCCCGCCGGGGGCCATGAAACACCATGGCCTCCGACTTTTTGAGGGTCACCTCCAGGCCTAGGCGCCGTATGCAGCTGACCACCTGTGAAACCGCAGCCGTCGCCAGCAACGCTGCCTCCCTGTACGAATTCCCCCGGGCCGTGACCAGCGTGTCGTCAGCGTAACACATCAGGTCTATGCCCGGTGGGAATTCGCATATTTAAATAATGGTATGACTTTACTACTCTTCATGAGGTCACGAAAAGTTCCTAGATCAAAACATTTATTCAAAGTAATAGCTAGATAGGGGGCTACGATGTCTATTAAATTACTTAAAAGTTTAATGGAGATGCCCCAGTAATCACCAGTGTTTTTAGACTTAAGAGTGTTAAAGACGTTAATTACATCACTAGGCGTTACACGTTCGAAGCTAAATAAGCGAGTACATTTTGGCACACTACTATTCAAAAGGTTCTCAGCTTTAGACGGGGACAAATTTAAGGAGCAAGTCGTAGTTATAGGTACGTTGGCAAATAACTCATTAAATGCCTCAGCTACGTCAGCTGCCTAGCTAACTAGTTTGTTATCGACCATAATCTCAAGTTGATTTTCTTGTTTCGACGCCACAATACCAATATTTTTGCTGTGACACATATTCCATCAAAATCATATGAGACGATCAAGTTACCGTTCGTCAGCTGACTCGAGCGGGGGTCATTAGCATGAACCAGAAATGCTTTATCAAAAGTAAAGATTTCACACTGTATTCTTTACAACAACAATGAAACCAAATAAATTTTTCACCAAAAATGCTCGTACCAGAGCTAGACAAAATAAACCGTATTGTGCACATTGTAATACCGATGGAAACAGCATTACCAGAAGACATGAGCCTGAATAAATCTCTATCCATCCTTGGAGAACAGATCAAGACACTGAAATCCCCCAAAGCAGAGGTCGATGCCACCGTAGTCCACATTGTGCTGGGAGTTGTCCTATGCGCGGCAGCAGCCTGCGTCTGGAGAAGAGTAAGATGCTGTTCGCTTTCTACGACCAGCCGGGCGGAGCCTCACCACAGTCAGTAGTCTGTGGCGACTACAGCGGAATCAACCAGAGTGCCTAGTGAAGTGCACCCGCGAAAGCAGATTACCGCTGACCGTCAGCAAAGTGATAGTGAACCGATAGGTTTAAGTACATATTTCACCAGACGGTGGCCCAGTGCTATGCGTAGTGCGGGAAAAAATTAAAGTGCTACGTTGCCTACGAATATGTTCGGTGCAGAATTTGCAACCAAACAGATCAGCATTTTGCCTGCGTGCATTTCCATAAATGCATGTGTCGCGGTAATTACCAGTTGGTACGTGTTCGACTACCAATCGCGTTACTCAAACCAAACCGTATCAAACCATCTTAGTGCTAATTTAGCGTAGACTTACCATATCATAATTATCACAAAACTGTAGTATTCAATATAGCTTTTTAACCATATAAGTTCGTATAATTAAACCAGTGATCGTAAACCAACTACCAAACCGTAACCAGTCTAATATAATACCATAATCAACCAAATCAACTAAATATTAACCAACCCAGAGTTTGGTGCTAAACCAAGCAGGCACTAAATTCTACATGAGAGAGTGAGTGTTTTGAGTTTTTAGTAACATTGTTCTTCTTTTATTACTGATGCTTATAAACTGTAACACTCTCAAACTCCAAATTTTTCTTACATAGTTGGTTCTAGGAGAGCGGGTCACTAAGGAACTAGCACGTCTTAATTTAATCTTTCGTGTTTGTTGTTTTGTTACAAATCTTATATTGCAATGGATTTATTTATTTTAAGTATAAAATACATGTGTCCAAACCGGTGGTGGTGTCCGAAATTTATAGTTAAATAAAAAAATTATTTATCTATTCTGAACTCGTTGAATTGGATCTTTATTAGTCTTCGCTGCAGAACCCCAGATTTCAATGAGGTAGTCGATATGAGGCTTAACCAGAGAATTATAAATAAGATATTGCACTTTTCGAGGGAGACAATTTGTTATATTGCGTAGTGCCCCTGTGAGTGGACTTAGTTTTATTTTTTATAGGCGTGGCTTCCAAGTTAGGTTGTAATCTAAGATAAGCCCGAGATTTTTTTCTTTCGATTTTCGTTCAAGTAGATGGCCGTCTATTTTAAGTTCGAAGTTATAATTTTTCTTATTTTTTTATTGCTGCAAACACTACATAATTTGTTTTTGTCATATCATTTTTTTTTTAAATTCACTGAAACCACTCATTTAACAGATTAAGATCATTCTGAGCGTCGCGTCGGCTATTATAGCTTCGACTGAGTGTCCAAAGTAAAAAAGACTTGTGTCGTCTGCATAAAGGGAGATGTCCTTTGAGATCCAATTCACTGATACTGATAATATAAATAAGGAACATGAGGGGCCCAAAATTTATCCCTGGGGTACGTCAAAATTCAGGACACAGGGATTGCTTTCATATTAACCTGTTTTTACTATTTGTTTGCGGTTCTCCATATTTGATTTAAAAAATTCAAGTGCTTTTACTTTAACACCGTTAATTTCTAGTTTTTGTAATAATTTGTCATGACTCATGGTGTTAAAGTATTCCATGGTGATAAATAAATGATAAATAATTTACTTTCTGTAAATAGGTTGGTACAAACACTTTTACACGTCAATTATATTTTAAAAACTAGGTGAGATCGGCGTTTCCTATCTGACTACTCTGAGAAGAAACGCCGAAACAAACTCAGAGGTCACAGTCTCTTTTAAAGTCCAGACATAATCTTGGTCAGGTCATGTGAAGACCATGTGGATTGATGTCTGAAATGGTCTTTTGAGGAAAGAACCACACAGAATGAGTGGACCTGTCCAGTCAGTTCACGCATTTGTCAATTGTCATGCAGCTCAACACAGAACTAAAGGAGCTAAACGATTCGACGAACATTACCAAAGAAAGGACATTTGGGTAGGCCGTAGGTGCTATTGGTTCAATAAAGTGTTTCTATTCAATGGTGCTATTGGTTTAATATTGTATTTCTATTCGATTGTGCTATTGGTTTAATATTGTGTTTCTATTCGATGGTGCTATTGGTTCAATGTTGTGTTTCTATTCGATGGTGCTATTGGTTTAATATTGTGTTTCTATTCGATGGTGCTGTTGGTTAAATATTGTGTTTCTATTCGATGGTGCTGTTGGTTCAATATTGTGTTTCTATTCGATGGTGCTACTGGTTCAATATTGTGTTTCTATTCGATAGTGCTATCGGTCTAATATTGTGTTTCTATTTGATGGTGCTGTTGGTTAAATATTGTGTTTCTATGCGATGGTGCTATGGGTTCAATATTGTGTTTCTATTCGATAGTGCTATTGGTTTAATATTGTGTTTCTATTCGATGGTGCTGTTGGTTCACTATTGTGTTTCTATGCGATGGTGCTATGGGTTCAATGTTGTGTTTCTATTCGATGGTGCTGTTGGTTCAATATTGTGTTTCTATGCGATGGTGCTATCGGTTTAATGTTGTGTTTCTATTCGATAGTGCTATTGGTTTATTGTTGTGTTTCTATTCGATGGTGCTGTTGGTTCAATATTGTGTTTCTATGCGATGATGCTACGGGCTCAATATTGTGTTTATATTCGATAGTTCTCTTGGTTTAATATTATGTTTATATTCGATGGTGCTTTAAGTTAAATTTTGTGTTTCTATTCTTCTCATAATGGAGGACGATGCTGTGTTTTTTGTCGTTGTGGGTGACGTATGATTAGGATGCTTTGACTGCGTACAGAGTTGTGACCAAAGCAACATGGCATCAAACACCCCAACGCCTACGCACTGGCGAGTCATGATTAAAGCAGAACATCCCAGCACCGCCGATTTGCTGAATTTGTCTAATAAAGCTCATTAGTATTCGTTATTGTCTAAACTAATATTATAAAGAGAAAGGATTTGATTTTTGTATTTTTGTAGTTTATTTTTATTTTATTTGATACGCTTTCACGCTTAAACGGCTAAACGGATTTGAATAAAATTGGGCGCATGGGTGTTCCATGACTTGGATTAGAACATAGGATACTATTAATCCCAATATTAATACAAAATCCAGACATGTTCGTGTGAAACCGAAAGCTCAGCTAGTATTTTATAATAAGGTAAATTTAATTTTGCATCTGCCATGTTTGTTTCAATGGTGACATAGAAACAAACATGGCAGATGCGATAGGTTGACTGAATGGTTGTCGGGTTGAAAATGTCTCAGGCATTAAGCCCGCCATTGTACAGTATTATTTTATTTGTGCAAACTTTTCGTTACTGCATTGGATGGCAATATTCATAACCTACTTTTTTACTATTTTATTGTTTTGGTCTTTTGCCACTTAAGCTTGTCATTTTAACAGTTTGAGAATGTTCTCTTATTGCACTCGTTATCGCGTTCTACCAAGGACTATGAATCTCATTTAACTGTATTTTTTTTTTATATTAATGTTTTAATTTTTAAACTAATATTTTTTTTTCTAATTTCGACTTAGTTTGTTGTGTTTTACTTAATGTTTTGTTCTTTGATTCCAATTATTTTTTTATGTAAGTGCTGTGTACGCCTGTAAGTGACTAATTCACCATACCTCAACGCTTATGTAATTTTTTATTGTTTTCATGTTTCTAGTGAATAGGTCGTTGGTGTATCTTTCAAATTTTTTTTTTTTTAATATGGAGGAAACGAGATATTAATTGTTTAGTGGTGTCACCATCGATGTGATTGTCTGCAACAACCAGTGATCGGATTCTGGCATGCGGGTGTTTTTATGATGTTATCAGAAGGATAGATATATATATTAATGAGGTCCCTTGACATGATATTTAGTGGATCATCTCTTTGTAAAACCTACTACCTAAGTTCACATTGTCCATCTTATCAGCCTATCGCAGTCCACTGCTAGACATCGGCCTCTCTCTGGCTGCGCCATAACACCGCCTTCGCCTACTGCATCAAGTCTGTCGCAGCCACCTTTTTAAGGTCGTTGGCCCATCTAGCTGGGGGGCGTCCCACACTACGCTAGCCGAGACGCGGTCTCATGTTCCCATTGTCGAAAGCAATAAATAAATTGAGTAATAACACGCCAAAATCCGACCACTTGCATTAAAAGAGTCAATCAATCATCGTAGGTGAGTTGCCATCTCGAAGACAAAGCTGAAACTATTCATGTGCCTGTATTTAACCATTTATTAAAATTGAACCCACCCGTGTCCTTTAACTGGAACACAGCTACGGTGTTCGAACGCTGGTTCTCGGAACGAGCTACTTCACATAGAAGTCTGCTGTTACTATTCTACCTAATGTTATCATCTTTTATTTTATGAGGGGTTAACGGAAGTAGATTTCGACATTTGAAACAGGTGCAGTGGTGACCCAGTAGATGCAGCAGTGACCCAGTAGGAACGGCCGCGACTTATGAGTTGTAGGTTGTAGGTTTGAACCCAGGCAGGGTCTTTACTGTGTGTAAATTATTTCATCACCACTGCTCTAAAAACGGTGAAAGAAAACATCGTGAGGAAACCGGCATGTCCTAGAAATAAAAATTCGAAGACAACAATCACTAACCCGCACTGGGCCCGCGTGATGGATTACGGCCCAAACCCTCTAACTAAGAGAAGTCCTGTATCCCAGTCTAAAGCTTTTGCTAATTTAAACAAACGAAAATTCTTTCTATTTTTGAAGACTTAATAATTGATGAAGAGGTTTGATTGAAAGACTGATTGAAATGATTTTTCCATCTATGAAAGTGATTTCCGTTTGGCTAGATAAAAGTTTACATTGCAGCTCTCCGGCTAGTTATAAATAAAACTGAAATTTTCATTTCTATAGAAAAAAATTGAAGCGATAGTAACTTTACACACCTTAAGCCTGAATTTTCAGAAGGGATAGGCAGGTGTATAGTCCTCCCACATTTTGCCTTTTCTATGCAATCAAATCAAAATAAAAAGTAATTTGTTCGAATATGGATGAATTACTTTTGGAAAATCAAAATTACATAAGACAGTCCCCCAAATCGCCCGCTCTTCACAGCTTCCTCGTGCTTAAGCTGGGAAGAAGAAGTGGCGCAGCAAACTCCCCAGCATCACAAATGGGCAAAAACTCAGACACAGATCTGCTACTTAAACAATTTTAGGGCCACATTGTTTCCGAAACGAACTCGCAGTCATTAGTTGCGCTTGTAATTTCGAGACCTTTGAGGCAATCTATCTGCGATCGTTGTAGTTTGAAGAAACGTGACAGTGATCCTGTAACGGCAAGGTGGTAAAGAAGTTCAAAGCTTGACGAATAATAGCTCAAGGCAAGGCAGCCTTTCCCTGTAATTTTCAGGCGGAGTTTGGAGAACTATGATCGTCACAGCAAACATATTTTTATTCGTATTTTTTTTTCAATATTTATGTGCACAAATAGAATACGTATAGAAAAACGACATACTTACTTAATAATCAGACAATACTGCGACTAAATATTGATACTATTGCACTCAATTCTAATGCTAAAATGTTGAAACTCCCTTTCTTAAACAAATTCAATTAAAGCGTGAGATTGGATTTATAAATAGCCTACAGTTACTCTGTACTTGAATTAAAATGCTAATTGAAGTCATGTTTAAGAAAAACTTTTTTGCCGACGCGCCAATACTTTTTCAAGTTTTTAATGCAACCATGCCGTTGTACAGAATAAAAAAATTACACAACGTGATTTCCTCTTTTGTTTTCAGAGACATCTGTGCGAAGAAATGTAAATCAATAAAATATGGTAACTGTTAATCTCAAGTTCTGCGTACTAAGTGTGATTAAAAAAGTAGGGTACAAAAATACAGAAAAGTTTCCAACTGAAGAACTTATATTATATACTATTGTTTACGAATTGCAAGAATATTTTGATTAAATAAGGTAGGTAAAAAACTATAAATTAACACTTACCGAACCCAAAAATTCAGGAACAAACCACTTTACAACAAATAAATTCACTAATTTGCTAACAAACGAAATAATCAATGGTAGTTTTTAAATTGTCACTTTCAAATCAACAGTGTATTCTTCTTTCGAATTTTCCCGCTCAGTTTTTTGTTTTCGCGCCCAGGCAACCGTTTCATTCAGCCGGCGATAGCGGACTGCCGAGAGTGTAAAAGCTCTCAATACACAAGAGCAATTGAAACCTTAAGTTAAGAGGGTTGTCGATTGCTGTGTGAATTTAGTATGAAGAATAAATTAATGTGTTTATATTCTTGTTCTTTTAAAAGTGAAAATCCGTAGACGTATTGTTTGTTCGGATTCAGAGTAGAAACACTTGATAACAAGTAAATAAGCTTTGTTTTCATTCATTTCGTCATTGTAATTTTAGCAATATGTATGTGCCCTTTGGATTGCCAAAAGGCACATACATATTGCCGAGGCTACTTACGGGAACCTTTTTGTTGGCTAATTGAAAATTCTGACAAGTTTTATTGGATCCATCCGTACTTCCAGCAGTGGACGTCTTTAACATGACCATGATTCCAGATGAGATTCGATTGAGTAAATAATAGATTGTTTGTCTAATATATTCATTTTTTGTTAGGTCCCTCATCTCAGGTACTTTGTTGGCGTGAATTTACAATGACTGTCTCAGAATCGCCTAATAATAAAATAACTCTCTTTATAAAGAGACACGTTCAAACAAATTAAAAATCTATTCTTATTTTGATCTAAACTCTATTACCAAGTTACTTAAAATAAGACGTCATCAGTAGTCCACTGCTGGAGATAGTCCTCCCCTAATGAGCGCCATAGCGCCCTGTCATCAGCTTGATGTAATTGTTTTAAAGTAATTTGTTCGAATTAGGTTGAACTAATACTTTTGGAAAATCAAAATTACATAAGACAGTCCCCCAAATCGCCCGCTCTTCACAGCTTCCTCGTGCTTAAGCTGGGAAGAAGAAGTGGCGCAGCAAACTCCCCAGCATCACAAATGGGCAAAAATGTGAGAAATTATTCTTTTTAAAATAAGATTATTATTACTATTACTTTTTAAAATAAGACGTACAAATTTTAATTGCAGTTTCTAACTAAACCATCAGTATGTATCCTAAAAGCTTTGTTAGGTAATAATAAATAAGTTTGAACACACGGAATAAAAAATGTAAAAAAAAAAAATTGAAATACTTTTTCATTTGGAAGTTCAGTTCAGTCCAATATGGCGCTTTTTTTAATAAGCGTTATACATATATTAGAAATCGCCTTTCAATCTAAAACCATTTCTTTTTGGTTGTCAGATGCTACGCCAATTACGAGTTTCTAAGTTCCAACGAATAATAAAGAACTCTATTTAAGAATTACCGCAATTGTTCTCTTATTCATGTATTTCTTTGCATTTTCAACGTTTTAAATTCGATCAAAGAGAGACAATTTCATTTAACTGGAATAAAATGATTCAAAAAAAAAAAAGTAATGTGGCCAGTTAGTGCAACTTAATATTTTTTAAGTAAACGCTTCGATGCGCGCATTGAGCGAGGGGAAAATCTTATGGGTGTGCTATTCTGTAACCATCTCACCGTGTAAACTTAGGTGAAGGGAGCGTGTAGTGAGCTATCAGTGCCACTGATGCTAGAGATTTACCAAGACGACATGACACTGACATCTCACTTCACTCAAGTCTTCACGGTGAGATTTATACCGAATTGACATGCTGTAGCTATGAGTATGACGTATTGCGCTTCGCCAGCAGATAGTTTAATGTTTTCACTTCTGTCGGCAATCCCCATGACTGCCTATGTTTAACACTTTCACTGACGTCACGGTCAGAGGAGTATTTTATTTCGGTTATTTGATATGACGCTACGCCCACAGGCGGTAAATTTTACATGCCGTGTAAATTTGCGTACATTACTAAGAAGTCATGTGATCCAATGCCGTATTGCACTAACTTAAATTTTACCTTGGATTGTTTTTTTTACGGCAGTCCGACCATAATTGAAATGTTATTATTTTGTATGATTTTTTTATTGCCATTTTAAGGTTGTCAACTTCATCCTAGTGTCAGTGAGAGTGTTTTTTTTAATGTCGCTATTACAGATCATTGTTCTAAATTGGATTCTCTCAAGCCTTGGAGGGCATATACATAAAAAACGTAGTCGTTGAGGCCATAGTCCCATGGACAAGCTATAGCCAACAAGCTATATACAAGCCATTTGTCCTGCTCAGAGAAGCACGTAACTAGTAAGACGCATTACGCACTAGACTCTATTAGAGGCAGGCATGAGCAGTAGTATTTTTATCCGACGAAAATACACGCGCTTGTTTTTATATACCAAGTGTACAAACACGTTGCGAATGTGTGCATAAGGGCAGGAGCTCTCGGTGCTGTCCGATATAATGGCAAAGTCACACATGTTATGTGCTGAAGCTACTCGTCTTCACGCGTACATTCACAGCCTATTTCAACACTTGGTTACCACAAGCAAAGCGCGCGTCGCTTCGTGACATAAAAATACTATCATTATAATCAGCCTATAATGTTCCCACTGCTGGAATACCTCCTCTCGGTGAGAGCGAGTGAGCAGTATTCCACCACGCGGGCCCAGTGCGGGTTGGTAGATGTCACAAGTTTTTGGCTTTTTGGTTTTAGGACATTGTAGGATTTTCAGCAAATAAAGAAGTATTTGATGGTAATTAGTTTTAATTGCAATATATACAATCGTGCATGAACAGCGCATAGAATGTAAGAAAAGTGCCTCCAATACAAGTGGCTTAGTGTGGTGACAACAAAATGAACTAATCTGGTTGCGTTCCAATTCCTTCACCCACCCCAGAACGCAATCCCATATTTGACATGCAATAGTAATGCTTATCTGCACTAGTGACTTTGGTAATAATATATCGGAGACATTTTCCTCACTCTTCACATAGAAAACTTTCAACTTTAAATGATCAACATGTTCCCTTAAAAATTACGTCTTATACCTATATGCTTGGACCTAGCCAAATAACAGTCATTAACGGTAAGCTTGATTGCACTTATGCTGTAAATGGCTAATGTGCTATCACGTTAAAGAAACTCTGTATAACTTGGTTAAAAACCTCGGTACTATTATTAACCTACCTGTGCCACCATACGAGGTCAAAAATGTATTTCGTTTGAAGACCAAGAAAGAGTCAATGGGTTCAATCATTGTTGAATTCTCATCCACATCAATGAAAGAACAATTCTTGCAATCTACTAAAAACTTCAACAAACAAAGTATAGAAAATCGTCTTAATACTACCCACTTGCAAGCTGCAGGACCTAAGAAACCAATCTACGTGTCGGAAACCTTAACTTCCACAGCAAAACGCCTGCACTATCTTGCCAGAGAGTTTATAAAAAGCAGTGAGTATCAACAATGTTGGACAGCAAACGGCAAAGTATACGTACGTGAAAAAGAAGGGCTACCCAGCCGGCTCATAAAATCCGAAGATGACCTGGCTAAACTACGTCAAGAGAAAACTCATTGACTAGTAAAAATCCTAACTTACCGTTCTATATTCTTTAAAACTGTCTTTCTCCACCATTGCTTGTGTTTTAGACTTATGTTAAGATTTTTTACTAACACACCTATTTGTATATACCTACATGTTTGCTCTATACATCTGTGTACAAATAACTGCACACTACAATTTTTGATATTGTCTATTCTAAATGTTATACCCAGAATAGTTCCCAACCTACTTTGCTACGTTTACATACAAAAATGTCTGCCCCATCTTTACACACACACAAACTACACACTTGTTTTATTATTAATGGTTGTTTCAATTGCACATAACAAATATGAATTAAGAGCCTGCGCATTAAGTTATGACCCTGCATCTCTATTTAATCACGTCCCATTTCCTAAGAGTAATGCTAGCATTTATCGCCCAAAACACAGAAGTACGCAAAAAATGCTAATATTGATAAAAATAATTATAATTCGATACTACACAAAATAATAATATAAATCACATAGATTCTGTCTCCGTGTCAGACTCATCTACCTGTGATTTAGATAACTGTATACCACCCAACCTCAATCCTAATCACACACTCAAAATCCTTAACCAAAATATAAGAAGTTTAACAAAAAATATGGCAGGGTTTCACACTGTTCTTGCCAGAACAAAGGTTGAATGGGACCTAATAACGTTAACCGAATGCTGGCTTCTTAATACTCACTACATCCCAGAACTCCATGGCTATAATTACTACAAAACTGTTAACAATCTTACACAGAATGAGGGTGTGGTTGTTTACGTACATAAAAATCTTAACGTGTCCGTGGAGGAACCATTGATTAATGATGCTAATTGTCTCCTTATTAAAATTGACACCAGCACTGTCCTTTTGGCTATCTATCGCCGGCCGGCCTTCAAAGATATTTCCAACTTTCTAAACTCACTTAACACGATCCTGTCCAGCATCACACATTATAAAAACATAATTATTACTGGTGATTTAAACATAAACATTAACGATCAATGTTTTGACTCAACCAAACATAGCTACCTCAATTTATTAGCTTCACATGGTCTACTGCCTGCACACACACTGCCCACGCGACTTCGTGCTTGCCTTGATCACTTTATTCTCAAAACTACTCTACCTGCATCAGCTCATGTCGCCCACTCCGCACTGACTGATCATGACACTACTTTATTATTCTTAGTGAAAAAAATGCCGAAAATTCCTACAAAAAAAACAGCTGTCCGAATCAACCACAATCTGCTAGATGCTGATTTAAAGAAAATTGACTTTGAACCAATTTATCGCACTGAAAATCCTCACACAGCTGCTAAGCTTTTGACCAGACTTATAACACAGGTGATTGATTCAAATACAAACATTGTTAAAATATCAAACCGGAAAAATATCCTTAAGCCTTGGCTCACACCGGGCCTTCTCCGATGTATCCGGCATAGAGACAACCTACACAAAAAAACAAAAAAGTCTCCAGACAACGAAATCTTAAGAACAACATTCACTAGATACAGAAACTACTGTAACAAGTTATTGAAGAAGACTAAACTAGAATTTGAGAAAAAAGAAATTAATAACGCAGGCAATAACACTAAACAAATCTGGGCAGCCATAAATGCAATATCCAATAGAACTCCTAAGAGAGACAGTACATCACACTTATTACATATGGCAGCTACTCCACAGCAATCCGTTAACTTGGCCAACAAATTCTTTGCGGAAGTTGGAAAAAATCTCGCAGAACAAAAAGTTTCTAGGTCAACTAATGAAACATCCCAGACTGTCAGCAGCGGCTTCTTACATTCTATGTCAATATTACCAACGGACGAAAATGAAGTTTCTAATTTGATAACATCCCTTCGTAACGACTGTGCTGTGGGATGGGATAGAATTTCTAATGGCCTTATAAAAAAACACATGGCTATAATTGTACCTCCACTTACATACATCTGCAACCTCGCACTCAAATCAGGTCAATTTCCCGAACCATTTAAAAAATCGATTATACATCCTATCTTTAAGGGTGGAGACAGAAGCAGTGTCAACAACTACAGGCCTATTGCTGTGCTTCCTGCCCTATCCAAAATACTTGAGAAGATCTTGAACAATAGGCTCGTTGACTACTTAGAAAAGTTTAACATATTGTCACCCTCTCAATATGGTTTTCGAGCTGGCAAATCAACATCTGATGCGGTTCATGATCTGACTAACTATGTAGTCACAAACATGGATGGGGGGCAGAAGGTCCTAGGTATCTTTTTAGACCTTGCCAAAGCTTTTGACACTGTTTCTGTACCCATTCTTATTCACAAAATGGAAAGAATAGGCATAAGGGGGACCCAACTGAAACTTTTTGAGAGCTACCTGAGTGAACGTACTCAGTCCGTTAAGATCGATGACATCACCAGCGAGGAGCGCACTGTCACCTATGGTGTGCCACAAGGTAGCGTACTCGGTCCGACTCTCTTTCTTATTTACATTAACGAGTTGGGTTTGCTCACCATCCCCATGGGTAAAATTATAACATTTGCCGATGACACTGCCCTTCTCTTCAGCGCCAACACATGGCATGAAGCTTACGCGCATGCTCAGACAGGCTTTGACGCTGTAATGAGTTGGTTACAAAGTAATTTTCTGACACTAAACGCGGATAAAACAAAGTATATTGCCTTTTCTCTTAAGTCCTACACGCACTCAACTCAAACGACTCCATCTTATTCTATAATTGCCCACTCCTGCTCTTACCAACTCTGCTCCCGCGTTGACAACACATGTGACTGCACCCGCCTACAAAAAGCAAATAGTGTGAAGTACCTAGGAATTATATTGGATTGCCACTTGAGATTTCATGAACACATCAACACTCTCAGCAATAGGTTGCGTAAGCTAATATTTATCTTTAAAACCCTACGACATGTCGCTGATGTCAAGCTGATGAAATCAATCTACTTTGCCCTCGCCCAGTCCCTTATAACCTACTGTATAACGTCTTGGGGTGGTGCACCCAAATCCACAATCATACAATTGGAGAGAGCGCAGAGAGCCATTTTAAAGGTTTTTTCTTTTCTACCTTTTCGATATCCCACAGAGCTCTTATATAAAGAGACTAAAGTCCTAACTGTACGTCAGCTGTTTGTTCTACAGACAGCCCTAAAACAGCATGGCCTCCTTACCTTCAACTCCTCACTGATACGAAGTAAAAGACGTTTTGACCCAGTCGTTCGCCATGGTAAACGACTTACTACTATGTTCTCCAAACGTTTCTTCTGTTACCTTGGTCGTTTTCTTTACAATAAAATAAATAGGACGCTCTTGATTTTTGAACTCACCAAAATGAAGTGTAAAACAAGGGTTAGGAGCTGGCTCCAGGGTTTAAGTTATGAAGCTACGGAAAAACTGCTAGCCGCCCCGGTATAACTCACGTAACTACAATTTATATATATGTTTTTATTTTTTGTTAAATCGCATGTGGGTAGTAGTTTGATAACAATTAGAAATAAAAATGAGTAAGTGGTTACCATATTTATACACAAAACCATTGTGTTTTTAGCCTTTAACCTTTCCTTCCCAAATTCCTTACACTCGCCCACTCACAAACACACTCACACGCACTCAAACACACACACACTCAAATACTAATCCTAGAATAAGTAACAATCAATAGTGTAACCTTTTTTCTGGTTTTATTTAACTTTCCGCATTTGTGTTCGAGTGCATAATCCGATTTAAATGTAACTGCTTCTGAAAGGGTGGAGACCTGGTGTCCTGAAATACAGGCATTACGCCTAGCTTAGGCACCAGTCTCCCACAGTATAATTAAAACTATTATGTATTGTTTTTGATCATTTGTAAATGTACTTATGTATTGTGGTGAGAAATAAAACTTACTTACTTACTTACTTACGTTGTCCACCAAGTTCTCCCTACAGTTGCTGCAGCCATAGTGCCAGCTGCAAACAGAAGACAGCAAATGGCTTGCTGATAAGGGCAGTCATATGAGTCCTTTTCCAAGTTATTGAATTTCATTCCAACTACCATAGGTGTTTAAGCAGTTTTACAATCTGTCATGTTGAACCTTGACAACACTTCCCTTAAGTATTTCTCCTGATCTAGCATGATAGTGTCTTTACCTCTAGTTATATTCAAGCCCACGCATTGTTTGACCAAGGTCCTTCATCTTTATTTTTTTGCATAACTTCTCCTTCAAATCTTTGGTATATTCTAATTGAGAGCTAAATATAATTAAGTCATCAACCCACACCGGTCTTTGATTGCTCAATTCCCAGTTCCTTTAGAACTTTACGTAATTTGATATTCAAGAATAAACTTCTTGATAATCTATGCCCCTCTTTGGTTCATACCTTTGATGGCAAGTCTTGCTTTGAATCTTATAATATTTCCATGCTGGTCGGTCTTCGTCTTAAATATCCATTTGTTTGGCAATGCTTTTTTGGCAGCAGGTGAGTCATCAAGCTGCCATGTTTCAGTTTCTATCAAAGAATTGTATTCCTCGTCCATTGCTTTTTCCATTCGTCGGAGTTTGGGGATGATAAAGCTTCCTGTATATTCTGTGGGTCTGTGGGTTTGTGAGTTTTGTTACGAGGCCTGAGGGTCACGTTGCTGGACTGTTGGTCTCGCTGTATCAAGTGTCTCGGAGGCTGGTAAGTGTCATCCAAATCAGCTGAATCAGTTTCATACTCGCTTGAATTTCATTTGATTCTTGAGACGTAGCCGACTTAGGGGTACTGACAGGATCCCTTGGTTGTTCTGTGCTACTATGACTTTCCACTGGTTCATCAGCTCCTGGGGTGAACTGAAATCGAACATTCATTAAAGTCATTGACACTTTCAAAGAAAATAACATCTCTGCCTTTTGTGACCTTCAAGTCATAGGATGGGATTCATAACTAGGTAACCCTTTATGTTCTCACAATAACCAACAAAGTCCATTTCTACTGACTTCTTGTCCCATTTTGCTCATTTGTTTTTAGGCACATGAGAAAGAGTATTTGGTTGAAAGGTAATGCCTTTGAACCAAATACTCTTACATGACTTAGCTTGGGTTCCTTTCCTGTCCACATTTGAAATGGTGTAGTATTTTCTAGTACTTGTAACGAGTTTTTATACCGTTACATGTCTTTGATAATTATAGTCGATTTCGGAACGACTTCTAGTTGTAATTTGACAAGTGACTTTTGCTATCTTTGTTCGTGGAGGTGACAGGTCTCCTAAATTTCCTGATGGAATCATAATTAATCTGGTAAATTTTGGCTTATAAATGCCATAATCCTAAATCAAAGGACCCGTGGAATGGTTCACGAGTAAATTTCTATCGGATTTTTGAATCCCTCGTTCGCCTCCCTACGGTGCTTTTGTTACATCTATCTTCACGGTACACCGAGGGAGACGCGAGTTTTGCATCCCTGGAATAAGCGCCTACAATTGTGAGTGTTTATGACAGCTGCGCGCACAGATTATCAAAGGCTAACGGCGCGTGAGCATTCGATGCCCGGAATGTTACCATTTTACAAAAATTGTTTGTTGTACTTATTTTGTTGAACACTTATCTAGTTTTTATGTGTATGTATTTTAGTTTTAATCTTAGCGATTGCTGCACCGGGCGACGTCATTCAACGCCGGCTGTCGCTGAAAACCAGCGCTGGGGCTCTGTCTCGGATAGGGTCGTAGCATTAAGCTGAGCGATGGCCGTTTTGCATGGATGTGACGCATATATTCCCCCAACTTGTTATTTTTGGTGTTTGTGTTCAATCACTGCGTCATGTTTACCGCAAATAAACGTTTTTTTTTCTTTCTTTTCTTTCTTCTTTACATCTACCGAGGAATTTCTACTGGCCTTCCACGGGGCTGATCACCTGAGAGGTACCACCTTCCGGCTCTCGGGGTCACCTTCAAGTTTCTTTTTTTATTATTTTTTATCATACCAAAACAGCCTTCAGCTGCTAATTTAAAAATACTGAAAAGGTGCAATGATGAAATAACATTAACTAAAATTTATAATAGTTTAATTGGATTCAATAAGCTAAAAGTAGACAATAAACTGGGAACGTTCAAGGTAGTGAGACTTTTAATCACCGTTGACATCCACAGGCTCCCATCCTAAGATTAATTGTTCAATCTCTCCAATTTTATCTGGCTATCCATTAATAGTGTGTCGCTCCACGGCGCCCGAAATTTCATTTCTTTTATCAACATATGTTTTTTAGGAGATCACACACACTCAGAAACACACGTATTTTCTATTTTTTATACTACAATTGATTCCAACAAGGGATTTCCCCTTTTTTATATTACATACTCTAGTTGATGATCTATTGACTAAGTATGCAGCTGTGGCAACAGCTTCAGCCCATAAAGATTTATCTAATTTAGCATAAAAAATCATACACCTCGCCTTTTCCACTAGTGTTCTATTCATTCTCTCGGCTAGTCCATTTTGTTGAGGGCTATACGGAGCCGAGGTCTGATGTGTGATTCCACAGTTTGTCAAGCATTTCTCAAAATTCAAGTTACAATACTCTTTACCATTATCAGTTCTTATGACTTTAACTTTTTGATTCAGTTGATTCTCCACTTTATTATATCCAGAACATTTTTACTATCTTTCAAAAAATAAATGTGAACCATCCTAGAGTAGTCGTCAATGAAAGAAACAAAATATCTCATACCTCTATAAGACAGGTTTGCCATTGGCCCACACAAGTCAGAAGGCCTTGAAGCTCTAGACCCTGTATGCTTAAACGGCATTCTTGTCTGCTTCCCTTCGAGACAAGTGGAACATTGCTTATCGGTCTGCAGACCGTGTGTTGATAACACACGGTCTGCAGACCGATAAGCAATGTTCCCCCCCTTTCAGCACCTGACCCCTTCAGCACAGTCTGGCAATTTCTTGAGAGCTGAAACATTAAGACGAGCCATCCAGAGATGCCATAAATTAATATCATTTTGATTTACCTTGTTTGACACCAGGTGGGCACTTTCTTTGTTGCCAATATCGGTATCCAGAATATATCTTATTTATCAAAGTAGCAGAACATAACAATTTACCTGCAGTATCTTCTACATTGCAGCCTTTCTCATTAAAGGACACTCTGTACTCATGCTTTGTGATCATACTGACTGAAAATAAATTGACTGCAAGTCCCGGTAAGTATAGGACATTCCTTACTTTTATTTTATCTTGCTGTGAAATATTAATACTGATATCTCCAACACACTCTACGTACAATGGCTCCCTATTTGCCACTGTTATTGTCTTCACTGATGGCTAACGAACGTTGCACAGCCATTCTTTATTACTGCACATATGCATGGAAGCGCCGGAGTCAACGTACCATTTTTCAATATTCTTTATTGAGAAAGCTGAAAAAGTTAGAAAAGCTACAATGAAACCATCTTCCTTTCTATCTTTGTTTTGTGTTTTCTTTGGCCTTTTGCAAAACTTCGCAAAATGACCATAACCATTGCAGTTGTAGAATCTGTTGCCTTTCATTTTCTCTGCTGAGGACTGTGACTTGTTGCTTTCATTCCTTTTCGTCGGATTAGAATAAAGGGCATTGTTTAAATTTTCGGCAACAATTTTCAAACCTGAATTTTCTAACCCCATAATCATTGGGCTTATACACATCGGATAGACCAGCCAACATATGAGTCCTAAGCCACTCGTCATTCACTTCAAAGCCAATGTTTCTAAGTTTGAGTGCAGCATTCATAATCATGATAATATAATGTTCTATGTTTTTGCTTGATTCAAGAGAAGTATTGATCAATTCCTTCAACAAACTTACTCTTCTTGTTAACCCATTGTCATCAAATGCTTTATGCAAATTGTCCCATACTTCTCTAGCGGTATTACACTCCTGAACATGGATAAAATTTTGAGTGTAATTCACATCACGCACATCCTTCGCAGGGTCCACTGTTCTTTTACCCGGTTCTATGCAACTCCACAAATCTTCGTGCTCCAAATAAGTTTTTACACTGAATTTCCACGTAGAAAAATTATCTCGGCTATTCAACTTATAGATATTAAACATACTTGAACACAACCTGATTGTATTCTTGCACGTTGCACTTAACCTCAAATGCACGTCGCCGGTTTCTGCTGTTTTATTTGTAACTACGCTCTGCTACCATGTAGGATTTTAAGCAAATAAAGAAGTACTTTGATAGTATTTAGTTTTAATTGCAACATATCCAATCGTACGTGAACAGCGCATATAGTGTAAGGGAAGTAGCTCCAATAGACAGGTGACAACAAAAATAACTAATCTGGTTGTGTTCCAATTCTTTCAGACATCCCGGTTTCCTCACGATGTTTTCCTTCACCGTTTTGAGAGCAGTGGTGATGAAATAATTTACACAAAGTTAAGACGACCTAAATTTTGTAAGTATTACAAACTAAAAAACACCTACAAGTAAATACGCAGCTGAGACAATAAGTGGGTCGTCATATAATAAATTTCTTATTTCTCCATATTTCTTTATTAGTTTTCTATAAATAAATAAGGAGAAATAAAATACAGACATGACAGAATATAACGAATCGAATTTACTCCCAAGGTGCGTATAAAGATTTTTCACATCAAAAAGAAAATCATTCGTATTTTGAAAATTGTCAACTTGTCAGTGTCGGCGCATCACATTATGTACGTCTCAGGTCCATATTAATATTGTGTCTCAGGGTACCAAAGCCGGTAGACGACGGACGCTGCCCACCCAGCACCTCATTAGGCTCACGGACGTCATTACTTTATTCTATTTTCTATATACGTTGATTATTGTTATTTATGGTATTAAACCAAAGTCAAAGTATTTATATAATAGCACTTTTGAACGTCAACATGAACATTACAATACACACATCAACAAAATCTAGGGATATTTTATATTTAATCAATTATCTATTAATCTATGAAGAATTTTCTGATATATACTAAATGGAAGAATGATAGATTATTTTAAGGTATTTAATAATAAAATAAAACAATTTCGTGATTCTTTTGTTTAAAATAAAAATTTATATTTTTAAAATCGCCGTAGAAAATTAGTTTGATAAAAATCTTCTTTTCTTCTTATAAAACTATTAATTGTAATTAAAATTGTAAAACTCTTATAAAATCTAATTATTAATAATCAGTGTTGCCACCTCTTAAATTAATTACACATCGACATCGATTGTTCATACTTAAAATTAAATTGTCAATGTCTTGCTGCGTTATGAGATCCCATGTTCTTTGCAAGTGTTCGTAAAGTTGTTGTTCCGTCGTCAAATTTGGCGGGAAATCTCTCAATGCTTTTCGTTGTAACATGTCCCAGTCATGCTCGATAGGATTTAAGTCGGACAACTGGGCCAATCCAAAACTTGAATATTGTGGTCTCGGAGAGCGGCCGACACGAGACGCGCCGTATGGGAAGGAGCATTATCGTGCATGAGTAGAAATTCCTAACAGGCTCTACTACCTCCTCATGGTATTTTTGTGCAGTCATATTGCCTTGGATCCAAACGAGCTGGGTTCGTCCGCCAAAACGAATTCCTGCCCACACCATGACTGTCCCGCCTTGGTATGAGTGGACCTCCTGAGGGTGCCGTAGACGGCTAACTCTCCCTGGAGATCTCCAAACGTGTGTTCTTCGTGAATCCGGATGAAACCCAAACCGGGACTCATCGGTGAACAGCACCAAAGACCATTGTTCGTCACTCCATGGTAAATGCTCCCGAGCCCACGAAAGCCGCCGACCGCGATTGCCACGTCGCAATGCTGGAACACGGAGTGGTCTTCGAGCATGAAGACCACCTTCATGCAGCCTCCTTCGCACGGTTTGGTCGCTTACCAGCAGCTGATGGTCCTCCTGGAGCCTTTGTACTAGTTGCATCGCTGTGATATTGGGTTGTCTTCTGGCGGTCATTTGGAGATATCGATCCTGTCTCTGCGTAGTCACACGATATCTACCAGTGTGTCGTTCAGTCACATCCCCAGAACTGCGATAACGTGACCACAACCTTGATATCACGTTTTGGCTGGTATATAGGGCCTCAGCAACGATGCGTTGAATAGCACCATTTTCTAAGATACCCACGGCTCGTAACATTTCATCTCGACTCAAATGACGACGCGACATGACTCTTAAAGCTCACACGACATGGTAAATTAAAAAAGAAAATCAATCTAATCCCTTTTCATAAATTAATATTAATAAAACAATTTTAACTTTTCTTAGCATAACGAATTACTAACAATAATTAGCCGCCGTAATTGGTTGTTTCTTTTGTTTTATTATTTCCATTTTTAGAGAATATAATAAATGAGGTTTCAATCTGTATATGAACTTTGTATAGAAACTAAACAGATTTTAAACTATATGTGACCTCTGAGTTTGTTTCGGCGTTTCTTCTCAGAGTAGTCAGTTAGGAAATGGCGATCTCACCTAGTTTTTAAAATATGATTGACGTGTAAAAGTGTTTGTACAAACCTATTTGCAGAAAATAAAATCATTTATCATTATTATCATATAGATTCGTAAATAATTTAGGATTAAGGTATCCCTAGATACTGTTGATGTGTGTAGAATTGATTCTACTTGCCCCTTCCAAAAGGAAGTTTCCTCACGATGTTTTCCTTCACCGTTTTGAGAGCAGTGGTGATGAAATAATTTACACAAAGTTAAGACGACCTAAATTTTGTAAGTATTACAAACTAAAAAACACCTACAAGTAAATACGCAGCTGAGACAATAAGTGGGTCGTCATATAATAAATTTCTTATTTCTCCATATTTCTTTATTAGTTTTCTATAAATAAATAAGGAGAAATAAAATACAGACATGACAGAATATAACGAATCGAATTTACTCCCAAGGTGCGTATAAAGATTTTTCACATCAAAAAGAAAATCATTCGTATTTTGAAAATTGTCAACTTGTCAGTGTCGGCGCATCACATTATGTACGTCTCAGGTCCATATTAATATTGTGTCTCAGGGTACCAAAGCCGGTAGACGACGGACGCTGCCCACCCAGCACCTCATTAGGCTCACGGACGTCATTACTTTATTCTATTTTCTATATACGTTGATTATTGTTATTTATGGTATTAAACCAAAGTCAAAGTATTTATATAATAGCACTTTTGAACGTCAACATGAACATTACAATACACACATCAACAAAATCTAGGGATATTTTATATTTAATCAATTATCTATTAATCTATGAAGAATTTTCTGATATATACTAAATGGAAGAATGATAGATTATTTTAAGGTATTTAATAATAAAATAAAACAATTTCGTGATTCTTTTGTTTAAAATAAAAATTTATATTTTTAAAATCGCCGTAGAAAATTAGTTTGATAAAAATCTTCTTTTCTTCTTATAAAACTATTAATTGTAATTAAAATTGTAAAACTCTTATAAAATCTAATTATTAATAATCAGTGTTGCCACCTCTTAAATTAATTACACATCGACATCGATTGTTCATACTTAAAATTAAATTGTCAATGTCTTGCTGCGTTATGAGATCCCATGTTCTTTGCAAGTGTTCGTAAAGTTGTTGTTCCGTCGTCAAATTTGGCGGGAAATCTCTCAATGCTTTTCGTTGTAACATGTCCCAGTCATGCTCGATAGGATTTAAGTCGGACAACTGGGCCAATCCAAAACTTGAATATTGTGGTCTCGGAGAGCGGCCGACACGAGACGCGCCGTATGGGAAGGAGCATTATCGTGCATGAGTAGAAATTCCTAACAGGCTCTACTACCTCCTCATGGTATTTTTGTGCAGTCATATTGCCTTGGATCCAAACGAGCTGGGTTCGTCCGCCAAAACGAATTCCTGCCCACACCATGACTGTCCCGCCTTGGTATGAGTGGACCTCCTGAGGGTGCCGTAGACGGCTAACTCTCCCTGGAGATCTCCAAACGTGTGTTCTTCGTGAATCCGGATGAAACCCAAACCGGGACTCATCGGTGAACAGCACCAAAGACCATTGTTCGTCACTCCATGGTAAATGCTCCCGAGCCCACGAAAGCCGCCGACCGCGATTGCCACGTCGCAATGCTGGAACACGGAGTGGTCTTCGAGCATGAAGACCACCTTCATGCAGCCTCCTTCGCACGGTTTGGTCGCTTACCAGCAGCTGATGGTCCTCCTGGAGCCTTTGTACTAGTTGCATCGCTGTGATATTGGGTTGTCTTCTGGCGGTCATTTGGAGATATCGATCCTGTCTCTGCGTAGTCACACGATATCTACCAGTGTGTCGTTCAGTCACATCCCCAGAACTGCGATAACGTGACCACAACCTTGATATCACGTTTTGGCTGGTATATAGGGCCTCAGCAACGATGCGTTGAATAGCACCATTTTCTAAGATACCCACGGCTCGTAACATTTCATCTCGACTCAAATGACGACGCGACATGACTCTTAAAGCTCACACGACATGGTAAATTAAAAAAGAAAATCAATCTAATCCCTTTTCATAAATTAATATTAATAAAACAATTTTAACTTTTCTTAGCATAACGAATTACTAACAATAATTAGCCGCCGTAATTGGTTGTTTCTTTTGTTTTATTATTTCCATTTTTAGAGAATATAATAAATGAGGTTTCAATCTGTATATGAACTTTGTATAGAAACTAAACAGATTTTAAACTATATGTGACCTCTGAGTTTGTTTCGGCGTTTCTTCTCAGAGTAGTCAGTTAGGAAATGGCGATCTCACCTAGTTTTTAAAATATGATTGACGTGTAAAAGTGTTTGTACAAACCTATTTGCAGAAAATAAAATCATTTATCATTATTATCATATAGATTCGTAAATAATTTAGGATTAAGGTATCCCTAGATACTGTTGATGTGTGTAGAATTGATTCTACTTGCCCCTTCCAAAAGGAAGTTTCGTATGGAGAAGAATGGGCAAGAAACTCCAGGTTTACTCTTTTTAGAAAATTATAATATTTTGTTAGCTGCAACTTCAAACGAGAGGGAGCTACGAGTGGCCAGCCCTATTTAAGCCAACGGAAACCAGCGCGCATCCTCTCCCTTGCTCGAGCCAGCCCGCGCCGCTGAGCCTGTAGCTTTAAATTCGTCCCTAAATAATATCATTCCTGATCCAGCTTGTCATTTGCTGCCCTCTTCCAGCGACGCCCTAAGCCGAGGTTCGTACCCCACAGGGGGTGCCCTTAGCGTGTAGTCGCTTAGTTTTTAGTTAGTATTTAAGTTTAAGTCCTGGCTGGAGGCCTTAATTTATTAGGGAATCCACAGGCAAGTCCGTCTAAGCAGACGACAACCTCATAGGTTGACCTGCGAGATGCCATTTATAAAAAAAAAAAAAAAAAAAAAAAAAGCGCGCATCCTCGACTCGACGCTCGACTCTCGCCGCGGACGGACGTGTTTGTGCGCTCTCCCGCTCCAGTGTTTTGTTTCCTGTTCCTACTCGTCGCAACCACGTGACGTCATCATAGTCGCCCCGACTACTCCGATTAAAATAAAATCAAGCAATTGATTTTATTTTTAATCAATTAAAAAGTGCCTTTTTCAAGGCAAATCTCGTTTCTCTATCAGACGTTTTGTGAGTAGCTTCACTAGGCCCCTTCTGGGTAAAACCACAGTTTCGTGGTCCTCGGTTGAAACCTTACGGTGTCAACGAAGCCGAGTGGGGTGTTGACCCAATTCACACCCGCCGAACCCCTTCAGGGCGAGGCAGTTAGTTGGACGGGTCCCAGATAACCGGCCTTGGGGGATCTCCTAGTCGGCTCTGGTGACAGTTTTGCTTTCCAGCTACTCACCTAGTGTCTTTAGGGTGTGTCTACACCCTTCGCGCTAGACTGGTCAGGGCCCCGTTCGCACAATAAGACTGGCGACGGGTATACAAGCTTAGGGCTCACCATTAGGTACATACCTCCCTGTCTGCACCCGACAGGGAGGGAACTCATCCCCGGGCCAATCCACCCGGGGAGTTAGGTATAGGGTTAATAGGCTCTAAGTGGAAACTTAATTTCCACCATTCCCTCCCTTAGGCCTTCCCCCCACTCCGACCATGGAGGACGCCCTTATAGTGGCGTTCTTCAAGGAGGTCCTATTTAAGGACCCCGACTTCCTCGCCAAGTATGGCGCTAAATTCGCTGCACTGCAGCAGTCCGTCCCCGGTCCCTCTGACCTAGTAGGCACCGACAGCTCGGACATCGCCACGTTTAGCGATGCCCTCGAACCCTCTCCGTCGCAACTTTCAGGTTGCTCGCCGCCGGCTGTCCACATGGACACTAGCGAGCCTTCCCCTCGCCCGACCTCGCCGTACTTAATATCGAGCGACGACCAGAGCTCCTCCCGCTCTTCCGACGAAGGCGTCTTTAAGACGGTCGGCTCCAAAAAAAGGAGCCTCAAACCGAGTCCTGACACAAGGACAAAGAAGCCGGCTATCGAAGCCACCTCCGCCCCCGTGGCTCCATCCGCCACCGCCCCCGCTCAGGCCGCCTCGGCCTCAACCTCTTCCCTCAGCCACAGTGCTGCCAAGCCCGCTGCCCAGCCTTCTGCGGCAAAGAAAATCGCCCCCCCTCCCCCTGTGTACATCCAGGACAAGGGGAAGTGGACAGACGTGTCCAAATGGTGCACCGACCTGCGTATAGGCTACACCAGCGCGAAATCTACCCAACAGGGTATTAAGGTAACCGTCCCGACGTCAAACGACTACAGAGAGCTCACAAAGACTCTCCGTCTTAGAGGTGTGTCCTTCCACACCTACGCCCTCCCCGAAGACCGTCAAGTCCGCGTCGTGATCCGTAGGATCCCGAAGGAAATACCCGCGGAAGATATAAAAGCCGACCTTCTGTCGCAAAACGTCCCCGTTGCGGAAGTCCACCGCATGCACCGCGCCCGAGGCAGGGTACCGTTCGACATGGTCCTCGTCGTCTGCCCTCCTACTGAGGGTCACCACCCTATCTTCAACGTCCGTTCAGTCTGCAACCTCACCGGCTTGCAGATCGAGAAGCCTTTTAAGACCGGTGTCATAGGGCAGTGCCACCGCTGCCAACTTTATGGACATTCGCAGATGCACTGCCACGCGAAACCCAGGTGCGTCAAGTGCCTGGGCGATCACGGCACTGCTGACTGCAGTCGTCCTAAGGACCGCACCTTATGCACAGAGCCGCCTAGCTGTGTGCTATGCGGTGACTCAGGCCACCCGGCCAATTATCGTGGGTGCCCCAAGGCCCCTAAAACATCATCTCCCAAGCTGACGAAGCGTGCAGACGCCCGTCAGCAAAGGGAAAGCCCCCGCTACGCCCACGCGTGGCCTACCACGCATCAGGAGCGTCTCAGTCCTCAGAGGCCCTCGCCCTGGAACTACTTCCACCATCAGCAGGCTTTTCCAGCCTTAGCTCCTAGACCCGTTCCTGCGGCCATCCCTCCACTTATGGACCCCCGCATCCGCGTCAACGCGCCTCCAGGCATTCCTGTGCCACTAAACAAAGCCGCTCCGGCCGCGTCAGCTCCGCCCGCAGCCACCCGGGTGGTCGGTCAGAACCCGATGGACGCCTTCAATGTCATATCTAGTACATTCACGGCCTTCCTTACCCCTCGTGCCAGGAAAATGGCAAGTGAAATTGTTGCCGCCAGAAATGCCGGCAACATTTATATGATCCAAAATATATACAATGCGTACCCGGACATTACGCAAGCCCTGATGTCCTTCAACAACCAACCCAACCCTAATCATGGATAAAGGAATCCTCGCGCGAACCAAACCCCGATCCCTAAAGTTAGGTTATTTCAATGCCAATGGCATCCTGCGACAACGCGCTGAAATCAGCGAGTTCCTCCGCGACCATCACATCGACATCCTCCTTGTTCAGGAAACGTTCCTTAAACCGAGTTACCGAAATCCGTCAATTGCAAACTATCGTACAGTTCGCAATGACAGGACGCGTTGCCATAAGGGCGGTACCCTTATCTATTACAAAAAGGAGCTATACTGCATTTCCATAGACCCTCCCACACTCTCACGATTAGAAGTGTCTTGCTGCCGGCTTGGTATGACAGGTCATCAACCGATCACCATAGTTTCGGCCTACCTCCCCCCCATTAACACTTCGGAGAACTTCCAACTCCTTACTGAAGATCTTTCTGTCCTTTTTAGCCTGAGTGACTCCGTTATCATAGCGGGTGATCTCAACGCCAAACATCCCTCCTGGAATAGCACCAGGACCTCTTCCAGAGGGAGACACTTGTTCAACCTCTCCTCCTCTCAGAATTTCGATGTCATCGCGCCGATGACTCCCACTCATTTTCCCCCCGATCCCAATCACACCGCCGATGTACTCGACGTGGCGCTCCTACAGAACGTCAACCTACGGTTGGACTCTATAGAAGTGGTACAAGAGCTCGCTTCCGATCACCGTCCAGTAGTCATGAAACTGGTCCCCTGCATAGGTCTGCCCGACTCCACCCAACCCCTTCCCAACAAAGTGGTAACGGACTGGAGGAGAGTAAGCGATCGCTTAAAATCCACCACGTCCCCCCACTTGGACCCAATCCCCGACCATTTTGACTCTATCGCTGACACGACGGCCGCGATCGACTCATTCACAGCTCACGTACAATCAGTCCTGAACGATTGTTCAAGGGAAATTCCAGCGACGGATGACCGTCGCTGGAAGTTGCCGGACGATGTACGCGAACTGTTGAATGAGAAGAACGCGGCTGTCCGTGCCTACAGCAACTTCCCCTGCGACGCGAACAAAGCCCATATGCGTTACTTACAGCGTACTGTAAGAACACGCATAGAGGAGCTGCGTACCGCCGGCTGGGACAAGATGTTGAGCGAACTAGAGCCCACCCACCTAGCCTTCTGGCAACTCCAGAGGAAGCTCAGATCCGGAGAAATAGTCTCCATGCCCCCCCTGATCCGTCCCGACAAGACCATCGCCTTCGATGATGTCGACAAGGCTGAGCTTCTAGCCGACACTCTAGAAGTCCAATGCTCGCCTAGCTCTCAACCAGTAGACCAAGCTCACCTCACTGAGGTCGACGCTGAAGTCGAACATAGAGCCTCCCTCCCTCCCGTCGAAGACCCAGAGTATCCACTGCCCCCAGTCACGCCCGACGAAGTGCACGACCTCATCAAAGGTCTTAAGGCTCGTAAAGCCCCCGGCTCAGATGGAATCACCAATAGGGTATTCCAACTTTTCCCTGCCCACCTGATAATGCTACTGACCACCATCTTCAATGGTGCTCTGAGCAACAACATCTTCCCACAGGCATTCAAAGAAGCCACCGTCATCGGTATCCCGAAGCTCGGCAAGCCAAAGTCAGAGCCTAGTAGTTACCGCCCCATCAGTCTGCTCAATGTCCTCGGCAAAATCTATGAGAGGCTTATTTATAAGCGCCTCAGAGACTACGCCGAGACAAAGGGCCTCATCCCCAACGAACAGTTTGGTTTTAGAACCCAACACTCGTGCGTACAACAGGTCCACCGTATAGTCGAACACATCAACTTCGGTTTCCAACGAGGTTTGATGACCGGTGCTGTTTTCTTCGACATAGCGAAAGCGTTCGACAAAGTCTGGCACAACGGCTTATTATATAAGCTGTACCAACTCGGTGTGCCAGATCGTCTCGTGCTCATCTTACGGGACTTTTTGTCGAATCGCACCTTCCGTTATCGCATCGAAGGAGCGCTATCCTTCCCCCACCCTATTCGCGCAGGAGTCCCTCAGGGCTCTGTGATCTCTCCCCTAGCATTCACGCTATTCACCAGCGATATGCCCAAGTGCAGCAAGGCACAGCTGGCTCTGTTCGCAGACGACACGGCCATTTACTACACCGGCCGCGATCCAGACTCGATATCTCGCATTCTCCAAACCCAAGTCAACAAGCTTGGCGCCTGGTTTAGGAAATGGAGAATCGAAGTAAATCCCGACAAAAGTCAAGCGGTTCTATTCTCGAAGCCGCGTCATACCCCCTGCCCCCCTCGACCGATCACCATGTTCGGCAAGCCGATCCCTTGGGAGAAGCGAGCCAAATATCTTGGTGTAGTTCTCGACGAACACCTTTCGTTTTCAGAGCACATTAAGGCGGCTCGTTCGCGCGCCGCCTTCGCTCTAGGTAGACTCCACTTCGTCCTCAACGCACGTAGCAAATTGTCACTTAAGTGCAAATTGCGTATCTACACAGCGTGCATCCGTCCGATCATGACCTATGCCAGTGCAGTCTTCGCACACGCCAAGCCCGTTCGCTTCCATAGAATGCAGACCCTCCAGAACAAGTTCCTCCGTAGGATAACAGGCTCCCCCTGGTACGTTCGCAACGAAATCCTCCATGTAGACCTCAGGATTCCCACTATCCGTCAGTTCATGAAACGCATTTCAAAGCGTTTCTTCGAGACCGCCGCGAATCACCGCAACCCTCTGGTTGTGAAAGCCGCTAGTTATATTCCCTCCTCCATTAGCCAAGTCCGCCGTCCCAAGCATGTCCTCACCGATCCCGATGACCACATAACTCTCATTCAGGAGAGCAGTAGGGCCACCAGTACAGTGCACAAACACAGACCGACATTCCGACCTCGCCGCCGAGGTTCCTCGCGAAGATCCCGACGTAATTGTCCCCCCCGACCCTTGCTCGACGAAGTGCCAGCCCGCGCCGTAGCTGAGCCTGTAGCTTTAAATTCCCCGATTAATAATAATCAACCAAACTTGATCCAGCCTGTCCCATCTTGCTGTCCTCCCGTCAGCGACGCCCTAAGCCGAGGTCCGTACCCCACAGGGGGTGCCCTTAGCGAGCGTTCGCTTAATAATATAAGTAGTTTTACGCCCCTGGCTGGAGGCTTTGAGTCCGCTTAAGGCAGCCACAGGATAGTCCGGTTAAGTAGTCACGACCTCTCAAGGTCAACTACGAGATGCCATACACAAAAAAAAAAAAAAAAAGCGCCTTTCCAAAAAATCCTCTTTGGACGACAGACGTGCGCTCATAAACAACTGCTTAGGATTTCGTGTCAATTTATTTGTTAAAATATTTCTGTAATTTTTATTAAATTTTAGTTTGATCTTGTCAGTAATTTTTTTAAATCAATTCATTTTAAATCTCTAAAATCCGAAGTGGGATTGAATGCCATTATAGCCGCTTCAAGTCATTTCTGGTTCCATCGTAATGTCGAGCAGAAAACGTGCAGCACCGCGAGAGCGCGCGTCTTCGCCTAATTTAGGTAGCCTGGCCGGGACGATGGAAGCAATCCTCAACCGCCTGACAACGCTAGAGCAGCGCGCCGAAACACCACGTGGAACCACGCCACCGCCACTGTTGCCTGCCCTCGTCGAGCCAGCGCCACGTGACGAGAGCGTGATCAGCACCCCGAGCGACAACAGGTGCTCAGCTATATCGACAACGGCTTCAACGGACATCACGGAGCGTCTTATAGACGCACTAAAATCCATAAACCCGGTGAGATCCAACCATTATTATGTGTCTGATTTTGATCCTAATATTCATGACGCCTATGCGTGGTGTGACGAAGTAGACCGTGCCCAATCGCTAAACCAGTGGGATGAAAAGGAGTGCCTAGCCCGTGTGGGACTATCCCTAAAGGGTGACGCACGCTCCTGGTTGCGCGAGTGGACTAGTAACAATCGTACTTGGTCAAATTTCAAATTAGAGCTCAAATCACTTTGTCCGCGACGCATTGACCTCGCAAATATTCTGTTTGATGTGATGTGTAAAGAATCTGATAAGTACTCCACGTATGCAGACTATGCGCGAAAATCTTTATTACGACTACGTATTGTCGAAGGATTAAGTGACGAATTATTGTGCGCCATCATTTTGCGCGGCATAAAAGATCCACAAATACGCGCAGCCGCCATAAACGCTAAATTAACACCCGAAACGATCGTGGAGTTTTTGTCGATCTATGTGAAATCAAATCGTTCAAACGTAAGTGTACCTACTAATAGTCAGACGCGCAATAGCCGATTCACCACTGATTCCTCCACCGACCGATTTCGCAAGCGTCCAGCCATAAATACAGATGTACGTTTACGTTGCTACAATTGTAACCAAACTGGACATAAAAGTCGATTTTGTTCAAAACTCAGTAAGATCGATAACGGTAACATTAACAAAAACAAATCCGTGACTATCCCCGAATCTAATAACAAATCTTTTCCTAAAGTTGTGTGTACATTTTGTAAGAAAGTTGGTCACACTGAGGATTCTTGTTTTACAAAAGAACGTTCCGAAACGCGAAATAAATCTAATATCAACTTTTGTCGTGAAATAACGTGCGACCGTACTAAAAGGGATGTTATAACAGCAGTGATTAGTGGAGTACCCACCGATGTTTTGATTGATAGTGGTTCGAGTATTTCTTTAATATCAAATGATCTTATCAAACATTTCTCATGTCGCACAAATCCGAGTTTACAGATATTGCGTGGTTTAGGTGGAATAGAAATGCGTTCCGATTGTTTCGTTACTTTGTCCATAGAATTTAACGACGTCACCTTGGAGGTAGATCTTCATGTTGTGCCCCGTGATTACAACCCTATAGGTGAGCAATCACGACTACTTTGTTATGTTCCAAAGGGTTTTAGGCTAAGTCTGTTACGTGTATTTCATGATGAACACGGACATATTAATATTGAAAAGGTGCTTGATTTAATATTAAAACATTTTTGGTTTCCTAACATGCGCCAATTCGTCAAGAAATACATAAGTCATTGTATTGTTTGTTTATCACACAAAAAGGTGCCTCGTGCACCTCTACAGCCAATTGTATCGTGGACGAAGTCCATTATACCTTTTGATACAGTGCACGCGGATGCACTTGGCCCTATACCCGAATCGAATGGGTACAAATACATTCTTATTATAATCGACGCTTTCACGAAATATTGTTTTTTGTATCCTATGTATAAACAAGAAAGCGCGGAACTGAAACGAGCATTTACTAACGCGTTGTCTATTTTTGGTACTCCGCGATTAATAGTATGTGATAGGGGCAGAATGTTCGACAGTGCCGACTTTGGCGAATGGGCAGCAAATTTTGGTATTCAGATACATTTCATAACGCCCGAAATGCACCAAGAGAATGGCCAAGTAGAACGGTATTGTCGAACAGTGCTGAACATGGTTAGGATAGATGTAAATTATAGACATGAATCCTGGTCCAATGTTCTTTGGAGGCTACAGCTGGTACTGAACGTTAATAAGCAAAAAAGTACTCAATGCTCAGCATTAAATCTTCTTATCGGCTGTGACACGACTACTCCTGCTATAAATGCTCTCGTCCGAGATATTACTGTGGATGGTTCCACACCGAATCGCGAAGCTTGGCGTGAAATGAGACGAAAAAGGGCTGAGGATCTATTGGCTCAAAATCAGGCTAACCAAGATGCGCGTGTCAATAGAAATAGAAAGGCACCTAGAGCCTTTGCTGTGAACGATCTGGTTTTTGTAATTAAAGCATCTCAAACTGCTAATAAACTTGACAGTGGCGTTCGAGGTCCATATCGCATTATAAATGCCCTGCCGAATAGTCGTTATGAATTACGGCTCCTGGCGGGCTCTTACGGAAAAACTACGCAAGCAGCCGCGGAATATATGATTCCGTGGCGAGGCGAATGGACCCCCGAGACCTGCGCAGCCTTTTTTGAATGTAAGATCACTTGTTTTCTTTTTGCTTATCATAAAGTTTAAGCTCCCTGTATGTATATGCTTGGAAGATGTTTGCTATGGCGCTGTAGGTACTTATTTTCTATCTTGCTAACTAATATACGTTACGTGGATATCAGTCAAACTCTTATAAGGCCTTGTGTGGCGTTGAGTTGACTGGAACAGACAAGTATGTTTGTGCTGTAATGTACATGTAAGACCTGGATGGCTAAGGCATAAGGCATTGAACTGTGTGGTTTTCGTGTAAGGCCTTGTGTGGCATCGAAATAGCGTCCGATTTATCTCGTGTAAGGCCTTGTGTGGCATCGAAGTAGCGTCCGATTTATCTCGTGTAAGGCCTTGTGTGGCATCGAGATGTTCTTATTTCATGTCATGTAAAAACATTATGTGGCATAGTAGTGGTATCTTTATTTGCGGCGTATAAGGCCTTGTGTGGCATCGCCCATTAATTTATTTCATGAAAAAAAAAAAGTGTTGAAAAGTTAAAGCGCATAGCGACGTCTTGACCCAACCAAGTATAAAATTACTGATGAACATGATGTATGTGAGATCTTACATGTATGTGTGTCTTCCTCCCCAGTTTATGAAGATTCGGTTGTTGAGACTACTTCGGTACCAGAGCAAAGACGATTAACGGAGACCATCGAGGACGCTGCTCAGTCAGGAGAAGCCGTGTTAGCTGCAACTTCAAACGAGAGGGAGCTACGAGTGGCCAGCCCTATTTAAGCCAACGGAAACCAGCGCGCATCCTCTTTGGACGACAGACGTGCGCTCATAAACAACTGCTTAGGATTTCGTGTCAACTTATTTGTTAAAATATTTCTGTAATTTTTATTAAATTTTAGTTTGATCTTGTCAGTAATTTTTTTAAATCAATTCATTTTAAATCTCTAAAAATTTTGTATACATTGTTTTTATAATTGTATGTGAAGACGATGCGGCAAGAATACAATTACTATACAACATTATATAAAAAGAATTTAAAACGAAGCAAAGACAGATACATTTATTATGTGATAGACACATGTTGCTCACATATTTACAAACATTGTAAACGTATACGATTTTCCTCAAATATAAACAAGGAATAAGTCGATGTGTTAATTAAGTAACCACAGAATATTAATCAATGTCATCAAAATAATAAACTATACAATGGAATTAGCAACCAGTATCATTTTGTCTAGGTCCTATTTTAATACAGTCTACTTATTTAATTACAAAATCGTGATGGAGCACATTCAATGATCCGGCTCGAAGGACATTGTTTTTGTGAATTAGACGTTTTGAAGGTTCCACATTCCAAATGGTATTACTAATGACTACCCCTCAAGGTCATAGGAGATCCAAACTCAATGGATCGAATCAATCATAATTTGACACACTGTGGGTTGTTTGGGTACAACTCAACCCACTGTGTGTAATAGACGGGGAATTTCATAGTTTATTGACTTTTCATTTAGGTTAATTCTGGATTACAATTTTGGGATTATTATTTTGTCATTATGTAATGCAAACGTTTTATTACAAACTATCTGAATGATTTGTTACTTATAAATAATTCCAACTTGACTTCATGACATAACTCTGCAATAATAATACTACAATATTAATGACTTTTGAGCATTTATTTTTTGATTATTTCGTAAATTACTTTTTATTTATTGTTTACATGTTTATTGTTTGCTGAATTACCTTTAAATAATTATATTGGCTTGAATTTTAATAGTAAAAATCACAACTATACATATTTGCACGCCATAGTATGTGGCAAACATGTCCGAACCTGTATTCTCTCTTTATGTTATCCTGCATGCACTTTTTTTATTCTTGTATGAGTACACATGTTTGAGCAAATAAATCTTATCTTTATTCTTTCAATATGGTAAAGGAATCACTTTAATACGCTCGAAACAATGAGGCAATGCAGAAATGTATTTTTAATGTTTACGCATTACATTCAGGTGTCGGTTAGTTTAGTAAAGTTACCTTTGTTGCCTTTCCCCACACATCAGTGCCGACACGTGCCGATGATTAACGTATCCATCAGTGTCAGTAAAAACGCTATTGTAGCTTTCATTTTGATGGATACGTTACTGATTGGCACGTATCGGCACTGATATGTGCGGATAGGCCTTTAGATTTCAGCCGCAAAGCAACGGTTTCCTAGAAGAGTGCCGGCCGCCACATAGCGTCTGCAATTTACTGGCGAATCACGTCACTGAGTGGTTTTGACAACGTGAAGTCAAGCCCTGGGGCCATCATTTTCATGACGGTCGACATTGTGGCGGTTATTTGGCGGCCACCGCTGTTCTGGGAAAATGTAGCTTTATTAACCAGTTTGAGATTGGTTGCGCCGTATACGGACCGCCATGGAAATAATAGTGCTTTAACACTCTGGTTACTAATTGGTGATTTGAGTTTGTAACCTGTTACCTTTGCGGATCGTCGTGGACGATAGGCCTTATGACAAGGCTTTTAGAATAGGATCGGTGCAGCTTAGTTACTATGTTATGAAGATCAGATGGCAATGGCGAAGTGGCCGAGAGCTCCCCCGTTTTCGCACATATTTACAACGTGTTTGTATACTTGGTTAATAAATGTAAAGCGCGCGTCGCTTCGTGAGATAAAAATACTGTTCTAGGTATCGGGTGGGTTATCGCCCACTTTCGTCACTAACTTAAGAAAGGTCATTTATAACAATAACACGAGCAAGAGCTTTTCATTGTGATATTATGTTATTGCGAATGTACGAAATAAGTTATAAATTATTTCCGAAATGAGAGAAAGATCTTATCTTTTTACTTACATATAGGATACTTACATATGTTATAAATAAGGCTGGTAAAATTTCGTTGTTTATGATTGTAAGCAATATGATTGAAAACAGAATGGTAAAACCGGCCAAGTGCAAGTCTAATTCGCGCATTTAAGGCAAGTTTAACAGACTTCGACACAAAGTAAGCATATAGAAATTTTACTCTCAAAGTCTCACACGTTCGTTCATTTCCAATTGTTCATACTGGTGTCGCCGTCTATGCAGAATGGCGAGAACTAATATCGCCGCCACTGTTTTCCGATTGTGTTAGCTTGCTAAATCACACAACGTAACTTTTAAAAAGATTTACATCAATCTAGTGATTTTCAACACATTCATATTAAGGAAAAATAAGATCAAACTGTGAGATCTCGGTAAACCAAACACATTCCCAACGTGGTAACAGGTGCCATGCTAATTCAAAACAACACTGACGTTAGCTACGAACTAAAGCATATAAACCTGACCAAAATAGCGACTGAACTCAATATATTTGATTCACTTTGACTTACGGAGGCTGCTGAAATGTTAGAAAAGAGTACGCATACAAAAGTCGTTCCAAAATTTCATACGTTGTCACAAAAAAAAAGCTTACTCATGGTGCATAATCAGTCTATAATTAGCCTATAATGTTACCACTGCTGGGTCACAGACCTCCCCTTTGTGAGGGGGAGTGGGCTGTTATCTATCACGCAGGCCCAGTGCCACCCGCACTGGGCCTGCGTGGTAGATGTCACATGTCATCAGATTTTTGGTTTTAGGACATGCCGGTTTCCTCCCGATCTTTTCCTTCGCCGTTTTGTGAGCAGTGGTGATGAAATTACTTACACAAAGTAAAGCGCCTGTCTGGGTTCGAACCTAGGATCTATAGCGCCACCACTGCTCTGCTCTGCTCACTAGTAGGTATATTTATTTACTTATTTAGGGACAACAAACAGCAGTGTATTAATAAGTTATCGTGGGCTAGAGCATAATAATAGAACAATACAAAAAAAATAACAGAATAAAAGTAACCATTACTTAATTATTAGGGCCCTGATCACGTACAATAGTAACAATTCCATTTCTAAATAAAGACTTGCTGAGAAACATATTATCAGTTGAGCCAAACTGCTCATTGTAGGTGTCAACTAATCGATGCAGTGGTCAGCTTACGCCTGAGTTGGTTCTACAGATAGTAGTTGCAAACAAGTGTCTCGAGAGAACTTCCCGAACATGTACGCTACGAGGGATCAGGCAACACATCGTTCATTCGACTGTACTGATTTAGTGAACAGCACTAGATCAGTACAGTCGAATTTATTACGACATATAATTAAATAGGGTCATCATCTCAAGTGGAGTGCGTCTGGATACCTTAACTTAAACTTATTACACAAAAAATAATAATATGATACTAGTACCCAGTTCAATAATGGCAATATACTTTTTATAGTAAGGGTTCTAAATAGGTACTGCGTATTCTAATTGCGGTCGTATTATTGACTTATATAGGTATGAGTAGGTCAAAACCATCATTTTAAAAATATGAAGCTGGTATAAAATCATGTGTAAGTATTTACAATAAAAAAAAATCTGTCAGTTCAACCCGCACTGGGCCCGCGTGGTGGATTACGGCCCACTCCCTTTCACAAAGAGGAGGCCTGTGTCCCAGCAGAGGGAACATAATAGGCTGATTATGCTATGCTTATGCAAAGCTTTGATATTTATACAATAGGTACTCGTTAGTTATTTATTACGACTGCTTTCCGCTACAAACCAATTCAGCAAAACTTATTTTTTGTTAATATTCAATTATCAGCTCGCATTCAGCACATAATTTGACAAAAAATTACCAATGGACAGTCATTATTTTTGGCTACCGGGCAAAACGGGGTGAATAGGGATGCGGGGTCAATCGAAACGTAACTTTGAAAAGGATTTTAACATTGAAATAATATAGTTTATTGCCAACAGGTGCACATAATCGTTTTGTTATTTTTTTTATTATAATACAGTCAATACATAAGAGACATTTTCGGCAAAAAACATTATTATTTCATTGTTAAAATAAATTTTAAAGATTCGTTTAGATTCACCCCTGCATCCCTATTCACACCGTTTTACGGTACTTTGTTTTCGTGAATCGAAGTCGAATGGGGCTTGCAGCCCCCAATCGCACCAGAAATTATACCACAAAGTCAAAGGCCAGGTATATTATAATATTTCAAAAAAATTATAATATTTTAAAATATCTATTTTGTTCGATTGTTATAAATTAATAAACATTGTGAGTGTGTAGAGTTTACTACAAACCTTAGCTACAAACTCATTAACAATGAACACACGAAAAATTCAAATTGGCCAATGACCGTACTGTCACTCTCTGAAGAAAAGTACTACCGAATTAGGTCGGGTTGAATTATAACCAATATAACCAAGTGACAGGTCATCTTGTAAAACCAAAACAATTTTTAATTCATTTATCTCATTCTAGCATCCTATTTCTTGCCATAAGATAGAACGAGACTACAGGCAGTTACAGAATTTAGACTTCGGCCTTCCTTATATCTCTATTTACTATATCATTAGACATAAGTTAAAAAGGCTCTTTTAGGGGCACACTTTGTGGTTACATGTTGAAGAGCCTCCTCGTGGCGCACCCTGGACAACGGCAGCTCCAACTGCCCATCTGCTTTTGGTGGACAGTTGGTGGCTAAAGTTATCATGCAAAAATGTTGGATACGTAAAATTATTTAGGGTGAACCTTTACCTGAAGATTTAGTCAAAACGTCAAAGGATTGGTTACAGAAAATTCTGCACATGGAGGCATGTAGAGTCCCACGGCGTATTAGTAAAGCCGATTTACACGATAACCATAACACTAAACATATTTTTTGTGATGCAAGTATGGCTGCCTATGCATGTTGTCTGTTTTTACGGTCCGAATTTAACAGTGATGTCACCGTTCAGTAGTTGACGGCTAAGTCAAGAGTGTGTCCAAGTAAAGCTGTAATGATGCCTAGATTGGAGCTATTAGCTGCTTTACTAGCTGCTGATATAAGACGGGACCTAAACTTAAACTGTCCGGTATTCTACTGGAGCGATTCGTATATCGTACTAGTATAGCTTAACAGAAAAGTGAACTTGAATGTATTTGTAAATAATAGAATTCAGCAGATATTAAATAAATCAGTTTTGCACTAATGGCGCCATATTACTGGAGAATATAACCCTTCTGATTTGCCATCGCAAGGATGTAATGCAGAAAACCTTCTTGAGAACAAATGGTGGGAAGGTCCAGAGTGAAAAGAAATCTGAATCAGAATGACCGAATATAGAAGTGACTCCGGATGAAAATGAGGTTTTTAGAGAGGTAAAGAAGTCGTGTTTGTGTGTAGTAAACACAGAAGAATTTTCCAAATGGTTGGCTGGTTCTTAAAGTTCCGTAATAACTGTAGATTCAGTTTGAAGAAAGAACACAGGAGTGCAGGAGATT
Organism: Dasypolia templi; assembly: GCA_963555695.1. Taxonomy (NCBI): domain Eukaryota; kingdom Metazoa; phylum Arthropoda; class Insecta; order Lepidoptera; family Noctuidae; genus Dasypolia; species Dasypolia templi. The sequence continues at coordinate 5,597,748 of OY743156.1, forward strand.
TATCAGCAGAGGAGTACATGCAAGCGGAACATCACTTACTCGCTGTACTTCAAAGAGAATGTTGAGTAAATTTTTCTAAAAACAATATGAAGTTACAAACCTTTTTTAACGATAAAGGACTCGTATGTGTTAAGACTCGTTTAACAATGAGCAATGACAGCGACGGTCTCATGTCACCTTTATTATTGTCAAGTGATGATATTATTGTTGAGAGAATTGTACATTCTTTTCACGTTAAATACCTTCATACGGGATCACAAACGTTAATTTGACATGGCTCTTGCTTCGACACAGGAACGCTATTAAGCTGTCCTATGTCGACCCTGTGTCGAACCTTCTTGTTACAAAATTGACAGACAGAGTCTGTAATGTAGCTGCATCGCCAACTTCTTTGAAGAAAGCTACAGTTCCAGCGTACATAAAAGGGATAAAAGCTGAAGCCTTGATCGATACTGATAGCTTTATCAGCTTCATTAATTAGCAATATTTTCAATTTTGTCTATTAACGAAAAGACCCTGCAAGGAAACTATATCAATGGCTTCAACCAGGCATACGCCACAAGTCGAAGGTCAAACATATGTGTCAGCTCGTATCAGAGACCATGATTATAGAAACGTGAATTTACTCATCGTAAAAATCTCAGTGCTGACTTTATAATTGGTCACGACAAATATGTAGACGAGCATTCCTTTCTCGAATTTTCATTCGGTGGACCTCAAGAACCACTAAAAGTATGTAGCGTTGCAGAAGCGTCTATACCTGCTGGTCCAACTTTTACGAATATCAGTCCAAATTTATTTATTTATTTTCTTAGAGACAACAAACAGCGGTGTATTAATAAGTAAATATAGGTAAGAAGCTAATAGAAGTAACAAACACACTACTCACAACGTTATCCAGATTAGTAAACAAATCTACTAGTTGTTAGTAAGAACAATATAAAAATAAACAGAATGAAAGTAAACACTCAATTATTAGGGTTTACATAAAATAGCAACAATTTAAATACATACATACACTCACGCCTTCTTCCCATGGGGGTAGGCAGAAACGTCACCTGCTACGATCCCTACATACTCCTTTTGCCTCGTTTACGTTCATAGATCTGGTCATACACGCGCGCCGGTTGCGAGTGCTACGCACCTGACGTTTAGAAAAGCAACAATATCTTTTCTAAATATACCCTTGCTGAGAAACATAACATCAGTTGAGCCAAACTGCCCATTGTAGGTGTCAACTAATCGATGCAGCGGTAAGCGTACGTCGCTGCCACAGTAAATACGATACAAAGTTTAATAGAGAAGAAATCCTAGCATAACCTAACGAAGCACGTCCTTGGCGAGCTCAAGTAATAATTATAAGAAAACAATCTTACCCAAAGAGTGCTTACCATCAACGATAAATCCTGCAAGAAGAAAAACCATATACTGCTTTCGAAGCAGCTGGCACTCCATACCAGTTTCGTCGCATTTCATTTGGCGTAACGAACGGAGTGTCAAGTTTTCATAGAACCATTGACTGGGTTATTCGAAAAGAAAAGTTAGAAGGTACGTTACCCTTCTTTTCCATTTTTCTATATCTTAATCTATAAAAGCATATCTTCTCTAATAATCTCTCTTTTAATTATATAAAATCAATGTTTGTTTGTTCGTATTTTATGCGCTGCCATACCGTTAATCCGCACCCTAATGGCATGACACACGGTTGATCAAAATCTGAATGAATTTGAAGCATAATGCTAATCCATTGCTTAATATGTTCGACAAAATTGACTGCCCAACCATTTAAATAACACAATGAATGTTGTTGAACTGTAAAAATGGCTCTCATTTTGGCAGTTTAACAACATTGATTTCTACTGGTATTGTGTTACGCATTACCCCTCTGATTCCGAAAAAACTTAAGGTTATAGGCATTGTATAATTAACACTTACAGTAGGTGGCGCTGCGGAAGCACAACAGCTGGTACCTAGCTAGCTAGTAATAAGTTAAAGTCGCTTTCAAGTCCATGTGTAAACTTTGTTCTTCTTAACTCCACAACGTATTTTGATGCGGTTTGCACCGTCATGTCGATAATTTATTCCAAAAGGTTTATGTGTTTAAGGAATTAATGTTTAACATAGTACCATGTTTTGACACGTCGCCACCAGTGCAATCTACTGAAGATTGCACTGGTTGCATGGATAGCCAATTACTTGTATTTCCCTTTGAGCGCAGAAGCAAAAGCGAGGTATCAGAGAAAAGTTCACAGATCGTAGTTTAATGATCTATGTTTACTTTGCTAAGTAAAGTAAGTGCTTCATATGAATATAAACCGTATACAAATGCATATAATGTTCATAAACGTATGAGCGAATGTGAGCAAGCACCGAGGGACGTCTATTAAATGGAATTTGATTGCATACGTGGGTATCACATCTCCGCCGCGAAACCATAGCAGCGAAACCGCAGTAGTTCCGCCATGTAACGGAACATCATGAGAGTTAAGAGAGTTATAGCTATTGGAGCAAAATGTCGTCGCTTTCGACTTAGTAAATACAGTATAGGACTACTTCAGACCTCTCCTAGATTAGTTTTTCCGTAAAATCAACAACCATTTTACAAAACAACAAGTTTCCCTTTATGAACTTGTCGACTGCCACAGATACGTGCGAAACCAACGCGGCACCGCAACAAAATAGTGGACTGAGCGCGGAGGCGTAAAGAGACTTCCGAGCACATCGGCGAAAGCACGCGTTAAAGAGATAGAATCATAATCAAATCTGTGAGTTAGAACAGGCAGTTTCAGTTCTGTGTCGCTTGTCGGTCAGGGCAGAATTACTGCTGCTTCACTGCTATGGTTTCTTGGCGGAAATGTAATACCCACCTGAGTAGGGAAGTGTAATTGGCTTCCAAGCAGATCGGCAAAATCACGCGGGAATGGTATATAATCATATTCGAATCTGTGTGTTAGAACACACAGTTTCACTTCTGTTTCGCTGGTCGCATAACGGACAAGTTATGGCAAATTTTCTGCGGTATCACTGCTGTGGTTTCGCGGCGAAGATGTGAAAACCGCCTCAATGTTTTCTCAGCGTTTTATTTCTCTGTCCAAACAGATCCGCAGCTTTAAAAGCGGGTGAAGTTCCAAAAAAACTCGTTCACGGCCTCTTGCGTCAAGTGGGTTTCCATTCATCACTGCGCAAGTGCTCTAAACAACTTCTTTCATTTTAACAGACATCAAAAAAGGAGAAGGTTCTCAATTCGTTTGCATTTCTAACGCTCCGAGTATCACACGGTAAGTAAGGTGTCGCAACGCAAAGCCCCTCAAGTCTCAATGTTGGGTGTGGACAACTCTGCTCCGATGCTCGGTACCGCACTGCAACATCCTTCCCCGCTTCCTTTCTCGCTTGGTATCCTTGTCCGTTGAACGTGCGTCGTACCGTGTCGCATGTCACTATGACTTGTTTTATTAATATTATTTGGTTAGACACACTAGCAGTTATCAAGTAGAGTGATGTATTTTTTTAAATATGGGTCCCAGATGATTTTAGCATGATGACATAAGATCTTGTACAACTTGACAATTGTCTTAAGCGTCAGGCACTTGAACGCCTAACAGATGATGTAGTGTTTCAAATTTGCTCTTTTGACAATACTGGATATGTGTGCTTCCCACTTTAGTTCGTTGAACATAATAAAACCTAGATCTATTTTTGATACAACAGTTGAGAGTTTTAGGAGTACAAGACAATACGTTTTTAGAGAACTGTTTTTACCCATTTACAAAACAGTACATTTGTCAACATTGAAGGTCAACAACCAGTCTTGCGTGGATTTATAATAGCGTTTAGATCATTTTGGATATCTGGCTACTGGTCATGGGGATTTCCAAAAAACTTTGTATAATCCGCAAATAACGAAAACGGCATTAGGGCCGGGTTTTCAAGTCTCTAAGGTACAAAATCAGTGGCAGCAGTGAGCAGTGGTGGCCCAGTGGTAACGGCCGTGACGAGTTGAAGGTCGTAGGTTCGAACCCAGACAGGCGCTTTACTTTGTGTAAATTATTTCATCTCCAATGCTCTCTAAACGGGGAAGGAAAACATCGTGAGGAAACCGGCATGTCTTAGAACCAAAAATTCGAAAACATGTGACATCTACCAACCCGCATTGGGCCCGCGTGGTGGAATACGGCCCAATCCCTCACAGGAGGCCTGTGTTCCGGCAGTGGGAACATAATAATAGGCAGATTATGAGGTACAAAATAAATATCAGTGGACCGAGCACCGATCTTTGAGAAACACCTCTGAGCACTACACGAGCCGTAGAAAGAACGTCTCCGCACATATTTATGTAGGATGACGCAGTGTCACCGCTCAGGCGTCGCAACGCACCGGCAGTGCATCGTGAGGCTTTGCTCTTAAGTTGGCACAATTGGCGCGAGCCAATGACGCGAGAACATCCCGCATGGGATTCGCTTCAGTTTCAGTTTTAGATAGATTTCATCTGTACCTGTGTTATCCTTTTACTTACCAAATATTTGGGGTCGTCTTCCAGCCTATTTATTTATTTATTATTGTTCTCCTTTATTTCATTTAAAAACTTATCATTTACAATTTGGAATCGGGATCAGGAATAGGGTCCAAGCTACCGGAGGTACGGGCTCCAAAGAAAGGAACCTCCTGACAATGCGAGCCGTGTGCAGAAGTACCGCTTTTTAACCAAGTCCTTTATCCAGCTGCCCAACTAGAGCCTACTCAGGAGTTGGTCGAGGCTCTTAGCTATTGGACTTCGGAGCCCACTTCCGGCGGCTGGCGCCCAAGTTGTTGGGCGCGGCCGGGGCGCTGGCAACGCTGCTTCCCAATCTGGGGGGCCCGAGCGCCGCCTGTAGGCGGCTCTATATGGGGATCGTGCGATCCATGGCACTCTACGGAGCGCCGATCTGGGCGTCTGACCTGACGGCCGGCAGCATAGCTGTCCTGCGCAAGCCGCAGCGGGCGATGGCCGTCAGAGTCATTCGGGGGTATCGCACGATCTCCTTCGAGGCGGGTTGTGCACTGGCCGAATCACGGCCCTGGGACCTGGAGGCGAGGGTGCTCGCGTCACTGTACCGGTGGCGCGAGGCAGCGCGGGAGCGGGGCGAGCGACCGATACAGCGCCATATCGAGCAGCGTCGGTTGCAGCTCCGCGAGGTCCTGGTGGCGGAATGGCGGATAAGGCTGTCACGCCCTACCGCCGGCCTCAGCACCATCGAGGCGATCCGGCCAGTGCTCGACCGCTGGCTCGGGAGAAGGCACGGCTCCCTGACGTTTCGGGCGACGCAGGTGCTCTCGGGGCATGGTTGCTTCGGGAAGTACCTGTGTAGCATAAACAGGGAGCCGGACGCCCGGTGTCACCACTGCGTCGACTGCCGGGAGGACACGGCGTGGCACACGCTGGCAGAGTGTGCCGCTTGGGAGGAGCCTCGCCGTGCCCTCATTTCAGAAGTAGACAATGACCTGTCGCTGCCGACCGTAGTGAGTTCGATGGTCGGCAGCGTCGAGTCCTGGGACGCGGTGGTTTCCTTCGAAGGAGGCTGCGGAAAGGGAGAGAGAGATCTCGACTCTCGACCCGGCCCGCAGCAGACGCACCGGGCGTCGGAGGATGGAGGACAACGCCCTCTTCCGGCCCCCCTAAATGGGTCCAGGGGCGACGGATTCGGGGACATCCGTCGCCCCCCAACATCAGATCAGGGACCCGAGAAGGCGGCGCGCGTAGTGTTCCGCGTGCGCCGCTCACAGACGTTGCGGGGGGAGTACACCTCACTCCCTCCGCCCGAGACGGGGCCCGCGCAAGCGGGCCGGCACCAGCCGGGGTTGTGGAAGAATAATGTGTTCCCGCGACCCCGGCGTAGGTGTGAGATGGAACACTGGGGTGGTTTTTAGTCAGTAAGAGTCTGACAGACCCCTCCGCCCGCCCCAGGGCGGAGGACATGCATGAGGATATTCCACCCGGGGAACAAAAAAAAAAAAGGCTCTTAGCTATTAAGCCATTGGCTGTCACGACTATCGGCACAATGATTGCTGAGCCTACATCCCACAATCATGTCGACAACCTCGCGTGCCAAGTCACGATACTTGATTTGCTTATCTTTCTCGGCTTTCACGAGGTTACCGTCATGAAGGACCGTTACGTCAACAATCATTGTGTGCCACTCTACTCGATCCACCACCACTATATCAGGCTTATTGACATCAGTAGTCCTGGTGTATTATTATTATTATTTATTTATTTCACATGAAACGATTGCCTTTCTAACCTCCACAACACAGTTTCTAGGTAATTACAGGGGGTATACCCTTGGTAAGATAAGTTGACAGACTTTCGAGCTCCAGACTACCTTACGGGTAGTCTGGAGCTCGAAAGTCTGTCAACTGAATATACGAAACTAAAACTGATCAAAGTCAAACTCAAATTCATTCAATTCACTCATTCATTTCAATTAATCTATTTACAGGCACTTTTTAACTTTTTTTGGGATCTACGGATTACAGCCGGGAGCAACGCGCTTAGTGTGCATTCCGAGTCACGGAGTGGTCTCGTTAAGTATATGGTCATGGTCCACGAACTGACCACGGCAAGGGTAACTTAACCTTCCATCGGCCCGTGTGGATGATATTTTTAAACTTGTTACCTGTACCTATGATGATAACTAGTATTTCGTAAACAAATGCTATATATTTATTAGACTAGTTTTGATTTTCATTGTAAATCTAACAACGCTTCAAACATATGGCTGAATATTATATTCCTTGCTCTAAGACAATAAGTCTGTTTTGTACTAAGCTTGAAATAGAAATACGGTAGGTGTTCCCTTTATTAAAGATAATTAGTCTTATTCATAAACGTGTCTTAAATTTTAATCAATTGCTAAGCAAATGTTTAGCCAAATTCTTATTCATAAACGTTGTTTAGCGCTAAGAGTTTGCTAACCAATTGATTAGTAGCTGTCAAATTTAAACACCATCGGTAGCTTGTTAAGAGGATGCTAAGAGGCAATATGGCGGTTTTTATTTGAGTCAGCTGATCGATTCAATAGGATTATTGTTTGCCTCGAGGTTATTTTGTTCCTAATATCGAGCTGTGCCTTAGTAAATATGGAATTCAACAATCTTTTACGACCTTTCAGAACGACGCAGAAAAAAATTAAATCATTTTTAAACGCCAGCGGGAAGTAGACCAAGGAAGACCTACAAAGCTCGTTAAAATCCGTTACGAGAATGATTATCTACATTACATTTTCTTCATTCGAAGTACACATGATGAAAGGATTTATAGGGAAAACTCAAACAGGAGTAGGCTCAGTAGCTACGTACCTACTCATTAGGTTTGAAGAGTATGAGTTTGTGAGGAAGCTCATAGGAGATAGTTATTATCCAATGTGTTATCCCATGTGCCCTTAATTTTATGACGCCAGTTCTAAGGCCATAAACTATAAGAATAGCCGCGTAGCACACAAATAACAAGAGACACTTTGTAGAAATAATTTATTTTGATATTTAATAAAGTAACATTTATTGTAAAATTCCCTACTTCTGATTTTCAATATTCTTCTGACAAAGACATGGACTGTGCCATTCTTTTCTCAACAATTCCACGTAGCCTCCGCCCTAATGGTCTCCTCCCTCCCCGTCTTTGCGGTTGAATAGTATTGGTGCTAGGTTATATTAGTGGCTTTCATAGCAGCAGTCAAACTTGTACCTGTAAACAAGTATAATAATTGTTATTAAAAGGCACTGAAACCGTGTTGCAACAGCAATAGGAATTAGGAAGTAATTTATAATAGACACAAGTACCTACATACATTTCCAAAGAGTATATTCAAGCTAGGACATGACGGCTACTGATGTTACATCAGTTTTACATTCATTTGGTCAGTTTACATTCGTAAGTGTATATAAATCCAGTTTACTCCAATTATTTGAGCTAATCATTTTCATTGCTACCATGTCAAATACAATGAAATAACGTAATAAATAATTATAATCAAATTAAAATTTTCCCATGTAATTTTTGACATATGTCTGTTAAAGTCACGACAGATACAAAAATCGTGGGTTTGACAACTTTGAAATTCTGTTTTGTAGTCGACTATTTTGATTATAATCTGTGCTGAATACATAATTTCACCTCTATTCCGTTTCTCTACTAATCACAAAAGATAAAAAGAAGTTAAGCATTGATTTGGAGCTAACTAATTGGTTAGCGAGATTTTTATAAATAAGGCTGAATCTATTTCATCGTATTCGAATAATTCCTTTCTTAGATGTTGTTAATATTTTTATAATCAGCCTTTGCTTTGTCACTGCTAAGCTAAGCAACAGTCTTATTTTTAACGTATCTTATTTTTAATCAATTGCTAAGCTACTGATTAGCCAAATTCATAGAAAACGCTATTAAGCGCTAACAGTCTTATTCATAAACGTGTCTTAAATTTTAATCAATTGCTAAGCACATGATTAGCCAAATTCTTATATATCATAAAAACTAATTAGCGCTAAGAGATCGATAGACAATTGATTAGTAGCTGTCAAATTTAAACACCATCGGTAGCTTTTCAAAAGGATGCTAAGGGGCAATTTGGCGGTTTTTATTTAAGTCAGCTGATCGATTCAATTCATAGGATTATTGTGTGCCTCGAGGTTATTTTGTTCCTAATATCGAACTGTGTCTTAGTAAATATGGAATTCGACACTCGTTTACGACATTTCAGAAGGACGCAGAAAATTAAATAAATTTAAAATGTCACCGGGAAGTAGACGGAAGAAGACCTACAAAGCTCGTTTAAATCCATTACGAGAATGATTACCTAAATTACATATTCTTTATTCTAAGTATATATGATGAAAGGATTTATAGGGAAAACTCAGTGAGGAGTAGGCTCATTAGATACCTACTCAGGATGTTTGAAGAGTAAGAGTTTGTGAGGAAACTCATAGGAGATAGTTGTTATCCAATATGTTATCCCACGTGCCCCCATTTTATGACGTCAGTTCTAAGAATCAGAACGATATATAAGCCACGTTGTGGCAGTCACACATACATTTTAATAACAAGAAAATTTCACAAAAAAAAATTTGTTTTTTAAAAACATTTTTGTTTTAAATTATTTATTTTTGATTTCCAGTAGTCCTCTTCCAAAGACATGAGTGCCATGTTTTTCTTTTGCAATTCCAATTCCTCTTCTTTTTCACTAAGCATGGCCTCCTCTTTCGCCCTCTGAGCGAGGTTGAATAGTATAGCTGTTATCGTATAGCAGCAGTCAAACTTGTACCTGTTAACAGTATAATAATTGTTAATAAATATGTTAACCCGCTAGAAAAGCAATCGGAAGTAATAAAGAGTAGACACAAGTACCGAGTATATTCAGGTGAACAAGCTTGGCGAACATGCAAGTACACTGCTATTATCGGCTACTGCTTTCATATTTATTTGGTCAGTTTACTTTGTGATATCCCAAACTCTTAAAGGTACATATTTCATTCGGAATATATCTCTGATTGACAAAAGAAGGGAGCGAGAGACGCGGTGCGCAGCCGTGCGTGTGTCTGTGTGGGTAGATAGATAGCTATTATTAGCTGTACTGTACTTACTGTACCTACCATTCATTTATAACGAATCTGAAGATATTTCTATCTATTAGTAATTTAGGTATGTTCATGATTAGTTTTTTGACTACTTTGGGGAATCATTTGTAAATCTACAGACTAGTAATGCATTTTTTGGAAATTTATTTACAATGCCGGTATCTCAACATATAATTTTTTTTCGAGATATAGGCCATGTAGGGAAAATGTAGCAGATAAGTCAGACATACATTTCCGAAATACTTTTGTAAACCAATGTTAAATGTACTTACATGCTGTTGGTGTTTTTGAATAAATTATTTATTCACCGCCCCAACCGTCGCGTCAGGGCCTTCACAGGGGGCTTGGGGGGGGGCTGATATGGAGTGCCAGTAACTGTACAGTACCTAGACTGGAATTGCAGGCAGCAATCATAGCTGCTAGGTTAGCGCAAACTTTACAGTGCACACTTTATTCTAACCATTTTGTTCTATATAAAATCAACCGAACGATCCTTTTGGTGCGATTCCACGACGGTGCTGCAATGGATACGCACGGACGTACAAACCTTATGTTGCTCACCGCTTGGTAGAAATAGACGAGTTAACGCAAATTAAAGAATGGAGATACGTACCTTCGTCAATGAACGTCGCAGACTTGACGAAACAAATATTCACAAAACGAAAAGCATTGGGAATCCAAATAAGGAAAATGTAGTGGTTGCTCGGCAAAAAATCACAGTTGTCGCTGGGAAACAAACTGCTGTTATGCAGATGCATCCTGAAACCAATTTGGACTTACGGGGCACAGCCTCCAACTCAAACATAGAAATACTACACAGATTCCAGTCCAAAATGCTGAGGATATTTATAATGCTCCTTGGCTCATAACAAACCACCAATTACACCACGACCTTGAAATCAGAACTGTTAAAGACAAAAACTAATACTCAATAATAATACTCAATTAAATCATACAGGAACAGACTAGACAACCATCAAAACATTCTTGCTACACACTTATGGAAAAGTAATTCAACATTCAAAAGGCTAAAAAGAAAAGCCCCTAGCACGTCACTGGACTGACAACCCTTCAAGAAAATGATTAAATTACTAACCTTATGCTGAATGTTCGTACGATACAGATTAAAAGAAAACGATAAATAAATAAAAAAACGTGTTCTTCGAAAATATAATATGTAACTGAAGAATTTATAATAGGTAATTTTCGTAATCGAGCGTATTCCCATCATTAGTGGCGATGCGAAGTAACTGGGAGGGGGTTATCGATAAGGCGTGCGACTAACACGAGCGCGCGACGAACTGCTTTTATTATTTTTATAAGTTGTCTTTATTTTCAGTTTTAAGTTATAGTTACGTACCGTAAACCGGGATACTTTGATCAATTTTGAGCTTTGAAGGTCCATATCTTTTAATTTTTTTGTGTGTAAAAAATATAAAAATGTCCAACTATCTGTTTTTTCATTACTCTCGATTACTGTAATAATAAATAAAAAAATGTGGCTTGATTATGAGAAAAATGAATAAAAACTGTGTGATTAAAGTTGGGCGAAAAAAAGGGGTTACTTTGATACCCCCCTATTTTATTGCATAGTTACAAAGTAACCTTACAAAATTAATCCTAAACTTACAATGCCAATACAATTTTAAAAAAAAACTAAATCTGCCAACGGTTACCTTTTAAATGAATGTTGTTGGTGAAATCCCATCGTATCCTAAGAAAAGGATTTGACAGTTCTTCAGTGTCGCCAACTCTAAAAATAAACTACCAAATTGCAATCCGTTTTACGCAATTCGCGATTTTATATGAAATGCAAGTTTCGATCAAAGTCATCCCTTAAATAAAAGTAGCCCCGGTTTACCGGTGCCTATTGTATTTAATGTAAGAACAAATGAGTACACTACAGCGAATGGTTATATCAATAATAATTATATAAAATATTGGCTAATTTTCCAAAGCATGTTCTATTATAACTTCCTTGTTTACCAGTTGCAAGGTCAATATAACATCGTTCTGTCTTACCAGGCCACTCAGAAAGTATTGCGAAAAAAAGTTTTTATGAATGAGAGACTGGCCATATAGAGTCTATTTGTAAAATATGATTATTTGTAAGTAAAAATAGGTACGTTCCAATTTCAAAATTTCCCTCCCACATTGTTTGCGAGCTAATTTAAATTAAGGTGTCTCATTCAGGCATCGTCCTAATAGAACGCGAATTCGCGATCTTCGCAAGTTGGCGCGAACTTAGTTCGTACGAACGCGCGCTCAAACATATTGAATTCGAATAGGTGTCCTAATTGAAATTCGCACGAATCGCGACGATTGCCGGTCCGGCCGCCATTTTATTTCGTATACTTGACACCGACGCAGCGCTGAGTGCACGCCGTTGCTCGCGTCGTCAATTCGCGCGATGATCTATAGGACACCACATAGACTAATATATATGAACACCAGTTTTTGCCATGGCGCGTACACGCGATGGTCGCATCGCTTACTCGCGTGATGATCGCGCATTCGCGTTCTATTAGGACGATGCCTAAAAATGCATCTGCGTCGGGAATATTTTCGCGATATGTTTTTTTACGATTTCAAGTGTCGACTGAAACAGGACGAATCGTTCGATGGACTTCAAATGGCATTCATGGATAAAGGACCTTCTAAGGCAACCGTGTATCGTTGGTATAACGAATTCAAGCGCGGTCGCCTTATTTTGTGGGATGAAGAAAGAAGTGGTCACCCTTTGACGGCTGTTACGGAAGAAAACGTGCTGGCAGTGAACATTTTAATCCAAGACAATTATAGGCGAGTTACGTATCAAGAGAATCAGCACATATTGCAGGTTGGATCGGGAAGCTTTCACGAAATACTACACGTGCATCTTCGCGTGAATTTGAAGCAGGCGAGCCTGCTTCAAATTCTCGGCGTGTTTACGACATCATTACAGGTGACGAGTCTTAGATTTATCAACACAATCCAGAAACCAAGTGCCAGTCGACGGTTTGGGTGTTTCAAAACGAATGTACGCCTACCAAATTGAAGCGATCTCGAAGCGGGGGGAAGATTTTGATTGCGAGCTTTTTCAATTTGACTGTCTACTTGTTGTCAATTCCTTTACGAAACCAAAGAAGCATCAACGCTGAGTGGTATACTAGCAAATGCTTGGCAGAAGTTTACTCTGTTGTGAGCAACAAGCGACCAAACACAAGGCTCCGCGGGCTACTGCTCCACTACGACAACGCGCCTCTGCTGCAAAAGCACATACATTTCTAAAAGACTATATATATTCATGTGAACAAGCTTAAAGGTCATGCAACATGCAGCCGATAAAAGCTATGGACTCGTACATAGCTTTTATCGGCTACAGCTTTAACATTAATTTGGTCAATTTAGTAAATATAAATCCAAAGAAAAATAAATAACTTTTCCTGTTTACTCCAACTTTAAAAGCTTGTTATTTTTATTGCTATAATCACAGATACAATGAAATAAACATAATTAATTTATTCATTTTAAATTAAATTTCCCGATGAAATTTTAGACTTTTGTCCGTCAAACGTCACGACAGATAATGAAATCGTGGTTTTGACACTTTATTCTTAAAGTTCTGTTTTTTATCGACTATTTTGATTATAATCTGTGCCGAACGCATAGTTCCACCTCTGTTTCGTTTCGTTACTAATCACCTGCTAACTAGCGTATATAAATAAAGAAAAGTTAATCATTGATTTAGATCTAACTAATTGCTTAGCTAAGCAATGTTTAATCAGCAATTAGCGAGTATTTTATAAACAAGCCTGTATTATATGCTGGTTGTGCGTCTCCTCCTTCCATTGGGACATCTGCTATTAGCCATCATGCCAGTCATCTAAGACCCATCGACCACGACGCTTCTCAAAAGTAATGTGTGACATTCCGACAAGTCATTGGTGATTTGAGTTTGTATTTCTGACAACATTCTTTTGAGCAGCGTCGTGGACGATGGGCTTTAGTAGTTTCGTAGATAGTTTCCCTTTCCTGGCCATATCATCCTCCACATGATTCCTTTAGCCTTTCTTTAGTATTACCTCCTCACAGAGGAATCCGGATTCATGCTCATAACATTCTTCACGACTAGTTCTTTCTCCACGCAATAGACCAACAAAATATGAATCGATAAAGTCAAATAATATTTTATTAACTTTATGTGCATCATATTTATTATGTTCATATATGGTATCATACATTACATATCTCATTCCCTCCTTGCCTCGGAAAATACGTAAAGCCGTTGGTCACAGCTGTCATTTGAAGATTTCTTTGACAGTCGTTAAGTCAGAAGCCCGGAAGACTGACAACCACTCTCACCAAGGGGTATCTTATACCCAGTATATGGGTTGTAGTGGTCAGATGGGCAGTCACTCTACGTAAAATACTGGTATGCAGCTGCAACCTGTAGTTCTATTCTGTAACCATCTCACCGTGAAAACTTAGGAGAAGTGAGCGTGGAGTGAGCTGTCAGTGCCGCTGATGCTACGGATTTACCAAGACGGGATGACACTGACAGCTCACTCCACGCAAGCCTTCACGGTGAGATTTTTACAGAATAGGCATAAAGCCGAGCTCAATAAAATTTGGAAAAAGCTATGCAGTTGATGATAAATATTTAAGAAAATAATAATTATCTGAGAAGTGTTACATAAATAATAAATTTTTGTCCATTTGTAGTTACTTTGTCTCTGACATAAAACTAATGTATTTGCACGCCCTATCATGGCAGAATATGCTGAAATAAAAAAGACTGTAATATATATTGTACCATGATTTTTGATTGGAAACCTAAAATTGGAGGCGTTAAAATGTTTGTATTTTAATGTCCCAAGTAGTCTCGTTGATTTAATTAAATTAGGAAATACTAAGGTATTTATATACCCTAGAAACAAGAGACAAAATAAATGATTTATCAAAGACATTTAATTACATTTGGACTTTTAAGCTCAGGTATTTCCTTAAAACTTCTAAGACGAATATCTTAGAACTAATTAAGACCTTTTTCATCCTTGTACCGTCTGAAGTTTTGACCTAAGCGAAACTGTATGCAAAGATGTAAGTTGCTGTTGATGTGTAGCCGTTTATACAAACTGCTACACAACAAGCTATACATTTTCAGTATAAGCTGATCTTGCCTTAAATAGTATGTTCGCACAATGAGAGGCCTGATTCGGCTCTGGTTCATTCACATATTCGTTTATATATTTTTATACTTGTTCTTTAAATTTTCAAATATTTTTATAAAACAACATTTTTAAAAAACATTTTTAAAAAAAGTGGTCCGCCGGTATCGGGAGCAGGGTCCAAGCTACCAGCGGTTAGGGCTCCAGGGCAGGAACCTCCTCACGATGCCAGCCGTATTGAGGAGTACCGCCTTCTGAATCAGGCCCTTGATACAACCGCTTAACGAAAGCCTCTAGCGATGTTGATCGAGGCTTTTGGCCATCAGGCCATTTGCCGATACGACACTCGGCACAATTACAGCCGAGTTCACATTCCACATGTCAACAACCTCGGTGCTAAGTCGAGATATTTAATTTGTTTCTCTTTCTCAGCTTTCACGACCGATCCCAGTACAACGTGACAAGGTCATTTTCGAGAACTGGGTTGGGCACTTACTTGTAATACGGTACTTTAGAATCCACAAGTTTATATTTCAAAGCAAGTTGCTGGTGAATAATCCTGGCTACTTGGTTATGCCTGTGCAAGTACTCGCTGTTAGCCAGACGAGAACAACCAGAGATTATATGTCTGATGGACTCACCCGGACGGCGGCATGCCCGACACACGTCAACCGTCCCATCCTTCAAAATATGTCTCCGGTAGTTATTCGTCAAGATAACTTCGTCCATAATGGCACAGACGAGACCTTCAGTTTCCCCAAAAAGGTCACTGAAACGTAGCCAGGATACGGACGCTAAGAAATCTACACCAGGCTGATGAAGAGCCCGGTCGAAGCGCCCGTGAACACTACAGGTTTGCTCCAGTTCTCTATAGCCATGGAGAGCGGGTTAGTCCCTGCGACCACATCACGGTGCATACCCACTTCGGCTTTTAAAAAATATTCCCTGAGACTGTACACCTCGCGGTGGTGGAGGTCTTCGCATTTAAAAACCCTCGACCCCCGCACTTCAACGGGATATACACTCTCATTATTATTATCTTCATTATTATTAATATCGTGATTTTTTGGATGATTTAATAGTTATTCTTCTATTCGGAGCGGAGACAAATCCAACAAATCGAAAAACATAAAGGTACATACTTACTAGAACAGCCACAAATAATGTTTGCCAAACGCACTTATGTTATTACCTACGAAACAAAAGTGACCATAAGAGGGATACGCTTAAAGCCCGTAAAATTGTACTTAATTCATATCACCCGAAGTACTGAATGACTATTTCATTAAATGAAGCAGAAAATTTACCAATAAAAATAACAGTACATGTATCAAAATAAAATCAAAGTTAGAAAATGTTTACTGTGTCCTTTCAATATCAACATATCGTACGCAAAATAGATCAAAGCTAATAAAGCCCAAAGTCGAAAGTCTAGTTTAGCAATCAAATAACTTTCAGGCTTGCAATAATGTTGAAATAAAAACTTTTTTTTTGTCAAAAAAGGTTATAGATTTTTTCGTATTTTGCGAAATTGTTTCAATAATAAGGCAGAAATAACATTTATTTGGACAGAAAACGCGAAACACGAAATACAAAAACAAAGAATAGACAATATTGTTTTAACAACAGTAGTGCCAATTACCAAGAAACCTTCGTGCCTCAGAAATAAAATTAATAAACAAAAGGGGTTATTGTGTCTCAAACGGTTACAATTACTAATTTGAATGTAACAGCCCCCGTAAGTAATTAATAATACTTATGTTGGGGTTGTCTCGGTCCTGCCCTTAATTGATAGTTATTGAGACTTTGCAAAATTAAAGTAAGCACTTTTTTTTTATAATAGAAACAATTATTTAAAAGTAATAATTAGCAGCCCGGTGTAGTGTGTAATTGTGAGTATGTGTATGTATGACTATATTAATATGTGAGTGTGGTTTTGTGTGTGTGAGTGCGTATGTGTGTGTGATAGTGAATGTTTATGTGTGAGTTAACAGGTTTGCTGGTAGTACCATTGAATCGAAGTGAAAATACCACTATGTGATTACCACAGGGTATGATAAAGAAGAAGATTCATGTAAGTCTGACTAGAATATGCTCTGGTTCATTATATGTTAGAGTTTTAACCACTCGGTTATTACTTTTTTGCATTTATTCGGAACTTTAGTTTTGCGTTAATTTTATTATATATGTAGGCTGATAGGCATACATACTGACGCCTTGCGAAAACCGTACGTACCCGTGGACAGTAACCCACAATGGTGCCGATTCTCTTGTGTACCGAACTAAACTATCACTAAAATTCCTTACTTTTGACTATGAGATTCTTTAAAAGAAACCTCTCTACTACATTAAAAAAAAAAATACACAATTTAAATCGAATTTGACAATCGCGAGTCCAAGTGTTTTTTTTCTTTTGGTTTCGCAACGTGTTTGTCCTACCCCCTGAATTTTTGTTAGAGCCGGAATGAGCGCCATGGGGGGCAGCTTCGACGTGTTTTATACGGAAGATTTTACTTTTTGTTTGGAAAAAAAAATAAAAAAAATACCGAGATGTAGAGTTCTAAGGGTTTAAGGGGTTCCTAAATGGGGTCGAAAGCTTCATTATTTTTGCGATAGGACACACCTTTTTCGAGATATAAGCTGAAGAAAATTAAAAAACAACAGCACGTCTGAAGTCGAGTTGTTGGTGTGAGTTTTAGTTCACGACAACTAATTTTATTCCACACCTTTTTAATCGCGATTCAAAATAGTCAGATTCATGTTCAGATTAAGTTAGGCAATCAAAATGTTTGGTGAAAAACGTCAAATTCAGAATAGCATATTTGCCATTTTCACTAAATTTAATAACTCAGTGCCATCTTAGTTCTGTCAGACTAAAATATAGTTACGTTGTGTCAATTTCAGAATGGGAAATTGTCGTTTGACAGGAATAAACCAAATTTTAGTGGTTTTTAGTGTAGTTTAGAGGCATTTGTAACAACAGAATCGGCACCAATACCTCTTCGCCTCTTTGCCCGTTTTTCTGGGTTAACTTTGTGTAAATTTGGAATTTTGTTTCAAAGGTATCTTCTCTGGGATATGTATATGGCTTAAAATAAATAACACTTGAAAGTTATTTTTGGACTCTTTCTAACTCTAGAAATTTAGTTTTAGTAGCAGTATGTGATTACCGACTGCGTGAGTGCTATATAAAAATGTTTTTGATTGTCTTATGAGGCATCACATGTCGTAGATTTTTAGAAATCCATATAAATTTCCAAACACGCGACATAATAACCTCGAAATGCGAGTGCCACGCTAGACAATCGTAGACTTTAACTCCCAAGTATATTGTAGACGGTAATTGTTTGCACGCATATGAACACGAACATTAAGATTAGTGCATGCTTGCACTTGGAGAGAAGCAAATGTTATTTGTTTTAGCAATATTGAGGGGTAACAAATTGGTTTGAGCCTATCCATAACAACTAACCCTTGTTCGACCTTATTACGTACCACTTCCCAAGTGTCGCTAATGTAGACAATATCGTCTATCGTGTATAATAGCCGTATCGTCCGCATGGGAAAAGATTTTTCCGCCACCGCTTCGTAGGTTACAGAGTTCGTTAATGTACACCAGAAACAGTGGCGGGCCGAGCATGGAGCCCTGCGAAACACCGTAAACAACTTTTTTATCATTGCTATACGATTCGCCTACCTTAACCTTTTGTTTCCTACCCCGAAGATAACGGTCAAAAAGAGCCTTGCCTCTTATCCGTATAGCGATACGATGTTAAAAGCTTTTTTCATGTCTAGAAACACCGTAACGCATTTGTATCCCCTATCTACCTTATCTGTAATTTTAGACGTTTACGCTATAATCGTGTCCTGAGATAACCGCCCCTGTCTAAAAGCAATATTTTTGAGAGTGACGGTAAGACTGAAATCGTTCGGTAATGATTAACTTCGCTCTTGTCCCCATCCTTGTCCAGGCGTGATGATATATCGTTTCAACGCATCGCAAAATATACCCGTTTCAAAACACAGAATGGTTAATTTGCAAACTCAAACTCAAACTCAAATCATTTATTTCAATTAAACCATTTACAGGCACTTTTGAATTGTCAAGGAGTCGGTCAGTCAGAAATATGAAGCTAGTTGCCCATTCCAAAGCGTAGTAGGTACCTATGGAGAAGAACGGGCAAGAAACTCCATGGACACTCTTTTAAATAATAATGTTTTTACATATATCTTAGTTACATCGATTAATGTTGACACTATAAGTGAGAACGATGTACAAAAAACCGTACACGTTAAAAGCGTCCAGAGTGCATCAAAACATAATAAAAACAATCCAGCTAATTAATTATTAAAATAAGCCGTGGCAGCTAAGAGATGACCAGTCCCAACTGACGGCGCCATGACGAACATGACGCATGGATCAGCACCATTCAGCTCAACCATTTTGAAGGGAGCTAAATGATCCGACACACGCGCCACCGTCAACGAGACATTTGAGTGAGCATGACATACTATCAGCCGCCAAGGCACATTCAAGTCAATCTATGACATTACCCGGTAAATGGTAGCTCTATAGTACAAAGTACTCACATCTGTGCAATGCATCTATATAATAAAAAGGAGATTGAGTTTATATAATGCAAATAAATTCTTACTATCTTCAGCAGCTTCAACAGTGATTCGAATGTCAATTAATTAGTTGTGGTGTGGAGCAGGACCGGCATTAAGCCAGGCATTTTTATCAGTTATGTTTTCCTCCAACCTATAATATGCCTGCCTGAATAGTGTGCGTTTGACAAAGGATTTGAATTTTGTCTCATTCAGTTGAAGTATGTGGGGAGGTATTTTATTATAACATTTTAGACAGTACCCCATGAAAGATGAGTCTACTTTAGCCAGTCTGAAACCTGGTTGAACTAATAGGTCCCGATTTCTAGTACTATAATTATGTCTTTCACCTCTTTTACTGTAAAGATGTAATTTTTTTCTTACGTACATGATGTTTTCATAGATGTATTGACAAGGTACAGTCATGATGTTAATATCCTTAAACAATTCCCTTAGAGAATCGCGCCTGCGGAGATTATATACGGCTCTGATGGTTCTTTTCTGCAGAATAAAAATAGACTCGATGTCTGCAGCCCGTCCCCAAAGTAAAATACCGTAAGACATGATACTATGAAAGTAACTAAAATAGACCAGCCTCGCGGTATCTACATCAGTAAATTGACGGATTTTTCTGACAGCGTAAGCTGCTGAACTTAGCCGTCCTGCTAGAGATGTTAAATGAGGACCCCATTGTAGCCTTGAGTCGAGCGTGATCCCCAAGAAAACCGTTTTATCGACGAATTCTAGCTTCTCTTGATTCAATACTATCTCACAATCACTACTCTTGACGTTTGGTAAAGAAAATCTTATACACTTAGTTTTATTTCCATTTAGTACTAAATTATTAGCCGTGAACCAATTTTGGACCAGCAGTAGGGCGTTATTTACGTCGTCAAAATTTGAAGCACGTCTATCTACCTTAAAAATCAAGGAAGTATCGTCAGCAAATAACACCATTTGTGGTTGATTTATTAATAAATGGAGTAGGTCATTAATATATACTAAAAAGAGGAAAGGACCCAATATCGAGCCTTGTGGAACACCCATTTTTACCTTTAAACCAAGTGAATTGACACCATTTATTTGAACTTGCTTAATAAGGTAACACCAGCGTCGGTCGTACAACGCCCTTTGGTGAAACCATACTGTTGCTCGTGAAGGATTTTATTAGTATTAAAATGATTGAGCATCTGACTAAGCATTATCTTTTCAAAAACCTTGCTGAAAACCGGCAACACGGACACAGGTCTATAATTATTAGTGTCTTTACTGTCCCCGGATTTGAAAAGTGGTATTACCTTACTGTATTTCATTAGATCCGGGAAGACTCCTTGATCCACACACAAATTAAATATTAAGGCTAAGTAAGGTGCTATAGTTTCAATTATGGAGGTACAGACTTTAATAGACATTCCCCAAAGATCTTCGGTCAATTTGATCTTGATTTGCTTAAAAGATTTTATTACTGTTAAGGGGTTAATATGCTTAAAGTTAAATTCAATCGGGCAGGCAGAAACATTCGCCCTCATTAAATCAAAAGCACGCGAGGGCGAAGAATTTAAGATTTCAGTGGTTTTTTGTGGGACACTGGTAAAGAAATTCACAAATTCCTGAGCAACTTTTTTGTTATCGCAAATGAGACCACGTGACGTCTCCAGTGTGTAATCAGAGTTTTGCTTTTTGATCCTGTTCGTTTCATTATTGATAATTTTCCAAACCGTCTTTATTTTATTGTCTGCTGATTTTACCTTGTTGCTAATGTATAAGGCTTTAGCAGCCTTACAAGTGTTCTTAAAAATTTTTGAGTACGAAGCAACATACTTATTAAATGTTTCCGTGTTAATATAAGGCTTAAGGCCATACAGCTCGAAAAGTTTTTCCCTACTTTTCCTAAGTCCTTTAGTTGCCCAGTCACTAAATAAAAACTTAGGGCTGATACTTTTAGACTTCTTCTTATAAATATTATTAAACTCGGTTTGAACTACCGAAAAGAATTCTGTATACAAACTATTAACATTATTCATTGTAAGGTCCTGATTACTTAACTTACAAATTAAAGTGCTTTTAAATTTATTTAAATTGACAAATGTTATTGGTCTGGATTGTATCTGCACTTTTTGTATCGCTATGTTGGACTCAAAAGTTACGGTTTGACCGCTGTGATCTGAAGGGAGATAATTAACGATAGCTTTATCTAAATAGTCGCAGCAACAAAATACATTATCAATACATGAAACAGAAGTTGTAGTTGTTCGGGTTGGTTCCAAAAACACATTTGACAAATTGAATGATTTAAACAAATTCAATAATCTACTGGTATTTGAATTATTTTCTAAAATATTAATGTTAAAGTCTCCACAGATTATAACTGATTTATTACCAGTTGCAAGTTTAGCCAAAACATCTTCCATTACTGACTCAATATAGAGAAGTTTTGATAATTTGGGGGTCTGTAAACGCACACTATAACATGCTTATCTAGCTCAACACAAGACAGTTCAACGCTATGTTCAACCGATAGTTCAACTATGTCTTTACGAGCTTTTGATTTTATACAACGTTTAATTAGGATTAGTGAACCACCACGCAGCATTGATTTTCGGTTAAAACAACTGGCCACATTATAATTCTCGTAATTAATTAATATTTCAGAATCTTTTAACCAATGCTCAGTTATGCAAATAATGTCAAACATTGTTTTTTCTAAAAACAATTCAATTTCCAATTGTTTGGAGTTAAATCCTTGAATATTTTGATGAAATAATTTCAAGGATTTCTGCTTAGCCCCTTTTCTACAGTTAACTATTGTAATGCTAGAAAATACCTTTTTGTTTTTAAGTGGAACTATAGTATTATTGGTACCTTCTGTTGTCTTACAAACTAGTTTAAATTATCTGAGCTAACCACCTCAACATTAGTACTATTACTAATATTGGTGCTAACTAAAGGTGACTTCGACATACTACTTATGTCTGGGTTAATAATAAAAGCTAATAGTCTAGCTATTTGACGTCTAAAACTAATCGGCAGATACACAGTATCTCTAGTCGACTTTAGCTTTTCAACAAAAATGTTGGTGTCAAAAAATACAAACTTGTCACTATGGTGACTTACTAAGAAATGCATGTAATTATTTAACATATGAATGTAGTTGTTTTGCCTATTTGACAATTGCTCAAAGTATGGGAAAGCACACAAAATTACTTTCTTGCAATTTAACTGTAGTAGTTTGGTGACACTATCAGTGATGTCATCTTTTGTTACATTATAACTATTACATATAAGTACTGTAATAATGCCATTTGGATCATATTCATTCCTAATTATTGAAGACATTATTTGTGTGTAGGAAGTCTGTGGCATACAGAAGTTTTGAGAAGAATGACTCAGGTTGTTGCTAAGTAATTTTCCTAACCCTCTTCCAAAACTATCAGAAAACATAATGGATAAGTAACAAACTTTACTAGTACAAGGGAGAGAGCTAGCTTCCGTCTGCACTACTTGCACTGGACCTTGTTCAATATCTGGTGTATCTATATTAGGAATGGAGACCTGAGCAAGTTCTGACTGGGACGGGTTCTCCGTTGCCTCAGGTTGGAGCTTGCCAAGTTCGGATTTCCTTTGCAATGAACATTGAGGGCCGCTGAGAGTCAGCAGGTCCACTTTGACTGCTTTAGAATTGCACATGTCCACTAACTCATTTGCAGCAAGGATGTGCTCCTGAATTTGTTTTTCAGACCTTACATACTTAGTATACAGTGAATGAATTGACTCTTCCAGTACCTGAATTTCAGACTGCAAGCGTTGAGTATCAATCTCATAAATGTTTTTGCTGTCTTCTAATTTAATTTGGTAGTTATTTAATTTACTTTTAAGAAAACCACGTTCCTTTGTTAGTTTAATATTATTGGAACTGTGTTTTTGTTGATTCCTAAATTTATTGCATTTATTTATGATTTTATTTAGTTTTGCATATTTTTTTATTTTATTTTGACTTACTTTATAACTACTATTATTATGTTTTAATATAGAACCTTCAGTAAGGTCTATTGTTATTAAGGACTGAGGGTTGCAATTACTATGAAATAATTCCTTGTATAAGTTATTTGTTTCCTTAGCTTGAGTACATTCCTTTTGTTTCTGGAATTTATTTATTTGTACATTTGCATGAACTAATTCTTCTTCTAGGTCCCTAACCTTATGCAAAGCCTCCTCATATAAGTTAC
Organism: Dasypolia templi; assembly: GCA_963555695.1. NCBI lineage: Eukaryota > Metazoa > Arthropoda > Insecta > Lepidoptera > Noctuidae > Dasypolia > Dasypolia templi. The sequence goes on from OY743156.1 coordinate 5,621,338, forward strand.
TGCAGTTGTTGAAACCATCTGTAATTAACCGCAATTTGTCCCGTTCATCAACAACATCCAGGTATTGTTGATGTAGGTCTACTAGCTCCTGTTTTAAGCTAGTATTTTTGTAAACAACCTTCTCGACTTCTTTCTCACTATCCTCTATTTCCTGTAACAGCTGTTCACATTTACTGTTAGAAGCCTTAAGATTTTGTAGGGTTGTTTTCAATTTAAGCTCCAACTCCTGAGTTGCAGCCTTGCGGGTCATCACAGGCATGGTTTCAGTTCAGGAATAAGTACTGAAAGTAGAATGAAATAAACGGTGAAAACTAATTAGATAGTCAAACAAAAAGGGAAAGCTAGAAATGAAAGAAAAAATGGGAGAAGTTAGTGTTGCTTAAAAGGAAATGAGGTAGTCTGCTGAATCTTATTGAAATGCAACTGATTTGCTCAGATCAATACAAATTTACATTTATTCTATTGACTTATTATTTTATTTTGCTTAAGTGGGTAGAATGCCTATGTTACAAGAATTCAAGTTTATCAAAGATTATAATTAAAAAATAACGATAGTCAACGTTATTGTTGTTATGTACAATGTAAGAATTCCAGAAATACAGTATTTTGCTAATTGACATCAAAGTTTCGCTGAGTTTATTTTTTATTTTTTTAAATATATTTTTTTACAAAGTGACTTAGACCTAGTGCCAAATCAACCAAAAATTGTGAAACTAAGACTCAATAAAATGTGTTACAGAGTCGTGAAGATTGAGTGCTTATTATTAATAAATGTATACAATACTCCCCGTTTAAATTCGCAGATTGGACATCAGCTGCTCGTTATAGGTTGCCGGTAACGGTGGGCTATCAACACTGTGATTGACTTTGTAATTTTGCAGGAAAACAATAATCCTAAGTATTTATGCAGTTACGTTACATTTAAATATATAATTACACCTTAATTACACTTAAAATTTAAATAAAACTAATTATAAAATACGGAACAAAAATTTGACATGTAACTCAGGCAGTGTTGCCAGCCTCCCGACCGGGATCTTCCAACTCCCTCATTAATTCTCCAGTCTATCCTCTTGCTAATGATGTGCCACATGCCATAAAATCTTTTAACAACTTTGTGAATTCGCTAGAATTGTGAATCAAGTCACATAAGACCACATTGTAATGTTTTTTTTTATTGCGTAACTGTTACTTGAGAAAGAGGTAAAATTTGGTTTCTCACTCTTGCGCAGTAAAATCTATATTCTATCTCTTTCTTGCATATCTTAGATCGGTTTGAACAAATCACGCACTGGCGCCGATACGTCATTTTTTTAGTCGAGACATCACTGCCACTGCTACCTAACTGTGTGCTAGTTCACCGTACTCCGCGATTCTTTTAATATTTTACTTTGTTAACGTTGAATTTTGTTGGTTCTTGTTACGTTTTTTTTAACTTTTGTTGTTATTGTTAAACTTTGTTTAGGTTTTTGTTATTGTAATGGCGACATTACCTAACGAAGAAAATGCGGACATCATGATGGCTTACGGAGCCGCCAATGGTGTCGCTCGTGCAGCGCAACGACTTTACCAGGAACGCTTTCCTGGTAGACGATTACCTTGCCGCAGAGTCTTCCAAGACACATACCGACGCATACGCGAGACTGGCAGTGTCACTTCTTATGAACCAAGGGGCCATATTGTGCGACATAATCTTGAAGTGGACGAGAGAATACTGGCACTTTTTGAGGAAGACCCTACAAGAAGCATTAGAAATGTGGAATCACATCTTGATCTTTCAATACGGAAAGTGTGGAAAGTCCTTCGTCAAAACGAAAAGCATCCATTCCACTACACTCCGGTGCAAGGTACGTAATTTTAAACTAACTTTAAACCCGTACACGCAGACGAGTGGTTTTTTGTCGGTTTCTTTAACACACGGATGTGGATGATCCTGATTTTTTTTAAAGAATACTTTGGATGGATGACTCCAAATTTAGCAAGGATGAGATCCTCAATTTACACAATTTGCACCACTGGACAACGAAAACGGAAAACCCACGTGTTAAAAGACAGAAATCTTTTTAAAGAAGGTTTAGTGTAAACGTTTTGGCAGGAGTGATTGGGAATCAGGTAATAGGACCGCATTACCTGCCCGATAATCTCAATGGCGAAGACTATCTGGAATTCCTAAAAAATTAGCGGCCCGAATTAGTGACCGATGTGCCCGTATTTAATGAACGTGTGCCCATAGTATTTCAAAATGACGGCTGTCCCGCGCACTCCGCGCAGTGGCATTTGACTGTGAGGGAACATCTTGACAATGTGTTCCCCAATGCGTGTATTGGATGCGATAGCCCTATTCCATGGCCGCCACGTTCCCCAGATCTAACTCCGTTAGACTTTTAAGTCAAAGAGCTGGTATACGCCACGGAGGTTCCAACTAGGGAGGTACTAGTCCAACGCATAGAAGCGGCTTTCAACACTCAGTCGAATTTCCTCACTTTCTGGAAAGTGAGGAAATTCGACTTCGTACAATAACTGTCGAAATACGAAACAGATGTCGGGCCTGCATTCGCAACAGAGGTCAACAATTTGAGCAGGATTTGTAACAATTATGAAATAAATGTTAAAAATGCAATTTTGTTTTTTATTGCAAGTAAATCCCACGAAAAGATAGAGATACGAGACAGATTTTACCTTATAAGAATTAGATAACAGATTTATAGGTTTGTCAGGTATCATTTAAGCAAAAATATTTATTTAAATCATAATTTTGAATATTAGCCTTAGGTAACTCGATTCACAATTCTAGCGAATTCACAAAGTTGTTAAAAGATTTTATGGCATGTGGCACATCATTAGCAAGAGGACAGATTGGAAAATTAACGAGGGAGTTGGAAAATGATAGTGGCTTTTTTTTTGTAGCCATAGAAACTGCTGTAACATGTACAGCTTTAATTTGAGTTTTACCTTTGCGAGTGAATTAAAAAAAACTAGGTGACTAATGTCACTTATTTTGTATATAAAAGTACTCTTAAACAATACACATCGAAATAAAATTTAAATTCAGAGTCTGCGCCTTTTAAAAAAAAAATGTATTTGAATGTAAAATTTGGGTCTCTTTTTAGTAAAACAATAAAAAGGCGATAAAAAAATCAACAGGGCATGAGGGGTGTTAAAGAATCTGAAAGGCTAGTAGATGATCCTTTCAGTGGACCATTTCAATTTGGCACACGTTGCACCAAACACCCTGTATATTAATTCATTTCGTTTTAAACGGTATTGAAAAATGGACTGGAATGGATTCCATTGTTGGTGTTCAACGGCTAACGTGGGATTCAAAAACTATTTTTGCGATTTTGTGGGTTCTTGACGACTTGGCTTTACCTACGGACTGACTATTCTGCACACCAACCTAGCCTACGGCATTTATTTCTTGATAACTATTAGCAAGTGATTTGGACTTTATCAACGGTTAAAATGCGTTGTGTTAATTGTCAATTGCGCATTGCTCGATTGAGGAGACATCGTTTGTCTGGCGAAACTGCTCAGATAGTTGAAAGAGTACAGAGATGGGTGTACCCGCGTGATGTTAGTATATTTGTAAGATAAGATAAGATTTTTAAAACTAAACTGAAACTAAACTAAACTAATAAAACTAATTGGTTTGATTTCATGAACACACAAAATCATATCAGAGATAAAACTGTCCGCTGTGCCGTGATTTCTCGCAGCAGCGGAGATACACCCCAGCGTTTTACCTCCTCGCACCACTCCCTTACGCATGATCCCATGGCTGCAATCCGGCTACGAGGCTCACTGCATCAGAGGAGACCGTACTGTATCCCCGGACCAGTCGGATGGCCTTTGGTACGCGTTCTACCGGCAGGCTGGTCGGCGCCCACACCGTGCACCGTTGCACTTAGTTTGTAGAATTTGATGGGATGGTGGTCAGATTCTTAACCCGTAACCGAGCTTAAACCTATAATATATTTTGTGTTTCTACAACCAAGGTAATCAGGAGTCTCGCGCATCAGCCCACGCGGTAGCACGTGTTGGTTTCTTCTCTAAAGTAATTAATAGAAAAAGTGGTAAAAAGTGATTAAAAACTATGGTGGCATATAGTATCGTAAAGCTATTGAACTGTACTGTGCAGTGCTGGTTTCAGTTTTTCAAAATTCTAACATATGAGTGAATCATAAGCAAATAATCTTCTTAAAAACTTTTGCATAAACCATTGTCCCTGACGTAGGGCAACTCGCATTTCGCTCGCTTCAACGCACACACGCAAGGCGCTTAACCGCTTTACGTGTGTGCGTTGTCTACTTAACTCAATATACCTACTTACTTAATAAATAATAAAACGCCAACAAAATATTGTAGTAATAAACATAAAAGTGCCAAAAGTTTAAAAAGGTACTATCGAAATAAGGAGCCCACTTCATGTGTCAAGGTTCCTGTCAAGGAAATTTTCATAGAAGCTGCGTCAAAGGCCTAGCTGCAGACATGAAGGCGGAAAAAAACAGGATCTACTGTAACAACTGTGAAGACGAGGGCTCTGATGAAGAAGAAGTGAAGGAAGGTGTACAAGACTTTGAAAAAATACTAAAGGATATTCAAAAAAAGGTCAGTGCCATATCCGGACTTAAGAAGCATTTAGACACAATTCAACAAAGCATTAGCGTATTATCAGACAAGTACGATACACTAATATTTGAACACGAAGAATCTAAAGGAAAAATATCGAAACTTGAAAAAACTGTGACCAATATTAACAACAGATGTGTGTATTTAGATAAATGCAACATTGCACTCGAGCAAAAACTACAACACGCTGAGCGATCTTCACTTAAACAGAACCTCGAAATTGTAGGCGTTGAATATATACCTGGCGAAAACTTTAGAGAGATCGTGAACAAAATTGGAGATGAGATGGGCGTCAAAAGCACTGAAATAGAATGGGTAAAACGGAATAGACATTCCAAACAAGAAAATAAACCATCTTCAATAATGGTAGGCTTCAAGGCGTCAGGCATTGAATCAAGGGAGGAATGGCTAGCCAATCGTCGCAAACTGATTGAGTTAAATAGCAGCATCTTTACCGGCGGATCAACAACAAACAAATTAAATATCAATGAAGACCTAACTAAAGCTACTAAGACACTGCTGTGGAAAACAAAAATACAACTTAAAGGTGTATACAAGTATATATGGGTGACAAATGGAAAAATACTGACGAAGAGAAAGGATGGCGACAATACAATATGGATAAGAAGCGAAAACGAACTGTCAGTTATCAAAGTAAAATAAATATTTAATTATCGGCTTTAAATAATGTTAAAAATTAAAACTGTGCTTAGCCGTGGTTAGTCGTAATACACAAAATTCGCTGACTTTAATCATTTTATACCTGTGCTAACGACCTGGGTAATTGGATAAGTTCAATTGTATGCAATAAAGGACTATGTATACTGCATGTAATTAATCGCTCTCTTAAAAAAACACTTCAGTGATCTACTTTTGACTATAAATTCATGTATAGATAAACTAGATGTAATTATACTAACTAACTACTAACTGAACCTAATATTAACCAAGCCTTAGTGTCATTATTTCCAATAAAGGGTTATAGTGTAAGCGGTGGAGGGGTATTGGTGTACACGCGCGAGGGGCTGAGTGCGCGTGTGTTTGAGTTGACACAGTCCACAGGAATGTGTTCGGCAGAGTGCGTCTCCATAACACTCCAGCTCAATAATGAGAAAGTACATTTAATAGCAATTTACAGACCACCGCGACTAAATAAGCAGACTAAATTAAACCAATGTATGGATGAATTCCGGAACCTTATTGAAAAATACATATAAATTCTAAAGTAGTCTTCTGCGGGGATATAAATATAAACCTGTTAAATTGTCATGACAAATTTGTGATATCGTACGAAAATCTCTCAGAATCTTGTCTCGATCATATTTATATTCGGCATGCTCGAACATAAATATGATCGAGACAAGATTTGGCTACTTTTCCCGATACAATTTCCTTTCTAGTAATGTCATTTATGCACTTTCTGAAACCATGTTCAGATAATACATTTTCGTAATGCATTCAGCTGTAACAAAACAAAAAATATCAGATCACTATTTCGTTGCGGCCAACGTGCAGTGGAAACGCGCACCGTCGAGGCAGTCGTCGCAAACTCGCAATCTAGGCGATGCACAACCGTCTCGTCTCCGCTACGACTCGTGACCAATAAGCGCGTCCTTGACAATAACAAAGTTCGAGAGAAATTATTAAGCACTGATTTTGACCACCTTATGTCATAAGAGTGTCCTATTAAATTATATAAATCATTTAAACAAATATTCGTGGGTATTTACTCTGATTGTTACGTAAATAAACGTATTTCTAACAGTAACAGGAACAACAAAAAATAGATTGACAATAAGTTGAAGTCTATGGATAAAGTGAGCCCCGTTTTAGCTAAACTAATAAACCTAACTGTCAAGAACTACAAATTTCCGAACAAGCTGAAAGAGGCAATAATCCGCCCAATTCACAAAAAAGGTGATCGCAAAAATGTATAAAACTTCAGACCTATATCAATGTTATCTAGTATAGATAAAATTATTAAGAATTAAAAATTAAATTTTAAGTGTTTAACGTTGTGCATGTGGGGGTGTTGTATGTGAGTGTAGTGCGTGTCTGTAGGGTATAAGTGTTGAGTGCACTTGTGGAACCCCACGAGCACACTCTACGCTACGTGTATTTGGTGTGCATGTTTACGGATGAAAGATCTTTAGGGTTTCACTAAATTCTCAATTTCTTCGTATGTGAGAGTATGAAGCCATTTATCACTAATTCTTTTGCAATCCCGGAGAGTACATGGATAAATAGTAAGAACTTTATTAATTTTGTTATAAATCACGGGACTGCAGAAAGTGAACTGCCTGCGGACAATTTCCAATTTTACACCTGATGTCGAACAAACTCTGTCAGTCCTACGTTTATGTCTACTAAACTCAGGGTCAAAAGACAAACTTGAATGCTTCCGCAACACTGTACTTAGCACAAAAGAGTGCCTTACTGTAGGTACCTTCCATAGCGTGTACAGTTCGCTGGTAGGGAAGCGATATGGTTTGAAGGCCATTACCTTAAGGACAGCCCTCTGCGCCCTCTCCAAACGCAGCAAAAGACATTTACCAGCACCACCCCAGGCCGAAATACAGTACGTTTAAACAGAATGGGCAAGAACAAAGTACACAGTTCTCAGGGTAGCGAAATTGGCAGAGGTCCTTAGATTTTTAAAACAAAAATCAATTTTCTCACCCTAGAGACCAGTGAATTTATTTGCCCACTCCATGTCAACTTGTCATCGACCCAGACTCCAAGATATTTTATTGAGTCCGTGCGCATAACATCAGGACAAAATGGGAAATATTGTATCGGAATTGAAAAGACCCCGCCAGGTTGGTAATGAAAACAATGTCAGGGTAACTGGTAATCGCGGGAGTCGTGCGGTCCATGGCCCTTTACGGGGCACCGGTGTGGGCGCGTTCTTTGAGGCGCCGACCGGCCCGCCGGTTGAACGCGTCCCAAAGGGTCATGGCCATCCGGCTGGTCCGGGGATACCGCACGGTCTCATGCGAGGCGGCGAGCCTCCTTGCCGGATTGCCGCCATGGGATCTGGAGGCAAAAGCCCTCGCGCACGTATGGGAGTGGCGCGAGGAAGCAAAACGCCGGGGTGTAACTCCGCTGCCGCGACAAATCACGGTACAGCGGACAGAGCTCCGGCGGGATCTCATGGCGACATGGAGGGTGCGATTGTCGCAACCCAGTGCTGGGCACGCCACAATAGCGGCGGTAAGTCCCCTCTTTGAGGAGTGGTTGGAGAGGCGCCACGGCGTCCTCACCTTCCGCCTGACACAGGTCCTCACCGGACACGGTTGTTTCGGGAGGTTCCTGTTTCGCATAAGGCGGGAGGAAACGCCCGGGTGTCACCATTGTGTGGATCGCCCGGAGGACACGGTGGAGCATACGGTGGAGGTATGCCCAGCTTGGGCGGAGCACCGCAGTGTCCTCGCGGAGGCGATTGGCGGCGGCGATCTCTCGCGTCCGGCCCTAGTCCAGGCCATGGTACGGAGCGAGAGGGAATGGATAGCCGTCACCTCCTTCTGCGAAGCAGTAATGCTCGCAAAGGAGGAGGCGGAGCGCGTGAGGGAGAGAGCCTTGCGCCCTCACGCCCCTAGTCGCCGCAGGAGACGCCCTGGGCGTCGGGAATCGCAAGCAGATTCCCGGCCACCGTAGGCACGGGCTTGCGGACGGCGAGCCATGGGTAGCTCGCCGTCCGGTAAGGACCAGGCCCGGGTCGACGGCGCGTTGTGTTCCACGCGCGCCTCAAAGAGATGTCAGCACAAAATGACGGGGTCCGATAGGGCCGACGCCTCAGGGTCGCGGGTTATTCCACAGAGAAAACCGTGGCCCTGGCACAGGCAACTGAAGGAACACGGGTAGGTTTTAGTCAGTAAAAGTCTGACACGCCCTCCCGCTCCACCCAGAGCGGGAGAAGTCATTTGATGATTTCCCACCCAAAAAAAAAAAAAAAAAAAAAAAAAAAAAAAAAAAAAAAAAAAAAAAAAGGGTAACTGGTAATGTGACGGCAATCCGCTAAGGGGATTTGGGACGGTGCAACTTAATGACCCCTATGGCCCGTATGCAAATGTCAAACATTTTCTCAATGATTTAAAAACTTTTGAAAATAATTGTCGTTTTATGTTTAAATATTATATAAGGAAGTGTTAGCAAGCAGATAATATTAATAAAAACATATTGTATGCATTAGTATTTTAATCAATTTTCAAAGTTAAAAAAAAACATAAAATAACAAATAACTCGAAAATTTTGACATTCGCATCGGGGTTTTATGTGATCAAAGAGAGGTCAATCTGCTGATGTAGCAGAGATTATTTAATGACCTGAGACTTCGAATTGCCGGGATTACCAGCAACCCTGTAACTATTTTATATTACTAATAATGCTATGACAATCACAATATAGTATTATTTATTTTTTATTGTATTTTTGTCAAATTTTCTGAATTTTTTTCAGTTGTTAACCTTAAATGATGAAATATGTGTGCCATGCTATTTACGGGCACAGAGAATGGTAGACAGTGCTCACAAAAGTTCTGCTGCTGTTGCACCTTACGCAATTAGTCAGCCTACATCTTCTCAACAGATAGAGCAAGTGGTAGAAGTTGAACAGGTTGGTCCATCATCATCTGGAAATCTATTACAAGAAACATCTGCTGAACCAATATTGCCTAAAATAACAGCAGCTGAGACAGTAATAGGTGAAGAAGATAGTCCCTCGACCTCAGGACGTCCATTACGGGAAACTTCTGCTGAACAAATTATGTTGCCCACATTGAGAAGAGCAGCTGACACAGCACGTCGCTGCTTGTTTTTGGAATGCACTGACTCTGAAAAACTAATGGAATAATTAAGAATTGTCATTTCTATATTCCTATAAATGCTAGAATTTGCATATTTTATCTGCATTTTATCATTAGCATCATCTACTGTTTATTTTATGAACTGTATGCTGCTGAAAACGCGATTTCAACATTTAGTGCCGCACATACGAGTATAGAAGAAATTGTGTTTTTGCTATCAGATGATACAAAACTAGATATCCAAAATCCTGAAACAATTGATGACCATCTTTTTAACTGGTTTGGACGGACGAAAGTGAAGTATTCTGAAATACTATTAGAAATACAGAGATTAAACAATCCCAAAATTGGTTTTAATGTAAAATTCGGACGGGAGACAGCGATGAGAGAATTTCAGCAAATATTCAAGTGCCAAGAAGAACACTTGAAGATTATATGAATCAGGAACGAGAAATTCTTTGCCAAGATTATGTGCCTAGACATTTAGGATGGGAGCATAAGTCAAGGAATGAATTTGTTGCCAGAAATTCTTTTCTTGCCCAACATCTTTTTGGGAATCCTCAGGAGCTAGTTCAACAAAGGAGTTTAAATAAAGAAGGATAATGAGGAACAGGGTGTAAAGTTCACTCATACTCTTCGGAAAAGGGAGGATCCTCCGACCAGATGGATGTCGTATCTGGTGGGCAACTGCCCGATGATTGTTGTCGGGAAGTTGTATATATGCTAGCTGCACGGTAAACTGTGATAGCGCGATGCAGGATTGATGCGTTTGTTCGCATGTGGCGGTGTAGATGCCGCCATATCACTCCCCTCCGAAAACCAGAGGTCGATAGTGGACTAAGTCTTGTATCTTGCGATCCGTAACAAAGAGGCGACCCGTAGAACTAAGGCAGTCGTCCGTCGCCATCACTGACTGCCCGGTTTGTTTTCCGACTTGTAGTCGCAGGGCTTGATGCAGTTCTTTGCTTTGGTGCCATGTTTGTTGTGGTACCAGCAGATCGGGAACCGTCGATAATTGGATTGCGATCTGTGCGGTGTCCCACTTCGCTGTTGTTGTCGGGGTCGTGAATCTCGTTCGCGAGGTTTCGACTGCCGATTCACCTGAGCCGTGAGTGCGCTCACCTGACGAGTCAGCTCCGCAACTTGCCGTGTCAACTCGTCTACCGGTGATGATGAAACTGCTGCCACTTGTTGCGTCGGCGTCGCGATGTCGTTTATACGGTCTGCGAGTTCGGCTAGGTTATCCAGTGACAACGTCGATTGCGACGCGACGATCGACTGCATACCTGTAGGTAGACGACTGCTCCAGATGGTTGTCAAAAAATCTTCGGGGATCTCTGGGCCCGCGAGGTGCTGAAGATGCCGTAAAAAATGTCGTGAATGGTCTAAGGCATGTTTAGCTTGCCAGCGCACGAAGGTAAACAAGCATATCGCGTCATCACATCGGGGTCACCAGTTTAGAGATATGAGGAACAGGGTGTAAAGTTCACTCATACTCTTTAGAAAAGGAAGGATCCTCCGACCAGATGGATGTCGTATCTGGTGGGCAACTGCCCGATGATTGTTGTCGGGAAGTTGTATATATGCTAGCTGCGCGGTAAACTGTGATAGCGCGATGCAGGATTTGTGGTTCGCATGTGGCGGTGTAGATGCCGCCACAATAACCATTGCTGATGGCACCTATTTGTATACCCAAAAGAGCAGCAACTATTTGTTTCAAAAATAAACATATTCCCTCCACAAATACAATGACTTGGTAAAACCATTTCTAATTGTTTGTTGCGATGGGTACATCATAGAGGCAGTTGGACCTTGCATAGCCAACAAAAAATGATGCCTCTATAATTACCTTATGGCAGAGCAAGGTGTTTTTGCAGATTTGTTTAGGGAGGATGATGTATTAGAAGAAAGAAAGAAAGAAAAAACGTTTATTTGCGGTAAACATGACGCAGTGATTAAACACAAACACCAAAAATAACAAGTTGGGGGAAAATATTCGTCACATCCACGCAAAACGGCCATCGCTCAGCTTAATGCTACGACCCTATTCGAGACAGAGCCCCAGTGCTGGTTTTCAGCGACAGCCGGCGTTGAATGACGTCGCCCGGTGCAGCAATCGCTAAGATTAAAACTAAAATAGATACACATAATAACTAGATAAGTGTTCAACAAAATAAGTACAAACAATTTTTGTAAAATGGTAACATTCCGGGCATCGAATGCTCATGCGACAAGCCTTTGATAATCTGTGTGCGCAGCTGTCATATAAACAGGGTTTCATTTTAGACCGTGGATTTAGGACTGTACAGATGACATGACAGCCAAAGGTTTATTAATGCATATGCCCGAAATAATATCACCAGGGGAAAGGCAACTTTCTACTATCCAGGCCAATATTTCGCGATGTGTTACAATGAATAGATAGGTCGTTGCAGCTTCACCGACGAATGGAAGACTCAGAGGATTATTTTAATAAAAGGTGCCTATAATAATGCAAGAATTTTCGATTGCTACTGCCTTAATAAACCACTTTGCTGTACAATTCTGGGAACGCACAAATGTTAATGAAGTAATCGAAATAATTAAAGAAAAAATATTTGAAAATAACGAATTGGCACAAGTAGTCCCACAAAATAATTTAAACATGAGACATACTATGTTTAACAATATATTTGAATATAAATATACAGTTCCCTGAATTGTCAGTAAATGACCTGGAATAAGTTCCAGCTCTTCGCAACATATCAAATAAGGCAAGCAAAATCGTATGTAGCGGAGCATTAAGAGCCCACGGAATCTATGCTATAGAAGTTTGCCGGGATGAGATTTCTCTAAAAGGGATATTTGTTGGCAACCACCCATCTATTCTACGTGCCGAATTAAATATAGGCACATAGGTAGCAAGTCATATTTCACTTACATCGGAGTAGATAGGAGGCTGGATGGGGCGAAATGCCGTATTAGGGTATTATTGTCATTGCCCGGTGGGGACACGGACAGTGGGCTGTTGCTCTCATGTTATGTGTGACGGCGCGTGATGATTTAGTCGATTTATTGTGACACTTTTTGAAACTTTTAATCGATTAATTTTACTCTGTAGTTTAGAATTATTGTTTCTTTAGTGGTGTTTTTAAATTTAGAGCGGGTAACACCGAATGGGGTTGTGAGTGTCATGGCGGCGGTGGCGATCACTTTTGATGAGATCGTCACGCGGTGCACACACACAAATCCATTGGCTCTAATAATCCTTATTTTTTTATGATTGAGTTTTGTTACTGTATTTTTAAAGTAAATTAAGTGCGTTATTTTGCAAATGTTATTTGTTAAACACCTGCACGTACACGCCCGCAATGGAAGACCAACAGATGACGGATCCGCAGCGACACGTGGTGTCCCAGCCGCTCGATCTTCCGTCATGTGCATATTGTGGTACATTGGATATGCCAAACACCAGAGCTATGTCGCTGCACCTGCTTCTTTCTTAGACAATCTTTTATTAAGGTAAATAAATTATGTTTAAATCAAAGCTTATCTAGGGATTGAGTAAGAAAATAAAAGAAAATTTATTATGTACAATGATTGTGTGTCTTGAATATTTTATGTAATAATTAAGTAAATAAAAAGAGATTTGTGTAAAATAAATATTTATTAATTTAACAAACCTCTAGTTTAAATAAAAATGTGGGCAGGAGAATGATGCTGAAAAATCTACTTTACCTGTTACCTATGCTTCTTTCAGCTTTGTTTAATCTGACCACAATCTAGTTTCTGGATAAGTATTGCTATTGCGTAGTTGTGATATTAAATTAGAGTGAAGTTCCTTATCCATGCAGTCGCATTCTGGCAGTTTTATGAATGATCACACGTGTTTGAAAAAGACGGAAAGCAGCATTAAGGATACCTAGTTATCGCCGAAAATACCAGCGATGCAACTCTTCCACTACATTATGCAAAGTGAATTTTAGTACTTCCTAGACACCAGGTTTATCCGGCTAAACAGATGTAGAAGGAACCTATAGGTAGAGATTTTTATCAAGATCCAGCACCATTTTTAAAAGCATAATTTATAAACTCAGAAGTTAGGTGCGTAGTACTTTACAACGCGCGTTTTTGACCCAGATGTATGAACGTGGACGAAACAAAAGGAGTAGGTAAGAATCATAGCAGTTTCTGCATACCCTTTCGGGATACAGGTGTTAGTTTAAGTTTATATATATGGAGTGGATGGATGGCGCCACAGTACATCGGATAGCGCCATCTAACAATTTGATTCATAAACGAATGATCACGTGATCGGAAACGCAAGCGAGCCCTTCAGCTTGGACACGATCGTCGGTGGAGGGTATGCAGCGAGGACTGGCGGAGAGACCGAGTGTTGCGACAGTCAACAGAATACGGTCGAGCTTGGACAGTCTTGGCAAACGCTCAGTACCAACGCACGTGTCTGTTTCCGTTGCACGTGTTTATTTCGTTAGCCAGTGTATTAAAGTTATTTTTTATTCGAATTATCTTTTCGTTCGAGTACCCACTACAGTGCCCACACTAAAATGTGTCGGATCGTGAAGAAGGCCCGATGTTTCGCATCTCGGCCACCCCTGATCCGACATATATATAAATAAGCCATTCGACTATTAAATGAAAGACTTATTAGTCTTTCATTTAATAGTCGAATGGCTTATTTTGGGCATGTACTAATAAGTACATGCCCAAAATAAGCCTAAGTACTTTTAGATTATTTTAGGTTATAATCTTCTACATTTCGTATCTTTTTCTCCCTTCCGTTTTAAACTTCTTGCCACTCGTTTTTTGTTAGTGTTATGTCGTTCTTTAACTATTTATAACTTACCATAACATACGCTTCCACTAACAATGGGTCCCACATTACATACAAGTTCGCCATTCTCCTATAAATAATTTAATCTGTGAGTCCGGCATGATGTTTCTGCTGGTTTCCCTATTAATTTAATATTTATGTACCCTGTAATAATAGTGTCCCCATGTGAGCCGATATATTGTAGGTATTGATCAAGCTAGGCAATCAAACTATCTGCGGAAACATTCGATGGAGACCGATAATTACCAATGATGGTAGTAGTAGAGTAGTGAAATTAGAGATTGTGATTTGAAAAGCTGAGGCATGTATCAAACTAATTTCTGTTGCCTGGGTAAGTGGCAGTTTTTTTAACATAGTTGACTACACCATCGTTTCGATTTAAATGTCTAGATGAATTACTAGCGTTCAGCCTGCACTCTGTTAAATGCAGCACATCCACTTCAATTCCAATTTGAGACAAAGTTATTTGAAGGTCATCCATATTACAGTATACGCTACTTACATTTTGAGTCAGGACGGTGAAGTTAAAATTATTATTTTTTACGAGTAGGTAAGTATTTAAGTGTGCAATATAAAAAATACCTGAATTAGCTATCTCAGTATGAAAGTACATGAAGCCTTTGGTCCCGGCTGTCATTCGTGGATCTTTGACAGACGTTACGGGTCGTCAGAAGCCCGAAAGTCTGACAGCCAGTCTTAGCAAGGGGTGTCGTATTACCTAGTAACTGGGTTGTGGAGGTCAGGTAGGCAGTCACCCAATGGTAAATACTGTTATGTATACGGCTGCAACCGATTAGACTGGAAGCTGACCCTCTAACATATTGGAAAAAGACTATACAGATGATGATAATTGTGTGCCTCACTGTGACATGATAAAAACTTACATATTGTGCCATTATATGAAGTTTGTTATTCAAAAAATAATACGATATAATATTTAAAATATTTATTTTAAAAAAAACAAAGCTTTGAAATAATTTCAGTTTTGCTTAAATGTAAAAGATATTCCTAAGACTTACGTGCCCGAACTAGGTAATCCTGTTTTTCGGGCGAAAAGAGCTTAAATAGTCCGAGAAAACTTATATAATATTATCAAAAAGTTTACAATAGACGAATAAATTAAATGTTGAGTAGCTTAAATCCTTGTTTCAAAATTTGACAAATACTTGTTGTACGTGAGTATGTATATATTTACTTTAACACAGTTAATAAATTCTCTGTATCTTCATATGACATAATTTCGAGAGCCTCCTTGACAATTCTCTAACAATTTGTTTAGTTCAGGGAATAAATGTTAGCTTTCGACTTTAGTCTATTATAAAGGATAGGACCGAGGTACAAGTAAAATTTGGATATAAAATTTGCATTTTGTGGACAGACTATATCTTTACGTATTTTATTTGTATATTCGTGCTGTAGGGTAGAGATGTGTGTTGTTTTATTACAATGCCCATTATAAATAGTTGCGGAACTGTTAAAACTTCACAAGATTTGTATAGGAGGTTAGTAGGAAAAAGGAAAGGGCGGAAAGTAGACACTTTAAGAACCGCCCTCTGAGTTCTCTCGATGGTTAGTAACACTGTTTTACCCGCTCCACCCCATGTGGTAATACAGTGCAATACAGTTTTAAACGATTGACATAAAGCAAAGTAAACTCGTCTAACAATTTTTTTGTCAGCGCACAAATATTAACTTGCGAATTCTGTTATTTAAAGCTAATATATGTTGTTTGAACGAGAGTGTTTCATATATTATAACACCAAGGTATTTTGTTTTATTTGCCATTTTAATGTTGGGATAAACACATTGGTTATCCGTGGGATTTGTGCAATAATGAGCATATAATGTCGAGTTGCTAGTTGATGTTTGCTTGCGCATCGAAAACTTAATGTAATTTGTCTTGTCTGCATTTAGTGTTAGTGAATTATGTTGAAGCCATTTATTAACAACATTGAATCCGTGTTGCGCAAGCTTGTACATTTTTTTTCTGAGTCAGCCGAAAATAGAAGTGCAGTGTTGTCAGCATAAGAAACAATTTGGCCGTGATTTAGATTTAGTTTACAAAGATCGTTTATGTATACCAAAAATAGCGTAGGCCCTAAAGTACTTCCTTGGGAAACTCCGAAGGACGTGTTTTTTAACATCGCTGGGAACATTACCAATCCTTACACATTAGGTACGATCTTCTAGATAGCTCTTAAATAGTTTCAGCTGGTTGCCTCTGACATCTATGGCTTCAAGCTTGTGCAACAGAATAGTAATAGAAACCGTGTCAAAAGCTTTGGCGAGGTCCAAGATGATTCCAACTGTGTGGTTACCTTTATCACATTGTGATAGATAGTCAGTCAGATGATGTACGGAATCGTCCGTTGACATTTTAGGCCTAAATCCAAACTGCCGTTTAGATAAAATTAATTTGTCCTCCAAGTATTTGTAAAGCCTTTTATTTATAATTTTCTAATATTTTAGACACAGAAGGCTGTAAGGAAATCGTTCTATAATTTGTAACTTGATCTTAAATGCCTGATTTATAACAGGGACAACTACAGTTTTTTTTTTGGCACTCGAGAAAAAGACCTAGATAAACATTTTTGGAAAATAAAAGTCAGCGGCGGCATCAAAATGTGCCTGAACTGTTTAATAATTTTATTTGCTATGTTATCCCAGCCAACTGCACAGTCGTCCTTTAAACTTATTATTATCGTTTCCACTTCAGTCTCGTCAGTGTCTAGCAACGCAAAGGATGATTAAATAGTACTACACGTAAATGGTGTGCTTGTTAGATATTGTGATTGGCCCTGAACTTTTTCAGCCAAACTCTGTCCAACATTAACATAAAAATTATAAAAAATATTTGCAATGTTAGCAGATGTTAACTGTGATGAATGTGCTTGCAATCAACCTGAAGATGACTGATTTTGCTTCGAGCTATACGTTACACTTTTAATAAAATTCCATTTTTTTACTATTATCTAGTTGCAGTTATAGTAGTTGCTTTTAACTTTTCTTAGAATATTGCATTAATACTAGATGTACCTAGAAAAAAGAAAAGAATCACCACTTATCACGTATAATATTGTAACAAAATAAAAATACAACAATTGTACAAAAGAAAACTTTAACAATCAAATCAGAAGGGAGTACTACTCGGACCTTCGGCCGAGTCGGTCGCCTTTCAACATGTGGCGAGAATTGTTTGTCTGTGTATCTGTGTCGAAAATTAAAATAATTTAAAACCGTACAAAAGTGGAATACGTGCGTTCCTGATTCCCAGACTGCTGTTGAGGAGCATGGAGACTACCCCAAGCTAGCTAACCTAATGAGATCGTTCCTTATATTTGAGGCCTTCGAAGCTGTATATGTAAACTCTTAGGTACGCGCTGCCCCTGAACAGTTGTCTAACGGAAATCGCGCTATTTCTCCGCTTTCACTATAACAGCTCTACAAACCCTATGGTATTGAATATGACATTAAAATTAAAGCATTGTTTCCAAAAATTCTGTAGTTTGTAGCAACAAACTTACAAAAATGTGCTTCAGTTAGTCGACCCGAGGGAGACAAAAAAAAAGGTTTGTCACAAATGGTCGGTCCTAGTGCTAAGTGTTAAGTTCGAAAGTGCTGCAAAAACAGTTAGTGTTCGAATCAACTCAGTTTTTTTTGTTCCGTCTTGGTAGAATGTGGATGCTGCGCCGCACCGAAGCCACGCTGATCACGCAACCTGCGCGTGCAGACCGCGCGCAATGTGTTGTGTTGGATTCGATTCCCAAGATGCTGGATTGAAGCGTAGACTTCAAAAATTTGAAAGGGGGTGAATATAAGTCCATGCCCTCTGAATGATGACCCTTGGTTTCCCCTTAGTGACTCTCGTCATTGCCTGGGAACCATTCAGGACTCCTTTGAATATGGCCGCTGACAAAGCGCACCACGCTTTCAACATTGCCATCAGAGACATGTACCCTAATGGCGTAATACACAATCAATGGGAATCTGAATCGTTCTGAAACAGATTGCTAATACATTGCTTCATAAATTCGATTAGAAAATCTGCTCAACAATGTAAATGGCGCAATGAATTTTGTTGGAGTGTCAAGATGCAACAGATTGGTCGTAGTCGTTTACAAAAGTGTGATTACACCCAATTGCCCAATTGGGCTGCTGTGGTTGAGAGTAGAATAAAGTGGCCGTCCTATGGAAACAGAATTAGCGAAAATGGAAGAGTAAAGGCTTTTTGAGGGAAGAGGAACAAAAGGATGGAAGTTTAAACCAGCTTTTATTTGAGTTAGGCAGGTAGCCATTTCTCATAACTAGAAAGCAATTATTAATAGTAGGAGAATTATGATAAGAAGTTAAAAAGAGTATAGTGAATTCCGGAAAATTATCGAAGAGCGGATAGGTAATCTTTACTATGTAGCACACCAGTAATTTGACATATGACAGGCTTATGTTGAATTGCAGATAAAATTGCCAAAAATGATTCAATAAAATAACAATATCTGATTCTACTGTCTGCTACCATCACTGGCTCTGCGTACACAATGCTACAATACAAAAATTGTGCCTTGTCACACAATTAATAATATGTAAATTATCACCAACACGTAGGTTATTGAGGTAAAAAATGGGGAAAAGGAAATAAAACTATGAACTGTTAAGCATATAAATAAGTTGCTGAAAAAGGTGGGATTAGATATCATACAGCTGCGTTTTTAACGATTTTTTTTAACTTTTTCGTTAGCCACAGCGATCGATAACAGCTTCAGTAGCAAACTCGCAATTATAAATAAAAATAGTATTAGATAAGAGAAAACAAACCAGTTTATAAAAGCAATACGAAATGTAACAAGCCAATGAGTTATGATTATGAATTACTAGGTGCAAATTAAGGAACAGCTGGTGTGAAGACAACAAGGAAGCACTTCGCCGAGTTATCTGCTGTTAAAGTGAAGTGAAGGAATTGAGTAAACAGATGGATTATCTAACCGTAATATTTTAGCTTTATAGAAATGGACATTATTTTAGAAAAATATAAAGCTATTTATAAGAACGATGCCATTAAAAGACTTGAAGATAAACGAAAACATTCCCATAAATGTTGTTATTTAAAAATATATAATGAGACTAAGTAAATGAATAAATAAGGAATAAATTGGAACAAACTCACAAAACTCTTCTTTGCCAGTGACGACGACTCGAACATTCGAAGAGCTCGAACTCCGACGCCGGTCGACGTCTGGATTACTTCGTCCTCTGAGCGTGTGCTGTGCGACGCGAAATTTCTTCAACAAGGTGTTGATGGTTCCTGCTGGAACTGTCCCATCTGAAGACCGCAAATGAAGAGCTTCGAGTTCGAAGTTTTTTTGTTTTTTTGAGACCATTACATTTGAAATTAAGATGACGAGATCCTTGAAGGGCCAATGTTAGCGCGGGGAGCATCCAAAGAGTGGCCTACTGCATTTTATGCAAGGGTTTAAGGCCGTGCTTGTAACAATAATGAAACTGTTCCGGACAAACAGCTACCAATGAATCTAAAGTAAAAGGAGTATCGTCCGTCGTGGTGAAGTCAGAGGAAGTGAGTGGTCATGATGCCGAGCCGTGTCGTCACCGCGCCGTACCTTAGCCTGCCGATGACGCGCGAAACACGCCTGCGCGAGCAGACCGTGAGCAATGTGTTGTTTTGGATATTTCGAATAAAAGCTTTTGATACTCGAACGAGAACTCTAGACTTAAAATATTTCGACAAGGGATTCAATTATTGGATGGACACGGTAGAAGATCAAGAAGGCTGCTAATGAAATTTACAAAAACCTGAAACGGTTAGTAGTGAGACCTCAGACGAAGACATTGAAGAGTGAAAACAGCAACATCTAGTACAGCAGTGCAGTGAAATAGTAAACAACCGAGAAACCAGTGGAACCCCGACAAAAGATTCACCGGTGAAGCTCGACCTAAATCAACCCGGCTGCGACGTCGTTAAAAGAGGCGGGTGATATTTGTCCCCCATAGAGAAATATCACCCGCCTCTCCAATAGTCCAATGCTTACGCTAGAGTGCATACTCCGTAAGCTCTTAATCCTTCCTATCCTAAGAGCACGTCTTCCCTACCATTACAGCGCTCCCCGGTCTATTCCTTGATATGCCATGGTCTTTGTAGCACCATGAAGTATGAGGCTTCAGGGGCTAGTGCAAATCTTGGGGTTCATTAGATAAATCGAGTCTAGTCAAACCACGCTGGAGTCGGTGCATTTCATTCATTCATTTAAGAATCAAATCAGAAAATTGCTGAAAGGGTTGTCGAAATGGTGTTTTTTAATAAAAAGAATTATACGAGAGAAACACAAGACACTGGTTTTAAACAGCCTTGATTAAAACCAGTGTTTTAGGACGCTCACGCTATACACAAGGTTACAATTGTCTAGTAAACAGCGCTAACTTAAAAAGTGGTACAGACTTCAATAAAAAATTAAATGAACTTAGAGTTTAGAATTAATAATAAATAAATACCTGGTAAAATCCTCTGATCGATGCGGCTGCCGGAACGGGAACAAGAATGTCGTGCGTCGCCTTGTCGCGAGTCGTGAGGTTGCTTGTTACGATTTACAGACTAGACCATTAGCCAGTTGGTTTGATAGACACGGTCAATACCTAAGACAAATAATGGGAACCGTGAGTACAAGTGGATTTTTTAATAACAAAGAAGATAATTGAAAGATTGAAGACGAGATTATATATATTTTTGTCGAAGATAAGATATAAATAAAGCTCTCGAGACGAGCGTGCCTTTCGCTGAACGTTCCTATGACAAATAAATAGGATTATATTATCACGAAGCTTAGATAATTCGAATTCTATTTCTAGATTTCGCTGGAAGAAATTTCAGCATCAATTGGCCTAAACGAAAAGTGAACATTTTGTCCTTAATTTTTTCTGCACTGACAAATTCAAAGTCAAAGTAAACATCAACATTTACAACAAATTAGATTCAAAAGGTTGTTTCGTATGGAGAAGCTACGCATTGAAATAGTTTGCATGTCAAACCAAGAGCTTTAAGTTTCAAAAAATTCAGAAGGTTCAATTATTTGCCAGTCAAGTAAAGCTTAAAATAGATATATATTATTTATTATTAAACTATTATTGTCCTACTGCATGACAAAGGTCACTTTTTATATAGAAAAGCCATGAGCATTCAACATCACGTTTGCTCAAACGGATTGTCGATTTCATACTTGTAGGCTATTTGCTGTTTTTTTTTATCCTCATTGGTCAAGAAGCCGCAAGGCTGACTGCTGAGTATGATCCCGCTTCAGGAAATAATTGTTATTGTCCATCAGGAAAATCTTCCTTCAGGAATAAACTCCGACAGCGTGCCTTGTCTAGTAATAGTAACTATCTACGAATTACAAGGTCAACTGGTGAAACAGCGTAAAATTTACTTTTCGTGAATGTAAAAAAAAACATTCTTTCAACTCTGTATGTTATCCTGTCACGGCTTAACG
Organism: Dasypolia templi; assembly: GCA_963555695.1. Taxonomy (NCBI): domain Eukaryota; kingdom Metazoa; phylum Arthropoda; class Insecta; order Lepidoptera; family Noctuidae; genus Dasypolia; species Dasypolia templi. The sequence goes on from OY743156.1 coordinate 5,643,098, forward strand.
GCTAAACAGATTTCAATTAAATTTGGTATGCAGGAAGTCCGAACATAGGACAACACACTTTATGTTCTACAATTTATGTTCTCTTACAGGGTTTTCCTTAGAGTTTTGTGGTGGATGCACTTGTAAGATTTTCAAAGTGAGTTGTAACTTGTTCATTGTAATTGTAAAGTTTTGTGGTAACAAAATGCAGATTATTTTTCCGAGTATTTGAAGCAGTTTCGGTAGGAATGTGAGTGAAACTACGGGCAATAATTTGTCATCAATATGTACTATTGTAAGGTACCTTCTTATAACCTCAATACCTACTCGAATACCTACGAAAATATTTATAGCAAGTAGCTGTTACTCAATTTTTGCTTTATGTATTTTTTCAGGCGTACGGCATGTAAAGTTAACTAAACTGGAGATATTGTTAGTATGGTCGGAAATCGGGAGAAGGTTCTAGGAACTTTTCCTATATTATCTGAGCGTGATCTTAAAAAATATTTATTTTTATGTTGTAAGAGATTTCGCCCTATAATGTCAGTTTTCTCTCGAACTTAGATAAATAGACTGCTAGAATAAGAACTATATTTACCTACACTCTTATCGCGCAAGCCCTAATGCTGAGCTAAGGTTCTCGGTTTGATTCCCAGGTCGGGAAAAGTGTTATTTAATTGGGTTTTCCTACAGGAATCTCTTAGCAAGAGGGTATTTTATTATTATCTTTCTTATCTTTCTTTCTTATAGACTCGCCCCTATTAAAATCTTCTAAACAAACGGCCGAAACGGCTGGACCGATCTGTATGAAATTGTGTGTGCATATCGGGTAGGTCAGAGAATCGGCAAACATCTATTAAAAAAAAAAAAAACAAAACAACGTTTGCGGGGTCAGCTGAAATAACATACCATAAATATATCTATTTGACATTAAAACAACTACACAGATGCATGGTGACACTTAATTAATTTAAGCGTGCAAATTGTCTGATACAAAACAAAAAGTCAATGACCCCAATGCTAGGCATAACCTGTGTTACAGGGGACATCATCCATCCGTCCAATACGGATGTTATGATAGTTACTTACAAATTAGTCATGTGCAATTTTGTAAAAATAGTATTTGACTAATACATTCAATTATGAGGATAAGAAACGGGGGAAGATAGTAAAAGGAGTTTATCTTTCTTAAATAACAAAAACTGTGAAATAAATACAATATAATATGAAATATGAAAATACGAATACATAAATAATAACGTAATTTCATAATTATTGAAATACTACTTAAAATTCCATAATAATTACCTACATTATTTTTATGAAATACATATAATAAAATGTCTAATATACTATACCTACGAGTATATAAACATACCTAAAAATATATATTTAAATATATATATGTAATAATACACCCAATTAAACATAACTAATAATTTAAATTAATATTAAACTGCAACTTAGCCCTCTTCCTCTCTCCTAATTTTTGCTGTGCCCTACAGGGTCCATATTGATCTTTTAATTTAGTTTTTACCATCTATGTAATACATATGGAATGCAATAAAGTATTGAGCCTCGTTGTTCTAGTGGTCGCAATCGCTACTGCTGTATTGAGTAAATGAATAAAAACCCGGAAACTCACACATACGCTGTGTATGTCACTCTGGTATGTCTAGCTGTGTATGTGTGAGTATATATATGTATGGGCGAGTATAGGTGGGTATGTGTGACTGGGTGCCTGATTTGTTTAAGTTATGGTTTGCGTAATCCTTCAGAGTTATGATATTACATGGCACTTGCGATATCTGGGTGTACTGTAGCTTTAAATTATATTCTCTGCCAAACCATTCACTGAAAACAGGAGTGATGTTATGTTTGCTATCAGTAAAATAAGTCAGAGATCAGTTACCGATAGAGATGATACGAAAATACTCTTTCATTGGTGAGCCTTTAAGCTTCGTTTCTACAGAAGAGCGGATTTTTGTTCGGCGAAAAAAAAACTCGTAGACGAAAAGCTGATTATTTTGATAGGAGCTTTGCTTTATCTAATAAAGTATTCGGTAGGCATAGATATATCCAAAAATGATTTTTATTAAATAGAGCACATATGAACAACTCCTTTTTATTTAGGGTTATATATGTCCTAACGAAAAAACGGAACCCTAATAGAATCACTCGTATGTGTGTCTGTCCGTCGATCACAACCAATTTGCTCCAAACTTACTGGAATGATTAAGATTGGTTTGTTGTTACTTGTTAGTCCCACGTCCGAATAGTTGGAGAAAAACGAACGAATACTTTTGGGCTGGTCAATGAAAAACTAAACTCGTACATCATGTCTTTGGAACTTTCAAAACAAACTCATACCGTTGAATTGATATATTTTCCAATACAAAATGGTAATGCGTCATTCTTAAAGAACAGACCTACGCAGACAAAACGAATTTATGTAGTCTATTTGTTTGAAGCCGATATCAAACGGGACGTGTCACTGTGGTTGACAGACGGCTCCCTTTGACTTATTTGACAGCGATGCCGCGCGTCTTTGAGTTACACGCGAGCTGTATTACTCAAATCGCTATCACTTTCAATCGAAAAAACGAATATTTGCTTACAATCACTTAAGTCGATCCAAGTTTATTTTTATTCGTCAACCAATTTCCTCACCCCCAGTGTCGGTTACACTCTTGGAGTTTTCATACCTATAGATGAATATGTGGAGGCTAGAGGATATACGTTACTTTCATGCAGCCTGGTCAAGCTTGCAGTAATGTGTGCAGATTATGTGTGACCTTAACAGGTTAAGTCTCCAGGCTCCAGAGTAGGAATGGTCCATAAGTCCAGTTATGTTTTTATTATATGATGTGTCCTGCATTAAATATGAGACTTTCTTCTTACGTCCACAGTGTCAAATGGCTTAGGAATTGCATGGGCGAACATACCACCTACGGTCTGTCGACTGGTTTGGATGTCTCTCTACAGACCGTATGCGGTCTGTGGACAGTTAACCTTTTTATTATTAGATGCTTGTCCATTCTAAGTTGCATGGCATAATTATTCTAATAAGGCTTGTTATTAGTTTCACGCAATCTAGCTTTGAGCCAGTGATTTCCCAGAGGTGCTTCATGTGACGATAATAACGTTATAATTAACTCTGCGTAATGGACATAGGATCTCGATTAAGGACTGAATTGAATTGTATAGTGTGTACCGTTAACGCAGGTATAGGTAACAATTTATGGTTACGTACCTAACTGGCTGAATATTTTCCTAGTTAATATTTTAGGAAAATCATATATTTTTACAATGTCTGTAAATATGTGAGCACAATGTACCTATCACGTGATTAATTTATCTGCCTTTGCTTTATTTTTAATTCTTTTTACCAATTGTGGTATAGTATTTTTATTATTGGTGCATCGTCTTTACATATAGAAATATAATTAATGTATGCAAAATATTGTATAACATTTTAAAAGAGTAACGGTGGAGTTTCTTGCCACTTCTTCTCCATACGAAACTACTTTTTGGAAGTGGCGCCTAGAATCAGTTCTATTTTTAATGTAAATTTTGACGTTCAAAAGTGCCTTTTAATGGGCCTATTTGAAATAAATGCTTTGACTTTGACTTTGAATAATTTTGCAAACTGCACCGTGTGACATATCAAATGAAAGGGCTTATTGTGAGGGTCTTAAAATATGTTTTTGTATAATTTTAAAATGAACATTGTCGAAGTTATTTTAAAAAAAAAATATGTGAAAATTCACCATTCACCTTATCTCCGAAACTACTGACCTAAAATTCTGAAAAAAAACGTATAACAGATTACAGAAAAACTTAAGGGAAGTCAGGTTCTTGAAATAACATGTTCAATCTTTCGATTTTGTGCGTACAAACATACATTTGTAGTTGGAAATGTCGAAATTTTTCTCGAGACTGGGGGCAGGGTCGTTTTCCCGCCAAGATGAGCGAAAAACGAAAAGTAGGGAGGGGTATAACATATAATACGTTTCTTGAAGCGTTTCGTCATATTTTATACTCTATCTTCGGCCTGGATAATGCTATAGAGCTCAACTTCTCTTACGACTACGACTTATAAAACACCTAAGTAATATTTTATCCAGCTTTTATAATTCGGATTTCATTAATACCTAAAACACGTCGATTTCGTCACTGGCTGACTCACACACTCATCAAAACCTCTAGGGCACTTCACGAAGTCCCAGAAAGCTGAAATTTCTGGCTAGGATTTGCCAACAATCAACAAAATTTAAAAAAAAAAACAACAAAAATTAACTAAAATTAAGAAACTGTAATTTTTCCCTCCAACTGATAATGGAGGTCTGTACATAAAAGAAAACCTCTAGGGTACTTACCCAAATCCTTGCAATCTGAAATTTAGTATGCAGTATAGGATTTGCACAAAAAAATCGTTGCTAATCCAAAATTCATTGTCGTCCCATGTGTTGAAATTATAAAACCTCTCTCGTAAAACTCGATTTTTCTCTAAAGTGGGTTTAAATAGTTAAGGATTTCATGTTCTGCTTCGATTGCTTCTTGTCGTCAATGTTTCAAATGCATCCATCTTAACAAATAACCGGACCTATGTCGCTTTACTAAAAAGATACATAACGGAGGGATAAAAACCTTAACTGGCTACCAAAGAAGCAGATATCTTTAATCCTCCGTTAGAGACTTTTTTCGACAGTTAACTACTATGTGACCATTGAAAAACTGAGAATTTCGGTATCTATGGAATAAAGGCAATCTGGTTGTTTATCTGAGGATTGAAAAATCGGCCCATAGAAATATAAAGCTCTGTTTTAGATAGGTTAAGATACTCGTAAGTATGTGAATAGAGCAGTGGTGGCCCAGTGGTAACCGACAGGCGCTTTTATTTGTGTAAATTATTTCATCACCACTGCTCTCAAAACGGTGAAGGAAAACATCGTGAGGAAACCGCCATGTCTTAGAACCAAAAATTCGGAGACATGTGACATCTGCCTACCCGCAGTGGGCCCGCGTGCTGGATAACGGCTCACTCGCTGTCACAGAGAGAAGGCCTGTGTCCCAGCAGTGGGAACATTATAGGCTGATTATGATAAGTAAGTATGTAAATAAGTGTGGGAACCGATATTCTACTTAGTAAAAAGTCACACTTCCCTGCTATTTTAAATGATTCTTGTGTGCCTTTTGGTCTGTGATAAATAAATGTATTTTATTTCTTTCTTACTTCCAACATTCCTACATTCATTAATTCACAGAAAAATAATGCACCGACGTAGTGCCAATTTCATCAATGCAGTTTCATTGATGAAGTTATGTAATAATAAATAGAATATGAGACAATATAAGACACATTATCTCCGGTTGTTCTCGTCTGGCTAACGAAGAGTACTTGCATAGACACAACCTTGTAGCCAGGATTATCCATCAGCAACTTGCTCTGAAATACAGCCTTGTGGAATCGGAAGTGCCGTACTACAGGTACGTGCCCGACCCAGTTCTCGAAAATGGAAATATCACATTGTACTGGGATCGATCCATCATCACTGACAGGACTATTATTGCCAATAAGCCTGATATAGTGGTGGTGGATCGAGTACAGCGGCGCACAATGATTGTTGACATAACGGTCCCGCATGACTGTAACCTCGTGAAAGCCGAGAAAGATAAAGAAATCAAGTATCTTGATTTGGCTCGCGAGGTTGTCGACATGTGGGATGTGGACTCAGCAATCATTGTGCCGATAGTCGTGACAGCCAATGGCTTAATAGCCAAGAGCCTCGACAAACACCTGAGGAGGCTCTCGTTGGGCAGCTGGATCAAGGGCGTGATTCAGAAAGCGGTACTTCTGGACACGGCTCGCATTGTCAGGAGGTTCCTCTCTCTGGAGCCCTGACCGCCGGTAGCTTGGACCCTGTTCCCGATACCGGTGGGATACTATTTTTTATATTTTTAAATGTTTTTTAATTATTTTTTTTCAGATTTTTTAAAAAATATTTAAAAATGTAATTTATAAGTTTGTAAAATATAATAAAGGAGATAATAATAGAATATCAGTATTCTAATTTGCGCCAGAAGAAATATTGAAAAGTTTACAGAATTTGATGCCCCTATGCACAAGGGTACAGACGTAGTATCCCTACACAAATATCAAAACCGTATCGCTATTCGTCCATACACCACTTCCATACATGCGAACAATGCATCACACTGACGTCACACAAATCCTGCATCGCGCAATCAGAGTTTACCGCACAGCTAAAATATATATACAACTTCCCGACATCAATCGTCGGGCAGTTGCCCACCAGATACGACATCCACCTGGTCGGAGGATCCTCCCTTTTCCAAGAGTATGAGTGTATTTTACACCCTGTTCCTCATATCTCTTCATCCTTAACCAGAAACTTAACTGTTATCGTAAATATAACTGTTTTTTTTATGGTTTATGTTTAATTAGTGCATTAAGTGGTTTGTGGTTCAACAAGCGGGACTTAGTGCCGATTTCACCAATGTTACTGAACGCGATCAGCATATCTGATACGCGTTCAAGAGCTGTCAGTGTTAATATGCCATAGAAAATAAGGACACTGACAGCTCTTAAACGTTGTTGATGTTGATGTGCTGGTTGCGTTCAGTTTCATTGGAGAAATTCGCCCTAAGCGGCTGGGCATACAAGTACGCACGAGAGGTTAAAGGGGATTAATGTTCGTCAATTTTTCCGATGGGAAATACCATGAGATATACACGGTTCTAGGGGTCTTCTCCCTAAACTCGAAGTTCATAGTTTCGGCGGTAGTTAAGGGCGTGTACTACTCTGTATCACTTAGGCCGGCCACTGATGGACCGCATGTTGCAGTCGGGACCGACTGCTCTAGAGCAGTCGCGCAGAGCGACTGTTCCGACCGCTCAGGAACTGCTCGAGCGGCCCGTGTATTGCGGATATGAATTTAGTACGAAAACTGTAAATCGCCGTGCGGTGACCGCTCTAGAGCAGTCGGTCTCGACTGCAACATGCGGTCCGTCTATGGCCGGCATTACGGACATAATATTAGTTCGGTTTCCGAACTACGAATGAATGGAAATATTCGACAGTTGTCCCTACGGCCGATGTTGTATCTACCCGTCTGAAAATAATAATTTAACACTTGTTTTGACGGATCAACTACTTTAGGACGGGCGTTCGTTGACGAAGACGTGACGTTAGAATGCCTCCCACAAAGTTGACCGATGACCAGATGAAGGCCACATGAATCTCATCTCAATCAGAGACTATTCATCCCGGTAGCGCGATCCCGTGGGATATGTAGCCGCATGTAGAAGCTGGTAAGTAAAAACATTCCAAATACGATAAGCATAACGCCACAGGCATAACCCGAGAATTGAGATGAATACGTGCGATTGGAGATGCCTCTCTTCAGCAGCGGACTGCTGTAGGCTGGTGATGATGATTATGTAGCAAAATCCGTTCCACCTTGTCAAACTACGGACTAATTACCCGTGGACTAAAGTGGACTGTTTATTTTCAACTTTCGGTGCTAAGCCGAGCATTCAAAATCTAACAGCTTGCTTTATTTTGAGAAATCATTTAGAAATAACAACATAATAGCGCGCCTGTAATCCCAGAAGTTTTAGGCAGAGGAGTACCTATAGTACACCCACATTTCGCCAGTCCCATGTAATAGGGGGCGAGCCTATTGCCATCATTTTGAGAACGCCTAATTTTAGTGAGAAATGGAGTAACTATTTCATATACTCGACAAATTTTGACATTCTTTTTACAATAAAATAAGCTAGATAAACGTCCAAAATAATCGTCTAAATCAATATTTTCTGCTATGACGAGTTTTCTGTACCAACATTCGTATCTAAAGCACAAAGAAAGCCTTTCGGGGTCGGCAGAGGTGTGAGCAAAACGCTTACACATCAATAGACCTGTTATTTTCGATCATAATGACATTCAAAGAAAGCGGCTCTTCCGGCGTGTTCATAGATATACCGCCTTTGCTATCGGAAAAAGGTACCTATGTATGGTTCGTTTCGTCATTATAAATAGGAATACATAATAAAATAGTAAATAAGAATTTTTGAGATGTATGTTCTGGATTGACGCAAAAATGGCTGAACGGATTTGGGGGGGGGGGGGAGGGTGCATGAGTAAACATAACTCAGTAGCAGCCGCAGTAGTAGTAGCAGTAGTGTCTCTGTAGCAGTCTTGTTTTGGACACGAAAGAACTGAGAAATAGTTAGTCAATTTGATAAATAATTCCCTGATTTTCATGACAGTGAGATTTGACTGATAGAAGGATGGAGCATCATCGATCTACATGCGAGAACCGATTCTAAAACGTAATATGGGGTACTAGTATTTCATATAAACAAAGTCACGTGAGGTGCCTCGTTGGTCTCGTGGTCGCTGGCGAAATGTTGGTGTACTATTCTGCGCAACTCTTCAGGAAAACAAGATGTGAGGTTCTGTAAAACACAAAAACAATTTCCTTCTTTTCTTTCTTTCTATATTTCTTTAAAAGTCACGTGAAATAGCTATGTAAACGTGCAATCATTGCAGAGCTTATCAATTGACCCCTTAACAGAGTGCGGTGATGAAGTGTAGCAACTTATCAGTAACCATGCGTATTAACAATGATTTCTTTATAATCGACTGATAAACAAATCGTTCGATTCATCAAGTCCATGAGAATAATATGCGTCTCAAGAATTTATGCAGCGTTGTTTTTATGGGAATGCAGAAACCTCACTTATGATAAATTGGTGAACATCGCGATAATCTTTGCGTTGTCGATAGTTTTAAAGTTAGAAATACAATTCCGACAAGTGAGATTTTTGTGTCATCCAATAATATAATAGTTATATAAAAAGTAGCCATTGTCCTTTTCCAGGTGGTCCATGGTCTACCATTGAGCCAAATTTCATCCAAATCCGTTGAGCATTTTCAGCGTGAAAGCGCTGCAATCAAACATACAAACATTTTAAAGAATCAAATCTTTTCTCGCTATAATATTTTACATACAAGTTAAGATAATATTCTAACTAATAATTCAAATGAAAAAATAAGTTTGTTTACGTTCACGCCAAAACGGCTAACTGGTCTTTTTATGAGATTTGGTACACAGATAGAGCATGACTTGGCTAAGGACATAGGCTACTTTTCATACTGAATCGCAGACGAAGTCGTGTCAGCCGCCCAGATCGGAGCCCCGTAAAGGGCAATCGATCACACGATCCCCACGTAGAGACGCTTACAAGCGGCGCTCGGGCCCCCCAGATTGGGAAGCAGCATTGACAGCGCCTCAGCCTCGCCCAACAACTTGGGAGCCAGCCGTCGAAAGTCCGAAGGGGCCGAAACCCCACCGGCTGTCGATCACCAATCCCACGTACTTTACGGTGGGCTCAACAGCGATTCGAACCCCCCGACCACTACGTGTGATCCGGGTGGCGGCGCCCGCTGAGGACCTTGAAATGCAGTGGCTTCCGACTTGTTGAAGGCCACCTCCATGCCTAGGCGCCGTATTCGGCTCACCACCTGTGAGACCGTAGCCATCGCCAGAAAGTATAATTATACTATTTATACGAAAGTAACTAAATCTGTCTGTGTTACTTTTTCACGCCGTAAAGGCTGACCAGATTTGGATGGAATTTCACACATTGACAGACCATGGCCTGGGTTAGACCATAGGTCACTGTTTATCATGGAAGTACGTTCCCATAGGATTATTTCCAAGCTTTTGCGGCGTGGAGGTCCCACGCCACAAAAGCAAGTACAGTGGTCACCGTCCATGGCGATAATAAACCACAGTAGACACACTTAAACTTACTAATGTTGTTTAGCGAGACAGACAAGTTATCATAGGTCCTTTCTCTGCAGGGGACCACACAGCACAAAGCAGACCATTGACTATTTTATGTAACAAAACGACATGGATATTCACTATGAAAAGAATCTTTGATTCGTGGTTCACAGTTCAAGCCTTAATAATGAGGTTAACTGAGTATCATTATGTAAATTGCATAGACAGTGGATATTAACCGATTCGTTTTTACGGAAAACGAAACCCATGAAGGATCACTCGTACGTCTGTCTATCTGTCCGTTAATTTCCTGTCATAGCCAATTTGTTCTGAATCTACTGGACTGATCAAGTAAAAATTTTGTACATAATATGTATGATTTTTTGTGACCCAAAGCGACCGTGTTACGTTAATATTAAATACGGGAGTCATTTTTGGGAGGAAAACCAGAAAATTAAAAACAAAAGTTTTGCATATTGTACCGGTTGGCTTACAGAATGAAAGGACTTGTTGCGAGGGTCTCTTTTTGTGAAAAAAATTCACGATCAAACTCAGACTTTGTCTAGAAAGTCGCTAGCGATTTCATATCTGTGTGTGGACGTGAAATTTTGAAACCATCAGCGAGTGACCGCCGGCGACTGAAGTTACTGCGTGGGTACCTAGCATTACTCGTAGCCTCCAAACAGCCATTAAAACTAAAAAACTTAGTATTTTTGCTTTATCATTAATGGCAAAAACCCTCAGTAAATTGAAAATTTAAGCGGTGGGCGGTGACCTTGCAGTAATAATCATATTAAAAATATTCATTAACAATCAAAATGAGCAAAATACTTATGAATGTACTGCAGTGGCAATCAAATAAGTTTTCCGTATAGTAAGTTGTGTTGACAACTCGTGCCGAATATACAAACCGAGTTTTATAACTACTTTTATTTTCTAGCTACTTTTTTCACAGAACATTATTATGGAATCGAAATTCGGAAGTTCGTGATAGGCTCGCCGCTTCTTACGTGGGTCTTTTACATAACTGGCGAAATGTGAGTGTATTATAGGCGCAATTCTGCTTAATTCTTAAGGGAACTCAGGCATGATGTTACATAAACAGCCTATTATAATGTTCTCACTACTGTGACACAGGGCTTCTCTCAGCTAGCGGGAATGGGCCGAAATCAACCAAGCGTTCCCAGTCCGGGTTGGTTGATATATCATGTCTTCGAATTTTTGGCTCCAGTCCGTGACGGTTTCCTCACGATGTTTCCCTTCAGCTTTTTGAGAGCAGTGGTGATGAAATTATTTACACAAAGTAAAGCGTCTGACTGAGTTCGAACCCACGACCTACAACTCGTAAGTCGGGGCCGTTACCACTGGGCCACCACTGACCTTTGCGTGGTGTGTTTTAATGTTATGTAAATAAAAATACCCAGCCATAGATTATCGTTAAAAAGGTCATTCATATACTCATCTGTTCAGTCTATCTACATACTAGGTATAGTCGACTTGGTAATTGCTTTATGACCCTAACCACTCGGTCTTCTAGAAAACCTTAGCTTTAGGGGCCTAAGGTTGATTGTCACTTGCACGTCATAAAACGACAAAGTCCATTTGTCTTTGTGACATTTAATCCTGATTTCACCAATGTTACTGAAAGCGTTCAGCACATCTAAAACGCGTTCAAGAGCTGTCAGTGTCAATATCCCATATTTTTTTCGTGCGGTACACACGATGTGACTTTAATCGCCAGCGCTACCTTGCTGGTGATTGAAAAATGTCACGTCCACACACTTGACATCAGAGTTGCCGCTAGCGATTTCAAATCTGTGTGTAGACGTGACATTTTGAAATCATAAGCAAGTGAGCGTGACTTGAGTCGCCAGGACTCAAGTCACGAAAAGAAATTGATTAAAAGGAGAATGGCGAGCTTGCATGTAATTTGGGACCCGTTGATAGAGGGCGCGTATATTATGGAAAACTATGAATAGTTAAAGAACGACATAAGACTAACAAAAAAAAACAAATGGTAAGTAGGTTAGAGAAGTTGGGAGAGAAAAGATATGAAAGGTAGAATATTATAACCTAAAATAATCTAAAAGTAGTTTGGGCATGGACTTATTGCTTATTGTTCAGTAGCAGAATGGCTTATTTATACATTTTTACTTACACTCACACATATATCCCGTGGGGATAGGCAGAAACTACAGAACGCCATTTGCTACGATTCTTACATACCTACTCCTTTTGCTTCGTCCACGTTTATACATCCGAGTCATAAACGCGCGTTGAAGTACTATTTACGTGACTTTTTAAGGACATCAGGGTATCTTCTCCTGGCCAATAAAAATAATGCAGAATCTGAATAAAACACTATTCCAATAGGTAGTATCTACAGGTTCCTTCTACATCTGTTTTTAGCCAGATAAACCTGGTGTATACAGCATGTAACAAAAACCCTGTCCGATCCTGAAGGGTATTATTTGGTATCGTACTGCAAACACAAATACGTATTCATTTAATGGATACGAGATTATCATTTTTCCCCCATGAATATAATTAAAATATCTTTTATTTACTTTTAAATCAGACTTATAAAATATATATACTGCCTCGTTGGTCTAGTGGTCGCAATCGCTACTGCTGAGCATAAGATCCTGGGTTCGATCCCCAGGTCGGGCAACGTGTTTTTGGGTTTTTCTATATGGAATTTCTCAGTAGCAGCCCGGAGTCTGGATTTGTGCCCGGTAGATGGCAATAGGCTCGCCCCCTATTACATTGGACTTAAGCATAACTGGCGAAATGTGGTTTTACTCTATATACACCTCTGTCCAACCCTTAAAATATATATTTTGCACATAAAATATTCAAGACATACAATCAAAGTACATAATTATTTTCCTTTTATTTTCTTATCCAATCCTTGATAATCTTTTATTAAAATATTATTTATTTATCCGATTACAAGAAAGAAGCTGGTGCAGAGACAAGGCACTGGTTTCTTGCATCGCCCATGTACCAGAATATGCTCATAATATGAGAGCAATAGCCCACTGTCCGTGTTCTCACGGGGCAATTAAAATAGTATTCTGCATTTCAACCCTCCAGCCTCTTATCTACTGCGATTTAAGTGCGTAGATTGAATTCAAGCACATATAATAGATGGGTGGTTGCCAACAAATATCCCTTCTAGAGGAGTCTCATCCCGGCAAACTTCTATTGCATACTTTCCGTAGGCTCTTAAGTGCTCCCCTATCAAATCGTTATTCAGAAGTAAACGCCGTAGTCTAGGTTGGTGTGCAGAATGGTCCGTACAAAGGTAAGCCAAATCGTCAAGAATCCACAAAATCGCAAAAATATCTTAAAAATCCCACGTTAGCCGCTGAACACAAACAATGGAATAACAAATGAAAAATATGATTTTTGACATAGCAATTTGACACTGACGTTCCATTTTCCGTTTCATGTATATATATTTGTATGTACAGTATGTTTACATTGTCTAATATAAAAAAAGGAATCCCTTGTTGGGAAGCGAAATGTAATATTAAAAAAAGAAAAGAAGAACCCTTATTGGGATCAATTGTAGTATAAAAAATAGAAAATATGTGTGTTTCTGAGTGTGTGTGATCTCCTAAAAAAATATGTTGATAAAAGAAATGAAATTTCGGGCGCCGTGGAGAGACACACTATTAATGGAAAGCCAGATAAAATTGGAGAGATTGAACAATTAATCTTAGGATGGGAGCCTGTGGACGTCAACGGTGATTAAAAGTGCGTTCCCAGTTTATTGTCTACTTTTAGCTTATGGAAAACAATTAAACTATTGTAAATTTTAGTTAATGTTATTTTCAATATTTTTAAATTAGCAGCTGAAGGCTGTTTTGATATGATAAAAAAATAATAAGAAAAAAAAAAAACTTGAAGACGACCCCGAGAGCCGGAAGGTGGTACCTCTCAGGTGATCAGCCCCGTGGAAGGCCAGTAGAAATTCCTCGGTAGATGTAAAGGTAGAATAAGCACCCACAATTGTAGGCTGTGGACAAAAAGGGACTCTGAGATGTGGTTTTATTCCGAATTCGGACACGCGGGGACGCATCGACTAACGAAAAACTTACCGCTTATTCCAGGGATACAAAACTCGCGTCTCCTCGGTGTACAGTGAAGTTGGGTGGTAACAAAAGCACCGTAGGGAGCCGAACGAGGGATTCTGTGAAAGCGATAAGATCGGTCATAAACGAACTGCCATTGTGGAAGAAAATTTTCTCTCGAAAAAGAGTCCAACTTACCAAAAATCCGATAGAAATTTTTCTCTGGGACCATTCCACGGGCCCTTTGGTTTAGAATTATGGCATTTATAAGCCAAAATGTCCAAGATTAATTATGATTCCATTTAGGGAAAATAAGGAGACCTGTCACCTTCACGAACAAAGATTGCAAAAGTGACTTGTCAAATTTTGACGTCGAAACGTCAGCCGAATGTATCACAGATAAAAAATGACAACTAGAAATCGTTCCGAAATCGACTATAATGATCAAAGACATTTAACGGTATAAAAAACTCGTTACAATTGTAGGTACTTCTTTTCCGTCCCCAACACTCTAGTATCCACCAGGTCCAACGTATCGTAGAGCACTTGTGCGCCGGTATGCAGCGTAACGCGACGACGGGTGTGCTATTCTTCGACATAGCGAAAGCCTTCGACAAAGTCTGGCACAACGGCTTGTTATACAAGCTTTACCAACTAGGAGTGCCAGATCGTCTCGTGCTCATCTTACGAGACTTTTTGTCGAATCGCACCTTCCGCTATCGCATCGAGGGTGCACTCTCGTCCCCTCACCCTATTCGCGCCGGTTTCCCTCAGGGTTCCGTCATATCTCCTCTAGTCTTCACGCTGTTCACCAGCGATATCCCACAGAGTAAAAAGGCTCAGTTGGCTCTCTTCGCCGACGACACTGCCGTTTACTATACCGGTCATTGTCCCAATGCTATAGCTCGTACTCTCCAAACCTCCGCAAACGTCTTAGGCGCTTGGTTCCGGAAATGGAGAATCGAGGTCAACCCCGATAAGAGTCAGGCGGTTCTCTTCTCGAGACGTCGTCGACTCCCTCCCCCACTTCCCAGCCCGATCACTATGTACGGTAAGCCGATCCCCTTGGAGAAGCAAGTCAAATACTTAGGCGTGATCCTCGATGAAAACCTCACCTTTAAGGCTCATATTAAGGCGGTTCGCGCGCGCGCCTCCTTCGCTCTTAGCAGGCTCCACTTTGTACTGACAGCCCGTAGTAAACTGTCACTTACATGCAAGCTGCGCATCTACACCGCAGTCATCCGTCCCATCATGACCTATGCCTGCGTTGTATTTGCGCACGCTCACCCACGTCATCTCCATAAGATGCAGACCCTCCAGAACCGTTTCCTCAGAAAGGTCACGGGTGCCCCCTTCTATGTCCGTAATACGTAACACTACTTAAGCCCAAAACCCGATCGCCGTCCTACCGTCCTCGCCGCCGAGGCCCGCCGCGACGCCCAAATACACGCCCCTCCACACCCTTGCACGAGCCAACCCGCGCCGCTGAGCCTGTAGCTTTAAATTCGTCCCTAAATCAAAGAAATCCTGATCCAGCTAGTCCCTTGCTGCCCTCTTCCAGCGACGCCCTAAGCCGAGGTCCGTACCCCACAGAGGGTGCCCTTAGCGTTGTCGCTTAGTTTTAGTTAGTATTTAAGTTTAAGTCCTGGCTGGAGGCCTTAATTTATTAGGGCAAACAGGCAAGTCCGTTTAAGCAGACGACAACCTCATAGGTTGACCTGCGAGATGACAAACACAAAAAAAAAAGTAGGTACTTCTCATATTTCCGTCAAAACAAACTTACATCACAAACTCATCCTCTTCAAAAGTCAGGAAGTTTGAGGAGTATGAGTTTGTATGGAAGCTCCTAGGAGACAGCTGTTATTATCCAACGTGTTATCCCATGTGCCCCTAATCTTATTACGCCAGTCCTAATGGCGAAATTAAAGAATAGCCACGTTTTGGCACACAAATAACAAGAGACGTTTTGTAGAAACAATTTATTTTGATACATAATAAAGCTAAATTATTGTTATAAATTCCCTATTTTTGATTTTCAATATTCTTTCTCCAAAGACATGGACCGTACCATTATATAGCCTTTGCGAGGTTGAATAGTATTGGTGCTAGGTGCTAACAGTGGCTTTCATAGCAGCAGTCAAACTTGTACCTGTAAACAAGTTTCATATTTTTTTATTAAAAGACACTGAAACCCCGTTGCAAAAGCAATAGGAATTAGGCAGTGATATAAAATGGATATAAAAAGGTGAATGGATATTAAAATTTATGGTGGTGGTTTTACCTTAATTGGTCTTCAGAAAGGTCAGGTGGTTTTGAGATGTCTAACTTTTTTCTTAAAACTCTGTTTTGTAGTCGACTATTTTGCATATAATCTAAGCTGAACGCATAATTTCACGTCTATTTCGTTTCAGTACTAATCACTTAATAACTAGCGTTTATAAATAAAGATAAGTTAGTCATTGATTAGGAGCTACATAATTGCTTAGCTAAGCAGTGGGTAATCAATGATTAGAGAGAGTTTTAAAAATAGGGCTGTATTTTCCTCTTTTATTTTTCGGAAACGACGGAATTAGTTCATAGAAGCGTAAAGCGTTAAAATATATATCCTTCGTCTAATCAAGATAAAGTTCCTTGGAAACAGTCCGGACACTCACTCTTAATTATGAAACGGGAAAAATATATCACTTACTATTCTATACAAACTTTAAGAATAATAATAAACGTTGACGTCTTGGTGGAGCTTGCGCGCATCCGGTTGAATTTACATTGCCGGAACGGGTCTAGGGTGAGGAGCCAGACCATAGAGACCCCACGGACCATATCTCCCGTGAGAAGTCTTGTCCCTCATCTTTTGCTTGCCTTTTTTGACCGGCTGTAGTGAACATTAACGAGGAACAGAGCTCCCACCTCATTCTTGCCTTAGTTGGCTGGTTTGAGTAGAAATTCGCTAGAGCAAACGTGTTTGGAGGAAGGAACGTTGCCAGTAAGTGCTGGTAGGGATGTTGACCATCTTCCGGGCTCTGGGATTGTCCTAATAGTCGTGGAATACCTCTTCACTCCTCAAGCACCTCAGGAAGTGTTGCCCCCTTATCGCTAAATTGCTAGCGATATTTTCTGGGAGTCCATTATTGAGTGTGCAAGTAAAAAATGCCAATTTTTTTTAACAGGGACTGTTACTACTCCACTTTGGCCACCCAAACACATATTCTAATATGATTGTTTCCATATCCTGCAATAGTCCCTTTTATTGTTCCCGTTTGGAAAATCCATAAGTATGTCTATGATTTTTTGTGTGTTTGAATGTTCTTGTTACGATTTCAAACACGATTTTAAAACGTCTGAACGAATTTGGTTGAACTTTGGCACACAGATTGACCTGGATAAGGACATAAGCATAACTTTTCATCTTGGACCGCAAACGAAGTCGTGGGCATCAGCTAGTCTTCAATAAATTTGTTTCCATCTCAATATTTTTAGGGTTCCGCGACAAAAAGGTGATAGGGCCCTGGGCAATCACGATCAAATATGAATTACTTAAAACCATTATAAAGTCATTGTAATTAGCTCTTACCTCATTGTTAGTGACGGACGCCGACCCCTATTTTTTTTTCGTGAATGCCTTTACCTAAGCCTACGCACCTACCTCTGCCACGCCACGTCTGTCTGTCGGTTCGTCCATCTGCCTGTCATTGAGGCCCTGCAGCTTTTCTTTTCTCAATTTTCGAGAGTAATCGGGAAAAAAACGATTTTAAACTGTTACCCAATACGTGTTAAGTACGACGGCTTCTATCGTGGCAAATCTATACTTATATTATAAAAAGAAAAAAAATGCGTGTTTGTATTTAGGGGGTAATCTCTAGAACTACCGGCCGGATTTGAAGATTATTTTTTGCATTTGATAGCCGGATTCTCGAGGAAGGCTGAAGGTTATAAAACAGCACACTAGAACCCTTAGAAAGCGAGCAAAAAGAAAAAAAACACCGGGTTGCACTCCGGGAGTGCCGGCAGAAGTGAAAACTTGAATATTAACGTTGTGCATTTTTGATATTTTGGATGGTTAGGGAATAATTTTGCACGAATTGCTTTAATTAGTATAAATGTACTATCATTTATGTGGTAAAATACAATATTTATTTATTGCGCTATCGTACACAAACATGACCATTTATATTACATTAAAAACTTTATCTCTCAGAAAAATCAATCAATAAAAATGAAAAATCAACAATCATCCGTCCTACGAATTTTCGATAAGGTCACGTGTCCTGACGCGAATTTAACACGTTTTACCCTTTTTGTAATGGGTAAAACATGTTAAACTCGCGTCAGGACACGTGACCTTATCGAAAATCGAAAATCGAAATTGTACAACACCGCTAAAGAAGTTTTCGTCTTACGAATTTTCGATCAGGTCACGTGTCCTGACGCGAGTTTAACATTTTTTACCCATTACAAAAAAAGTGTACAATGCCGCTAAAAAAGTATTCACTTCAAAAAGTCACAGAGATCGTTAGGCGAAAAAGAAATAAAAGGTCACGCGGTGCGATGCGACGGGTTGGGTCAAGGGAACAAGAACACTACTACTACTTATTAAGTAATTATTAGATAAAAAATCAGGTAGAACAATAACACTATCAGGATGTAACGTCAAACCTATATTTAAATGACAGCTGCGCGCACAGACTATCAAAGGCTAACGGCGCGTGAGCATTGGATGCACGGAATGTTACCATTTTATAAATACTGTATTGATTTTGTTGAACACTTATCTAGTTATTATTTGTATGTATTTTATTTTAAGCTAAGCGTTTGCTGCACCGGTCGACGTCATTCAACCCCGGCTGTCGCTGAAAACAGCGCTGGGGCTCTGTCTCGTATAGGGTCGTAGCAGTCAGCTGAGCTATGGCGGGTTTGCGTTGATGTGACGCAAATTTTCCCCCAACTTGTTCTTTTTGGTGTTTATATTTCGATCACTGCGCCATGTTTACCGTCAAAGAAATCGTTGAAAAATGTGTAAACTCACATTCGGTGGAACCCCCCCCCCCCCCCTTAGTACGCAAAATCGACTCACTTTTAGCAGGTTTTTATTGGTTGTTGATTAACTTTAATCCTAGAACGTACGTATGTAATGTAGAGTGAAAGCATTATGCAAATCTCGGCAGCCTACTTTACAAGACATGTTTTTGGCGGTAACATATTGCAAGTGCAAGTTCAACTCGCATGGGCGAGTTCAACTTGCAAGTGTCCACTTTTTTTGTTATTTTGTTGTTACGGTTGCTTTTAACGTTTTACATCATTCTCACAATGCTTAATTTCAACAGGAATGATCTGTTGTGTCCGTGGATGTTCCATAGGAACCTACTATGCTTTGGAATGGGCAACTATCTTCATCTTTCTGACTGATCGACCCCTTGAAAGATAAAAAGAGCCTGTAATTGGTTTATTTGAATTAAATGATTTGAGTTTGAGAATAATGAACAAGGATTTTAATAAGAAGGCTTCTGAAAGGTTGGCCACATCGACCAGTGCAGTGCTTCTCGCATCCACCGGATTCCCGCGGCCTTCATCCGTTCTGCGAGCTATGTGTACCAGCCCACTGTCACTTAAGTTTGGCAATTCTTCGAACCACTTCATCTGGTTTCTCTTAATTTGTGTCTGCCCAATGCATTGCTGATATTAGATGGCAACCACTCCATGTATACAACTATTGTTTTAGATACTTCTGGTTTTAAATTGACTGATATTATAAGCATTGCAAGGACATCCAAGAGCAGTGGTGGCCCAGTGGTAACGGCTGTGATCTAGGAGTTGTAGGTCGTGATTTCGACCCCAGGCAGGCGCTTTACTTTGTGTAAATAATTTCATCACCACTGCTCTCAAAACGGTGAAGGAAAACATCGTGAGGAAACCGGCATGTCCTAGAACCAAAAAGTCATGTGACATCTACCAATCCGCACTGAGCCCGCGTGGTGGATTACGGCTTACTCCCTCCCATAGAGAGGAGGCCTGTGTCCCAGCAGTGGGAACGATATAGGCTGATTATGCTATGCTTAGGACATTCAAGTCAAATGGGAAAAGGCTATGCATATCAATAAAATCTAGAATGGACAAAGTTAGAACTAGGGTAATGGACAAAGTTTTGGAAACATTTCAAGCGAAAAACAATATCAGACTTTCATCAAAATTCCATTTACTAAAGTTATCTTGTTAAAAGTAACTATCCAGTGTCACACTTTACACTGCTGATTAATACAAATTAATTGTTTTGAGTTTCTGAGAAGCGTGTCCGTATGGATTAAAGAACCATGTCTCATATTTAAACGCAAATACTACAAATATTTAGTAGTAAATTAGCCCATTTTGTAGGCCTGTACTGCTATTCTGTAACTATCTCACCGTGAAAACTTAGGTGAAGTGAGCGTGGAGTGAGCTGTCAGTGCCACTGATGCTAGGGATTTACCAAGACGGGACGACACTGACAGCTCACTCCACGCAAGTCTTCACGGTGAGGTTTTAACAGAATCGACATGCTGATCCTGAAATTTGTAGTAAAACCTACCTACTACCAAATAGGATTTACTGCTGTTACACATTCTTCCCTGTTGAGAAGTAACACTAACAACCACTAACTAACTTAGTATCCTAGCACAAGCCTTAATGTTCCCACTGCTTGAACACAGGCTTCCTATCTTTATACGGGTGTAAACCATACTCCACTACGCCGGCCCAGTGCGAGTTGGTTGATGAAACATACCTTCGATTTTTTCGCAACCGGTTTCCTCTCAAAATTTTCCTTCACCGTTTTGAGAGTAGTGGTGTGGTGATAAAATTAAAGTGCCTGCGGTATCGCGTCTGGTATCTCACGACCTATAACTCGTAAGTCTGGACCATTATTAATCTAGTTGACAGGTGATTCCCTGTTTACAATACCTAAATAAACATTGACTTAACGACTACGAGATAATAGATGCTGTACTTGAACCCAACAAGATAGCTGGGCTTCCCGTTATAAAAGAAGTAACAAGTTACGATGCATTAGTAACACCCGGCTGTATTGAGAATTTGAAAAGTTAAGAACTTGTCAAACTCTACTTTTTACTACTCTAAATTTTTAATCAAGTTAGGAAAGTTTGAATTCCGCTACCTTTCAACATGAGGTTAACATACGGATAGATAATATGGATGTTAAATAGAAGTCAGACAGAACAAACGTGGGGCTGGGACGGGACCCAGACGCAGCAATAGTAAAGCATATGGAAAAGCGACGCGCCTGCGTCTTGTCCATTCTGTATGTTTTGTGGCAGATTGCGTTAATACATTTTGTATGAAGAATAATTAAGATCCGTGGGAGGGACACTGACACACCGCTGTCTATGTAACCCGTCGGGGATTCTAGGTGTGATGTTATGTAATTAAAAATATATTTAATAGAAAATGAACAAAATGTAATTCTTGCCAGGTTATGAACCCACAAAAGCTACACATTTAAAACGTGGTTTAACACTGGACCAATGGTAGCAAATTCCCAATAAAGAATATCTTTCAACTACGCAATTTAATATTTACTTGTTAAGTATTCTGTTAATTGGTTTAAACACTATGAATCTCAGGACTATGTGGGTCACTACTATTTTTAAACACATTCAGTTTAATTTATAAATATTTAACCATTTATGTACACACATATAAACAGACAAGTAGAAAGGAATAGAAAAACACGTACAAAGGTGATGCTTATTTCTAAAGAATCTCTTCCATCATACCTGCGATAGGAGAGAATATAATAGATACACATACACGTACACGATACAACGTGTCTAAGAGTTGAATACAAAACAAATTACATTAAAACAAAATAATTCAGTAGTTTAAATATGAAATACAATATGAAAATATACTTGCATACATACTTCTAAAATAATTATCGCTTTATTAGATTTAAATCTAGGGTAATAAAAAATACACATGCAACTATGACACAGTGCAAAGATAGTGTTATTTCGCTCTCCTTTTAAAGACTGCAACCGTTCCTAATGTCACTCGGAATCCTCGCGGAGGCGACCGGCGGCGGCGATCTCTTGCGTCCGGCCCTGGTCCAGGCCATGGTTCGGAGCGAGAGGGAATGGAAAGCCATCACCTCCTTCTGCGATCAGTAACGCTCGCGAAAAAGGAGGCGAAGCGAGTGAGGAGGAGAGCCTTGCGCCCTCACGCTACTAGTCGCCGCAGGATACGCCCAAGCGTCGGGAGTCGGCTGCAGATTCCCGACCACCGTAGGCGCGGGCTTGCGGACGGCGAGCAATGGGTAGCTCGCCGTCCGGTAAGGACCAGGCCTATGTCAACGGGTGTTCCCCGCGCGCCTCAAAGAGATGTCAGCACATAATGACGGGGTTTGATAGGGCGGATGCCTCAGGGTCGCGGAAGATTCGAAATAGATACCGTGGTCCTGGCACAGGCAACTGCAGGAACACGGGTGGGTTTTAGTCAATAAAAGTCTGACAGAGCGGGAGAATTCATTTGATGATTTACAACCCAAAAAGAAGGCGAAACTCGGAAGTTAATTCCACAACGGAACCGCGTGCACAGAGAAAGAGTAGGAGTAGAAGACGGATGCGTGGGGAGGGGATTTGAGGAGATTTTAAAGGTGCGTCCTGCAAGGCGCATCAAATAGACGGGCGTTGGAGAAGCGTTCCCGCAGTTAGGATGACGTTATAGGGTTGTGAAGTATGTTAAATGGCAGACACAATATCCTAGAGTTCCTGCGAAGACAAAGAGGGAGCCACTTGAGTATATTGCGAAAGTTAGAAACATAGTCATTCTTTTAATTAAGGTTAAAAAACAAGTCGAATACAAATATCTTGCAAACGCTCAAGCTTGTTTAAAAGCTCCTCGGTGTTACTCAAATAACAGGAATCAGCGTAGTCTATGATGGGCTGTATGAGAGTTTGAGCAAGGGAGATTTTTGTGTTCACGGGCAAGAAGCTCTGGAGGCATTTCAACGAATGGAACGTGTAGTGCACCTTGCGACTAACTTGAGCAACATGAGCAGTCTACGATAAGAGACCACGGTCACCCCCCGATTTTTAACCGTTTTGCGTTAAGGATGGTGTGGCAGTTTAAGTTATTTTTTGCGCCTTAAACAAATGTCCTTTCTTCTGCATTGTTCCTCGAATCGTTGAGCTCAGCTGCACGATTACTGACAGATGCGTGCACTGACTGGGCAGGTCCGCTCAAATCAGTTTAGTTTTAATTAATCAAAAAAAAACAGCATATTACAAATTAGAGGATTATATCCTAAATAAGAATGCTTGGAAACATGCTGGTCTTGCTCCATAAGACAATCTAGAGTTTAGACAAAACCAAACTGGTTGCTTGATGAATTGTTTATATTTTCAATTTCACAATGAATGAATTTTATAAAATTATTTAATTATTAAACTCCCACACAATATTATTTGTAAATATGTGAGCACCATGTATCATAATATTATTAATTTACCTGACATTGTTTATATTTAATTATTTTGAGCTATTGTGGTACAGTAGTTTTATTCTAGGTGATCCGTCATCACGTAGTAAAATAACTAATGGATATAAGTACAATATATTGTAGAACATGATAAAGAAACACCCTTTGGAAGGGCCAACTAGAACCAATTCTATTTCATTGGAAATGTTGACGTTCTTAAGTGCCTTTGTGTGTATTTGAAATAATCCGGCCTCATCATTTTTTTAAATATGATTAACGTGTAAAGTGTTTCAACAACCCTACTCACAGAAATAAAATCATTTAGGTATCATTTACACAAGCTACGCATCAATATTTGTTGAATGGTTTTCTAGATCTATTCAGACAGACATGTGCCTTGTTTATTTATCTATAAAAGTAATAAAATCAATTGCTTATGCAATGAATATGTAATAAATTATTCTCGAGATGTTATCGCAATATGCTCAGTAACTTTTGCGTGTAGGTAAATCCCCCGTACCTCGTACAATCAAATCAAATTCGAATTGATTGCATAAAGTAGGAATTGCAAGAGATGTTACATGAATAGATTGAGCGCATAGTCACATTCCGCTATTCAGAGATGGCATGCAAATACATAGGTCGAGCAGCTCGTGCCTGACGCGCAGATCAAAAGTTAAGCTTCGCTTGCCACGGTAGGGCCTCCAATACATATCAAGACCCCTCCGTGCCTCGGAAAGCATTATAATCCGTTGGTCCAGGATCTCATTCATAGAGCTTTGACAGTCGTTATGGGTAGGTTAGGAGCACTGCTGGCCAGTGGAATTGGCCCCGACATACGAGTTTTAGGTTGTAAGTTCGTTCAATTGATGAGGCATGCGTTTTAATTTATCTATTTAATTTCATCAACGAAAACATCGTGAGGAAACCGGCATGTCATAGAACCAAAAATTCGACGACATGTGACATCTACCAAGCCGCACTGGGCCAGCGTGGTTGATTTTGGCCCACCCTCTCTCACAGAGGCCTGTGTGCCAGCAGTGGGAACGTAATAGGCTGTTCATGCCATGGGTAGTCAGAAATGTAAAAAATCTGACAACCAGTCTTACTAAACCAAGAGGTACTATCGAGGACAGCCACGCATGACCCTTTTCAAAACATTTTCGGCTGCACGTTGAAATCGTGGGTTATCCCGCCCTTTTTCCAATGAATAAAGGGTGACCGTTTAAAAAAAAGTTAATTGTTTTGTTTGAATGTCTCTAAGGAAGGAGCCTTTTTTATGTTAATTGTTTTTGTATGATTTAAGCATAAAAGAGCTTTTTTGTTAACTTGTTCAGAACCTTTTTTTTATAATGAGCGCTGAAGCGCTATTGGTGGACGAAAACAATGCAGGCGGGGGTAGCCACTGGTCAGTGCACACCAAAATCTCCCTAATGGGGGTCATGCGAAAATGTCGTCGATAGTACCTATCGTATTACACACTGACTGGGTTGTTATGGTAAGATAGGATCCACGAAGTCGCTCCATGTTAAATACTGATAATCAGCTACATTTGGTTAGACTTGAAGCCGACCTTGACATAGTTGGCAGATTAATTGATGCAAATATTTTGATACGTTTAATTAAACAGTAACATACAACAGAACTACACACAAAAACAATGATCAGGTATTTAATTCGGTTTTCTAATGGACCATTTTCTCAAAAAACGATTGATACAGTAAGTAAGTGCAATAACTATTTACATTTAAAGTATGTAATAATCATAATCTTTATTGTACGCACTGGTTAATGGAATGTACCGGGTGGGCAACTTGGTATTTAGGTTTACTAGTCAACTTTTTTTGCCGCCATTTTGTTTTGGCGGCAAATATGACAGTTGTTTCACGAAAATGATTTTGTGTAGACAGCAAATTTGTTATGAAGCGTTTTACAACGACGCATTGTTATGAAGCGTTTTACAACGACGCAATGTGTTTTAATTATTAAAATATTCTACTCAACCAAATCGTGACATTGCAGCATTGTTAAGAACGTTTCCGGGTCGATACATTTCGAGAAACGGTGACATTGATTGTTTTCCAATATCCTCGGATTTAACAGCTCCTGACATTATTCTGTGGGGCTATCTAAAGGGACGTGTCTTTGCTAACAGGCTAATGAACCTTTAATAATTAAAACAAATTATCCGAGACAGTCACTGAGATAACGCAAGAAATATGTGAAAATGTCATGAAAAACGCAATGAAAAGGGTTCCATCTGCCATGCTGCTAGAGGTGGACATTTGTTTGATATTATTTTTCATACCTATTTACTATATTTATTTGACTGCGGTAACAATTTTTGATTGAATATTGTGACTGATTCTACATCATTTATAATCATATTCATTTTATTGCATTGACTGTAGAAATTATTCCATATTGTTTTTAGTTTAAGTTGATAGCATGCAACCATATTTGTACGCCTCTCGGCATTACATAGCGACCTATGAGCTTTAATTTAAGAACTGTATTCACTACCTATGTTACACAAATAAAATAAGATTATGATTATTATGATTAAAACAAAATACTTAATAATTGTTATATTTAAAAATAAAGTGTATTACCTGTTGATTGTACAAGCCCGCCTTGTACAATCTTAAATAGAGAAAAGTCTCAATGATAGGAGGGTCCTGAGTTGCAGATCACCCAGCTCTCTTAGATAGGACATGTTAATTTACAAAACGGTTACAGAGTCAAGATATTATTTTAGTAAAAGTTGAACCTACAAAATTAACAGAAAAATCGAAAAATAATAATAGTTAGTTATGTTATTTAAGGTTGTGACGAAGGTAGAGGGACGAACTTGACTCCTGTCGATAGGATTAGCCCGCGGTGGCAGTGGCAGTGGACAGAAGTCGTGTGTAGAAATGGGAAAGGGAGGTCTTTTCCTAGCAGTTTCCAGGTCTAGTGGTCGCAATCGCTACTGCTGAGCATGAGGTCCTGGGTTCGATCCCCAGGTCGGGCAACGTGTTATTGGGTTTTTCTATCTGGAATTTCTCAGTAGCAGCCCGAAGTCTGGATCTGTGCCCGGTAGATGGCAATAGGCTCGTCCCCTATTACATGGGACTAAAACATAACACGCGAAATGAATGTGGGTGTACTATAGGTACACCTCTGCCCAACCCTTCGGGGAAACAAGGCGTGATGTTATGGTATGTTATGTTATATATAATGTAAAAGCAGTGGTGGCCCAGTGGTAGGTCGTAGGTTCGAACCCAGTCAGGCGCTTTACTTTGTATAAATTATTTCGTCACCACTGCTCTCAGAACGGTGAAGGAAAATATCGTGAATAAACCGGCATGTCTTAGAAAGAAAAATTCGAAGACATGTGACATCTACCAACCCGCACTGGGCTCGCGTGGTGGATTACGGCCCACTCCCTCTCACTAATCAACCTATTATGTTCCCACTGCTGGGACACAGGCCTCCTGTGTCCGCTGATTATGCATGTAATGTGATTAGTTAGTTTTTTGTTCAACTGTAAAAATACCACTGCATGAACAAAACTCTCTTCTAAAGCAAACTCTGCTCAAGAATTCAATTAAGGTGTAGTCTACCCCATTATTATCCTTAATTACCCCAAAGATAATTTGAGGTATTCCTAAGAAGTAAAGATACAAGAAGAGTTAATCCGATGGATGTTTTTGAATAAAATTTAATTTGATGAATAGAAAACAAACAGTTCATTTATCAAATGAATTTTCATTCGAAAACATCCATCGGTGTAAACTTCAACTATATCCGACAACGACAAAGTAACATTCGCAACAGTGGATTAGCGATGACGCTAATAGAATGGCCACAAAATGTATGAAATTGACATAAGCTATCGAAATGTCACGTGATCATAGGTCATAGCGTAGTACAGTCCACGAGGCCTAAGCTGAGCTAGTCAATAACGGTCCGTAAATACGTAATACTTAACTTTGCTTGTAAAGTAAATGCGATCTATGAGTAGCCTTAGCTCGATCATTGGCTTATAACTATCTTTTACCACTGGATTTTCACCACAACTTGCCTGAGTACCTACTCCGAAAAACCATAAAAAGGCAATTCATTTGCTTCCTTATTATTTAAAAAGACACTTAATATACCCTTTTACGTGTATGAATGAAAAAAGCGAGGAGATGTCATTGAAAAAAATTGAAAAAATTACCTTATTTTCAGTCATATAAAGTCCAAATCAGCTCACAAGAGCGAACTCGAGGACGCCTGAGGATTTGCTTGATGTTTGCTAAGCTTAACAATAATTATTCTCGAACTGATTTTCCTTTATTTCCGTAATTTCAGCTACTTGACAAAGTAACATATTTCATTAATTTCCTTGTTCAAACTGAAAGCTATATTGAGGAAACTCGTCACTTCTGTTTGTAACTTCATTTAAATTCCCGTTTAGGTACCTACTTTGTTGTATTTATTGTCATTCATTAAAGAATACCAAATTTATTACCTAATCTCCTAAGTGCCGATTTCACCAATGTAACGTAATAGAATAGAATATAATAAAGAATAAATACTATTTATTTGCTTAAAAAATTGTATAAAACATGGTAAAATACAAAATAACAAGAGCATACATGTTTTTGCTTAACACTTTTAAGCATGTTTTACATTTATTGTCAAAGAAGTCTTTGACACTAAAAAAACTATGACCACACAACCACTCATGCAATTTATTTTTGAAAAATCTCATATTTAATGTCTTGTGATTACTTGTAAGATATACGTACACACATAGAAATACAACATTTATTATATTTAGCTAGTCTCGGAAGGATATTCTGTACGAGCCTGTGGGCGGTCTCGACGGTTCCGAGGATATAAATCATCTGCATTAGAAAACAATTCCTTAAGCTTCCTCACAAACATACATGTTTCAGTAAGGCGCGTTCAGCACATCTATAACGCATTCAAGAACTGTCAGTGTCAATGTTCCATAGAAAATCATGACACTGACAGCTCTTAAATGTGCTGATCGCGTTAAGTTTCATTTGTGAAATCCACCCAAAGAAAACAATGTTGTTTTGTTTAGTAATAATAGATGAACGATTTTACCGCTACTTTAGAGATAAATCTGAAAGGTTAGCGAAATACGTTTTAATAACTCATAAATCAAAGTAAATTGCCCCAAATAAATAAGATCGGATGACAAACAATCAAGTTAGATTGTTTTTTTCAGCCGGGGTACATGACACTCGCGACATTTACTCACTCCAGCGTCGAATAGATAAAGGATGTCTATTTCTGTCACTTTTCTTGTTTTTTGACAGCGCTGCCATACATAATGCTCGACTCGTTCTGTCAAACTTGATATTGTCTCGAAAAAAAAAATCTGCCCGCTTTTAAAATATCGCTTCTCACTCATTTTATCATGGACAGGACCCGAAGAGAGACATTTGTTAAGTATCCAGTCCTGAAAACTACATCTGGCCTCGCGATATGCGTCCCCTACATGCTTATTCCACCCACACACGCGCTTACCCCGTCTCAGTCCTCCCTCGGGTTTCACATTAGACTGCCTGTCTGCCGCGTATAGTATTTAAACGATGGATTTGTACAAATTTTCCAGAACAACTTTATTTACAGCTAAACTGCAAGATTCACTAGCGCACCTCTCAAACTCATGAGGGAAATGAACGTCGCGTAGTCAACTGTTACAAATAGTATGGTAACTAAGCTTTTCTGTCTTAGTTCTTGTACCCTATACAACAGGTGCTCCGAGTCAACGGCTTAGGCCGCATCACTTCTAAATTACACTGTACACACAAAGGTAGATTGTCCGACACGTAAATATCTTCAAATACATTAACATTCACAGTTGTACGCCAAGCTGCTATAGATCCCAAGAAGTGATCCAACCACCTCCTACTCCCGTAAACATAACATATACAAGTGTATATATCACTGTCAACCCACTTTTTCTCTACATCAGTACAAATCCAGGATTGGTCAGTACAAACATTAATTAATTGTCTATAGAACAACTCCTGAGAGTGAGCATTGAAATCGTCCAGAATAAAAACATTTTCTATATCACAGCTCGCAATGGTAGCACTTATCTCACTTAACACATCTGTGAAAATAGGTATGTTGTCTCGACAATTCGTAAGCATATTCACAGATAAAACAAGTACGACCCCTAGACAAAGCTGTGATGGTCACTAGACGAGGGTTACTACAGTCAACAACAGCATGAGCATATCAAAGATTCCCTTTCTCCAGAGAATGGCTACCCCACCATGATGTCTTCTTCTCAATAGTCGGAGGTGTCGACAGCCGACTTATCGGTATATTCGAAGTCAGGACTAATTTTTCCTAACATTGGAATGTCACGGGAAAGTAGCCAGGTCTCTTGTAGGGCCACCAAATCAGAACACTCACATAAATCCCTAATATTATCTACGGGTCGTGTAGCCGACTTACAATTTCAACTAATAAATTTAAGATAACTGTTAATAACTTAATTACCCATAAATAATAACATAAATAACTAACTTAAAACAAAAATAAATAACTAAATTAAAACCTCTAAATACAATGCCACTTGGCTAGAATTCAACATATTAGAAGAAGTCAACTTTGTGCTTGGTAACACAGTTTAAACGCATTGTACTTCCTAAATGACTTACCAAACCTCCTCCAACCTTATCTTTTTGACCGTGAAAATGACATAAGACAGAACCCCAAACGCCCGTTCTTCCCCAGTTCTTACTGCTTTGGCTGGGAAGAAGAAGTAACGCAACAAACTCCCTAGAAGCAAAGCCATCATAAGTAATTATACTCGTACTTACGCAAAAACTATTTAATTTGAAAACGACTACTAAGCGCATCTTATCTGTAGTCAGGGCTCCAAAAAGAGGAGCCCCTTAGCAGTAGGTACTTGTTGTCAGGCCTACACTGTCCTCGGTGGAGCATACGGTGGAAGTCTGCCCAGCTTGGGCGGAGCACCGCAGTGTCGTCGCGGAGGCGATCGGAGGCGGCGATCTCTCGCGTCCGGCCCTTGGGGTCTACTCTCTAAGCACGTAGTCCGTAGTTTCGGCCTTCGTTACGGACGTTTCCTACTCCGTATCACCTACGGACTTACGATTAGTCCCGAACTCGAAGTAAGAATTAATGACAACAAGATTTGACAATTGTCCCTACTCCCGATGCGTTTTTGCCCGTCCGACAATTTGGATTTGACACTTGTTTTGACGGAACGTTATGTCATTTGATATGACATCAAAATAGTTATCGTGCTGCTGACGAAAGATAATAAATTGAAAATATGGCTGCTTTTTTAATGCTCGAAGAAGCTTTACAGGTAGAACGGAGGCGTCGCTAAGTATGTCTTGATGCTTCTTATTAAAACATGTCAATAAGTAGGGTTTTTGTATTTATATACACTTGGGAGCAAATAAATCGAGCCACTTCCTTTTTCACGCATTATGGTTATTATTTTTGGTATTATGGAACGCATCGATTCGAAACATATATCGCCTAAAAGGGTATTTAATAACCTTTACAATGAGGGTAGTTAGTTGTCAAAATTTCATTTTAATTAAAGTTTAAAGGGTAGAATAAAATTATCGCATTTAATTTGCTTATGACATTTTTATTGTACTCTGTTAAGAAAAGATTAAATTTGAGGTTTTTGTTAATCATACCCATATTACTTGTTATTGTTGTCTTTATCTGTGTCTGTGTAATCAAAATAACCTGATAAAATGGATACTACACCGACGGAAGCTGCCCAAGTTGTAGCTTTACTTGAGGTTGGACACGGACAACGTGAAGTGGCACGCAGACTTCATTTGAGTCGTTCAAAGGTACAGCGGGTATACCGCAGGTATCTGGAGACTGGTGCTTTTGTTCGGCGACCTGGAACTGGCCGACCACGGGCAACAACAGAACGTGACGACCGCTTTATTGCAACCAATTCGTTGCGCGACCGTGGACTTAATGCTGTTCAGCTACAGCAAGCGTCACGTGACGTTCGAGGTGTCGCAATCAGTAGGTGGACAGTGAGACGAAGACTAAAGGAACGAAATTTAACATTACACAAACCAGCAACTGGCCCAAAATTGACTGTAGCTCATCGCCGATCTCGCTTGGAGTTTGCTCGAGAACACATTAATTGGACGTTAGAAGACTGGAGGTCAGTTTTGTTTTCTGACGAGTCAAGAATCTGTCTTTTAGCAATGACGGGAGAAACCGAGTGTATAGACGTCCTGGTGAAAGATTTGCCCAATGTTGCATTCGAGAAACTGTGAGTTTTGGTGGTGGTTCTTGTATGGTGTGGGGAAGAATTTCTCTAGACGGAAAAACGGAACTTGTCTTCGTCGACCCCGCCAACGATGGCAGTGGTAGACGTGGATTAACAGCTGACCGATACATAACTGACATTCTTGAAGACCACGTAATGCCGTATGCTGGTTTTGTCGGAGAAAATTTCTTGTTTATGCATGACAATGCGAGACCTCATACCGCGCAGATCGTTACGGAATACTTGTCTGCGATCGGGATTCAACAAATGGTATGGCCAGCACGAAGTCCCGATTTGAACCCGATCGAACACCTATGGGACGAGCTAAAACGGAGAGTCCGAGCCTGGGTTCCCGCTGTTTCATCCATTCCCGAGCTTAAAGTCGCTGTGCTTGAAGAGTGGGAGAACATTCCACAATATGTCATCGTAACTCTGATCAGATCGATGACTAATAGGCTACAAGAATGCATCAGGGCACGGGGGGGTAATACCAGTTCTTAAGAATATTTTTTTTGCAATAATTTTGTTTTTTATTGTTTTTATGGACTGTTTTAGCCCTACTAAATTTTCTATCAAAATTACCATTTTTCTTGCAGAGCCAATAATTTATCATTCAATAAGGTTATTATTCAATAATTTACCCTCATTGTTAAGGTTATTAACTTAACTTTTAGGCGATATATAGTTCGAATTGATACGTTCCATATTCCCAAAAATATTTACCATTTTACGTGAAAAAAGGTAGTGGCTCGATTTATTTGCTCCCAAGTGTATAAGATACTGTTGAAAAACAAATTTTACACAATATAAGTATTGTTTTTTGTAACAAATTTTTATTTAGCATCAATCTACACAACTAGGCTTCTTGGTGAATCGGCAGATATGTGTCTCCGAACTCGTGGACGTGCACGACGAGAATGTAATGCTGTTAATAAATTGAAAAAAAAAACTCTGTATTAGCTTAGTATTTTATAAACATGATTTATGTGATCTATTTACTAGTGATCAATAATAGTTACTTCACGGTTTGCTCCTGGGAAAGTGGGTTGGCAGGTGTAGCAGCAGATATTTGTGTGGGTGTGATGACAGCTGGGTCTTGTCTTACAGGTGGACCCTGTACAAAAAAACTGAATATCATTGACGGATACAAGAAATGTTTAATTATGTATCTGTTAAGTATAATTATTTATTTTAAAAGTCACGGGAAAGACTCCATGCAAAATAATAATAAATACATTAATGCTGTTGTTTCTTGTTTGTTTTACCATCAGAACAAATTTACTACATATGTTCAATTATAAATTTAATTATTACCGATGGAAAAGCCGGCACTCTTGCCTTAGTTTGAGGCTCTCTAAAACCCTCTCCCATAATTGACAGTATCCTCAATTCAACTTGCCTCCACCTGTAGCACATGCTGAACGTCTGGCAGATCCAGCAGCTTTTTCGGCCAAATGTTTTTATATCATTGTATGCACTTTAATAATGGCAAGACCTTAAAATCATATTAATACGAGTAATTTATTAAACTTACCCTTTGCCACTGCTCCACGGACTTTGTGTAATCCCCATTGAATTAAGGGAGTTGCACAGGCTTTCCCACAGCCGTTTTGATCGGATTTTCCCGTCGGCACCCCTCAATAGTCCGCGCGCCAACTCATGCTCACTCATAAAATCGAGGAGGGCCTCAATTTGTGCATGAATTGCTGCTGGAGCGGTTGGGGCCAAAGGTATTAACAGGATAAGACCACGATACGGATTAAAATGGCAAAAATAGTTCAATTCTTTAAATAAAGACACAATAAAAACTGTAATGTTACAAATGTGGTATTTTCTAAGAATACCAATATTATTTTTGTTTAATAAGCTAGAAAACTTGAAAGTAAGTAAACCGGGAATCGACCGGTAAAATAGCGCAGCTCTATGGTCATGCGTCATTCGTTCACAAATATTGTCTGATTCCGTTAGAAACTCATGAATCTGAAATCTATCGGGAGTAGGGTTTAGTGCTTAGTTTCGAACTACCTTCGGACGGACCCGTATCGTCGTTGACGGAGTAACAGAGTAGACCCCCTGGTCCAGGCCATGGTACGGAGCGAGAGGGAATGGAAAGCCGTCACCTCCTTCTGCGAAGCAGTACTGCTCGCGAAGGAGGAGGCGGAGCGCGTAAGGGAGAGAGCCTTGCGCCCTCACGCCCCTAGTCGCCGCAGGAGACGCCCTGGGCGTCAGGAGTCGCCTGCAGATTCCCGGCCACAGTAGGCGTGGGCTTGCGGACGGCGAGCAATTGGTAGCTCGCCGTCCGGTAGGGACCAGGCCCGGGTCGACGGCGCGTCGTGATCCACGCGTGCCTTAAAGAGATGTCAGCACAAAATGACGGGGTCCTCAGGGTCCTCAGGGCTATTCGAAAGAGTAACCGTGGCCCTGGCACAGGCAACTGAAGGAACACGGGTGGGTTTTAGTCAGTAAAAGTCTGACACGCCCTCCCGCTCCACCCAGAGCGGGAGGTTATTGATTATTTCCCACCCAAAAAAAAAAGGCCTACACTGTCCTGCCATACACACACGCTGAAATTTGAAAACATTGTAAAAAAACACTTATTTTCAAAAGAGTAACTGTGTAGTATCTTCCCAGCTCTTCTCCGTACGAAATGACTAATCGCTTCTAGCTTCTGACGTCTCTTAGGCAATAGGCAGTTTGACACGTCCTATGGTTATGCGAAATTAAATATTTTGAATTTGAATAGGCTGCCAAATTTACAGAGATTATTCAGAATCGATAATGGTGCCGATTCTCTTGTCACAAACGCCTCTAAACTAGACAAAAAATCACTAAAATTTGGTTTAATTCTGTCAAATGACGATTTTCCATTCTGAAATTGACTATAGTGACACAACTTAACTATATTTTAGTTTGACAGCACTAAGATTGCACTGAGTTATTAGTTTAGTGAAAATGGCTATTTTGCTATTCTGAATTTTAAGTTTTTCACCTAAAAATTTGATTGTCTAACTAAATCTGAACATGAATCTAACTATTTTTAATCGCGATTAAAAAGGTGTGGAATAAAATTAGGTGGCGTGAACTAAAATTCACACCAACACCTCGACTTCAGACGTGCAAAAACGGTACTTTAACTTTCTTTTTCTTTTTTTGCTCATATCTCGAAAACGGTGTGTCCTATCACAAAAATAATGAAAATTTCGACCCCCTACGTAATCCTGAAACCACCAAATCTCTACATGTAGATATTTTTATTTTATATTTTTCACACAAAAAGTCAAAACTTCCATTGAAAACACGTCGAGGCTGCCCCAGGCTGCCTCCGGCTCTAACAAAGACGTTGCGAAATCAAAAGAAAAAAAAACACGTGGACTCGCGATTGTCAAATTCGAGTATAGTTGTGTCAAAACAATTTTTAAATTTAGAGATTTTTTTTTGCAGAATAGCTTCAAGATTTTCATATTAAAAAGTAAGGAATTTTAGTGATAGTTTACTTAGTTTAGTTCGGTGTACAAGAGAATCGGCACCAATACTTTCAATTTATGAAAAAAAACAACGTTTTTAGTCCTGTCAGTTTCTAAAACCACTACTTATTTCGGTCAGTTGTACGTGTCCAAAAGTACTACTTTCTGTATCACGCCCTTGGCCCATTAATCTACCAAAAGAGAGCCTCTTAAGGTATCAAAATTGATAACGAAATATTAGTCAATTATTTTAGTTCTCAGAAACACTGAGTTCAATTGCTCTAGCCGGTTCCTCCCCGTGTGAGTACCTACGTTTAGCGAAGCGTATGTAAAGTATTGAAACTGTGATAACAAAGTGTTATTGAGGTCAAGTTTTCAAAAACAGTGTCGCTTGCAAGTGGTGACTCAAGCTCTGAGCAAACAGAAGCAAATTCTGCGTGGGATTCGATACGAAATTAGTTCTGGCTGTTGTGTTAAATAACTTGTATGGAGGTATTCACAGTCACGTGATATCCTAATCATTGAAACTATAGACTCGCCTGAGTTTGACCCGTCTTTTAGGACTACGGTCTAGTGGCTCTGAACCCACTTGGGTCACAGCCCGAGGACAAACAATCATAGATCTAACCCTTGCAACAGAAAATGCGACAAATCTTATCACAAACTGGCACGTATCCGACGAGCCTTCCTGCTCAGACCACAGAAGGATTCGTTTTACACTAGCTACCAATACAAGCAATCGAGTGCGTTTTACACTAGCTACCAATACAAGCAATCGAGTGCCTAGGCGGAACCCGCGGCGCACTAATGTACTTGGGTATAAACGCCTCCTAGCCTCTCTGCTAGACAGGCACTTATCACAAGTAACCATAAGAGACCCTGCACAATTAGAATACACCGGGAATAAACTATCAGAATACCACCGAAGCATACCATGCATGCTGCAAACTAAGAGCGCCAAAAACCAACAGCGAGAGGAACCCATGGTGGACCGCTGAACTTAGTATACTCAGAGATGCATTACGTAAGCAATTTAACAGACCCAAAAACACTAGACTCCCGGACGACTGGGATTTATATAAAGAGACCCAATATATATACAAAAAGCAAATCAGAACTGCCAGGAGAACAGCATGGCGGAAATTCTGTGAATCCATCGAAAACAACAACGAAGCCGCAAGGGTAAGGAAAATCCTATCAACTGATCAAGACCGAACCCTCGGCACGCAGAAAAAACCCGATAACTCATACACACTAACTGACCAGGAAACCAGTAAACTCCTCCTCGGAGACTCACTTCCCAGACTGCGAAATCCTAGAGGACAAGGTATGGGAAGCTGAACCAGACTGGACCCCAACACTTCAAGACTAGTCTAGAGCACACGGTATAGTAACAGAAGACCGGATAAAGATGGCCATCATCACCTTCCAGCCCTATAAATCTGCAGGGCTGGATGGCATCTTCCCAGCCCTTCTACAATGGGGGGTTGGTTTACTAACACCATGCCTGGTGGAGACCTATCGGGCCTGCATAGCACTCAGACACATACCCCTAGCTTGGCGCGAAGTGAAAGTCATTTTCATACCCAAACCAGGCAAATCCGACTACACGCAACCCAAGGCCTACAGGCCCATAAGCCTAACATCTTTCTTACTGAAAACCCTCGAGAGACTCTGTGATAGATACATTCGTGACGGACCTCTTCAGGCAAAACCATTTCACAAACAACAGCATGCGTACTCGACAGGCAGGTCAACGGAATCTGCGTTACATAGCGTAGAATCCAAAATTGAATGCGCCGTGGATCACAAATGCTCAGCACTAGACGTTTTCATTGATATCGAGGGCGCCAGAAGGTTACCGGAACGTTGCGCGCTCTGTACCGGTTGAAAAATATATTGCCATCGAGTACCAAGACAATGCTTGTGCAGTCCTTAATTTTCCCTATCATCAATTATGATGATGTGTGCTACTATAACCTGAATGCAGATCTCCTCGACAAACTTGACCGTCTTCTCAATAACTGCATTCGATTCGTTTTCGATCTGCGTAAATATGACCATGTCTCTGCGCATCGGTCACTTCTAAAGTGGTTGCCCATACGTCAGCGCAGAGAGCAAAGGGCGCTGACCACCTTGTTTTCATTTCTTGTTTCTACCTCCTCCCCTGGTTATCTAGCCCCCCACTTTCAGTACATTTGCGCCAACCACAACAGAAATCTTCGTTCATCACACAATCGTCTTCTTCAATGTCCCACTCACCGCACAGACTTCATTCACTCTTCCTTCTTCGTTCAGTCTATCTCTCTGTGGAATGCACTCCCCCAAGAAATCAGGGTGGCAACCAACCGATTATCCTTTAAAGTTAAAGTTCATGAGCACATTCGCAAGAAGCTGGCAGTATCATCTTAAGGGTAATGTTTTCTCATTGGCTGTTTTATTTGTTTTAGTATGATTATATATTTATGTATATTTATTTGTGCTTATAATTAGGTATATATGTATATCTATGTCTTAGATTAAATATTTATTCCTTGGTTTTTTATAAATTGCACCTACCACTGCTTGTCTCTGCATCACCCAAAGGTTGACTGGTAGAAAATGCCTATGGCATTAAGTCCGCCGCTGTACAAAATGTGCGTGAAGTTTAAATAAATAAATAAATAAACATGGCCCTCGACAGACACAGCATCGACCCGACCCTGAGCGGGTGGATCACCAATTTGCTCAAACTGAGAGCTGTACAGGTAAAAGTGAACGACACCACAAGGGCCATTGTGGCGAAGGGGGGCGTCCTCTCGTCGCTTCTGTGGAACCTAGTTGTAGACAGCCTCATCAGAACACTGACATGGCTACTTTACTGTAGGCTATGCCGATGATATAATATACTAATAAATGGCACCCAAGAAAATACCTTATGCAACCTTATGCGCCAAGCCTTGAAAATAGTAGAGGACTGGTGCAACAGACACCAGCTATCCGTCAACCCCACAAAAACCGAACTGATTCTCTTTACAAAAAAGAGGAAACTAATGACACTACAACTACCACGCTTCTTTGGTACCACCCTAAGCCTATAAACCGAAACCAAATACCTAGGCATTTATTTGGACAAACAGCTGAATTGGGCGAAACACACCAAATACATCACTACAAAAGCCAGCATATCTCTGTGGCAGTGCAAGCGAATGCTTGGCAGAAATTGGGGGATTACCACCAAAGTCACCTACTGGCTATACACTACTGTCATTCGACCAATTATCACGTACGGCTCGTTGGTCTGGTGGCCTGGACAGACCTGAGCACAGCCCAAAGAGATCTCGAAAAACTGCAGCGGTTTGCCTGCGTAGCAATCACTAGCTACATGAGAACCACACCCACTGCTGCCCTACAGGCAATGCTTGGGCTGCCACCCCTACACCTCATCGTGCGGGAGGAGGCGAGCCTTCAGGCTCCACATATCGGGAACCCTAAGCAAAGACTCTAGGGTCAAGCACATACGCATAACGGAATATGCGGTCAACCGAC
Organism: Dasypolia templi; assembly: GCA_963555695.1. NCBI lineage: Eukaryota > Metazoa > Arthropoda > Insecta > Lepidoptera > Noctuidae > Dasypolia > Dasypolia templi. Next base: position 5,681,725 of record OY743156.1, read on the forward strand.
AACCAATGATGGCATCACCCTGCGACAAAACCCCGAAACGACATTACTTTCAAATTCTACAATATCATACTCTCAGAAGAACAGTGTAACTACTCAGGCACGAATGAACTGAGAGTATACACCGACGGCTCGAAGAACGGATCCGGTACAGGAGCCGGAGTTTTCTCACATGACCTCAACATAACCATATCAAGTCCGCTGGGAATGTTCAAAACCGTCTATCAGGCGGAGTGTGTGAGCATCATACAAGCGGTGTATGCCATAGAAGCCAGGAGAGTTACGGACACCCATATACGTATACTCTCCGACAGCGCCTCAGTCCTCAAATCATTAGGGAAAGAAAATATTACCTCGAGTCTAACACTAGAATGTCACAATGCTCTAGAACGAGTTACGGTATCTAACCGCAACAAGGTGACACTTCAATGGATAAAAGGACACAGCGGATCACTAGGCAACGACGCAGCTGACGAATTAGCCAGGAGAGCATCCAGCACATCGGCTTGCGGGCCTGAACCCATTATACCCATCCCCTTCAACCAGATACGCAGGTGGCTGCGGGAGTCCACCCATACACAAGCCGAGAGGTGGTGGACCTAGGCACCACGGGAGCTTTGCCATCCTTAGATGGCAGGCTAACCAGACGTTTGTTGCGCCTGGACAGAAATGGCCTGCGCCTGGTGACGGAGACCATCACAGGACACTGCTCGCTAAACAAACACCTTCACACAATAGATAGGCATTACGGACAGTCCCCTGTGCAGAGCTTGCATGGAGTCGGACGAAACCGTTGCGCATGTGCTCTTTGAGTGCACAGGCGTTACCCAGATAAGAACAGAAACCTTCGGGACACCCGGATCTTTCACAGATGTTTTCAATAGACCAGAAGCTTTGATCGGCTTCTGGAGGGAGGCGGGCTGGTTGGAATATTAACCACCGACGGCCGCCATGGCCCACGCACAATGGTCCACATGAAGGACTAAGTGCGGAAACCAAACCCTCTAACATAGAACATAGATAGGTCTACGACAAGGCGAGAGCGTTTCATCAGAATCTACCTAAATGGTATCACAATTACTTTTTACATTACTTAATTAAAAGCAGTATCTATTTCAATTTCAAGTAACATGACGGTCGTAAGATTTCAGCCTCTTCAAATTTGATATAATTATCGAATTTCATGGAGTGGATCCTGAGATGATCTCCCAGACTCTTTTTCGTAACACTATACAGGGTCAAACGAAATTTGTTTGCTTCTCGATGATATAAATACAAAATAAGTTCAAAAACCAAAACCCGACTACTTATTTCGTACTTTTAAGAGCGTGATTTTTCAGTAGTCAGGTTTTGGTTTTTTAAGTTAATTTTATTAAAATTATTTTGGGGTTATTTATCAAAATGTATATATTTGAAATCTGTTAATTAAGTTTTTCATTTGATACCCAACATCTCTCGTCATTTGTTGTTTCATTACTTGCTGTTACAAACCTTTAACCTGAAATATGGTGTAACTTTTGTTTGTCCCCGCCTGCGATAAACTTACACAAAACAAATTTCAATGGATAATAATGCTTGTTATTCTCTTTTCAGGTAGGTATGTGTTTTTGCAGTCGGTTTTTTTTCTGTTAGATGCGACGCACGGCTTATTTGTTCTTGTTAATGTTGTTTCTAGACTGCATCGTTAGTCTAGTGGTCGGAAGAGCTACTGCTGAGCATGAATTTCTCAGTAGCAGCCCGGAGTCTGGATTTGTGCCCGGTTGCTGGCAATTAGCTCGCCCCCTATTTCTATAAGTATACTTCTGCCTAACCCTTCTGGGATTACAGGCGCAATGTTATGATGTTATGTAATGTTTTTTATTTGTTACAAAATAGTCATTCTTGGAAGAATGACTACTTTTGTTTGGATTATTTATTTTATTGTCATTTGCCAGTGTCGCAACACACACAGAGCAATGTGTATTGTCTTTGGTTCTGAGTGACATCAAGCAATGGACAAAATTGTAAAACTTTTTTGTCTACTGAAAACGAGGACTTTGGCTACTTTGTCTGTGTGTAATTTATGTTTTTTTTTTAAATGTGCGTTTTGTTAGTGCTGAATAAACAATTTATCTTTATTCTTTTATTTGATTTATATTTAGTTATATACTTTTTTTCAGTGTTTTCACTCAAATTTTCATTTGAGTAACTTAATAAATTAAATTAAATATGTATGTTTGTTTATGAGTTTTCAAAATCACGACGATTTTTCGCACTAGTCCAAAACCCTCGCCGTTGAGAGAAAGTTACTTTAAAAAGCTATAAGTTGTCGTGGTGGAGCAGTAGCCCGCGGAGCCCTGTGTTTGGTCGCTTGTTGCTCACAACAGAGAAAACTTCTGCCAAGCATTTAGCATTGATGCTTCTTTGGTTCCGTGAAGGAATTGACACCAAGTAGCCAGTCAAATAGAAAAAGCTCGCGATCAAAATCTTCCCTCCGCTTCTAGATCGCTTCACTTTGGTGGGCGTTGATTCGTTTTGAAACACCCAAACCGTCGCCTGACGCTTCGTTTCTGGATCGTATTGATAAATCCAAGAATCATCGCCTGTATAGTAAATAGTATTATATCTTTAATAATTATTAAAATTTTCGAACTTAACTAAATTAATTTTACTAAAGAAAATCCCTTTGGAACCAAAACCATGCGTGTTTATCATAGCAACACTAACAGACCTTGGTAGGATCAGTCACCTAAGTAAGATCGGCGACCTACTCTACAATCTGTTAGATAATTACAGTACTAATGATGAAATGGAGTTATCGAAAACATAAATGATTGGCTCATTGGTCTTATTTTCGATAGACTCTCAGGCGTGAAGTCCCAGTATCGATGCTCAGGTCGGGCCAATGTTATTGGGTATTTTCATGAGTATTTCAGTTGCTACTCAGAATCTGGATTTGTGCTTCGTTATTGGCATGTCCTAGAACCGCTAGGAGACATGTGACGTTATTTAATCAACCCGCAATGGGCGCACGTTGTGGAATACTTGTTCCACCTATCACCCGACACAACAATATAGACTGATTATGCTATCGGCAATAGGATACCTAAGGCGAAACGTAAGTGTACTGAAGGTACGACTCTGCCAACCCTACAGGGATCAAAGCCGTAATGTTCAAGTAAGCAGCTGTAGTTTTCGTCTGGTAAATTAAAAATCAGAGTTTAGAACATTAATATGAGTCACTCCTACGATGATTGACAAATGCGTGCACTGACTGGACAGGTCTACTCAAATCTGTGTGGTTCTTTCCTCAAAAGACCTTCAGACACCAGTCTACATAGTCCTCGAATGATCTGACCAAGATTATTTTTCGGATAAAAAAAAATACTTTGACATTGATGGACTTTTGAATACAATGACATGAAAATTTACTTTGTAAAGTATTACATTATTTTAATTAATGTGAATTTGAAGGCAGTGCGGATTTGTATTTTTTTTTTAAGTTTTAATCATGGTCTAGCAGTTTGAGTAATTTATGCGGCCTACGCAAATGTCCTTTCTTTGGTACTGTTCGTCGAATCGTTGAGCTCCTTAAATTCTGTGGTGAGCTGAATGAATACTGAGAAATGCGTGCACTGACTGGACCCAAACGGCTCAAAACTGTAGTTACCCATGAAGTTATCAGCCGCCGCAGCAGCAGCGCCAGCACAGCTCGCCGTGCTAGGAATATGAGATGGAGCAAGGGTATCGACACAGGTTGCGTCCCACACCAGAGGCCTACCCACCTTCCAAGGCAACAACGTCATACCGTCTGGTCTCTTTCCATCGTCACGTACCAAGCCCTTTGGTTCTAAAACCGCAGGTACGCCGGCGGTGACAAGGGCTCGACGAATAATATCGTTGATGCTGGCGTGCCGTGCTAAGCGACCTGCGCTCCTGTAGCAGGACAGGCCATGGTGCCCGAGAATATCGACAGCTTCACCGCAGTGATACCGATGCGGAGCAACTCAAGGTGCGCCCAAGCGGAGACATGTAGCGAGCCGAAACGATGAGTCATCCATCATTGTGCCTATGGTGGATGACGGGAGCGCCTGAAGCCACAAGCCTGACTCCCATTCTCCCACAACCAGCAGACGGGCACGCTCAACAGGTGACGTGTTTATCAGGGTATTCCGTATAATACTGCAGAGCGGCACGTCCCTCCGTCTCTGAGAGGACGGGTTGTCGGGGAAAACCGTATTGGGACAAGCTATTTTCCAAGCGTTCACGCATCGGTCAAACACGGTACTTCAAAATCGACCAGTGAAGAAGATAAAATATTCCTGGTTAATTATCAGTACTGTGGACCGAGGAGAGGAAGGCCGGTAAACTTATATACGCTCGGTCGTCCAGGGCCACATTTAGGATTGAAATAATTTGGTCTAAAAGTTGTGGATGTTTCCACAGATGGGAGGAGCGAAGGTTATATGTAAATTTTGGTCCAAAACAACAGTATCGAATGAGTGTGAAGGCTGAATTAATGTTAATTTTGAAAAGTCTTTCCGAGACATCATTGAATTTTTTTTTCTTTTTTAAACGAACGTTGGAAAGGATTCGTCAAAAATTGGGAACCCTAGGAGGTGAAGAGACTCTCTTTCCGTAATTTTGATATTTGGTGCTACGTAACAAAATTTTGCTAAGTTAGTCTGTCTGTCAGTGGCTTCGGGAAGATAAATTTCACATTTTGAAAAGTTAAGGTCTAGGCCAATAAACTGAATTTTTCTTTAAAAAAAGTTAAGTCTTTTATAACTGTGTCTACATCACTTCCTAGGGTTCGGTCATCCAAATACCATACGTTGAATTTTGAATTTAGCTGTCGAATGATTGGATTAATTGCCAAACTAAGAATGACTGGCCCAAGAGGGTCACCCTGTTGGCAACCAACAGCTGATTTCAAAAGGTTGTCTTTATAAAGTAATTTAGAGTAACATTTATATAGAAAACCGTAAATTTTGGGTATTTCTTTTTGAACTTCTGCCAACAAGGTGTCCCTGTTTACGTAATTGAAAGCATTCTTAATGTCAACCTTAAGGATGACCTCACCTTTAGCACTATTGAGGAAAGTGGATAATGCATGTACTGCAGCCTCAAAGCCTCCTTTAGACCCAAAGCGCAGCTGTAGGGGCTGGAATTTGCTGGCCAGTGTTTCCATCGTCCATCCTTCTTTCGCAGGGCACATAGATTTGCACCATACAAAATATCAATGACGGCTTCGTTCACATTGCCGGAGAGCATGAGATTGATGAGGGCCGTCAGCTCCTTCAAAAGGGTCTCACCAGACTCCCCGGCGCCTGAACACATTAAGTCCTTGAGATGTTGAGGTGTCAGGCCGTCGTGGCCGCCAGCGGAGCCACTTCGAAAGGGGTACACAGCCGCGCATACTTGTTGAGCTGTAATTTCAAGTGAGTTGGATTCCGAATAGGGTGGGTTAGGGAAGGAGAGGTCATCTGCCGGGGCAGGGTGTTAGCTCTCCAGAGCTGTAAGTGTCTCTGGAGAGTAAGGCGCAACCACATCGCTGCTAAAGATGATCCTAGCCGCACCCTCGCATAGTTTAGACTCCACGTGGTGCAATAAACCTCTTTGGGGGAGGGGCACTGTTAATTTAGGGTCGAAATTTAGGGCCGAAATGTTGCAATTATCTTTGATTTGTGCTGTTAAGGTTTTTTTATTTGCCAATTTTTTCTGCACATGTAGAATTCTAAACGGGAAGGTGAGTAATTGCTCCCAAGCACTTATAGAGTTCTCTCGGACGGCCAGGTCGATACTACGCGTTAACAGGAAGCCACGGATGGTCTCGCGCCACGAGGAACTCTCTTTAAAACTGGAGTTGACGTTTTAATTGTTGCAAGGGTTTTCCAAAAGGGTTGAGCGGGTGAATCAGGTGTAAGGGAAGTGTGTACTGTCGGGTATGATGAAGCCACATTGTGGGGTTTATGTTTCTTCCCCAAATGTACCTTCAAGCCTCGTTCACCTTTAAAAAAACGTGCTTGGGGACAATAATGGCATCTCACTAGGGTATCCAGCGATGGCATTAAGTCCGCCTCTGTACATCTTTGTGCGTAAAGTTTTAAATAAAAAAAAATTATTACAGGTGCAAGTAATGATTGTTTGAAATTACAATTTGTAAGATTGTATGTAGGAAATGTAATCTATAGAACTACCGGTAGGATTTGAAAACGCAAAAAAAGCGTTTTATAGCCAATTATTGAGGAATTCTATTGGCTATTTAACATCACGCTATGACCCTGAGCGAAACCAAAGTAGTCCCGGGTGGGTCGTGAGAGTCACCGCAGGAGACGCCCTTGGCGTCGGGAGTCGCCTGCAGATTCCCGGCCACCGTAGGGCGGGCAATGGGTAGCTCGCCGTCCGGTAAGGGCCAGGCCCGGGACATTTGCGCGCCGTGTTCCACGCGCGCCTCAAAGAGATGTCAGCACTTGGTGACGGGGTCCGATAGGGCCGACGCCTCAGGGTCGCGGGAAATTCGAAAGAGATACCTTTGCCCTGGCACAGGCAACTGAAGGAACACGGGTGGGTTTTAGTAAGTAAAAGTCTGACACGCCCTCTCGCTCCACCCAGAGCGGGAGAAGTCATTTGATGATTTCCCACCCAAAAAAAAAAGGGTAATTCGTGGGAATAATAAATTTCACGCGTTCGAAGATGCAGGCAGAAGCTAGAAAAAGCAATTCGTCTTAGACGTCAACATACATAACATCAAGCCTTGTTTCCCCAAAGGGTTGGGCAGAGGTGTACCTATAGTACACCCACATTTCGCCAGTTATGTTCAAGTCCCATGTAATAGGGGGCGAGCCTATTGCCATCTACCGGGCACGAATTCAGACTTCGGGCTGCTACAGAGAAATTCCAGATAGAAAAACCCAATAACACGTTGCCCGACCTGGGAATCGAACCCAGGACCTCAAGCTCAGCAGTAGCGATTGCGACCACTGGACCAACGAGCCAGTCAATTCTTGAACAAAAGAAATCACTATGCATCGCTTTGACAGTTAGCCATTGTCCTAGATAAGTAAGCGATGCGGTGTGATGAGATGCGACGCAAGATGTTTGTGAGTTTAAAATAGGTATCAGCATTTTGTTTGTATCCAATAGTGGAAATCCGTCTAAATGAAGTCATGTTTTTATATTTTTATGTATTATTAAAGAGCTTTTTATTTGATTCTGTTTTATTTATTAACTATCAATCTGCCCCTGATCTGCACGGCTTTTACGACTTGAAAAAACAAAGAGATTTCTTTATTAAGTATCGTACACACTGGCGCGACGCGACAGCGCGACACAAAGGCACAGCCTGGCGCGCGACTAAAGGTGCCTTTGTTGCTGTCGAGTCCCGTCTTTATTGAATTATGCACATAAAACTTCCGGAATACATTCTCTAAATGATGGTGAAAACCGTCCGAAGAACGCCGACACACAGATGGACACGAAAAGCGTCTTTATTTAATCATAATAATAGAAATCGAATTGGTTAAAATCTTCGTCAATACCAAATTGACTCATTCACAACGCTTTACATCGCGTTGTCGCATCACGCTAACTTAGGACAAGCATTCATTCAATTCACGTACAATCGTGCTCGGAATACGTTCATCGCACGGGAATCCCCGATCACGGTCGTTTTCCTTACCATCTAACCAACATGTTTGTTGATGTTCAGTTTTTATACAAATCATTAGGAGAAATAGAATTGTGTTTTTATAGCATTCACTTTTAGGAAATATGAAGAATAAGTTTCGAAAATATTAGCACGTATACAGGCTGTTAGAAAACCATCACATAGCCGTCAACTTCCCATTCTATACATCAAACTAAGTATCAAATCACAAAAATGATTGATGGGAAACTATTTCTATTTTTGTTAAGATAAATCGCTGTTTACGGTAGTGTCAGTAGCCATAAGGGTACACGCAACGGTACAGGGTTCGTGGGGCTATTTTAAGTTGTGTTATTAAATTAAAAACTTGTTTTCGTAAAAAAAAAAAGTCTGTAAAAGTGGGAATTTCCACGTTCAATATCTCCGTAACTGAAAGTTTCCCAGGTATGGTCCAGTACAAAAAAGTTATTACAATGAAGGGAAATACAAGTGACTCTCGGCTTTGTTAAGTGTCTTTTTACATCCGTCATTTCAGTGTATACGTTTCTGATTTTTGAGATCGCTATGAATATACAGTCGACCTTGTAATTTCATGGGCTCCCTTTTTTTTTTGTTTTTGGGTGGGACATCATCAAATGACATCTTCTACTCTGAGTGGAGCGGGAGGGCGTGTCAGAGTTTTACTGATTGAAACCCACCCGTGTTCCTTCAGTTGCCTGTGCCAGGGCCACGGTATCTCTTTCGAACAACCCGCGACCCTGGACACCCTAAGGTTGAATGTCACTTGCACGTCATAAAACAACAAAGTCTATTTTTCTATGTAACTGTTAAATAATTACAACCTCAGTGTAGTTGAAATTTCAGAGGGTGCTCGTGGCAAAATGATTATAGCCGCACACGTCGGTCGAAAGTTAAGCTACACTTGCTGCGGTCGGCTTATGGCTGGGCGACCATCCATTACATATCAAGACCCCTCCGTAGATCTTGTAGAATATTCAAGTTTGATAACCAGTCTCACCAAGGGTTATCTATCGTGCTTGCTACCCAGTTACAGGGTTGTCGAGGTCAGATTCTAATAGGCAGTCGCTCCATGTAGAATAGTGGTATTCATCTGCATCCAGTCAGACTGGAACACAAACCCATCATTGTTGGCAAGAGGCTAGTTTCAATTTCCTGGAAATTGTTTTTAAATAAATTAAATTCATTGAATAAAACGTTTACAAAAAGTGTAAATTTAGCCAACAGTAGTAAAATTTCCCAAACAATTATTATTGCTTATTTAATTTAGTTGACGTGTTAATTGTTGCAAGGGTTTTCCAAAAGGGTTGAGCGGGTGAATCAGGTTTTAGGGAAGTGTGTACTGTCGGGCATGATGAAGGCACATTGTGGGGTTTATGTTTCTTCCCCAAATGTACCTTTAAGCCTCGTTCACCTTTAAAAAAACGTGATTGGGGACAATGAGGGCATCTCACTAGGGTATCCAGCGATGGCATTAAGTCCGCCTCTGTACATCCTTGTGCGTAAAGTATTAAATAAATAAATAAATTACAGAACCAAAAAATTTATTAAACTCAAATTTAATTACAGGTGCAAGTTGTGATTGTTTGAAATTACAATATAAGGTAGCGACCCGCCCGATCTAGGTTAATTCAAACCTGTGTTTCAGGCCATCACTTTACACTTCAATTAAATTCGGACCATAAAATTTTAGTGATGCTGAAATTAAAATAATCTACGTTAAAAGTGGCAAAGCACTTACGAAGTCGAATAAAACCTTGTCAACAACTTCACTAAAATAAAGAAACTTGGGGGACCCTCGTCAGTAACGAAGTTCCTAACGCAATACTCGTACGCACACATACACGTATTTAATAGAAAGAGTCAGAGAGAGGCAGAAAGTGTGAGTTTAATACAGATCCATCTAGTACAAGTTTTTAAAAGCTCACAAAGTTGTCGCTATATTGATTTTTATTTTGAAATCACTGTCCGGCTGGCTTCAGCACCCTCGACAACCGTGATGAAAAATTGGAAAATTTTCACAGTAGCCATCTTGGATTTTCAAATTGACCTCTCTATTGGCTTCGGCAATCTCAAAAACCATGAAAATTGTCCCTATATATGTTCTATCTATCTGAGAAAAAGTGGCATGGCGGGGGAAAAACACTTTTTCGTTTTGGCGATTTCTATTAGTTTACCTACTGCAAGCCGCGATAAAGAACTTCGTTCCAAAAATCAACCCCTATGGGTTGATTTTTGGCACGCACCGATAGGTTTGAGTCCCTATGGAAATATAGCCGTACCATATTCCAGGGCTTGCACTGTGCGAATAGACCCCTTTTACCCATACCCATGAAAATAGTGAAGTTAGGCCCCGTTCCGCCATGTCAAGCAGTGGTGACCCAGTGCTAACGGCCGCGACTTATGAGTTGTAGATCGTAGATTCGAACCCAAACAGGCACTTTTCTTTGTGTATTTGTGAAGGAAACCATCGTGATAAAACCGACATAGTCCTAGAACCAAAACTACTAAGACATGTGACATCTTCCAACCCGCACTGGGCCACACCGAGAGGAGGCCTGTGTCCCAGCAGTGGGAAAATTATAGGCTGATTCTGCTATTATGCTCATGCAAGGCCCCATTCAGGCTTGCGCCAAGCGACACGCGCGCGCGTCATTTGTTTCCGTCCGTCGCTTGGCAAGTCGCGTCGCGGTGACTCGTGTCGTGACGTGCAAAATAATTTCATTCATTGTTTTTCTCCGCAGTCGGAGTCACCAGACGCGTGTCCATTAAAACAACCAAGAGCATAATAAACTAGGTAGATTACAGGAGTTAGGATTCCCCTGAACCGTGTTCCCTTATCACTTGAATATGACTGACCCCAACCAAGACCAAGTCTGTTTGATTACATTCACCGATAAAGATGGATTTCCCCGCAGATCTTAAGAAATTATTTTGTAAATAAATTATGAGTGACGTACAGGGAGAGTATAATTCAATTACAATAAAATTCTTCAAAGGTAAATTGTATAAGAAAAAAGAAAAGTGCGCACTTATGAATCATTACCTTAATTTTGGGAAAAGCCTTTCAGATTACAATTAACTTTTGTAAAAAGCTTTTATGATTGGTTAAACGAAATGGATATTTATCAAAATTATTTTCCTCGTCGTAAAAACTCAGCCTGTATAATAAACCACTTCACAATGTTATCAAACTGTGTAAGATAGTATTACAATATTATTTAGCAAATAATTAATGTTAATACTTTTAATACAAAACGATGATAACTTTTATTACCTAATAATCAAATAAAATTGATCTCGTTTTGATACTTGCAGATTGGCCTTAGACAAATATTATAACCTTTTTTTTAGTACATACATACAAACATACATAAACTCACGCCTTCTTCCCATGCGGGTAGGCAGAAACTCCAGAACGCCACCTGCTACGATCCTCACTACTCCTTTTGCTTCTTTTGCGTTCATACAACTGGGGGTCTACTCTCTAACCAAAAAATCCAAAGTATCGCCAGAAGTAAGTGTCCTACTCCTAATCACCTTCGGAAATAAGAAGGCCAATGCTTGTACTTAAAAAAACGTTACATTCAAGTCGGGGTCTCATCTTACCGACAGTCAGTTTCAAAAACTTGTCAAAAATTTATGAAAATTGGTAAATATTTTTGATGGATTGACTCTGGTATTTGAATGCGGGAAATGCCCGTCTGATTTTTTCGGGGCCCGAACAAAGAATAAGTGACAATACTATTTGAGAGTGGTGCTTACTCCCGATGTGTTTTGCCCTGTCCGAAAAAGTTATATAATCTGGAGTAGTGTTCATTCTGATTTATCGAACTTCTTTCGGACGCGCCCGAATATTATTTGATGGACTTAAAGAGTAGGATCTCGGGACTGACCTACTCTTTTTGTAATCGCTAGTTTCATATATTTTGTCAATACACTCTAATCACTTAATGTACCCTGTAGGTATAATGTACGAGTATACTGCTAAAGTCCATTCACGGTTATTTTAATCACTGAAATACTTACTGAATCACCGACTGATCTTTTGATTTTGCATCACTGTCTTTATCGCACTGATCTTTAATCTCGTGACAATAAGGTTGCTGTTCGGTAGCAGATTTCAGAGGTAAAATAACGGTGAAAAGGACGGTACAAGGATCTTCTGTCTCTCGAATAACGTTGACAGGCGCGCTATTGGTAAACATTTGCGCAAGTGTTTTTTGAAATGTCCGTTCGTAAAAATGGCCATATCGTGATCTGCCTGGCCATTTTACGATACTCTGCCATTTCATGGTGATCGACGAAATCAACCTATTTATCGATATTTCCAGCTGACCACTGGGCACATCGCGAAGTATTTGCATTTTTTAGTGGCATCCGAACCAAATGGGTTAGGTTGGATCCGCTACATCCAAGTTGGTCCCAGTGTTTTGGTTATTATGTATTTTTCGGACCCTAAAATAGGAGTTATTTGAGTAGGAATGATTACCTGACTGCACGGCAGAAAAGACATAAGGGTTATATTTTTTACGCGTATATGTAGGTCGATATGACCAACTATCGTTGGGCAAATCGTCAGACGCTGAGCGTTGAACGATATGGCGGATATACATCTTATATCCGCCATATCGTTCAACGCTCAGCGTTAAATGATGAAATGGCCGCATATCGTGATACCCGGCAGATCACGATAAGGTCATCTCTACGATAGGACGACAACATAATTATATATTAATAAAACTTCTAACGCTGTAAAAAATATATAGCGCATTTCATTTATTTAACATAATTGCCCGACTTGAGATTATAATGAGATAGCACATTGTAATAGATGGGAATAAATAAAAGAGTTATTGAAATGGGGTTTCGGAGATATGTCGGTGAATAAATTGTGTTATAAAAAAAGTATTTTGGAAAGTTCTCGTTTCGATATTTTTAGCACTGCGTCATCCAAGCACTGTCCACGGAAATATTAGCCTCGATGATTGATTGATTTGCGCGGAAAACATATAGACGAGCCTCTAACAGGTCAAAATAATAACAATCAATTGAGCCAATAATGGATATAATTGGTCAAGTTCAAAGCAAGGGCTCATAGTAACTAATAGTACATGCGTAACGTTTTTACATAACATAACTCCTGTATTTCACGAAGGGTTTGGCAGAGGTCTACCTATGTACAGAGTGTTCACGTAGGGTTATAATGCGCCCAAATTTCGACAGTGTATATGGGGCGAGCTTATTGCCATCAACCGGGCACAAATCTAAACTCCGGGCTGCTAATGAGAAATTCCAAATGGAAAAAAAACTAATAACAGGCAACCAAATAGTGGGACGCCAACCGCCTAGATGGACAGCATAATCAACCTCTAACGATCCCACTTCTGATACTCCTCTCTGTGAGAGGGAGTGGGCCATTACTCACCACAGGGCCCAGTGCGTGTTTGTAGATGTAATATCTTCGATTTTTGGTTCTAGGACATAATTACCATATTTATTGTTATGTGTGGTGATAAAATAAATTATACAAAGTGAAGTGCCTGCTTGGGTTTGAACTGGGTTGAAACTCGTAAATCGGGGTGAGACCGGTACCACAGGGCCACCACTGCTCTCAGATGGGTGCCCGGGTAATTTTGTGCATGCACACTTATACTCCATTTAATATACAACTTGTAACACCTATAATTTCTGCAAATAACACATAACATCACGCCTGTAATCCCAGAAGGGTCAAACAGAGGTGTATCTTTAGACACCCATATTTCGCCTTTTATGTTTAAGTCCCATGTAATAGGGGGCGAGCCTATTGCCATCCACCGGGATGTCAAATGATGACAAATCCAGACTCCGGGATGCTAGCGAGAAATTCTAGATAGAACCACCCAAAAACAAATTATTCTTATAAAACTAGCTGTTGGACCAGGATAAGAAGTAGCCTATTTCCCTACTCAGGTCATGTTATATCTCTGTGCCATATTTCATCTAAATCCGTTGTGCCATTTGAGCGTAAAATCGTAACAAACAAACGAACAAACTTACTTTCGCATTTATAGTATTAAGTTATGATTAGAAAAATAACTGTTATCTACCTTTCGTTATTTCAATTTATAAGTTTAAACTCCGTTATTTCACGATAAATAGAAAATAGTGTCATCTGTTTACCAGTTACGTTCAAACTCTTAAAAGCAACTCATTACAGCAATATTTGTGTTTTTCCGAACCTACCAAGCAAAATTGATGCGGAAGTTACTTTTTAAGTACAGGAAATAATTAATTTTAATTTTTATACATACGAAGGGTTCATTTTACTGCTATTTTTGTTATTACCGACATTCGTTTATTTCTAGATAGATACAGAATTATTTTCTTTAATGCCAGAAAAAAAGACTTGTTTGAGCTTCGAACTGACTGACGGCCGTTCTCTCTCAAATCTGCGCTTTTACTGTTGGGCTATAATTGCCATTGTAAACAATTTTTTTTTTTCTCTGAGAAACTCCTCCTTTTTTCGACCGACGAAAAAAGGAGGAGTTTCTCAAATCGACGCGTATACATACATAGTTTTTTTTTTGTATGACCATGCATTACTTTCTAGAGAGTAGTCCAATTTTGGCGATTCGTTTTTTAAATAACAATGTTTCTATCTGCAATATTTCAGCGCAACAGCGAATCGATTCTTGGAAAGTTTCTGAAAAAAACGGGGATTTTTTTACTCTATGTCATCATAAAATTTTTAGAATTCATTCAGAATGTAATTTTACCTAAACTTTAATGAAAAATACTATGAGAACTCAACTTCAGTTTACTACGGATATGAGCGATGTTCACCCTCATCCATAACGCCAATATAAAAGCTAGTGATAATGATAGCACGGGCAGTGCGCGAACGCACGTACATCGTAGTCAAGCAACCACGCCAAACGAACGCCGCGGTTGAAAATAGAACGATTAAAATTTTAAATCACAACCCCTATTTTTTTAATAACATTCGAACATTAAATAGTATTTTTTATTACTCACAGTACTTTGACTTTTTTTTTTCGCGTGATTCGATAAATTAATAATAATTTAGAATATTTTTTTTTTATTGTTGTGTTTTTAATAATAAAAATGGTGAACAAAGTGTATAAAGTTAGTTCTGCAAAAGAGGAGAAGACTGGCAGCAAACACAATCAGATTCTAATGTCTATTGTTGGTAAGTAATTATTGTAATCATTTTCTTTACAATCTGATGACAGTTTAATTTTTTCTTATTTTATTATATTTCACTAGTAGATAGTGTGTTTTTTTCACTAAGGATGTAGGCAGAATTTTAGGTGCCTTAAGTTGTGGTTATAAAAGAAAAATGATTATGGTGAGCTGTCAATAATTTAATTTTGTAAACTCAAAAATTACAACAATTCTCTTTTCAAAAGTTAAAATTTATGATTTATCGTTCAAACTAAATGTGGTAGGTCTGTGCTTACGTATCGTAGATTTATGAAATTATTAATTACTTAATCACAAATGAATGAGTTGTTTTACATATAATGTATTTATATGGTACGTTCTTATTTGCGAGTCACAAATAGAATTGAAAATACGCGGGAAAGTGAAAGTGCGTTAAATACTCAGATATTTAGATTTTAGAGCCAGATGCCAAGCAAGTTTCACTCCAAGGAAATTTCATTTTATTTCAAAGAAACTCTTGGGTACATAGCCAGTCGACAGTGATGCGGATCGCCGTCGACGCCATCTTTAAAAATATCGCGTCGAAAATTTGCATTAAACTAAATTAATAAGTTAAATTCGTTATTTTTTATTTTTTATAAACAGTGTTTTTTTTATGTACATCACAATTTAATTCTGAATAAAGAAACCGCATTCAATAGATTTTTCTACAATTCGTTTACATGTTATGTAGGTTATTGTAAGTGTATTTATAAGTTAGTATTATAGGGCTAATAAAATAATAAATATTTTACAAAAATAAACACAAAACACAACAAAAGTTTTTTTTACCCCATTTTCCATATGGTTTTACTATTGTTCGTTAAAGGAGACTGGGCGAAAGTGGTCTATGGATCAATAGCGAAATGTTTGTGATATTTGTGTAAGGATACTACAACTAGGTACACCTTTGTGTAAAGTAGCAACAAAATCTCTACCGGCAATTTTGAGAAAAATGCATTTATATATACGTATTATACAGGAACAGACAGCTGTGCTGTTGGGGAGTTTGATGCGCCACTTCTTCCCAGCTAAAGCGCTAGAAAGTAGTGAAGGGCGGGCGTTTTGGGGGACTGTCTTATGTAATTTTGACGTTCAAAAATTGCATATTCTCTAAATAAATGACTTTTGATTACTCAAACCTCAGTAGGTCTGGGAAGGTCTTTTAATCCTTACACGAAACTGTATCGATAGTAGCAAAATAAAATAAAACATCCGAGTTGGCATTTTTTAAGCTGACGATACCATTTTTGCAAAATCCGTGAATGCAGTTAGCGATTACTCAAAAAGTTAAGAATGCACCGAGGGAACGATCGGTAATTGCGAAATAATTGCGTTCCTTTGATCCCTTGCTTTAGTTATGCAATTAATATTTAAGATATAATTATAGGGATACACTTTATGAATCATTTACTTTAGAAACATGATTACATGTAATTCAAAAATCCAAAGTAATCTCTAAAAAACAAAATAAACCCTTAGTATGGCGTAACTACTTTACGGACTTCAGTTTTTTTTTTATAATCACAAAACACATGTTTTCAATAACGTATCGACTAACATTTTCAAAATGTGTATTTGTTTTAATAATACGAAAGAAATACTTAAATAAGCTCACGAACTGCCCTTTCCACCTTTTATGCTGCTATTCTAGTTAGCGCCAGAAGTTCGGTGCGCCCTTTAAGGGCAGTCTCCTAAGAACGTTTTTTGGCAGCTACAGCAGTCGTCCAGTCTCCTTAACTAGAAAATCAACTGCTACAGTAAATAGAACTGTTATTTTTTTAAACGTAGAGGTCTAATTAGTGCATCAAGTGATTTGTGGTTCAACAAGCAGGCCTCAATGTCATCTAAGATAGGTACGTTCATCAATATAACACAACATTATTTTAAAAGAAACATATTATTGTGTTGCGGACGACATGTCACCGACATTATTCATACAGTTTGACTGAGATTTTTTTTTTGTGCATCCCAAAATGACCATGCATCGTTTCGCAAAATACGATTATTTTTATCATGAGAAAGAAAAGAAAAAAAAACACCGGGTTGCTCTCCGGGAGTGCCGGTAGAAGTGAAAACTTGAATATTAACGTTGTGCATTTTTGATATTTTGGAATGGTTAGGGAATAAATTTGCACGAATTGTTTTAATTATCAGTATAAAAGTACTATCATTTATGTGGTAGAATACAATATTTATTTATTGCGCTATCGTACACAAACATGACAATTTATATTAGATTAAAAAGTTTATCTCTCAGAAAAATCAATCATCGTCTTACGAATTTTCCATCAGGTCACGTGTCCTGAAGCGAGTTTTTTTTTTACCCTTTACAAAAAAAGTGTACAACGCCGCTAAAGAAGTTTTCATTAAAAAAATAGACTGTAATGTCCCACTGCTGCGAAAACACCATCCTTTTCCACACGTGCCTGTCCACTGCCAGTCCTTTGTAGTCCACATCCAAATAACACAGACTAAAAGGCACACAAAATGTTCGGCAAAATAAAAATCAAGTAGGTAGAAAGTGTATTCCGTTGTAAGAAATTAGCAGAAACGTGTTCGTATCTGCGACAAATAGGCCCAGTTCAGTAAAAATGTCAGACAACTGTGTTTTGACGCTGGTTTTCAACGTAGCACAGAGAATTTTATTACAGTCCCGATTTATACAGTCCTCAAATTTCCTTTAAGTTGTTACATTTCTAAGACATGATCTTAAATTGAATCGCTCCCACTCCGCTCTCTCAGCGGACTATCCTACTCATGTTTACCCCTATGTCACGAGCCGCACGTATTATTAATGTGTTTACGGTGCCGAAGGATATATTTGCACAAAACCTGCCGAAATTCATTAATATGGCACAGATCATAATTGAGGGAGGTCTGCTGCTTTAAACGTAGTAATTTTTAATAATTGATAACTTAGCACTTTGTTATTTTGCTCGCGGTTATTTTTTTTTTGTAAATTTGCTTACCTACTTAGCCAGATTTCGCCAGTTTGCCAGTGAAGCTGTGCGCGATCGGCACAGCTCTTAAATGTAGTTTAGGTAATGATCGGTTTCATTGGTAAAATTCGCCCTAAGACAGGCGTTCGGTTTCAATGGTGAAATTCGCCTTATGACATTATGAATTATAACATCGCCTTGGATAAGTCTGTGAAGTTGTTATAATTGTAATTTAAATTAATTAATTTAAAAAAAAACCACACACATATCGTCCATTTGGTTAGTATACAAACGACTTGGAAAGTACTTACAACTACCAGAGAATCAACTCAAACTATACTTATTATTACGCAACACTGGCATGTAGGCGTATCCAAAGTCCCAGTATGGGGCTGTCCCACCTATCTGCTGCAGCATTCAGGATGCGCTGGTGCACACCCTGCGCATGAAGGAGGCGCATCTCTTGCGCATGCAGCGTGCGTGAGTCATATGTATTCTTCGCTAAAATGATGTGACAGAGCGTTTTCCCCACCACCGTAGAAGCAGAATTTTTCTATCCCGTTTCTCGAATGACCGCCATGCCCTTCTTCAAAGAGTACATGTCGTATAACAGACAGATCCTTCTTAAGAAATTTCTCCACTTCGCCAACAATGGAAATATGTCCGACTCCCTTTCCTTATAGGAGCGAAGATAAATATATAAAATTCAGCCCGTGATTAACAATCTCAACCGCAAGTTTCAGGATTTATACCTGTCACGCCAAAACGTCGCTGTTGACGAGTCACTGCTTAAGTGGCATGGCCACTTGAGTTTTATTAAAAAAATTGCAACGAAAACGGGAAAAGCAGGTAAAAAATCATACGAGCATTGCGAGTCCGAGACTGGTTATTTGTGGAAATTCACAATTTACGCCGGAAAGGATGCCGCCACTGACAGACAAGGACAGGACCTGACCAACAGAGCTGGCGAAACTGACGAGACTGACCAACAGGACGAGACCGACCGACCTGACAGAACTGACCTTCAGCCTGCTGGTACTACGGCTAAGATAGTTTATGACCTCGCCAATCCTCTGTTTGAGAAAGGCTACACGCTAATAATGGACAAATTTTATAACAGTCCATAATTAGCGCGTAGCCTTAGGCCCGAGTTCACCAACTACAACATAACCATTGATTACGTAATCGTTCCGTTAGCATTAAACAGTTGTTCAAACAAACCACCGTTTTTTCCAGTTCACCATACATTTCTAACCAACGATGATGGCGTGAAAGCCCCGCCTCTGCGAACATGCCAGAAGCACTGCAGTCGCGCGGCAACCCCGTCAACACCCTAAATTCATCACTGTATTGAACGCACCGAGCGCTGATGCCCTCTGCATGTTGTTGACCCACAGACTGCACGTATAGAATTACTGAAAGTATAACTTAACTTCGTAACTTCGCATCTACACATTTCAACTATTTATCAAGATATTATGCTCATTAACCAACTCTGCTTAAAATAATTCTCTTTTAGGTACATAATTTACAGCTAATTAATCTTTCACCTCAGTCACGATTTTCAGTGAAGAGAAAATATCAAAACAATATTATGAACAAAAAACATTTCCTTTAGAAAACCCTTGAAACGACTTCTGTTTATTTCCTGGTTATATTTTTAGATCCATTTGTTTGCGTGAACATCAAACAGAGTCATAAAAAATTTGATGTGGCATATTTTCGAAGTGAAAACTTTTTAGGAGCGTTGAGCGGTTTTTGGCAGGAGAAAATCTGATGGGTGGGCGTCACCGACGTGCAAATTTTCAAAGTCAAAGTCAAAGATTTATTTGCAGATAAATATGGTTCCAAAAGTTGTTAAAATGGTAGTAGAATAGTAGCTTGGCATATTTAATCATAACATAATGACATGCAAATTTTGGTACAGGTACAATTAGTTCATTTACATTTGAACTGAAAAAAATCTTTTAAAGTATAGAAGGGATTCTCAATAAGCCACCTGTGTAAAGCCCTTCTGAAGCGGACCATTAGAAGTTCTTTAATTTGGTTAGGAATCTTGTTATATATTTGAACACACATAGGATAGCAACTTCGCCTATATAGCTCCGTTCTCGTTCCAGGCATAATTAATCGATTGGGATATCTAGTTTTGAACAGACATTTATCTTCAAGTTTATCAAACATCTCAGGGTGAGATTTGGTAAATTTACATATTTCCTCAATACAAATTATAAATCGAACGTATACATCTCTTTTGTTCGACGAAAACTCTTCCCAGATGCACCGAGTTTCCCCATACTAGTATACCATAACGCAGTATTGATCCAACATATGCATGATAAGCCTGTAATGTGGCTTGTCTACTTATTAGGTTAGATATACGCCATAGAACATAAGCAAACTTACTGAGTTTTCCACATATGATATCAACATGACCAATCCAGAAACACCTCTCATCTAGAAATATCCCAAGGAAAGTCATACTATCTGATTGTTGTATTTGTTTATCTTTATAAGTTATGTTTAAATCAATTTTATTCCAGTTTTTGTTACGAAATTGTACATAACTGGTTTAATCTATATTAGGTTTAAGGTTATTCTTTTCCATCCAAGTTATTACTTTGCTTACGGTACTACTTATTTCATCATTATAGTTTTCTGTAGTTTTAGGCACAATTACGGATACATCGTCTGCAAAGAGTATACAGGGATGATCAGTTACTTCTGTCAGATCATTTATATATAGCAGAAAACGTGGGAGGCCTTAAATACTGCCCTGTGGAACGCTTGTACGCTTGTGATTTAAATTTCAGTTCACCGTTTTAATTTGCTTTATCAACACTTATTTCTACAAATTGCGATCTGTTTGTAAGATAGCTTTTTAACCATGCATTTGCCTTACCGCGTATTCCATATTTATCGCATTTTGTTAGTAGTAGCTCGTGCGATACAAAGTCAAAGGCTTGTGACATGTCAAAAAATATAACAGTTGTCGGGATTTTCTGGTCAATATTTTTAGTAACTAGGTTAATTAAGTTAAATGGTTGTCTATTTCCTTTTTTGGAACCCATGCTGTTCATGTTTCAAAATTTGGAACTTATCGATAAAACTTATTAATCGCGTATGCATGACCATTTCGTAAATTTTCGATAAAATTGGCAACTGGGCTATCGGTCTGTTGTATCAACAATTTTTTTATTACCTTTTTTATGTATTGGTTTAATTGCTGTCATTTTCAATTTCTCAGGAAACACTCCCGTGAATAATGATGTGTCTTTTAGATGTACGAGTACCGGAGTAATAATAGGGCCTAGTGTATCGGTCTATGACGTGTTGTGCTTGACCAGCTGATAGCTTTAAGTTTTTACTTCTGTCGGGAATCCCCATGACTGCCTATGTTTGATTTTTCCAACTTTACGTTTACGCGGACGCCTGTGAATGCTTCTCCAAAGTTACCCACCGATCTCATAAATAAATCAAAAATATTTTTCACCATACTGTTCCTGAAGTAATTTGAATTAAGTCCAAGATATAATTTAGGGTAAATTTCTATTTACCCCTAATTATATCTTGGACTTAATTAAACACGTTCGTTAAGGTAAACACGTTGTTTTTTTTTTCTTTTCTTCTTATGTTGCTAGATGTAATCTAAAACATTAATTTAAAGTCATGATTGTTTATATTCGGAGCACAGCTGGAATACTTTTTAAGATGTCATGTTAAATAAAAATAAAAAACTAGTGCGGTTGGAACGAAGTTCTTTACGCGATACTTGCACGCCCCCACACTCGTATAACTCACAATAGAAAGAGACACACAGAGAGAGAAATTGTGAATTTAATACAGAGCCATCTAGTATAAGATTTTAGAAGCTCTTAATAAGTTGTCGCTATGTTGGAATTTCATTTTGACGTCACTTTTGGCTTTAGCACACTGAAAACTCGTTTTCGTAGTTTTCACGCATGACCAAAAAAAAATGCAGCCTTTGTTTTGGATTGTCTGTCACCGTCAGTTTGACCTCAATATCAGACTTAGGACTTTCGCTTTTTTTTTAAACTATCTCTCTATCTATAGAGAAAGTCGCATGGAGAGGGCATTACGCTTTTTCAGTACGTGGCCATTTCTACCAGTTTACTCCTACCACAAACCGCGTTAAATAAATTCGTTCCAAAAATGATCTCTTTATTTTTACTTGAACATGCTTTTCACTTCTGTCGGGGTATTTGGGCTGAATTTTCTCTGACATTCAGCTCGTAGTTCCTTTCAGCGTTTTTCAGAATCTGCTCAAACTGGCGTTAATGATCGCCCTGAGGACCTAGTGTGAGTTTCATTTAACCATCTCGACTTTACGCATCGACCGCGTTCGGCGCTCCGATTGGCCAAACGCAACTTTCAAGTGGTGAAGGGCCGAACGCAGTCGATGAGTAAAGTCGAGATGGTTAAAATAAACTCACACTAGGGCCACTGTATTTGATTATATAATGACTAGATGGAACGTCGCCCTACAATCAAAACAAAGAAAACGAGCCAACAATTTCAAGCATGTGTGCGTGCTGGCGGTGTTTTACACTGTGCTTCTATGTCTCTGTGTGCGTGAATAATGATACCAGCTACTACAATTCTCCCATAAATCACACATACGATAATAATAGTTTTGTAACATTTATTGATAATAATAGGATTATTGGGTATTCTAAAAAAATAAGATCTTATGTTGATCACCTTATTTTACTCATCAAATAATTATGTTTGAAAAGGGCTGAATATTCAATAGTCAGATAACTTTTATCCGAGGAATAAAAATGGAGGTTAAATCTATGATTTAGTAGTATTAATCAGTGCCAGTTACTAATAATTACTAATATGTCAACACGAAGTCAGTACCAAGTAAACGATTTAATTGGCATCGACTTTAAAATCTTCTTTATAAAGACTTAATAAATTAATAGGATAAAATTACTCTTGGCACTTTTGAAATCGGTTAATTGTACCCAATGCAAAAATAATCATTAAAATGGGCTCATAAACAAAAAAGTTATACGAGAACATTACATATTTTTTTTGTACAGACGTATTAAAAACCTTTTTAAATCGATTAATAAAAGTACACCAACTAAATAATATAAAACGTAAACAAAATAATATACTTACCACAAAAATGACGTCAAGTTAGGACAATGAAAAAAAGAAAATGACACCTCAGATTAAAAATTGCATAATTTGGTAATCATCAAAACAAACAATAAATAGGTAGTTTTTTGGTTACTTACCGATGATAAGTGATGTGTTTGGTATTTTTTACCCTTCCCTTATGATTCCGACACAGTGTAATAGCAAATACCGTCATTTTATCGCTGGTATTTATTTAAAGCGGCACGATCGGCACTAATCGGCGGGAAAGAACTTATAAGCCAACAGTTGGCTGATATTTTTTCACATGTTTGCGCATTTGATGCTCTATCTAGACATTATTAACCCTCATAGTTCAGTCGAAACACGTAACACTGATGAAAGTAGATTAGAATAATTCAAATCATTATCATCATTTCAGTCAAAAGATGTCCACCGCTCGACATAGGTCTACCCCAAGCACCACCACTTCGACCGGTTCTGTGCAATTAACATTACAGAAGATTTTGGGCCCTAAGGCGTTAATAGAAAACCGAAGAATATTAAACGAATTGGGCTAAATAATCAGTGACATAAGTAGGTTGACAGCTTAAAAATGTCACTCTAAACATGAACGAAAATCTTGTAAATTTTTACTTGATTGCTTGCAACAAATTACTATATTGTTGAAAACCACTATTTATGTTTAAAAAAACTCATTACATTTTGAAATATTCCAAATTCCAAAATGAGTAGATGAACACACCACAAACTGCCAGCCAAAAAAATTCTGAAAAAAAAAAAAAACAGTCAGCATTATTGAAGCCACTATAAGTCTCCTTTCCTTTTACGTAATTTTCTCAAAATGAAAAAATAATCAATAATTATTAGAGAAAAAAACAAAGTTTGACCTTACGTTGTTTCTTACATCATTGTTTTATACGACACAGTACAATTCGTGCCAAATTATTTATCACCACGTGTAAGCTGCTGACATTCTTATTGTACGATCGACGATGTCTTACAGCATGCGCAGAATAAACAACATGTGTCGACGGAAGATTGGACAAAATAACAGATTTCTTTTATCATCTATCATTTTGTCTTTTCTCTCATCGACAAAATTCGTTTATAAAGACCGGGATGGTTGGCGCTCTTTGGGGGAGGCTTACGTTCAGCAGTGGACGGCACTTGGTAAAACAAAACCAATGTACGTCTTGAAATTAAAGTCTAATCTTATTAAAACTTGATTGAAATAGAAAGATGAAACAAGTTGATTTTCCAAACTCAACTCTTTTCGACTTCTACTTAAGAAAAAATCGCGAAACAATAATATTATGCGACAGCCTTTTGTTTTTTAAATCGGGTCATGACAGATTTTCAGCGAGCATCATAATAAAACGACTAAAGTAAATAGTTGATTTTTCAGAAAGCAAAGCACGTCAGCAAAGTAAAATAATAAAATAGTTATTTGTTACGATGTATTTGCTGTATTTTTTTTTAAATCTAATGTTGCAATAAGTAGATTATTTAGTAATATATAGAAAACCCATGCTGTAAAACGAATCCATGAGACTCAGTCATTGTAGAGTAAAATTTAAAAAGAATCCCATAGCAATTGTATCGTAAATTAATTGGAGAAAAAATAATTGGAGCATAAATCTTGTGTATTAATATGCCAGTAATTAATAATGAAGTGACTTCAGTCACACTAGTCTTTACATTGTGTTTAATACGTTAGAACGCTTTAATTCAATTTAAGCAAGTATTCTCTGCGGTGATTGTGAATAATAATACTAGCCTTATTTCAGACTTATATAGACCATAAGTCTAGGTTTCCTCACAATGTTTCTCCATCACCGATGTGAGGAATGTCCAAGATAAACTCAAAAAGTACATGTCGTAACGGGAGCTGGCATAAGCGGTTTTCCACGAGATTACATTTTCAGGGATCAGGTTGTCAGGGAAGACCCTTGTGTAGGCAGAAGTAAAACGCACCAGTAAGAAGGAAAATTTTAATTTACATGTTTAAAGTCTTAAATGAATATACACACTAAGTTTTAGTTACGTCTAGATGTGAGAAGAACGTCTAGTGTGTATTAGTTCGTCTAGCGACCATAAGGTTCTCTTGCCAAAAATAGAATGTCCAAAACCTAAATCCCCGTCTGGCTCCGTGACCTCGTTCAGCAGTAAAAAAAAATGCCATTGAACGTTTGCTACCTAAGTATTTCTAAAAACTAAAGTTTACAAAAACAACGTGAGAATCAATAAAGATGTTAGATTTAGGGCTAGTTTATGAAGTGCTGTGGAAAAGGAAAACTATCGTTTCACCATTTTAACTAATTGGAAAAACTTAACCAAGATAACGTTATGAGATTTATGATGACACGTTTACTCTTAATCTAATATTGGTGAATTTTACAAAGTAAATAGCTTAGGAGTTATAATCATGCTTGAAATGGGTACTGGAGGCGTTGTTTAGGCTACGATGGTTTGCACCCTGGCGTTTCTTTTTTTTTGTGGGTGGGAAATCATCAAATGACTTCTCTCGCCCTGAGCGGAGCGGGAGGACGTGTGACTTTTGCTAACTAAAACCCAGCCGTGTTCCTTCAGTTGCCTGTGCCAGGGGGCACGGTATATCTCTCGAACATCCCGCGACCCTGGCAGGCATCGGCCCTATGCATATAGGCATGTGATGACAATTTTATGGGGCGCGCGTGACCAGGGCCTGGTCCTGACCGGACGCGCCTACGGTGGCCGGGAATGTGCTGGCGCAAGGTTCTCTCCCTCACGCGCTCCGCCTCCTCCTTCGCAAGCATTACTGCTTTGCAGAAGGAGGTGAAGGCTTCCCATTCGTTCTCGCTCCAAACCATAGCCTGGACCAAGGCCAGACGATGATATATTTCTTACGTTGTTGTCGAGCAGACGATTTTCTCAAACATATTATGATTCTACTGATTAGGCGGCCTAATAATCTATAACTAAACTATTATAAAAAATTAAAGTCGGTTTTCTTGTATGTCTGTGTGATCGCGTTATTCCTCTTAACTTCGAAATTTTGATGCGGTTTTCATAATAATTTACAGAAGCCACCGATAACGCCGTGGAAGTAGCAAAGTTTTTGGCGAATTGTACTAAACAAGTGTCGTGCAATTGATAAGAAGAACAACCAATTTTCTTATATAAATAAATATAATTTATCATCAAAATTTATAATTTATGCGAATGTGACTGAAAATAATAATTTTATTAAGTAGAAGTTATGATGACGAAACAATTAACAGAGATTTATTGTGAAAGACGGCACGAGTGACATCTGTCGGGCATGCCATGCACCGTCCGGAGGAACCAATCAGACACATTATCTAGCTAACGAAGAGTACTTTCATGTTAGTCTTTAAGGTGTTTATGTTATGAGTCTTTGTTGCCTGAATTCAATGATTTATTATTTGTTATTATAATATACACAACCTTGTAGATAGGATTATCCACTAGCAACTTCAGCCTTGTGGAAAGTGGAAAAGTCCCGTCCTACAGATATGTGTCTAGTGGTCGCAAGGGCTACTGCTAAGCATGAGGTCCTGGGTTCGATTCCCACGTCGGGCAAAGTGTTATTGGGTTTTTCTATCTAGACTTTCTCAGTAGCAGCCCGGAGTCTGGATTTTTGCCCGGTTGATGGCAATAGGCTCGCCCCCTATTACATGGGACTTAAGCATAACATGTGGGTGTACTAAAGGTACATCTCTGCCTAACCCTTCTGGGATAACAGGCGTGATGTTATGTTTATGTCATGTACGGTATGTACCAGTTTTCGAAAATGGAAATATCACACAGATATGACTATTGTTGCCAATAAGCCTAATAAAGTGGTGGTGGATCGAGTAGAGCGGTGCGCAATGATAGTTGACATAGCGGTGCCAAATGACGGGAACCTCGTGAAAGTCGAGAAAGATAAACAATTCAAGTATCTTGACTTGTGTCGCGAGGTCGTTGACATGTGGGATTGTGACAGCCAATGGCTTAATAGACAAGAGCCTTGAACAACACCTGAGGAGGCTCTCGTTGGGCAGTTATATCAAGGGCTTGATTCAGAAAGCGGTACTTCCGGACACGGCTTGCATTGTTAGGAGTTTCCTTTCATTGGACCCTTGCCGCCGCGCTTGGACCTTGAGCCCGATACCGATGGGCTGGGGTACTATTTTATATATTTTTCAATGTTTTTTTTAATTGTCTTTAAAATAGTAAAAAATTGAAATAATCCTAATCCTAAGTGTCCTAACTATGTTTAATAGACATTATTTAATCTTAAGTGTTTAATATTAGAAATGCGTAAGCAAGTTTCTTTGTTTTTTTTTTTGTTACCTTTTCACGCCTATACCAATGAACCGATCATCATGAAATTTTGCATAAACGTTGTTAGGGGTACAGAAAAGGACATAGGGTACCTTTGATTAAGAAAAAAGTATTGCTGCCTAGGAAAATAACTATAACTTTAGACAGACACAATTGCTTTAGGACGCTAGATGGCACATTTTCGAATTATATTATTAGAAACTTTAGTTGTGTGCTAAGAGTACATTATTACATAATATGTTTGAGATCATCAGTTTTTTTTCCGAATTGGTCTGCAATTTACGGCTACAGTACTGCCTTTGCAGTTCGTAGTCGCTAAAAGATAGCGCGGTTTAAAGGGCCTGCCGCCTTTAAAGCTTACGTATGCAACATTCCTCAAGATTTTTTTTTTCAGCTCATAAGTATGTTCAGTCCTCGAGGCCTAAGCGGATCTTTGAATTTGTGTGAGTGCACATTTAGGGATTATTGGGATTATCAATTGCTCCAATGTGATACACTATCTAAATGTGCACTCACAGAAATGCAAAGCTCAGCTTAGGCCTCGCGGACTTGGGCACGCCACAATAGCGGCGATAAGTCCCCTCTTTGAGGAGTGGTTGGAGAGGCCACGGCGTCCTCACCGTCCGCCTGACACAGGTCCTGGCCGGACATGGTTTTTTCGGGACGTCCCTGTTCCGCATAAGGCGGGCAATGGGTAGCTCGCCGTCCGGTAAAGACCAGGCCCGATTCGACAGCGCGTCGTGTTCCACGCGCGCCTCAAAGAGATGTCAGCACCAATTGACGGAATCCGTTAGGACCGATGCCTGCCAAGGTCGCGGAATGTTCGAAAGAGATACCGTGGCCCTGGCACAGGCAACTGTAGGAAAACGGGTGGGTTTTAGTCAGTAAAAGTCTGACAGGCCCGCTTCACCCAGAGCGGGAGAAGTCATTTGATGATTTCTGACCAAAAAAACGGCCTATCAGACTTTATCTTATTTTGAGCGAAACTGACATGATTTAGTGGCAACCGCAAACTGCTAAGCGGCAGATTTTATGTTTGTTTAATGGGTTGGAGAAAATGCCTGTAGGTAATTAAATATATTGGGCACACCACAAAAGCGGCGGTAAGTCCCCTCTTTGAGGAGTGGTTGGAGACGCGCCACGGTGTCCTCACCTTCCGCCTGACACAGGACCTCACACGGTAGTTTCGGGAGTTTCCTGTTTCACATAAGGCGGGAGGAAACGCCCGGGTTTCAGAATTGTGTGGATCGCCCGGAGGACACGGTGGAGCATACGTTGCAGGTCTGCCCAGCTTGGGTGGAGCACCGCAGTGTCCTCGCGGAGGCGATCGGCGGCGGCGATCTCTCGCGTCGGGCCCTGGTCCAGGCCATGGTACGGAGCGAGAGAAAATGGAAAGCCGTCACCTCCTTCTGCGAAGCACTAATGCTCGCGAAGGAGGAGCCGGAGCGCGTGAGGGAGAGAGCCTTCCGCCCTCACGCCCCCACTAGTCGCCGCAGGAGACGCCCTGGGCGTCGGGAGTAGCCTGCAGATTCCCGGCCACCGTAGGCGCGGGCTTGCGGACGGCGAGCTACGGGTAGCTCGCCGTCCGGAAAGGACCAGGCCCGGGTCGACGGCGCGTCGTGTTCCACGCGCGCCTCAAAGAGATGTCAGCACAAAGTGACGGGGTCCGATAGGGCCGACGCCTCAGGGTCGCGGGTAATTCCAAAGAGATAACCGTGGCCCTGGCACAGGCCACTGAAGAGTCTGACACGCCCTCCCGCTCCACCCAGAGCGGGAGAAGTCATTTGATTTCATGACATTTCCCACCCAAAAAAAATAAAAGGTAATTAGGTAAATATAATGTTTTGAAAGACAACGTTATCGGTTTGTGGGGTGTACTGCGCAGGTATTGATTTTGTGTATTTCATCACTGACCGTTTTCAGCAAAGAAAACAGAAAATTTAATATACGGTTTACATAGCCAATAATGTTCTCAGTTTTAGGAAAGCTTATCTAAAGAGCACTATTTCAAATCATTATACATCCTGTATACGTAATCAAATCAAAGACCAAAAGATTTCTTTAAAAAAAAACAATTAACATCGATTCTAAAATCGAATTGCCCTCCTCATTCCATAAACACGTTACGAATCAAAGAAGTGTGTCATAGACAATCTCTGTTACATCTAAAAATACCGTGAATCGTGCCTCGAGGTACCAGGGATGCATACCTGCTTAGCTGTTTATTGCCAAGTAAGCCATAGGTTATTTTTACTCTAGGTACCTTGTTTTAGTTTGCCTCGGTAGCCTTTTTATTGAGTTCAACGGACTCCAAGATTACATTGCACACATGTTATCGATCATGACAAGTTATGATCAAATGAAAGTAACTTTACTCTAAGAGTAAAGTTATGATCAAATGATCGATAACATGTGTGTAACATCTTTGCGTCCGTTGTACTCAATAAAAATACCAAAATTCTAATATTCCTTAGAATATTTGTTTATTATGAGAGTCATGTTAGGTTTTTTTTTTTATCTTAGGTTTGTTATGAGACTCGCTGGGTGTTTCAAGAAGGCCAAAACTCTAAAGATTATTTATTGCTCTTTTGTCAGAAGCCATCTTGAATATGCGTCTCAAATTTGGAACCCGTATTATGGCAAATATATTGATCGTATTGAGAATATACAAAAAAGATTTATTCGTTTCCTATGTTTTCGGCTACGTTTACCATACCATTCTGATAATTACTTAAATCTTTGCAAGAAATTTCACTTGCAGCCACTTACAAATCGTCGTCGTCTAGCGGATTGCACTTTTCTTTTAAAAGTTATATCAAACGAGATTGACTGTCCTGAACTCTTGAATAAAATGCGTTTCAATGTCCCTCAGAGATCAGTTAGATTTAATCCGCCTATTTCCATTCCTTTTTCCTCTTCTAATTACAGGCAAAACTCATACATGGTGCGAGCGAGCAAGGACTTTAATATTCTTTGTAAAGAGTTCGCATTTGACCCATTTACCACAAAAAGTTATTCTGCACGCATTCGGCTGAACGCGGATATTTTTAAAAGTGCATAGTGCTATTTGCACATTATTTAAATACATTTACTAATCCTTTCTATCGTGCATGTTAGTGATCCTAATTTTTTTATTACTGTTACTGTTTCTACACGTGAGAACCTGTAATTGGCTCTATGTCTCATACACTTTTTTGTTATACTTTTGTAATAGCTGTTGGTTCTCCTATAAATAAATAAATATTAGAATTTTGGTCGAATTTGTGGCGAGGTACTTGGACGTACGCTTGTATGGTGTATACCCATTTTATCCGCTTATGTACCCGACATTATTTATGTTGGGTATGGTTGGATATAACGAACTGAGGGTCAGGAGAGATCTCGCACTCACCTCGTACATATTCAAAGTACTTATAGGGAAGGTACATAATTCGGACATATTAGGGCACATAAGTTTGTGTGTTCCGGATCGGTACGTGTGGCGACGACGTAAGCCGACGGCTGCTGGCGGAGCCGCACGCGAGCACCAAGCCAGTGACACGGTAGGTCCGTGTCACTATTGTTCTCTGAGTGAGTTCACAAAGAATGCATTATTTGTTATAAGTTACAAGATGTAATTATAATAAGTTATTATATGTGTTTTGATATGTACACTATCGCAATAGGTTACTTTGTAACGATAGATGTAAGTGAGTTGGACAACGAATAAATAAACTAATAAATAAATAAAAATATTTCAAACATATTTGGCCCATAATATTGTCAGTAGAACAATTTAAAAAGTATGTTACATTTAAAAATTATAATTTAATAAAATGTTTGCCGCCCTCTGGGGCCCCGAGCACTCGCACTTGTGCTTGAACCTAGTGCCCCAGAAGGGGGCGCTACCACGCGTGCGAAATATGAGCGAAGCGTATCGGCGCCGCAGCAATGTAGAAGCCCGCGTTGTTCTTCTAAACCACGCACCGGATTTTATTGCGCGACGGAGCGACGGTTATCTGACCTTTACAACCCAGTTACCAGGTAATACGATACCCTTTGGTAAGACTGGCTGTCAGATTTTCGAGTTTCTGATGACCCGTAACCACTGTCGAAGATCCACGAATGAAAGCCGGTACTAAAAGCTTAAAGTACTGTCCTAGGCATGGCAGGGTCTTGGTATTTAATTATGGTATCCCACCCATGGATCGGTAAGCATAGCTAACCGTGCGGCTGTTCTTACGTAGCCACAAGTCTCTCATAATACATTAATATGAAACTTATATAGAACTAGCTGCGCCCCGCGGTTTCACCCGAGTAAATCTTGATCCCGTGGGAATATCTGGATAAAAAGTACTCTATATGTGTTAATCCAGGTATAAACTATCTGTATGCAAAATTTCATTCAAATCCTTTCAGTAGTTTTTGCGTGAAAGAGTAACAAACATCCATCCATTCACACAAACTTTCGCGTTTATAATATTAGTAGGATAAGAAATTTTGATGTTTTGTGAAGTCGTGAACCCCGTGCGAAGAAGGGGCAGGTCTGTACTCATTTGTAAAATAACCTTTATATCTAACGCGCAATTTTCTCCCATTCCAGTATGTATGCCGATCTTGGCGTACGGAACAGCCATGGGGTGGATATCCCCCAATAAGGCGCTGCTCATGGGGGACTATTCCCCCTCGAACTCCCCCTTGTCTGAAGAGGACGTGTCCTGGATGGCTTCCATCATGTTTATCTTCGCACCTATTGCTGTGTTCGTATACGGGGTT
This sequence comes from Dasypolia templi, assembly GCA_963555695.1. NCBI lineage: Eukaryota > Metazoa > Arthropoda > Insecta > Lepidoptera > Noctuidae > Dasypolia > Dasypolia templi. Next base: position 5,713,735 of record OY743156.1, read on the forward strand.
GCAGCTGACAAATTTGGAAGGAAGAACGCGTTGTTGTTTGCTACTTTACCAATTTCTGTAAGTATCCTGGTGTTGGGTAATTTTCTTGGTTTGTTTTTTTTTTTTTTCCTCTTGGTTTTCGTAAAATTGATTATCGGATTGAATTATGAGATGACTTGGTGTTTAGATTGGACAAAAGCGTCTAGTGTCCGCAAATAACATCATACTGCAAAAAAGAATTCTTATATGTTTGTGTTTGTGGAATGCGTTAATGCTTATTAAAGTTCTTGAAGTTGTGTGACAGTTTCACACCACTACAAGACCTACTGAAATTGATAATCTGTTCAGTCATCACATCGTCCGGTCTGTCTGACCGGTCGATGTGATGTCGCTTGGGGCAGGCCTACGCCTAGCAGTGGACACAACTGTCAAATTTGTGCTTCAAAAATACGGCCATTTTAAGTTGGTATCACTAGTTACTGGGTTGGTAGTCAATGCTTAACAACTGACATAACAATCAAAGTTCTAGTGTGTTGTGTTCTAAGTGTTCTTGTATGTTCATTTTTAAAGGATACTTTCATCCACAGCTCGGCTGGGCAGTAAAACTAATATGCGCACACCCGATCGCACTGATCGGTGCCCGCGCTCTCATCGGGTTCGGTTCGGGAGGAGGCTTCGTGGTTTGTCCGCTTTACGTCAAGGAGATCAGTGAGGACAGCATCAGGGGAATGACGGGCACCTTCGTAATATTTTCACAGGTTAGTAAATAATACTACTTATCTATAACTTAAGCAATTATTCCACACTGAAGCATTCAACACAAATATAGGAGTAAACTCACCTCTCAATAGGCTCAGCAAAGAGATGAATTCATGTATAAAATCCACTCCAGATGTTGACATATATCATGACTCAGTAAACAACTTTAAAACCCAAATTTGAAGGGCTCACAGCACGCAACTCGCACAATTTTTTTTTTTTTTTATTTTTTTGAATGGCATCTCGCAGGTCAACCTATGAGGTTGTCGTCTGCTTAGACGGACTTGCCTGTGGTTGCCCTAATAAATTAAGGCCTCCAGCCAGGACTTAAACTTAAATACTAACTAAAAACTAAGCGACTACACGCTAAGGGCATCCCCTGTGGGGTACGAACCTCGGCTTAGGGCGTCGCTGGAAGAGGGCAGCAAATGACTAGCTGGATCAGGAATGATATTATTTAGGGACGAATTTAAAGCTACAGGCTCAGCGGCGCGGGCTGGCTCGAGCAAGGGTCGGGAGGGGCGTAGATTTGGGCGTCGCGGCGGGCCTCGGCGGCGAGGACGGTAGGACGGCGATCGGGTTTTGGGCTTATGAAGCGTGCTGGTGGCCTTACGTGTGGTGCTTGGCGTCGTCGGGGGCGATTAAGGTATGCCTTGGTCGGCGAATACTACTAATACGGGAGGGAGTGTAGCGGGCGGCCGCTGAGATCAAGGGGTTGGGGTGTTTTATGCCACAGTCAAAGAAACGCTTCGATAAGCGTTTCATGAACTGGTTTATGGTAGGCATTTTTAGGTCTACGTGGAGATCTATATTTCGGACATAGTAGGGGGCACCCGTGACCTTTCTAAGGAACCGTTTTTGGAGGGTCTGCATCTTATGGAGATGACGTGGGTGAGCGTGCGCGAATACAACGCAGGCATAGGTCATGATGGGACGGATGACTGCGGTGTAGATGCGCAGCTTGCATTTAAGTGACAGTTTGCAACGGGCTGACAGAATAAAGTGGAGTCTACCAAGAGCGAAAGCGGCGCGCGCGCGAACAGCCTTAATGTGCTGTTTAAACGTTAAGTTTTGATCAAGAATCACGCCTAGGTATTTGGCTTGCTTCTCCCAAGGGATTGGCTTGCCGTACATAGTGATCGGGCTGGGAAGGGGGGGTGGGACTCGACGACGTCTCGAGAAGAGAACCGCCTGACTCTTATCGGGGTTGACCTCGATTCTCCATTTCCGGAACCAAGCGCCTAAGACGTTTGCGGAGGTTTGGAGAGTACGAGCTATAGCGTTGGGACAATGACCGGTATAGTAAACGGCAGTGTCGTCGGCGAAGAGAGCCAACTGAGCCTTTTTACTCTGTGGGATATCGCTTGTAAACAGCGTGAAGACTAGAGGAGATATAACGGAACCCTGAGGGACACCGGCGCGAATAGGGTGAGGGGACGAGAGTGCACCCTCGATGCGATAGCGGAAGGTGCGATTCGACAAAAAGTCTCGTAAGATGAGCACGAGACGATCTGGCACTCCTAGTTGGTAAAGCTTGTATATCAAGCCGTTGTGCCAGACTTTGTCGAAGGCTTTCGCTATGTCGAAGAATAGCACGCTCGTCGTCGCGTTACGCTGCAGACCAGCGCATAAGTGCTCTACTATACGGTGGACCTGGTGGATACTCGAGTGTTGGGGACGGAAACCGAACTGCTCGTTGGGAATGAGGCTCTTTGCTTCGGCGTTGTCTTTGAGACGCTTATAAATAAGTCGATCGTAGATTTTGCCGAGAACATTGAGTAAGCTAATAGGGCGGTAGCTGAAGGGGCTCAGACTTTGGCTTGCCTGGCTTTGGGATACCGATGACGGTGGCTTCTTTCCATGCTTGTGGGAAGATGTTGTTGCTCAAGGCGCCATTGAAGATGGCGGTCATAAGCATTATGAGCGGGGCAGGAAGGAGTTTGTATACCTTATTGGTAATACCATCCGAACCGGGGGCCTTACGAGCGTGTAGCCCTTTAATGATGTCGTGCACTTCGTCTGGAGTGACGGGAGGCAGAGGATCATCAGGGTCTTCGACGGGAGGGAGGGAGGCTCCCCGTTCGACTTCAGCGTCGACCTTGTTCAGGTGAGCTTGGTCTACTGGTTGGGAGCTGGGAGAACATTGGGACTCTAGGCTGTCAGCAAGACATTCAGCCTTATCGGGACTGTCGAAAGCGACACTATTGTCGGGGCGGATGAGAGGAGGCATAGAGACCTCTTCTGAGGAACGCAATTTCCTCTGTAATTGCCAGAAGGCTTGATGAGTGGGCTCGAGTTCACTGAGCATCTTGTTCCAGCCCTCTGAGCGAACCTCCCCTATGCGTTTCTTTACAGCACGCTGTAAATTGCGCATATGGGCTTTGTTCGCGTCACAAGGGAAGGAGTCGTAGGCACGGATGGCCGCGTTCTTCTCGGTTATCACGTACGTCAGTAGGTAGTTTCCAGCGATGGTCTTCCATCACCGGAAATTCCCGTGAACAATCCGTCAATACGGATTGTACGTGCTCTGTAAACGAGTCGATTGCGGCCGTCGTGTCGGCGACTGACACTAAGTGATCGGGGATGGTGTCTAAGTGAGGCTACGTGGTGGATTTCAGTCTTTCGCTTACTTTCCTCCAGTCGGTTATCATCTGGGTCTGAGGGGGGCGGTTGGGGTCGATCGGGCCCGAGTAGGGTGCAAGATGCATGACTACAGGGCGGTGGTCAGAGTTAAGCTCGTGGAACGTCTCTATCGATTGCAAACAGAGGTTCACATTCTTGAGCAGCGCTACATCGAGAACATCGGGAAGGACAATCTAACAATTATTTTTATTGCATTATTAGTAGGTATTTCTTGTAACCTCTGTAATCTTATAACTTGTCTTTGTTATATTTATGTTCATATAGTTTGTGCCACATTATTATTAATTTCGTGTTTACCTTAAGTTATCACTGTAGAGTAGAGTTTGAGACTGTTGGTTCACCTGTTATTGGCAACTGTATAAGCCCATAACCGTTATCTAGTGTTATTTGATATTTTGTATACTAACTACAACGCAACGCGACGCCTCACAGAGGCTACACTCGAGGCGTCGCGTCGTCAACTGAACCTGTCCCTTTCCCAGAAAAGATGGACTTAAAAATGGGCTATTTTTGAATAACATTCAGAGCGCTCTATGATGAGCAATGATGAATTTATTTGTTGGTTTCAGTAGTTTGCAGCACGTGTATCATAACTAACTTTTGTCGACGAAAAAATAGACAAAATGACAGACAAAATAGACAAAATTACACACAGTATAATCTCACCCAAAAAAGAAACCCTCTAAGGTAAACACACCAGGTAAGCACACCTGTTCTTAAAAGTCTCAAAAGTTTTATTTGTTTCTTTACTTTGCTGGGTGGTTGGTTTTGCATTTTGTTGTGTTGCTTTTCAGTCGTGGATAACAAAAATATAGAAGAGATGCTTCGCATGCTAGAAAGTGTCGAAATTTCTGACGATGAGATGGAATCTGACGAGGAAGACCTAGATTATTATCCGTCTCGACAAGATCTTTTCAAGTCGTCAAGTCGGCCACTTTTTGAAGCAATATACGAGTATGCCGAACAAGCCTCACTAATGGGGTTTGTAGCTTACTGGGATATTCATATTATTTTATAATATACGCGGGTAAAGAAAAAGATGACGAAAGACTACCAAGTGAACCTGAAATGGGAGTTGTTGGACAAACTGGCATGAAGTTGATCAGAGTGGTTCCTAGGCAAAGAAACAAAACTCAATAATGCATGTAGTGCCAAAAATGGCACATGTTAATTTTTGCAAAAATATATATATATATCTGTTTTTTTTTATTATTTTTCCTCGAATCTAAGCACAATATTCTATAAAATCATATTAAAATAAAAGGTCATGCATACTCGTATAAGGGAGTGTCGCTATAGCTAAATGGTCGCTACAGCCAAAGCCGTTATAAATGAAAACCACTGTAAATTATGTTTATCTTGCTCTGGACATTATTGGGGCTTATGATCTAAACTATGCTTGCTCATCCAAGATTTAACCTCACAAATGGGTGGTTACTTGCGGTTACTATCGCCATGAGTCCCTGAATTCAATGAAATCCTATCCAAAGCTACTTATAAAATAAAATAAGGGCTGACTCAGCCGCGCTTAATTATGCAGACGCGCGTTTAAATTCCCGCCGCGCAGCGCGTCTCCAATATATTCTAGTCTCGTGCTCGCACCTTCAATTAAAAGTCAAGTTCAATAGTACGATGCATGTGAACTGATTAAATTAACGCGCGTTTTGGTTCGTGGGACGCCCCTTCTGAACAAGCTGTTAATGAGTTATATACCAATTATGCCCGGGTTACACAAGGTTGGTGTTTCAGGCTATGATTGCAAGAAAGTGCTAAGAAGTTAGTAAAGTAGTCATTTTAAGTGCTAAGAAGCTAATAAACTAGTCACTCTAAGTGCCAATAATCTAGTAAACTAGTCACTCTAAATGCTAAGAAGCACGTAAACTAGTCACTAAGTGCTAAATGGCCAGTAAACTAGTCACTCTAGGTGCTATGAATCTAGTAAACTTGTCACTTTAAGTGCTAAGAAGCTAAGAACTAATCACTATATGTGCCAATAAGCTCGTAAACTAGGCACACTAAATGCTAAGAAGCACGTAAACTAGTCACTAAGTGCTAAATGGCCAGTAAACTAGTCACTCTAGGTGCTATGAATCTAGTAAACTTGTCACTTTAAGTGCTAAGAAGCTAAGAACTAATCACTATATGTGCCAATAAGCTCGTAAACTAGGCACACTAAATGCTAAGAAGCTAGTAAACTAGTCACTAAGTGCTAAATGACCAGTAAACTAGTCACTCTAGGTGCTATGAATCTAGTAAACTTGTCACTTTAAGTGCTAAGAAGCTAAGAACTAATCACTCTATGTGCCAATAAGCTCGTAAACTAGGCACACTAAATGCTAAGAAGCACGTAAACTAGTCCTAAGTGCTAAATGGCCAGTAAACTAGTCACTCTAGGTGCTATGAATCTAGTAAACTTGTCACTTTAAGTGCTAAGAAGCTAAGAACTAATCACTCTATGTGCCAATAAGCTCGTAAACTAGGTGATTATATACATATAATCACACAATATTTATTTTTATTTTTATCTTTACGTTATCATTATTTAATTTTTTTATGTTTTTTTTTTCATTATTGTTCCTTTCAAACAAAGCACCTGTCATTTAATCTCTTAATTCACTATCCTTGGTTCACTTGTAGGGAACACCTAAGGTATTAAGTCCGCCTTTGTGCCTTTTTGTTAAGTTTAAATAAAAAATATATTCCTTAAAATCGTGTATACATTTCCAACGTGAACCAAACTAGAATATTAGGTACTTGTTAGCTATTCTTGCTTGAAAAACTCGCCTCTTGTAACCCACCGAGCAAAAGACCACGCTCTGAAGTTTAAAAAAAAAAAACAATGTGCCATATAAAACATGTACTGTAAAACGTGTAGGAAAGAGAGAGACATAGTTTGGTAAACGTAATTTATTTCTATGATGAGAAATTATATAATGATATGGGATTAGGAAAACCAATAGTTATAATAATGTCTTCATTAGAAGGTGTTCGTAGATATCTTAATTGTAAAATCGTGTGTACCTACCTCGCGCATCATTTAAGTAAGCTGATGAGTGATGACTTATAAGTACCTAGTTAGCTACCTCTGAGCTAAGTTGCTGACGATACTTCCTTAATTTTTAAGGTAGATAGATATGCTTTTACTTTTGACGACGTAAATAACGCCCTACTGCTAGTCCGAAATTGGTTAACTGCTAATAATTTAATTCTAAATGGAAATAAAACTAAGTGGATAAGATTTTCTTTGCCAAATGTATTATGTATTGATTGTGAGATAGTATTGCATCAAGAGAAACTAGAATTCGTCGATAAAACTGTTTTCCTGGGGATCACGCTCGACTCAAGGCTACAATGGGGTCATTATTTAACATCAAATGCAACAAACTTTCATCAGTATGTTGCAAGATATAAAAAAAGACTGCGCAAAATAGCTAAAGCTATATACATTAGCAATAAAATAAAATAAAAACTACCTGGCAAATAATAAATAATGAAACAGCGAACAGGAAAAAACTGCGTAGTCCTGAATTTAATTTCTAGTCTGCACGTGGCCCCTTCAACCCAAATGTGTGTGTAGATGTAGCTCAGGAATTTGATAACTTTTTTTCTAATGTTCCACTTAAAACTAATGAAGCTTTAAATTTCTCACCTGCGCTTTCTGCTACCTTACTTAAAGATAATGTAAAAGCGTGCCCTTCGGAGTTTAGGTTTCAGCATACAAACCCCCAAGCTGTTATAAAGGCTTTTAAAGATCTTAAAATTGTGGATTTAACAGAAGATCTCCAGGGAATGTTTGTAAAAGTCTGTAGACCTCTCATCGAAACCCTTGCACGTATTTAGCTTACATATTTGACACCAGTATAGACCAAGGAGTCTTTCCGTATCTCAAGAAACACAGTTAAGTGATCCCATTGTTCAAATCCGGTGATAGTAAAGAACCCAATAGTTATAGGCCTGTGTCAATTCCGCCAGTTCTCAGTAAGGTGTTTGAAAAGTTGATGCTCAATCAAATGTTACGTCGCTATAGTAAAAAATCCATCTTTCACGAACATCAGTACGGTTTCACTTAAGGGCGTTGTACCACTGACGCCGGTGTCACCCTAATAAAGAACATTTTTAACACCTGAGAGGAACCACAAGATGCCATTGTAATCTTTTGCGACCTCTCTAAGGCGTTCGCTTGCATAAACCATGCGACACTTCTGCTGAAACTAGAGCACTATGAAATAGGAATAAAGCTCTTGATTTGCTAAGATCATACCTGAAATATAGAAAGGTTAAAGCACAAATAAACGTCATAAATTCATTAGGGTCTGAAATGACAATGGGCGTTCCTCAAGGTTCGATATTGGGTTCATTCTTCTTTTAAGTTTACATAAATGATTTACCCCAGTTACTTCAAAATCAACCGAAGATGGGGTTATTGGTATTTAAAATAGACCGACGGTCACATAATATTGACGACGTGAATAACTCTATTCTTCAGGTCCAAGATTGGTTTACGGTAAATAATTTGGTACTAAATGAGAAAAAAACCAAATGCATTCGACTTAAATTACCTAATGTTAGCAGTAGCGAATCTGACATCATATAGAATGGAGAAAATATAGAATGTATTAATCAGACAGTTTTCTCGTCTAGCGTGATTCCTAACGCTAGACGAGAAGTTACAATGGGGACCTCATATAACATCTCTTGCGGGGCGACTAAGCTCGGCCGCGTATGCTGTTAGAAAGATAAGACAGTCAACATATGCAGAAACCGCTCGTTTGGTTTATTTTAGCTTCCACAGCATCATGTATTATAGCATTTTACTATGGGGTCGAGCTGCTGACATTGAATCCATTATGATTTTGCAAAAGTAAGCTGTCAGAGTCATTTACAATCTACGTCGCAGCGAATCTCTTAGGGAACTATATAAGAAGATTAGTAAAATGACGGTACTTTTCCAGTTAAATTATGAAAATATTATGTACGAGTATGTAAGAAAAAATCTGCATTTTTAAATACAACAAGTGATATACATAATTTTAACACTAGAAATAAAGATAAAATAGATCAACCATTATTCAGATTATCATTTTTTAAGAGGTACTGTGTTAGGTGTTACAACAAGATACCTTGTGATTTATTGCAATTAATTGAAAGAAAGTTTAAAACTCATGTTAAAAGTACACTTTGTAAACAATCATAATACAAATTAGAGGGTTATATCCTAGATAAAAAATACTTGGAAACTTGCTATTCCTGCTCCACAGGACAATCTGGAGGCTAGACAAAATTAAACTAGTTGCTTATTGAATTATATGATTTGTTATTTTTACTTAACTCGCACACTGACTTATTCCTCGTTAATATTTTAGGAAAATCATATAAATCTCCAATGTTTATAAATATGTGAGCACCATGTACCTATCATGTGATTGATTTATCTGTCTTTGCTTTATTTTAAATTCTTTTTACTCATTGTGGTATCGTATTTTTATTCTTGGTGCATCGTCTTCACATTTAAAAATATAATTAATGTATAAAAAATAATGTTAAACAGTTTCTTGCCCATTCTTCTCCGTACGAAACTACCTTTTGGAAGGGGCGCCTAGAATCAATTCTATTTTAATGTAAATGTTGACGTTCAAAAGTGCCTTTTATGTGCTTAATTAAAATAAATGCTTTGACTTTGACATCTCTTGCAGGACGGCTAAGTTCAGCAGCTTACGCTGTCAGAGTAATTCGTCAATTTACTGTTTAGATTCCGCGAGGCTGGTCTATTTTAGTTACTTTATGATACTATATCATGTTTTACGGCATTTTACTTTGGGGACGGGCTACAGACATCGAGTCTATTTTTATTCTACAGTAAAGAGCCATCAGAGCCATTTATAATCTCCACAGGCGCGATCCTCTAAGGGAACTGTTTAAGAAAATTAACATCATGACGGTACCTTGTCGATACGAGTATATACATGAAAACACATGTACGTTAGTTTTTTTTTACAACTTTACAGTAAAAGAGGTGAAACACATAATTATACTCGTAGTAGGTTCAACCAGGTTTCAGACTGGCTAAAGTAGACTCATCTTTCATGGGGTGCTGTTTAAAATGTTACAATAAAATACCTCCCCACATACTTCAACTGTTGAATTCAAATCGAAGCTTTCAGGATTTTACAAAGAATTAACATTTGAAATACTTTTGAAGCTGCTCAAGATTGTACGAATATTTATTTGCATTGTATGAACTCAATCTCCTTTATATTATATAAAAAATAGCACAGGTGTAAGTACTTTGTACTATGGAGCTACCATTTACAGGGTAATGTCTTACATTGACTTGAATGTGCCCTGGCGGCTGATAGTATGTCACGCTCATTCAAATGGCTCGCTGACGGTGGCGACTGTGTCCATTTAGCTCCCTTCGAAATGGTTGAGCTGAATGGTGTTGATCCATGCGTCATGTTCGTGAACGGACGCCGTCAGTTGGGACTGGTCATCTCTTAGCTGCCATGGCTAATTTAATCATTAATTTTTTGGATTGTTTCATTTATTTTTGTTGGACTCTGTACGCTTTTAAGGTGTACGGTTTTTGTACATCGTTCTTACCTATAGGATCAACATTTGTGATGTAACTAATATATTTGTAAGAACAATATTATTTAAAACAGTGTTCATGAAGTTTCTTGCCCGTTCTTCTCCATAGGTACTTACTACGCGTTGTAATTGGCAACTAGCTTCATATTTCTGACTAACCGACTCCTTCACAATTCAAAAGTGCCTGTAAATGGTTTAATTTAAATAAATGCTTTGAGTTTGAGTTTAGTTTGAGCTGAGAACTATAAAAACATAATAGATTAATAGACAAAGAATTAATTCCCAAAATATTAATTGAGAACGGAAATAGCAAAAAACGCATTAGTGTTCATACACACGAGCGGCACGCGTTCACTGCGGTGGCGACGACGGCTGCAGTTGCCTCTCTCTGCCGTTGGATACGTAAATAAGCAATCTCGTATTATTTCTATTTATGATCGATTAACGCACGGGTCGATAGATCAGGTTAAGTTACGCTTGCCGCAGTTTCTTTACATACCAAGACCCCTGCGTGCCTCAGTAAGCCGTTGGTCTCGGCTGTTATTCGTGGATCTTTGACAGTCAGAAGCCCGACAACCAGTCTTACTAAAGGGTATCGTATTACCCAGTAACTGGGTTGTAGAGGTCAGCTTAGCAGTCGCTCGATGTAAAATACTGGTAGTCAGCTGCTTTCGGTAACACTGGAAGCCGACCCCGAACATTGGAAAAGGCTAGACAGGTTGTAGTACACCTAGAAATCGTTCTAGCTTTATACTTTACTATACTAATGTAATGTGTTTTTGTTTTAATTTAATTGTTATCTTGATTATAGTATTATTATTGTTTTAAATTTTGTTGCAATCCTGATTTTATTATAATTTTGTATTTGAATTAATGAGGTTATTTAACTTGCTTCAATTCTAATTCTACTTTTGGTGCCTAAATTGAGTTTAAGAAACTTAAATTTAAGTACTTAATATAATTGTAACACCTTGGCTACATAAAACTTTATTGTAACCTAAACGGAAGAAGTCACCGGTTCCTGAAATACAGGTACTCTACCTAACTCTGGAGCCAGGGTCTCACATTTTTCTGTAACCTGTTTTTATGGCAATAAATAATTTATCATTATTATTTATACTGTTTTCTATAAAAAAATTTTTTGTAAAGATCAGCTTGACCGGTCACGCGTTGCCATGTGGTTTAGAAAAAACGCGCGTCATTGCCTTAACGTCTCAATTTACCTATTTTATTAAAACTGTCACCAAGAACCTCCAATTTACAGTTATAATTAATAAGTGTTTGCTTTTAACAAAAATGGTTACGGTTGATGCATCGGCCATAATCAATTCAGTAATTTAAAGAGGTTGGATATTTGGGTTCAAATTTACCTTAAAGGCTCCCGCATACAGGCGCGACGCCACAGCGCGACGCCACAGCGCGACATAAAGGCACCGCTCATCGCGCTACACGTGGTTCCTAGTGTTCCGGGCATGCTCATGCCCAAAATTAGGTCAAAATCAAAATCTAAAATGGCGGCCCAAAGCACTTTTGTCACTTATCTATTTTATGTAAATTTTGTAAGGAGACCTACTACTCTGTCAAGAAAGTACCGGGAAAAGATCAATAATACACAAAATCTTAGTTATTCATCAAAATTTATTCGCCTTCAAATTATGCTCCTTCAGAAACGATAACACTGACGTCAATGAATAATCCAATCATCAATACATTTTTAAACACTTTTTCCGGAATTGAGTTCAGTTCTCGCCGCGAATTCTCTTTTATGTCTTCTACCGAATGAAAACGGGTACCATAAAAGGTAATTTGAGTTTAAGAAAAATAAAGAAGTCAGCTGGAGACATAACTGATGAATAAGTTGCTTGCTCGATGGTATTTGTTGAGTTTTTCGTGAAAAATTCGTTCACAATGATGGCTTTGTGTGAAGGCACATTATCGTGATGTAAAATCCAAGAATTTTATTTCCACATATCTTGCCTTTGTCGTCGAATTTGCTCTCTTAAACGCCGCATAACGCTCAAAATAACAATATTCTTTATTTAGCGTTTGACCCTTCAACAAGAATTTCGAGTGCACAAGACCGCGATAGTCAAAGAAAACAGTCAACACAGTGACTTTGACTTTTGACCGACTTTGGCGTGGTTTTTTCATTTTCGGTTCAGTTGGAAGGCGCCCCTCCGAAGCTTGTTGACTAGTTTGCATGTAAAACTCGTAAACCCACGTCTCATAACCGTAACCGGTTCTAGGATGTCCTCAGCGACTTTTATGCGATTGAGTTTTAGGAGAAAATTCAGCACCCTAATTGCGTAACACATTTTCGTAAACGATTACGACTAATCTGTTTAATTTTGACGGTTCAAGAACATTCATTGTGTTCTAAATATTGTTGAGCAGAATTTTTATCGAACTCAAGAAGCAATGGATTAGCAATCTGTTTCAAAACGATTCAGATTCCAATTGATTGTGTATTACGCAATTAGGGTGCAGGTTTTTTGGGACGTAATAAAAAATTAAACTACACAATTTACTATGGGCGGTCTTATCGCTTTCTGCGATCTCTTCCAGGCAACCTTGGAATGGACAGTGATTTGCCTGGACATAAAACATTAGATTACATTGTCATATGACTCATAGATCTAATAACATGTATGTTGATAGTGTAGTATCCCCCTAGACCATCGATTATCCAAAGAACAAAAACAAATGCAATTTGTGACAGGTAAGTAAGGTACGATAGTATAAGAAAAATACGGTAAATTATCAGTTTTATTTTCTTAAGAATACATACATAACCCAGGTGTTCCCCTTCAAACAAAGACGTACGTTTTCCTGTTATTCTTTCAGTTCGAGGAACATTTTTTGTAAGTCTGAGTACGTACCAAATACTTAATGGGTAGTCCCCGTAGAGTTCTATTTGAGATATGCTAATATGCAAATAAATTTGGGTTCGACAAAAAGTGATGTTTCGATTTTAGTTATAGGTAAGTAAGGAAAATTGTTATGTTAATTCTAGGTACACTTTGGCAATAGATTCTGTTCGTCGTACCTACAGATTCTCAGAAAAATATTATGGTGTATGGGTAGGTGTGTAATATAAAACATATGCAATTCTTTGGTGCCTTTGAAGAGTTTTGTTGACTAATACCTCTTTAGTTTTATTTGTTTGGATTTTTAAATGTAGAGATTCGTTTGCTTATCTTTAGGTAGGTCTGTGGGCTTGATAAGTTTTTTACATAAGACGTATAAACTCTTACTATGTTTTCGAACAGATGTTTTCACAAAATTAATGATGCCAAGATGGACGCACAAATCTCGCGGGTGTAGGTAAGCCGTAGTTGAAAGTTTTACGATAGATGTGCTGTTGAAATTACAGGGACACGTTGGAAAAAAACACTAATTTCTCTGCAAATAAATGTCGCAGTACCATGCTAAGATAGTCATAATTTCAGCCGAAAGACGTCTACTGCTGGAAGACGTCTATCGTCGATCGGATTCGATCACGTAGGGAAACTCCAAGCATAGCCACCTCGATTGCCCTTTGCGCCTTCTAAGGCCCAATGTGAGCGACCACGTTTCAGTGCCAAAGGTCATCAGTTCAACCCTGGCTGAGATAATGGGGCCTTTTCACTATTGTAGGCTGTTGTTTTGATTTTTATCTCTGTTCGTGTTATAATATTAAGGTTGCGTAATTATCTTCCTGGGCGAGACACAATATAAAGTGTACCTTTTCTTTCTTTCGTAGAGTAAAGTAAAGAAGACACACGCCATTTTCCAGTTCCCAGACAGCCTACTATCGGCCTGTTTGCCTACCTATTCTAAAATTCTTTCTTTTTGTCCTCAGACCGCTGGAAACTTGCTAGTCTTCGTCCTGGGAGACCTGCTGCCGTTCAACACAGTGCTCTGGGTCCTGCTCGCGATTCCTCTCATCCACTTCTGTATCCTCCTGCGGCTGCCGGAGACACCATCGTACTTGGTCAAGTGCGGGAGGAATGAGGTAAGATTGAATGAAGTATCTATACATATATATAATCTATACAATGTAGATCTGTGTGATCGCGGTGTTCTTCCAAACGGACTTTAAGGCGGTTTTCTCCATCATTTATTTAGAAAGTGTGTTCTAGAATGTCTATTATGGTGGTCTATTAGGTTTATATATGATTGAAATCACGATTTTTTTTCAAGTAATAAAATCCGGCTGAAGAAGGGCGGGTCGCTAATCCTATCCTACTAATGTTACTCTTTCACGCAAAGGCGACTGAACGAATTTGAATGAAATTAAGCACACAGATAGTTTATAACCTGGATTAACATATGGAGTACTTTTTTATCCCGATACTCCCACGGAATCAAGATTTAAGGGGGTGAAACTGCGGGGCGCAGTTAGTTAATTATAAACAGGTGTGTGATGATAGAAAGATTTGTACCATTTTATAATGCATTGATTTTGAAGTAACAGAGTAGGTGATATACCAGCTTTATAGCCAACTAGCTTGGGGTCAGCTTCCAGTCTTACCTGATGTAGCTGAGCACCAGTATTTTAGATGGCACTCCATCTAAAATACTGATGCTCCATCTAAAATACTGTCTTTTTAACCCCCACAACCCAGTTCTTGGGTAATAAGACACCCCTTGCTAAGTCTGGTTGTCAGACTTTCGGGGTTCGGGCTTCTGGCGACCCGTAACGACTGGGAAAGATCCACGAATGGTAGCCGGAACCAATGGCATAACGTGCTTTCCGAGGTACGGAGTAGTCTTGGTATGCTTGAAAGCTAGACAACACTGTATACATTATCTATCCGTAGTATCCATAAATTCATAACAGGCAAAACAGCAGCCTAATTGCGTAACACATTGTCGTAAACACGGAATAGAAAAAACAAGTAGAAGTGCCCTTAAACTTACCAAGTACGGGAACCAATGTCGCCAAACTCACACATTTACAAATTAAAATGTATTTGCAATACACAGATAACGTTGATATAATTGGCTAGAAATCATAAATGCAATTTTGACGAAAATCTTATTTATTGTTATTAAAAATTAGTCTTATTACAACTACTGAATGTTGTTATTATTTTACATGTCAAAATCAATAAGGACATTTTTTCAACTCACAAAAAAATCCGAGCTATCCACAATGAGTTCAACTACTCAACACTAGAGGGCGCTGTAACCAAATTACACAATTTAGCACGCTAACGTCTTTGAAATAGATGTCATATTCACATAAAACTGTCATCTATATTTCTACTCAGATAGAGATGTGAACAAGATGTCGATAATTTAATGACGATGTTTGTACAATTTATAATCTTCAAAAAGATAAAATAATATAAGGTGAGTAATGTACCAAAGTCAGATTAGAATAAAAGGTAAAATAGTTAAACGAAATTACATTTAGTCATTAAAATTATTTTTACTGTCCTTGAAATAGAACATATTTGTTCAATAATTGTCGTTTTGACTGTTTTATATTTATTTTTAACAAATAATGCATGCGTACATCAACATATTTTTCCGTGATGGCTTTCATTAAGTCCGTAATATGATTAGATGTAGGAAATTCTCCTAACTGATGGTAATTGATATTTTGAAATATTGATGTTCCAATGAATTGTCGCATTATTTTAGAGACGAGAACTTCTTTTTTAAATACGTGACAGTCTTTTAAAAATGTCTCTGACGTCTGGCATATCTTAATGACATCCTCTGATGGGTATAACAATCCTCCTTTATCCTTTGCTATTATAAATCTATGTAGTAAGTGATTTTTTTCTGTTACTAGAGAATTAACGCATATATCACACTTAATTTTTTGAATGAGTTTTTTGACAATGTAACCAGCAATGTGAGCTATCGTTTGCTTGCTAAAATCGGACAGATCCAGATCCATTTCATCGCAGTCGTCATCCTCCTTTCCATCATTTTCCCTGTCTTGTCGCACTGTACTTAGATTAATTCTTTCTACTGCTGATGAACAATTTAAAATTGAGATTTGCTCCAATGCCGAACAATTTCCTCTGTCTGTGTCTTTCAGTTCCACGTGCACCAACATTTTTTTATATGCAGATACGAACTGCCTGGTCGTGGGATTGTTGTTCGACCCACCATGTACCCTAATATTACAAAAAAAATGTTCTATGTGGTCCTGACTTAATTTATAGAAGGGTAGATAAATCAAAATCTTTGTCTGTATTAAAGTGGCAAATAAATCTTTTATCGCTTTCTGGGTTGCATACCCAGAAAACCCAAATAACCAACTTTTCGTGGACTGTTTACTAAAAGTGTGCCATTCTCAAGTTTCAAATTCTTTATATAATCTGCAGCTTTGTTTAAAAAATCAAAAATTTGAGAAGCGTTTTTATTATTTAGTGCTTTTTTAAAACCATAAAAATGTAAATTTCTGGAGTTAAAAATGTCAAAAATATTGTTTACTAATTTTAAAAAGTTTTCGGTAGGCTCACTATATTTAAATGATTCAATTGCCAAATCTACTCTGCAAAATTGCATTGCTTCCGCCACACTAAGGCTAAACAGTTGCGAAGCAAATTTTACTTTCATCCTTTCATTTTTAAAGTTGATATGTCGATCTTTAATTTTATTTGCTAAATAAAAGGTTTCCTGTTTCTGCAAGCTATTTAAATCTACTACATACTGCCACAAGATTTCGTTACCGTCTTTGTCAATAAATGTTTTGTAATTTTCAAAAGAATTTCTCAACAATTTTAACATATGGCACGGGTCAAGTATAGCAACAAGAGGATCTTTGGTCACAGGATGCTCAAATTTCATATTACCTGTTAAAAAAGAACAGCCTAAATGTCCAGCCATAGAAATATTTGCTGCACATCCATCAAATGTCAGTGCAACTATTTTTATGCCAGCGTCATCACTCATTTCCAAGCATTTTTTAACTAATTCAGCGCGTTGTAAGCCGGTAATACCATCGATAAGAAAATAAGCAACGGGGACTTTAAAATTTTGGTTTATAGCAGTAACTAAAAAAACCAAAGCTTCTTTTGCTTCTGATAAGTGATCCCCGTCTAAACCTGTTCCCATATCTACATACCCATGTAGCTTACTCCCATCCCATTCAATACGGCGACGAATGTTCATTTCGTCTATGACTAATGTAGCTATAATTCCATGGTTTAATGAAGCTGCTTTACGTTTTAAAGCAGTAAAGGATTCACTTGTAAAACAAGGATCTCCACCCACTTTTGAGTACCACTTTTTTAAAGTTCGTGGATGAGGTAAACAAGTATTAAATGTTCTACGCACGTAGTCATACGCTCGGGGCGAATAATAGTTTAAGGTTAGTGCAAAACTGCGAAGTGCTGGTGAATACTTTCGGACTTTAAGTTTGTTTCCAGTCATGCGAGTAATCAATTCGTTAACCTGCAAGAAGAAAAAAATAGTTTGTGCATGGAGAGGGTAGTTACTGTTGAAAGTAGTGGCGTAACTAAACAACGTGGTGTAACACCTGGCAGTTTTATTTGCCTAGGGCTTTTACAGAATTGTGCTCATACTTGTTTTCTCGGCTTATAGTCAATTTTAAACAATAATAGTAGGTAATCTAGTAGTAGGTAGGGGAAATCAAAATAATAATAGGTAACCTTTAAATTTGTGTTTTGTAAGCTAACAAGGTCTTCACTTCTCATTGCAAATTTATCTTCTAATGATTTTAGAAGTCCTTCCATATTCTTAATTTTGCTTTTTAATCTACGACTCCGAGTTTGTAACATTTTTATTTTTAGATTTTGTTTCCTTATTTTACTTTGAGTCCATCGTAACATCTTTCCTAATGTTCTTTTTCTTGGAGTTGAATACGCGGGACTGTTCGTCAACTCAGAGTATTTATCTTTACGGGCTTTCTTTGTTGGTGTCACTGAAATGAAGCTAGGCAATGGTGGCGTTTCCAGGAGTCGCTTCCTGGATGGACCTGACTCACTTTTCTCAGAATCAATTTGACCCTGTAAAATAATAAATTAAACGGTACTTAAACATAAGGGCAGGATCAAATAAGTAATTTAGAGTTGCTGGTTGTGGAATTAAAGCCTCGTTGAACTTGATGATAATTTATTGCCAACTTAAATTACAATTAACTTTAACTTAACTTATATTACACGTTACAATAATTAATCTATCATGTGGCAACCCTAAGTGGAGGGATGAAAGGGACTACGTGGCTATCGCCCTTCAGACCTCCCCTAGCCGACTAGTTTTCTGAAGACTGCTAAGATATTGAATCAGGAAACTATTCGTAATAAGGATCAGAGCTGGCTGCGTGGCTACCGGGCTCAGAACCTCTAGCTAGTGACTAATGTTTTTTTTTGTGGTCATCTGTAGTTGTGGTGCACATAACTAGCGGGGTAGCGCTGGCGCAGAATGTCGCACACGACGATTGTAGATGGCGTCACTTGTCCACAGATATCGTTTGTAGTTACCGTCTTCTATTTTATGAAGCCGCTCATCGTAGTTCTTCAGATGAGTTACACTATATGGCGCTGTATGTTTGTTACAGTAATAACGAATAATATGTAATTAATTGTACGTACTTGAAAAATTAAAATTTTATGAATAGGAATTGCGCTATCATTTAAGTATCTGTAGCCTTTTTTTGACAGTTTAATATTTTCGGCATCAAAATGTTCCGAGCATAGGGAACTTGTTTTAGTCGGCATCCAGTTTTGTCTTCCCGTAGCTTCTATCCATTTCTCCTTGATAAAAGGATCTTTGGGAAAACTGAAATATTTACATACTTTATTACTGTTACTTAAATACTTATTTTAACTTTAATATTTGTCCAGCCGCGAATAAATGAATGATTGATTTATTTACCAGAATTTAAGTACATACATATGTCATGAAGTTATGGTTTCACTCAATTCGACTTTGGACCACTTTCGGCTGACGTGTGTATACTTATGGCTGATATATATAATAACTATAATTTTTAAGCATAATTTGATACTAATTTCTCGTACATTTATTTAATTGCGATAATGTTAGATAAACATATTTTATCGATACCGAAATATGGATTTACTGTATTTGTGTCCCATCCCTAAACGAGTAGCGTCGAAAGTTCTAGAATAAATGCGTTGAAATTCATCACAGCAAGCAAGTTGATTTAGACTTTAATGAATGGACACACGATAGTTTTTAGTTCGCATCAAAGTAATAAATATGATTTTTTCAACAAAAAACAATTTATTGAAATATATCAAAGTTTTATACTTACCGGTGATAGGATACACCTCCGTGAGATACATTTTTTGTCCTGCTATCATTTTTGCACGTAAAAATTGCACAATTGGGCATGTTTATAATATTTTTCGGTTGTCTCGAGACGTCGTGACACAGCGAGTAGCAAATCGCGACTGAGCCGGTTTTGCGAACCAACGCATAATTGTGACACACGTACGATAGCTGTGTGGCACTTCCACTTGTTTTTTCTATTCCGTGGTCGTAAACTACTATGTACGACTTATCTGTTTTATTTTGACATTTCAACAACATTCGTTGCGTTATTTACATTGTTGAGCAGATTTTTTATCGAACATAATAAGCAATGAATTAGCAATCTGTTTCAAAACGATTCAGATTCCGATTGATTGTGTATTACGCAATTAGGGTACAGTTTCGTGACTGACTGAAAACCTACCTAAGCATGGCTTTAAATCAGCATCACGCAGTTTTTGATCAACCTATAATGGTTAGTTCCTTCTTTGTTTCGAAAGGAGCATTTATTGATTGAGGTAATAAAGAACTCTTCGCAAATCGTAATAAAAACGACATGACAAAACATCGATATTTCTTAATTATGTGTTAATTTAATATTAATAATGTATTTTACACATAAACCTGTCGGAATAAATTCTCTAAATGATTTTCAAAATCGCATTAAAATCCTTTGCGTAGTTAAGAAGAACAATGCGGTAACACAAAAAGACACTAATAGCGACTTTCCAA
This sequence comes from Dasypolia templi, assembly GCA_963555695.1. Lineage (NCBI taxonomy): Eukaryota > Metazoa > Arthropoda > Insecta > Lepidoptera > Noctuidae > Dasypolia > Dasypolia templi. The sequence goes on from OY743156.1 coordinate 5,733,679, forward strand.
ATGTACCTATTGATATAGATAACCTACAGTTCCACTATTACATGCATCATCATAGCCAAAGGACTACCAAATCTGGACACATAAACACAACGACCGCTGGTAGTGTATTTACTTGAAGCAGTGTCATTGTGTTCAGATATCAATATCCATCACATCTGTGATGGATATTGATATCTGAACACAAACGGAAGTTTACCATTGAAAAAATACGATATAAAAAACGACCTAGTAATAGTAATTTATTTCCAAATCTTCAGTACACGTTACATCAGTGAAGACACGACCCCTGAACCAGAACATCCTGTATGACAGGAGTCGAGGATTTCTCCAGTTACACGGATCAGCTGAAGGCTTAGACGAAATACAATTTAATGTTTTTTTTTTTTTATGAAATAAGAAAGTTATTTTTTTTAATATATTTCTGAATCATGCTGTTTTATAATAGATTAGGGGTAGTATGTGTAGGATGAGATGTGTGATGGGTGTGTGAACGTGTGTGAACTGTGTCTGTCCACTAGGTGAGATTACTGATAAGATCTTCAACATCATCGTAGCTATAGCTTTCGAGCCAAAGTAGGATTTCCTAATTTTAACATGAAATTGCTTACGTTTCTTACTAGTTTATATATGTGGTTCGTTGACCCAAAAAAAAACAATCATCAAATCACTTTTTTGTTTTATCACCGGAATTTCGTTAGATAATTTAATTTGACCCTGTATATAACTGTGTTTCAGGAAACAGCAAAGGTGCTAGCTTGGCTGCGTTCCCTGCCCGTAGATGACAAATCTATCACCGAAGAAGTTGACAGATTGATCATTGAGCAGACAACTAGTGAACCAAAGTTCTCGCCTAAACTATTGTGTGAGTATTTTTCATCTAATACGCAGCCACTAGGGATGCGTCGAAGTTATTAGCTGAAATTAAAATAGCTAGCGAAACTCAGCAGATAACAATTACATTCGATTTTGCTAGCACCTGTGCCGAATCATGCCGACCCAATAATGTGTGTACGTTGGGCGTCATTTGATTCGTCATCTGCTGAGTTTCGCTAGATAATTTAGTTTAACCCTGTATTTAGAGTAAAAATTTAAGACTATATATATAAAATATAAATTGGAGAATGGGAAAGTCAATCTAATTTTTTTGTATTCAACTGCCTTTCGGAAATTCCGCTTTTTACCGATTTATGCGACCAACCCCTCTGCTATGCGTTGGGAATTAGTATATCTAAGTCAATCCTTCGTTGACTGCTCTGAATGTTTGCTACAAATAAACTGCACTGTAGCCTTAAACCTCCAACGAAACAAAAGCAAACAATCCAGTTTAAACGCGGACGTTGGAATAGGCTTGAGTCTTATAATTCCTTCTGACTCAGTGTCATAATAATTAGCAGTTTAAATGATTTAATAATTAGTCTAAGAAGAAGTCCGTACTGGACATTAAAGGAGATGGCGATTACAAAAAAAAACATCACTCCTCCCGATAAATATATAGTCATTGTTGTAAACAAATTAGTCGACCATTAGATTTCTGTCTGTAGTCTTTAAAATAATTGCACTCAGAATATACGAGTAATAGAATACCCTTCATCGTGTGCACCATACAAATTACAGATACATATATATATATATAGAAAACGTAGAGTAACACAATGGGCGGAACAGATACAGGAAGAACAGATACCTTATGTCGAGCAACATAAAAATACCTGTTCAGACCTCGCTGGTAATATCAAAAAGTCAGGTCACGTCAATAGGTCAATGTGTAGGAACTGACAGCTTTTTTTAACCCGGGAATACCGTTTTGGGGTCCAACCGCAAATTTCAATACTGGGTTAGGGACGTGGCCGGGCCGTTCTGAAGTTCCGGCGAAGTAAAATAACCTAACGTCACGCCTGTTTTCCGGGAAGGGTTTGGCAGAGGTATACCTAATACCTATACCAAGTACAGCCACATTTCGCCATTAATGTTTACGACCCATGTATTTAGGGGATGTACCTATTGCCATCAACCAGTAACAAAGCCGGTCTTCGGAGAAGTAGGTACTACAACCATTCAACATAATCAGCCTCAAATGTTCCCACTGCTGGGACACAGGCCTATTATCGGTGTGAGGGAGTTGGTAGATGTCACACGTCTTCAAATTTTTAGTTCTAGGACATGCCGGTTTCCTTACGATGTTTTCCTTCACCGTTGACCTACAACCATTAGCATTTTAGAAACAAATACAACTTTAAAAGAAACGGTCACCATCCAAATAACACATTATCCCTGGATCAATAAGCTAAGATGGTGGGCTGAGTGAATGAAAGCGTGACGGTTGACAAGGGGGAGTGGAAGAAGTAAACGTTTTTATAGCCGACCCCAAGTGACGTAGGACAAGTGCAGGAAGGTGATGACGAGATCTCAGGCTAACAACACATCCTTCTGCGAAGCTGTAGTGCTCGCGAAGGAAGCCCTCACGCCCCTAGTCGCCGCAGAAGACGCCCTGTGCGTCGGGAGTCGGCTGCAGATACCCGGCTACCATAGGCGCGCGCTTGCGGACGGCGAGTAATGGGTAGCTCGCCGTCCAGTAAGGACCAGGCCCGGGTCGACGGCGCGTCGTGTTCTACGCGCGCATCGAAGAGATAACAGCACATAGTGACGGGGTCCGATAGGGCCGATGCCTCAGGGTCGCGGGATTGTTCGAAAGAGATACCCGTGGCCCTGGCAGGGCACAGGCAACTGAAGGAACAAGGGTGGGTTTTAGTCAGTAAAAGTCTGACACACCCTCCCGCTCCAATGAAACTGGATCTAAACAATAAACAAACAACAAAACATTCACGTGTGGATATTATTATGAGTGCGACACCAATAATTGATGACGTACTGATTGACCTGACCTCTTTATAAAACGTGGCGAACAAAACGTCCTTGATCCTCGTTGGTCAAGAGACCAACCACCATCACTCTCAATTCCGGCGGCCATTTAATTCGCTTCTGTCATTTTGCATGTGTCAAATGTCAATTGGTAACGTTTTGTTTGGGGTTATACATTGCGGCGGTGTCAATCGCCTTACGTTTATGGGTTCCTGGTACTCCGTGCCAACTTGTTATTGATCTTTTTTTATGGTGGTGTGTTTGTTTTGTTGTTGATTACAGTGTTGTTGACTGTCGTAGGCGCAGATGGCATAAACCTAAAGGCACGCATGATGAATGAGGAAATTCTCAATTTCAGTGTTCAAATGCTCATCATATCCTACCTTCCACTTCTATCTTACCTTGCCGAACCTTATGCAAAAACTAATTATAGGCGTAATGCATACTTTCTGAGAGCCAGTCGTAGTTTTAACGAAATCTCTTGTGAACACGGCATTGACCTTTTCTGAAACAATGCAAGCACAGTGAGGAAGCTCATGGCCCGTAGCAGAGCCATTTCTTGTACAAGAGTCACCTGCACTTGAACCGTTTATTTTCCTAATTAACATAACATAACATCAGGTGTACCTATAGTACACCCACATTTCGCCAGTTATGTTTAAGTCCCATGTAATAGGGGGCGAGCCTATTGCCATCTACCGGGCACAAATCCAGACTTCGGGCTGCTACTGAGAAATTCCAGATAGAAAAACCCAATAACACGTTGCCCGACCTGGGAATCGAACCCAGGATCTCATGCTCAGCAGTAGCGATAGTAGCGATTGCGACCACTAGACCACCGAGGCATCAATTTCCTAATTAACTTATTTATTAATATCTAACGTTCGAATGAAATGAAGCAATTTTTAGGATATAACTTTATAGGGAACAATAATGTTGTATTTTGTCTGTGAATGCTTGTGATAAATAATTTAGTTATACCTAGTCTTGCCATAAATATTGTCACGAACAAAAATAGTTTTTTTATTGCAAAAAATATTTATTACGTTTACAGTGTTAGTTTAATAATTAAATATAAAACAATTTAAAATATAAAAAAGCTTATTCGAAGTGGTCTCAATTGGCTGCAATACAGTCCTTTAAACGTTGAGGCCAGTTATCAATAGAAGCACGCACTCTTTCCATGGGAAAATTCTTCTTCACTGCCAATCGTATGGATTGTTTTAGGGACTCCAAATTATCATGGCGTTTAGAGCAAGCCATACTCTCTAAAATTGACCATAAATCATAATCCAGCGGATTAAGATCGGGACTAGACGACGGCCATTCTTCAGCTCTGATTAAGTCCGAAACGTTCACTTTCTACCAGGACTGCGTGGACCGAGCTTTATGACCCGGCGCCGAGTCTTGTTGGACGGACCATACTTGGTTATTGAACATGGTGTTGTTAAGGGGTCAACTACCTTCTCAAGAATGGTATCTTGATTCACTTGTGCCGATGTTTTGATACCTTTTTCACAAAAATATGGCTCAGTCACTCCTTCATAGCTAACACCGCACCAAACCATCACTGAAGTCGGATAATGCCCACGTTGCACTCTGTCGACTAATTGGGAAGCTTCCTTAGAGCTTTGAGCATACCGCTTCAGTAGTTGTTTCGAGTTTACCACCCTATTCTTTTTTAAATTATCAGTTAAAAAAATACCTCTTATAGGCTGCAAGTCCTAAGTCATCTTTTAAAATACGCGACATGGTTCTGGTTGCTATCTTCATCTCCCGAGGTAAAATCTTTTGCTTTCGGACAGGATTTCTTCGAATTCGTTCCCTTACTGCCTTGACCACCTTTTTCGTACGAACACTACGTGGACGGCCAGATCTTTTTCTGTCACAAACAGAGGAGGTCTCATTGTACCGATTAATAGCCCGGTACACAAACATTTGACTAATACCAAGCGTATGGAGACTTTAAAATATTGCATTTGGCTCCATACCAACTTTGTGTAATGCAATCACAGCGATTCGGTTCTCTTTATCACCCCACTCCATTTTAATATCGCAAAATATTGTACAATGTATTGGCACCAAAATTAGAAAACTCAATGAACAATCATATAAAATTGACAGATTCCAAATTCAAATGTACCTGTACAAATTCGCTTCGATGACCATCAGACCATCGGCCGGAAGGTTTTTTTTTTAGATGTCCACGTAATCGACACGTTTCTTCCGACCAGTGACTTCGCATATTTCCGGGGGCCCACCCCCAAAAACCGCATGAGATACGCCCACTTCATCTTTTAGGAAAAATGTTGTTTTCATTGTGTAGATATCTAGTGTTGATATTAAGACAAAGAGATTATACGCCCATCTGTATCAGACACAAATACTTTTTCGTCCATAAATACCACAATATTAAAAGCACCACATTATCATCTGTTGGTTGAAAACTTAAAATTGAATTTGTTTCAAAGAAAAATATAAGAAATAGGCTCTTAGATAAATGATCGGTCTCGCGGCGCGCAGCGAGATATATCAAAATTTATCTAAGAACAGGATATACTTCTGTAGGAGATATTTGTGAACCTATTTTTGCGCTAAATAATATGAACATAGGATTGCGCACAATTGTTTGTCTGTAGCAATACATAATATATAGACATTATATAGATATTCAGTAACTCCGTAACTAAAAGGTTCCATGTCAAAGTCTCAACTTTTTCTCCGTTTTTAGCGATTTTTCACAGCAAAAAAAAAGTGGGTTTTCCGCAAGAATTATTGGTCAGTAATATTTAGGTTAATGGACGGAATCTAAGGTCGGAATTCGTAAATGACGGCTTTGTGGTGGGTCCCTGTATATATAAGTTTTATCTTTGTGAAATATTTACTCATAACTTTAGGATACTAAAGACAACTTTCCTCCAACAGTTTCTGACAAGACGACCGTCAAAGCGTTCTGGGTGGCCCTCATAGTGAACCTCACCCGAGAGTTCTGCGGTTGCATTGCTGTTCTCGTCTATGCCAGCCACATATTCACTGAAGCTAGCAGGGATCCTGACACCCGAATCGCCTTGACGCCGAACAAGCAGTCTATATTGCTCGCTGCTGTGCAAATCTTTGGGTCGTTTTTGGCGTGCCAGCTGGTTGACAGAGTCGGGAGAAAGGTAAGATTTAATTGCTTCCTTTAGAGATCTTATTCTGAGAATTTGTTGGTGGGATTGAACGTCTCTCATTGACCCACAAACGTTTGGAAAAATGTATGATTTGTTGGTACCTATTGAAAAAGACAGCACCCAAAACTTATACACGTCCCAAGATACGGGGAAATAGACAAATGCACCATTATGTGTCTTAGCATGACAAATTGACATTGTTGATTTTGCTTAAAGAAAGAAAAAAGAAAGAAAAATTGTTTATTTTGCACAAACAACAAAATGCACATTATAAAAATAAAAACACAAATAACATAGAAATAAAGTAGCCAAAGGCCTCGTATTAAGAATATAAAAATTATTAAAAAGAAAATAAAACGTTTTTCATTTTTGTCCATTGCTTATAAAATAGATTTTTATTTTAAATGCAAAGTCTGAATTGTCAATTTCAATATTTCTGCATAGGAATGCTATAAAGTGACTTACAGTGCATAAGTCTACGACACATTAGTTTTAGACTTTTGTAGGACTTTTTCACTATTCTTTGGTTGTCAGACTTTCGGGTTTTTGACTAACCGTAACGATTGTCGAAGATATACGAATGACAGCTCACAGATGTGACCAATTACGTATTATAAATAGATGCGCGCGCGACTAAAAGTACACCTCTGCCTAACCCTTCTGGGATTACAGGTGTGATGTTATGTTATGTATGCGTCATACACGAACAAAATTGCACTCAAGAGAGGTTAACCCATGAATGTAGCTAACAATCAAACAGAGCGTTAAGTAAAGGAAAGAACTATACCTATACGTTGTTAGAAAGAGATGAACATCTATATTAAATTATGACACCAGCTGTTCATTCCTCCAATGAACATGCAGTAGCAAGATAGTTTCAAGTCAGGCAATTGCCTTGCTTTTATCTTGGCTATATTAAACGCGGGTAACACATCTTAAGGTACAACATTGTCTGTGACCAACTACTTAATATGCTGGTCCTGTGTTCAATCCCATGATAAATGATTTTATTTCTATAAGAAGGTTTGTAGGTACAAATACTTTTACAAAAATGCCAAGGCCCAATGAAAGTGTTATTAAGCTACATTATTAAGTCCTTTAATTAGGAAATTCATTAGCAATCTATTTATGACTATAGGCTCGCCCCATAGTATATTACTTTAATAGGTTAGATACACGGGGCAAACGCGCAATTATCCGTCTATCCGTCCGCCATAGGGTTTGGCCGACGGGTCACAGACTTGGGGAGTCTGTCACCTGGACAGACACAGGCCCGAGGCGGCCTCTCGAGAGAAACTGCGGCAGTAGGGCAGCGGCCACAAAGGTGACGGGGTCCGCATGGAAATCAGACCTGCATGAGGGAGCGTGACGAACTGAGCAAGTCTTCCAGCACGCCAGCCAAAGGTAGTAGTAGAAAACCGAGTGGTTTTAGTAAGTCAGATAGACCTCTCCGGGATGTTGCAACAAGCAAAACATCAATGTTTCAAATAGCCATGTTTGCAATGTAATAAATGATTTGATTTGATTTAGAAATTGCTACGTTACGAACGCTGTTATGCCCACGTTTCTAAATGATGTTCACTTCGATCATATGCTACTAAGTACCGATTTCACCAACGAAACTGAACGCGATCAGCACTCCTTAACCAAGTTCAAGAGCTGTTAGTGTCAACAAAAATTGTAACATCCATTACCATTTTGACACTGACAGCTCTTGAACGCAGATGTGCCGAACGGATGAAGTTTCATTGGTGAAATTCGCCCATAGTCAAACTAATCACCCGCAATATTAGCATTGTCTTGAAAATGTCTTTTGACTTTTGAATGAATGCGTAACGTTTTATTGTTAGATATTGTGCATTTAAATTGTCTTATTGAATGGTCTAATTTTAGACCCGAATAAAGGCATATGCATAAATGGGTACGATTTAATGGCAAACAAATAAAATATTCAGAGGCCTTATGGCTAATCTACCGGTAGGTAGAGTCTGAAGCAAGTAGAGGGTTTAACCCACATGGCATTCGTAAACCAACTTCCACAACCGACCGTTATAAATTATTGGTATAATATAAAGAAATACAATTTCATTCAAGAAAGGAATAGAAAAACGGGATGAGGGTCAGCTTGAAGAGCTGGCAGCCCCGAAGGGTAATTGCGTAACACACTTACAAAGGCAATTTATCGCAACTCCTTTAAATTTTGACAGTTCACCAAACGTGGGTGAACTGTCATTGCGTTATTTACGTTGTTGAGGTGGCATATTTTTCAAACATAGGAAGCAATGTATCATGAATTTCCTTTAAAACCCTCGTATTGTAATTGAAATGTGTTACGCAATTAGAGCGCAAATCTGATGAAAAATAGAAATGATTATGATTTTTTTCATATTAAATACGCCTATGATTTGATCCTGATACAGCACCTACCTATTTCCATTTATAAGCTTGGTTAAATTTGGGCATCGTTGCTAGTCCTAAGCTATTTGCTGGTGAAATCATAAAAGTTATTGACTTTAACAATGACGCTAAGTTAAACAAAAGAATAAAAAACTGCGCAAAAGAAAGAAAATGTTAGGTACGTTTTTATTGTAATGTGCAGAAACCCTTACCCAACAGTAGGTACAGACTTTTGGAACAGACCCAACCACGTGGCAATCACTATTATATTGAGCCGAATTTCGTGTAAGACATTTTTTAAATTGCTCTCGATTTTGTCGCATCAAAATATTTATGTACCTATAGATACGGCTTATTAGTCGATTCTCACGAATTTACTCGCCCGAAAAACGTTCTGTGTCTGTAAACGTATACCAATAACAGGTGGGTACCTTCTCAGGATTCAGGAAAAGAAAATTTAATCCTAGAGTGCACCATTTTTTTTTTAATTCCCTACTTGTGCGATAAGATTTAATAGCTGACTCAGAACCGAGCTCGTCATTATCAAGATTACAGCGTTGTGTGAGTCATCAAACCATTCAGTTACAGGAACTTAAAAACTAGACAATTACAGGAACAGTAGACCACAACTACACTTAGGTAACTAGTGGAAACTAGTGGAAAACGACAAGAAAACCGTATTATAATTTACTACTGATGATGGTACCGTCAGCCTCGACAAGATGACATCGACCTTTTTTGATAATTTTGTGTCGCTACAAACCACAAAAAAACATACAGCACATAACGCACACACTTTTACACGTTATGCTTTGGTAATTATATGCTAAAAGTCAAACATACACCGCAACACACATACACCACACACACACACGACACATACAAATACAAATACAATACAAAATATATTTATTTCAAAACAATTGTATACTTTTAGTTGGTGCAGACGCCTCCTTTTAAGCATATAATGCCTGTGTTAGAAGACGCCGCTCTTTCTTATGTAGCCAAAGGGGTGACAAACACTTACCAAATTCACACTAGAGAGGCAACACATTATTATAATTATTTTTTCAACACACTTGCTTATAAAGTGGCTCTATGGTCACCGCAATTAGGCACAGAATGACACCCATAATCAAACTGACTTTTTCATTGCTATAAGTCACTAGTGAGTTACAGTATTTTTTTTATTTTTATTGGTGGAGTGGCGTTGTTCTTAAATCATTTTCTTCGTAACTAGTACTTGTAGACATTTTAATTAATAAATAACTATAAATTCAATAGTGAAAACGAGTTGTGAAAAATGTTTCGCTATGGCGGGAAAAATTAATCAGTTTTCCTATGCATTACGATCGGCCACCAACTAAAGGGATGAGGTTTTTTTTTTCAGGCATAGGGTTTGCGCCTATTCTGCCACGTACAAAATGGGGAATTAAAAGTTTTCTTCTATTACAGAGAAAACAAAAGTTATATTTGAGTGAAAGTTTTATTTATTAAACACGTACGAGTTAAAATTATCTATTTAATTAAGAAGTTGCATGAAATGAGAAAGCAATAGGAACATTAATTTATGTGTTCTAATGAACACGATCTTTTTTTGAATAAAATGAGTTTTTATTGATATTTTATTCACAAGAGTGTTGAAAAACGTCGTATGATACACGTGTGTATTGATAATAATTACCGTCATCATCACCAATGTTACACACTAGTACCATAATATACTATTTCTTAAAGTTGATTTTTTGTTAAATTTTTGTTTTGTTTCTTTACTTGATTAGCTTTATTTTCTTTTTGTACTCAACGATAGCTACTTATCAAATGTTACTTGGTACTAGTTTATATGAATTGGAAATGTATTAACAGAGAGATTCCTGGCACCCATAACACAAGTTCGATCTTAGCTTGGGCGCCAGTGGAGATATTCAGTGATAAATGCAATTTTTAAAAACAGTAGTGTCACTAGTATTAATCTTTTGCCATCATGTAAATTGGAAATAAAGTTATAAGTTATTATTATAACATCATCAATTATTTTAAAAATAGATTAATAGACATTTATACAGTAGGTACCTACTTTGGGCCTACATCTGTTTGAGAGTGATTGTACCTCAAACGTGTTGTCAGAGCCTGATACGCTTTAACTAATAATTTCGTTAATCACTCTATTAGTTACTAGGTTTTATAATGGCATCAGAGTGACTTCCATTATTTTAGCTTGATATATTGTCTAGAATACCATACCATACATAACCCAGTTATTACAGGAATTTGTTATAACATGTTTTGACGCACCTATTTCTAATGGAATGAGACGGTGTTTCAGACAGAGTTGTGCAGAGCGGTGGAATGATACTGGAAACGTTGTCATTACGAGCTAGCCCTGTAATTATTTATCATAGAATCCAATCGAATAATTAGGTAATTATTTGTCTACGAGAACAATGTCAATGAAAAGGAAAAAAGTTTTTTCAGCAGACTTGCCAATGTGCATGTTGTTTTAGCATTGTTATTTGAGGGATGCATAATAATACTGTAAAAACATAACCCACCTTTTAACCGTAGTCGTTTAAACAGCTCTCGTTTATCCAGGTAGATATATCGTAGAGATGATACCTAGGAGATCGAAAACGTTGTTGTTTTAGCATTGTTATTTGAGGGATGAATGAAAGGAGACTAACAAAAGGTATTTACAAGGCAGATGTGAGTGGAAACGCCGGGAGGGGACGCCCTAGGAAGACATATAGTGACCTTATTGGTGATGTTCTTCAGAAAGGTCAGGTGCGAAGTACTCTCAACCGGCGCTCGTGTATGACCAGATGTATGAACGTAAACGAGGCAAAAGGAGTATGTAAGGAACGTAGCAGGTGGCGTTCTGTGGTTTCTGCCTTCCCATGGGAAGAAGGCGTGAGTTTATGTATGTATGTTATTTGAGGGATGAATAATAATACTGTAAAAACATTACCCACCTTTTAACCGTAGTCGTTTAAACAGCTCTCGTTTACCCAGGTAGGTATATCGTAGAGATGATACCTAGGAGATCGAAAACGATAACAGGCGGGCACAGTCCGCGAGGCCTTAGCTGAGCTTTAAATTTGTGTGAGTACCAATCGCACCAATTGCAATGGAGGGACGCACAGCGCCTCAGGCCGACTGTAAAAACCGGTTTAAACCAACCGCGCTCTAAGCCGACGTCACACCTACACTATTTATATGCGCTCTCACACAGATGCAAAGCTTCCGCCCGATCATGACCTATGCCAGTGCAGTCTTCGCACACGCCAAGCCCGTTCGCTTCCATAGAATGCAGACCCTCCAGAACAAGTTCCTCCGTAGGATAACAGGCTCCCCCTGGTACGTTCGCAACGAGATCCTTCACGTTGACCTCAAGATTCCCACTATCCGTCAGTTCATGAAACGCATTTCAAAGCGTTTCTTCGAGACCGCCGCGAATCACCGCAACCCTCTGGTTGTGAAAGCCGCTAGTTATATTCCCTCCTCCATCAGTCATGTCCGCCGTCCCAAGCATGTCCTCACCGATCCCGATGACCACATAACTCTCATTCAGGAGAGCAGTAGGGCCACCAGTACAGTGCACAAACACAGACCGACATTCCGACCTCGCCGCCGAGGTTCCTCGCGAAGATCCCGACGTAATTGTCCCCCCCGACCCTTGCTCGACGAAGTGCCAGCCCGCGCCGTAGCTGAGCCTGTAGCTTTAAATTCCCCGATTAATAATAATCAACTAAACTTGATCCAGCCTGTCCCATCTTGCTGCCCTCCCGTCAGCGACGCCCTAAGCCGAGGTCCGTACCCCACAGGGGGTGCCCTTAGCGAGCGTTCGCTTAATAATATAAGTAGTTTTACGCCCCTGGCTGGAGGCTTTGAGTCCGCTTAAGGCAGCCACAGGATAGTCCGGTTAAGTAGTCACAACCTCTCAAGGTCAACTACGAGATGCCAAACACAAAAAAAAAAAAAAAAAAAAAAAAAAGATGCAAAGCTCAGCTTAGACATCACGGACTGCTGCGTCAATTTATTTTACAACTATTATTAATTGTAATAGATTACGATCTCTCATTCTAGGTAAATAGGACATATTAGGATGAACCATTGACTTTATCTGATATATATATATTGCCTATTTACACCCTTACGATTATTGATCAGCCGTAGGTAAAAGGCTCATGCCATGCCTACAATGTTACATAGACAACCTCCTTGCAAGAATTTGTTACTAACTTTTTTTTTCTCTTCTTTCCAGCCTCTTTTAGCAGTAACAAGCGCGGTAGCCGGCTTCAGCATGTGCCTTCTAGGCGTCTGGTTCTACCTACAAAGCATAGGAGTCTTGATGCCTGGCTGGGTGCCTATTGTTGCGCTATGTGTGTGCATATTCGCTGACGCGTCCGGTTTGCAACCCCTGCCGTTCGTGATCATGACAGAGATGTTCAACTTCCAGGTATGTTTGTTTTGCTTCTTTGGTTTAATAATACCCTGTTTTTTTTTTGAGTTAGTGTTCGCGGCTAACGCCTGCTTCGGGGAGGAAGTTGAGAAGCACAGAACCGGTCGAAGTCGCGACGGTTGGGCGTGGCCTATGTCCAGTCTTTCGGCTGGAATGATTATGATGCTGAACGCCACTTTGTTGTTGCAGTTGATGGGAGAGGTTTAAGGTTGCATATAGACTTATATCCAGTGGGTGCTGTGTCTCAAGGATGTTACTGATGCGTGCAAAAGTAGTCACCCAAAACTGTACATACCGACTGGCACCCATACTTACTTAGTTAAAATCTTTATTTTTTCAAGGTTTACAAAGACCCTTTGACAATAATCATTGCATCTCATGAGAATCAAGGCATAACAATTAAAAATCCAGCGAGTAATTACAGCCCTGGCCAAATCTCTTGAATAATATTATGAAAAGCATTTTCTAACAATTTCATTATTCCTTTCCAGCTCCGCGGAACAGTAGCGACTCTCATCATGGCAATATCCCTGGCCACTGACTTCGCACTCCTCAAACTGTTCGCCCCCCTCAACGTCTGGATAGGCTATCACTCTACCTTCTGGGTGTTCAGTTTCGTTTGCCTGTCAAACGTATTCTACCTTATCTTCTGCGTTCCTGAGACAAAAATGAGGAGTCTAGAAGACATTTACGCGGATTTGGAAGGAAAGAAGACGAAAAAGAAGGATGTAGAAGATGTAGAGACGAATCATGTTTAGGTTATGTTCCTAGTAGATAATACTTTTTTATGAGTTTGCTATGTTGAAGAGTATGTTCAGCCATTTTCTGCCAGGTGCCTAAAAAATAACGGATGTTTTTATAATAGGTACTCGCTACGTAATCATTACAGTTCCACAGTGTCTATATTTTAGTATTCTACCAAAAACTAGTTAAGGTAAGTAAGTGAAAAAGAAGTAAAATCAAAATTGAACAACCCAGTTAGGTACTGCTTTTTACATATAGCGATCAAGGATCTTTTGACGCTTGAATGATTTTGAGAAGGTGGCGCTGTTGGTAAACAGCATTTGCGTATGTTTTGTGTAATGTACAGAAAAAACAAGATGGTAGCGTTAGTTCCGACTTTCGCCACGCGCCAAGAGATTCTTGTACCGCTTTATTCGTGTCGTGATTCGAATTTGTCAACATCGGTCATTTAGTGTAAAAAACCGCAAGTGAAAAGAGAACAAAGATTTAAATCGCTAGATTCGCCCTACCGCGTCAAAAGTTAGTACGTTTCAGTTTCGTGTTGGACACACACATTCATATAGTGATTTGACTTGATTGTCATGGAACCTCTATTAATAATGTGTGAGCTCACTCTTCTCACCAGGGACACTTACACGCAAATATAGTGATTTGAATCATTCAAAGAAAATGGCGTGATTTGTTAGAACTAAAAGTAGGCAACTATTTTATTTTGAAAGGTAAAGATTACAGACGTTATCCCTATGATTAAGATATTATGTAATTATTTAAAATACCTATCTTAATTTTAGATAAATGTGAAAGACAACTTAAAGTGCAAAATATGGGCATATTAAAAATATGTAATTAATTTTAAGTCATTATTCATTTCGTGCAAGAGTTCTGTAGAAAAAAACCACAGAATTCAGTATTACTCATTGTGTGATAAATTAGTTTAATTTAAGAATCTCTTTTTTAGACGGTCATTTTCAGGTCATTCCACGTTGCCATACTAAAATAATAGGTTTATCTAAGATTCCTGGCCACATTGTCTATTTCTAGTCACTGGTACAAATATCTGCTCAACATTTCAGCGTGATAATATTCTTGGCAATAAAATTGTTTTTCTACATGAATTCTCAAAATAGACAATGTTGCCTTAAAGAAATACTAGTTACTACTTTTATTTAGCGTAAAATTTTAATAGATAATAGCCATATTGCAATAGACTGTATAGTCCCATTACACCAACAATATGCAAGATTTAAGTTTTTTTCTTAGGACATTTTTTATGATGTAGATAGTGTGTATAAAGGTTGAAAAATCTAGTTTATGTGGCTGGAAATGTAACGATTGTAATTACAAAACATTTCTTAGAACACTATATTTTTAACGGATTTTCGTAATTGTTAAATAAGTACCTATTATAAATAAAATACAGATTTATATTTTTATGACAGAATGTTGTGTAAAAATAGTTGTAATTTGAAAAAGAAAGAGGTAAGTTTGTGATAATAAAATATTTTGAAAAATATTTTGTGCTTTTATTTCCCGTAAGCCCACCAAACGGCGGTGTCAAGGATTAAGTAAAATAAAACAAAAATGCCAGTTTTATAAGATTTACTTATCATAACATATAACCAGCTTAGTTTACAAAAGCATTTTTTATTTATTTTTTCCCCTTCGTTTTATTAAAAAAAATATTGTTTATAACTCAAGTGTAATTATTGCCAGTTTTACGTGTTTATCTGTCAATTATTTTAATTTTTACTAAAAAATAAACTCTTAGACCATGCTCCGACATATCAAATGACCTTAAACCACATTCACGATGTTTTTTTTCTACGAATGTACCAACATTCGTAGAAAAACATCGTCAATGTTGAAAAAAATGTCATCAATATATGTTTTTAGTCCCAATTTCTAGTAAAGTGGGAACATGGTCATAGCTTCTTAGTCGCTCGATACTTATAAAAAAAGACTAGTTGCGTACAACATTGTTTATAACTATATTTTATACATATTATGTGGACTCCTTTCATTACGGCGTAACATGTTGGAGATATGTTGGTTGCCGAATTTAGTGTCCGAATAAAATAAAAATAAAATAGATTAGACTTGTAAAAATCGCATTGTACTTCGTCATTCTTGTGTATGATACCTAAAAGCTTAAAATTAATACACAATTTTTTTACTTCACTTAACACTTCACTGCCAAATTAGGTAGCTTTATTGATAATTGCAATCGTTGAATGGAACTATTTATTAAAAGTATTTTGTCGGAAAAGATTTTCTCATACTATTTTCCACCACATGTTACGTCTTAACGCAGGTTGACCCTAAAATTATAAGGCTGGTGTAGTAGAAGGCCTCTAAGATCACCAATAACATATGTGGGTAGTCAGAAATCTCGAAGCAGATATACAAAAAAAGACTGTAGAGATTTTGTATGAAATAACATTAACGACTAACATTCATACATGATATTTTAGGAACATACAAACACACACATTTTTATCATTAATATTTAAGCTGTCAAGTTCACTATTTTAAAGGCAATCGGTACCCGGAGCAATTTAATTGCATGTTAAATACAATATAATGGAGCAATTACTTTGTGGTTCATGCGTAGTTTCCGTGGTGCAAATCTAATATTGCTCACATTTTTTGTATTTTAAGAGCAACAAATTTGCTTCACCAATTCTAGAATTATAGTCTATTTTGTAGCAATTTTATAACAGGGGCGTAGCTACCGCCGTATTTGCCATATCAATTATACGGGGCCCCCGGGCCACGGGGGCCCCCGACATAAACGCCTGTCAAACCTGTCACTATTGTCCATAGAGGCAGAAAGTTTAGAAAAGCTATAAATGATTTAATAAATCAGTTTGCCGAAAACGAGGCATTTTAATTGTTTATATTTTTTTTGGAAAAAGACAGATAATTATTATGAATAAATATTCCTTTTAATTTTATGCAACATTTTTTTTCTTTTGGGAGAAATTTCCCCTTCATAAGGGCCCCCAAAAAAAATTTTATACGGGGCCCCGCCAAGGCACGCTACGCCACTTTTATAACAAAATTATGAAGGCATCTGATGTACATATCTTTACAATGCATTGTTGTTTTTTTTTGTATACTCATTTATTTCTTTAACAAGTGTGTCAAGCGACGACAGACGTTTTAAATCCACAAGCAACAGAGTTTTTTTCAAAATAACAATCTTTTTTTTGGGCATTCGTGTAAACATGTTGAAGCTTTGTTTTTCTGAGACAGCAATCGCCGTTACATAACGGCTGCTATAAAATGAAGGCAGCGGTTTTTTACGGTGTCAAAACACACTCTAATTGGAAACGATCCAACTTACTTTCATAGATAACGTTAAAAGCGGACGCTGTAGCAGCCAACGCAGTCTTAGGAAACCCTAACTTAAGGATAATGCTAGCTTGTCGCGGGTTGTTCAAATAATACCGTGGCCCCGGCACTGGCAACTGAAGGAACACGGGTGGGTTTTAATCAGTAAAAGTCTGACACGTTCTCCCTCTCCGCCCAGAGCGGGAGAAGTCATTTGATGATTTCCCACCATAAATGAAAGGATAATGCTGGCTTGGTTGGTTGGAACTTGGAACGTCTCTAGGCTTTTTAAACAAAATATGTTCGTAAGTTTGTGGGAAAATCTCAAAAAATACCCTTTATTTCCCGTCACAATAATCACACACTACACTAAGTTAAAAGCTTTATATTTCAATATTATTTATAACTTTAGTACTTCGATATCCGATATGCGTTTATTTCATACAAAATGTGAAAATTTTAACATTATAATACAATGGCAATTTTATTTTTGACAACACGACTTCTTACTTCTCTAAGACATCCGATTTACATACGACAAAAAAAAAACGTAGCGTGAATGTAATAAAAATACTAACTTTTACTTTTTTATTAACACCGTAACAATATAGTGTAGAACATTTATATCAACGACATACAGATAATTGGTGTTTTTTACATATTTATTATAATAATTACTTTACGAATTTGTCAAAAAAAAAAGACTTAGTGATTAAAATGATCGAAAGCGTTTAACGCTAAAATAAAATCAAGTGTCGTCATTAATTTTATAATATAAAAAATAGTAACAAGACGCGAATACAACAAACAAAGCACTGAGATCGCAATAAAAAATTAAATAAAACCTTTTATTTTTTCGTCACGCAACACTAATAACCAGTCGAATGCAACGTGATTCTGATTTCGTATATTTGAGGCCATGGGTTAGACGCGTACATATAACTTTTAACTTTAGACAGTTGTTCAACGATTTTCACATTTTCTGTATAGGGTCAGGTTCGGAAAATATTCCCGCCATCTCACTGTGGAATCCCTGCATAAGACTACTGTTTGAAGTATACAGTGACATTTAAGACGTCTGTTATAATCGGTATTCTATAATTATGGTCATATTTATCGAAGTAAGAAGCGATGATATTAAATTTCTTAGAACTCTTTCACTTTAATAACACGATTTCAGAATTTAATTTTAACAAAGTATAAGGCCATTCGACGGCCATATTGTCTATACCATGGCTTGATTCGAATGAAGTTTATATATAATATATTTTTATTCACCTACAATTTCAGAGATAAAAAACTTTGCTGTTATAAAATAATTTATTCCACTTAACGACGTATCTTTAATTTAATTGGCAGCTGTACGAAGCATGTTCCCATACAAGAGACACACGACGTACAAACTAGCTGAGACATTTAAAATCTACATTCCCTTTTTAATGTGAATGCTCTGAACTAGCCCGCGAGAAATTCAAATTGTGTTACGTTTTTTTTGCTAACAGCAGCATTGTCGTATTACGTCGGACTTACGTCGTATGATGATCAAAGTGCGATTTACGATTGTAATCATCAACACCGCTATTTATGTAGCATTTGAAAGTAAACGTCACTCTTTCACGAAATATATACGAATAATAAAAAGAGTTTTGCGGGCTGTCTCAGAGCTTCCTGTTTAATAATTGAACAATAAGTGAACAAAGATATGCTAGTATTACACAGATTACTTATATGGATTTAGATTTCATTCTTATTGTTTAAAGTCTTCTGTTTGGTTGTAAAACAAAAAAGTTTTTTTTTTTTGTGGTATACATTTCTAGGATGACTACTGATTACTGATTACTGTGATGTATATTCTTTCTATAATGGTCTACGGTTTAGCGATTAAATATATCGCTAGTCCACTTAAAGCTAGTCCAATTCTAAACTTTCATAAGATTTCGAAGTTTTTTAACAATAAGTTTTACATTTAAGTCAAATATGCCGAAAATTGGCATTTCCAATTGTTGGCCTTATTATATTCTTGCAAACAAACGCAAGACCTAATCCATTATTACACTAGTTCATAAAAATTCAGAGATAAATCTTACGTCAATTTGCCTCAAGGTTGAGAGAATTCATAAACATTTGAATTTTAATTAACCAAAAATTAGATGGTTTTGACTTTATCTATAACTTGATTTAAATTACAGTTATAAATTGTTTATTGTTGACCATTGAAATTGTAAGATACAAATGTTTTATGAAAACGATAATTTTTGTGACATATTAATTCTATTTGAAGAAACTTAGTCAACTTCGCTAAACTATATCGCACTTTTTTTCTAATCAGAATCTTATGAAATTGTTCATATTAATTTCGATTTTATTTCTGGCATTTTTGATTTAAATATGGCAACCCTGATTATTATCCAATTATTTCAACATTTAGCTACAGATTTTTTTTTATGCAACCGCACCACAGACCTCAACACAGCCAAAGTAGTACATAATTTGAAAAGTACAATTTAGATTGCCTGACGGGCACGCTAAATAAGATTCCACACACACACTGACACCTAACATTTTTTTATAAGAACGGCCAAGAGTCGGTCATGGAATTATAAAACATTCTTAAAATATTTAAAAAAAACTAGGACTTGGTATGGAGTTTTTAAACAGAAGAGATATTTAAAGTTATGAAAATACCATTATATGATTTTATTATTTTCTGTTATTTTAGTCCTTATTTAAATATCTAAAGATTTATTTACGTTTAATATTATAGTAGATTATTTATTTAAATTACGATTACAATTTAAAACCACTTAATTTTATTCATATAGCGAGTGATTAAAAGTTTATTACATCAATTCGTTGACGGGTTTTTTCTACATTATATTCATATATTGCCGGATTGCGGCAGAGCCCAAGAAGAGAATAATGTTTGGTAATCGTCTTAGAATAGACGCTTAACATAATTGTTGGCCTTAGAACTTATTGAATACCTACTTAAATTTATCTCTTTAACAATTATTTTCATTCATTATTCAGGATCATTTCACTTTTGTTCCAAGAATTTGAGTTGAGTTTGAGTTTGACTCATTGTGTTACATTTACAGCCAAATAAAGTTCGTCCACTTCCAAATTGCGCTTCTCTCAACATAATGTATATACAAACAACTGAATTGTGTTCGTAACAACCAGGAGCCAGGAGCGGAGCGCAACTTTTAACTAGACTAACTATAATGTTTGTGTTTCGCTTTTTAGACTTACTCCATACCAATTCCTAAGTGCGTGACCGTCAGACTAAAAAAAAGTATTTTATCTCCGGCTGAAGTACTTTGCTTGATAGCATTCGTACAACCTGATTCTTACCAGTCAGGCATCTGTTGCTATACTCTCCTGCGTGACTGCTGACTCTACTGTCTCGTTCTTTTCTTCTTTCTCTTCTTTTACTTCTTCTGTCTTCTCTTCTCTACTCTCTGAAGGTTTGGAGTCGGTGGAGATAGAGCTGGATGTTAGGCTGTTCGGTTGGGAAGACTCTTTGCTTGGTGGCTCTTGTGAACTACGGCTGTCGGGCTGTTTTTCTTTTGAATCTGTGGATTGTATTTTTATTTTTAAAGATATTTGTGTTTTTGGTATAGACTGTTGTAGTTGCAGCAGGTTTTTGAAAGTCGCTATGATTAAATTGTAGGATTTACTTTCAGAAACCAGGAGATCTAAATACGAACGTATTTATGATTACAACTTTAAATAATTTTCTAGTGAAATCTTATTACGAAAATGACAAATTAAAATGAAGATAAAATTAACTACACATAACTACCAGTAATATTTTAAGCACGACTCATATGATTCTACAAAACTTATCTTTTTTCATCATACATTTCTGTCAACAGTCTAACAAAAGGTCATTTACACGGAGAAATTGAATTGCCCGTCAAATGCAATATTAAAGTTTCTAATATTGTTCACGACTATTGCCATGAACAAAGAATCAACTGCCCGATGTAAATAGGCATAAAATACCTAGTAAAATGATAAATACTAACAGTAAAATAAAAGTATTCAACTTAAAATGGGATCTTCTATCCCTGTGTAAAAATCTTCCGTTTCCGTGACGAAAAGACTTCTATTGCATCCGAGAACGCAGCCATGCTTGCAATGATAACTTCGCCCAGAGCAAATCTTAGGGTGGGATTACATCACAGTATTTAGTATAATGGCCATACCTAATATAGAAACACACACACAACGAAAGATATAGATTCCTGCGAAGTTTGTCTGTGCAGTTCCTAAGAAAAAGGAGGCTCAACTAGTCTTGGGCCTATAATTGTAACACAGATCTCCCAGGAAAAGTATGACCTTCATAGAGCTGTTACAACCATGGAAGTGCTAGCCTATTTTTATTATAATGGTTAGACAATTATTGATTGATAACTCTATGCAATTCTAAAAACTTTACAAAACATCTGAGTGACAGATGCAAAGACTTTCTGATAGGTGTACAAATACTACAAAGCGCGGCGAACAAAACTTTAGAAGCTCTGCTTGTGTGCGAGGTTACTCTGTGACGCGACGTTCGTACAAATTCGGAAACACGAAGATTACCGAAGCGTATACCTTTGCCGGTTTAATTGTACATATTTTTGAGTCTGTTTATTTCCTGAAACAGTTCTCATAAAAATGCTCTTTTTTGGGTTAAAGGAAAATCGAAAAGTCGAAGAAAATATCTTAGTCAAGTTTCATTAGCAGACATTTCGAAGAAAATGTGTAAACTTACCAGCTCCATGTGTCGCTGGCCAGGGTTTCCTAACGAACATGTTCTCCACAATTCTGTCTATGTTGTCCTTTTCAGATGAATTTGCTGGCCTGCTGTATACAAAAAGTGTAAAAGCTTAAAAAACTGCCAAGTTATAAACGTTTTTAAAGTAAGTGTTAGACTAGGACGGCACTATCGTAGAAGTGACGTCACGACTACGTAACTTCATACTAGCGCCGTACATCGTCCGTACCGCGCGACAAGGACAGGAATAATCCCCTCCAAAAACTTTTAAAGCGTGTATTTTCTTCATTTTTACATCGATTTAACAGATTATTTCGATTATCTCATTTTTACTATGCCTTCTTTGAAATCACATTATTTTTAAGAAAATTTTTAACAGTAGTCATCATCCCAATTCAAGTTAAAATTAAGTTTGACACAAAGGGACAAAGCAGTTCCGATAGCTAAATAGGTTTATAAAGCGAATTGTATATTATGATATACCATAACATCACGCCTGTATTCCCAGAAGGGTTAGGCGGAGGTGTACCTATAGTACATCCAAATTTCGCCAGTTATGCTCAAGTCCCATGTAATAGGGGGCGAGCCTATTGCCATCAACCGGGCACAAATCCAGTCTCCGGGCTGTTACTGAGAAACTCTAGATAGAAAAACCCAATAACACTTTGGTCGACCTGGAAATCGAACCCAGGACCTCATGATCAGCAGTAGCTGTCACCAACGAGGCAACTTTATCATGAATAAGACGGTATATGTTTGGCACTTACCTGTCAGCGTGGTGCGGGCTGACAATAGGTATAGCTGCGGTGGGGCGTCGCTGTGTGCGCACGGGCACGGGCGGCTCTTGTTCCGCACAGTTGTAGTATGTCACACCAGTCTGTTCAGATAAATGATACATGATTTTATTTCTGTAAGTAAGTTTCTACAAACACTTTAACACGTCAATCATATTTTGAAAACAAGATAAGATCGGCGTTACCAATATGACTACTCTGAAAAGAAAGGCCGAAACAAACTCAGAGGTCATGGTATCTCTTAAAGTCCAGACATAATCTTGGTCAGATCATGTGAAGACCTTTTTAGGTGTCTGAAATGGTATTTTGAAGAAAAAACCACACAGATTGATAATACTAATATTTTTTAGAAACATTCGGGATTTGAACGTTTATCGAAAAACAGAACACATCAATTTGCGATTATGGCTGGTGTCGTTTTGACGAAATATTCATAAGAGTTGAAAATCCAACAGTGTGTTTTTTCGACGGGCTGCGACGTACTCAGTTAGATTCTCAACGCTCGACTCAACATCGAGAGTTGAAAATCCAGTGCGCGTTAAAATCTCGCGGCGATATTTTTACGTCCCTCCGAACGTGTGCTAATTACGGTTGCGACGAACGACGGAAAGTGCGTTGAATGATCGTGATTTTAATGGCAGATTTCGTTATAACTGTCTGTTTTGCTATAAGAAAAGTTAAAAACAATGGGCATATTTTTTTTATTTTAACTCAAAAAAAAAATTGCTTATATAAAGCTTAAAAAATTCCCAAGTTTTAAACCTTTTAAAATAATAACATATAAATAATTATTTAACATTTATTTTCTCATCACAAAGCTGCCTTAAAGTTTATGCGTACAACAAAATGTCTCAGCTGTATTTCACCTTTGTGAGACACTGGTGCCTGATAAAGGTTTTCGGAGAAAAACCTGTGTTACAGGTCATCAATATAAGTGTTAGACAATTCCAGCACTATCGCAGAAGTGACGCCACGACTTTGTAACCTCATACTATCGTACGTATGCGTACGTATATATATACGTACGCATACGTACGTTGTCCGTACCGCGCGACAAGGATGGGAATAATCCCCTCCAGAAACCTTTAAAGTACGTAGCTTCTTCATATTTACATCGATATAACAGATTTTTTCGACTATCTCATTTTTGCTATGCCTTCTTTGAAATTACATTATTTTTTGGAACATTATTAATATTAGTCATAATCACTATTACAAAAGAAGGTTTTTATATGTAAAAAGAGAATACGAACGTAATTATGATGCGGTGCGTATATCTGCTGCGGATACGCCGGATGCTGGGGCGCGTGGAGCGGAGCGTTTGGAAGCGCGTGCGGCGGAGCGTGTGGCGGGGCGTGTGGTGCGTGCGGCGGGGCGTGGGGCGGGGCGTGAGGCGGGGCGTGGGGCGGGGCGTGGGGCGTTGCGTGCGGCGGGGCGTGAGGCGCCGCCGGATACATCGCACCGGGGAATACTGCACCGCTGCTGGTTTGCTGCTTGAGAATCAAAGGGAATTAATATTAGTACTGATGCATTTAGAACATAATTGAGTGGCGATACAATCTACGACGCAAGTAGACAATACGAGGCAAGTAGCTAATTCATTGTAAGTTTTTGTCAAGCACTTGTTGGGCAGTAGGCCCTGCTAAACAATTTCAAATTATTGATTTTTCTTTAGATTCTACAACGAATATTTACCTGCATATATTGAGCGGGCATCATGGCTGGCGGTGCGTATCCTTGTGCTGGCTGTATTTGACCTGCAGAAAAAATGTTTTGTTGTATGATTGCGTTTTTATTTGGCGGAAATACGCCACTTTATATGAACTCTATGCTGGACGCGACTTTCTTCCATGAGGAGTCCACCTGAGTGTTCTTTTCGATAAATGTCGGAGAAATAATAGTACATTATGATACTAGTGTGTCATGTTGGTCATTACACTCGAGGCGGTATTATTACTACAAGGGAGCCGAGTGTGTATAAATGTGCCCCAAACGTACGTACGGAAAAAGGTAATACATTAATTTTTTTTTAAAAACAATTGTGAAATATGGCTGGCAGATTTCATTTATCGCACGCCGTTTCTCTGCAGGATAAAGAAGAGGCAAAAGCACGAAGGCGTCGACCAGTCTAATTGGTAAGTACTAAAAATATAATCACTGAATATTTTTGTAGATCACGAAATAATGTAAATTTTTAGACATTATAAAATAATTTTGTTAAATATTATGTTATATTATCATTAGAGATCGGATATTCGGGCGCATGTTATTTTTTCGCTATGAAACTATGGAAGCGGCTTCTTAAAATGTATTTTTTGTAAAAGAAAACCCGAGATGCCAGGAACACCGGTAACGCATAACTAGTTTCTTTACAATTTTAGGTAGGAAGCGCATTACACAGTAGCCAACATCACAACTTTATGGAAATATGCGCAAGAATAGCCGATATCTAATAATCATATTGTATTAATTTGCACAGTTTACACCCATTTTTCTACATATTGAGCTATAAAAACAATATTTTTGATGACTGAGAAAAACGCACTTATCGCAATAGTAAACAGTTAACTGTGGACACTGTGGTGCAAATTACAGCACTAGTGCGGAAATGTAATGTAATGTAATTTTAATTTGACTGACGAGTTATTTTTTTACTAAAATAGTATTTTCAATGTATGCATGCCTAATTTAAGGTAGATTGTACAGGGATCACAAAGTTTGTAAACGCCTTATTTATTTACCAACTTTCTAAACAAATAAAAGATTATGATTATGATTAAAACACACGTGTTTAACACACTGCATTATTAACTTTACAAGCAAGTATGTTGAAAATCATATTATAGAGTAGCTTCTGCCCGCGACTTTGTCTGCATGAAATTTCTTGACCCATCGCATCGCATCGCAACGCCTGCCCGCGCCTATAACTTTGTTTTCGCTAAGCGTTCTTTCTAATTTTTTTGTTTTTGCTCGCTCTTAAGGATCTTAGCGTGATGTTAAACAGCTTAAGTAGAGCCTTCCTCAAGAATTAAGCTATCAAATACCAAAAGAGACTTCCAGCAAGGTGTTCGAAATTTACTTTGTGTAAATTATTTCATCGCCACTGCTCTCAAAGCGGTAAAGGAAACATCGTGAGGAAACCGGCATGTCTTGGGACCAAAAAAATGCGAAGACATGTGACCCGCATCTACCAACCCGCACTGGGCCTGCGTAGTGGATTACGGCCTATTCCCTCTCACAGAGAAGTGGCCTGTCCCAGCAGAGCGAACATAACAGGCTGATTATGCTAATTCGTTCAAACAAACAAAAAAATCAAACTCTTTGGCTTTATTATCAGTACAGATTTCACAACTTTTGATGACTTGTTTAATAAAAGTGCTATTATTGTCAGCCAAAGACAAGTAAAGTTTTAATGGCAAATTAAGGACGCCAGGTAGTTTAAAAATTAAATTCAAATTTATGACTCACCCATAGTATGTGGCGTAGGTAAATTATGTAGATTATGATGCGGATGCGGAACCTGCGTCATCTGCGGCTGTTCCAACATGCCCAGGCGCACCTGCGGGTAACCGAGGCTGAGATACCGACACCAGAAATATGGGTAGCTGAAAACTGCCCATATTTCTGGTGTCAATAATATGATATACGTAATTATATATATATAGGGGCGTGTGTACCTATTCGTGGGTAAAATCTGTGTGGAAACTAAGTTAAAGTGAGCTTGAAGTGACTTGTCGATAGTTTCAATAACTAGTAAATACAGGATAAATTATTACCCGGGTGCAAACTGTAACTATGAATTCAGCATATGATTCTAGTCACCGCAGCGTAACGTCAGCGTAGAAATGTTTCCTGTGGTTATAAAAATATATAATTTTATATATAATTGTTCCATACATTTTGACCGCCCTAGGTATTGCACTTTTCTATGAAACAGCAGTTTTTTTTTAACCAATTGATGATTTCAGTTTTTGCACTGATCAAAAATTTATCCTGTATTTAATTTGGGTAGACAGCTCACTTTACCTAAGTTCCCACGCTGAGATTTTGTACAGAATAGACTGGCTGGTATGTTCGTGAAATTTACCTGTGGCGCCAGCTGTGCTTGCTGCTGTGTGGCGGGCAGCGCGTGCGGCGGAGACGACGCGTGATATGTTACCTGTGGCGCCAGCTGTGCTTGCTGCTGTGTGGCGGGCAGCGCGTGCGGCGGAGACGACGCGTGATATGTTACCTGTGGCGCCAGCTGTGCTTGCTGCTGTGTGGCGGGCAGCGCGTGCGGCGGAGACGACGCGTGATATGTTACCTGTGGCGCCAGCTGTGCTTGCTGCTGTGTGGCGGGCAGCGCGTGCGGCGGAGACGACGCGTGATATGTTACCTGTGGCGCCAGCTGTGCTTGCTGCTGTGTGGCGGGCAGCGCGTGCGGCGGAGACGACGCGTGATATGTTACCTGTGGCGCCAGCTGTGCTTGCTGCTGTGTGGCGGGCAGCGCGTGCGGCGGAGACGACGCGTGATATGTTACCTGTGGCGCCAGCTGTGCTTGCTGCTGTGTGGCGGGCAGCGCGTGCGGCGGAGACGACGCGTGATATGTTACCTGTGGCGCCAGCTGTGCTTGCTGCTGTGTGGCGGGCAGCGCGTGCGGCGGAGACGACGCGTGATATGTTACCTGTGGCGCCAGCTGTGCTTGCTGCTGTGTGGCGGGCAGCGCGTGCGGCGGAGACGACGCGTGATATGTTACCTGTGGCGCCAGCTGTGCTTGCTGCTGTGTGGCGGGCAGCGCGTGCGGCGGAGACGACGCGTGATATGTTACCTGTGGCGCCAGCTGTGCTTGCTGCTGTGTGGCGGGCAGCGCGTGCGGCGGAGACGACGCGTGATATGTTACCTGTGGCGCCAGCTGTGCTTGCTGCTGTGTGGCGGGCAGCGCGTGCGGCGGAGACGACGCGTGATATGTTACCTGTGGCGCCAGCTGTGCTTGCTGCTGTGTGGCGGGCAGCGCGTGCGGCGGAGACGACGCGTGATATGTTACCTGTGGCGCCAGCTGTGCTTGCTGCTGTGTGGCGGGCAGCGCGTGCGGCGGAGACGACGCGTGATATGTTACCTGTGGCGCCAGCTGTGCTTGCTGCTGTGTGGCGGGCAGCGCGTGCGGCGGAGACGACGCGTGATATGTTACCTGTGGCGCCAGCTGTGCTTGCTGCTGTGTGGCGGGCAGCGCGTGCGGCGGAGACGACGCGTGGGTACCTGCCGCGCTGTTCGCTAGCACCTGGGGAGACACGTTCATCGTTCATTTATTGACTAACTGGTTCATTACTGACTACCTGCAGTATTGTCTCTCCTTCTCCCTTGAATCTCATCAATCTCTCTCAACTCGAACAAATTATATTAAGTATTGAAAAAACATCATAGATGGCAGCATAGGTAACCTTTATGAAATTAACAATCAATAAAAAGCGTTAAACGGCAGAATTTTGGCTGAAGTAAGATTGGTGAAAATGAAATCTTTCTTGTTAAATGCTGATTTATCTATTTAAACTCACTATACACGTATTTTCAAGAAAAACATGAATTAAGCTTTGATGTTCAATTCAAACCCATATTGTGATAATTTGATAATCATTTCGTTAAGAGCTCTTTGCAATAGATGACGCTTTACTCAATTTAAACACAGAGTTGCCACTAACGTTACTAATAATTTAAATCAAACAACTAATTTTTTTTATCTATAACTTTACATAGAAATGTAAAAGCAATCTGTTAACATGTTTTTTTTGAACCTGGAACTATTGAACTTTATATAAAATTTCAACATCGAAATTCGTTTGAGAGAATATACAGGGTGTCCCGTAAGTCGACGTCAAGCTTTGTTGTGTTATTAGTCTGGTCATAATAGTGAACAGGAAAAATAAAATGTTGCAACAGGAGTTAAAAGACCAACACAGGTAGTAGTTTTTTTTAAAATTATAAATGCACGTTCTATGTTCTATGTTAGAGGGTTTGGTTTCCGCACTTAGTCCTTCATGTGGACCATTGTACGTGGGCCATGGCTGCCGTCGGTGGTTATTATTCCAACCAGCCCGCCTCCCTCCAGAAGCCGATCAAAGCTTTTGGTCTGTTGAGAACATCTGTGTATGATCCGGGTGTCCCGAGGGTTTCTGTCCTAATCTGGGTAACGCCTGTGCACTCAAAGAGCACATGTGCGACGGTCTCGTCCGACGCCATGCAAGCTCTGCACAGGGGACTGTCCGTTATGCCTTTTGTGTGAAAGTGTTTGTTTAGCGAGCAGTGTCCTATGATGGTCCCCGTCACCAGGCGCAGGCTATTCCTGTCCAGGCGCAACGAACGTCTGGTTAGCCTGCCATCTAAGGATGGCAAAGCTCCCGTGGACTGCCTGCAGCCTGTTGCCTAGGTCCACCACCTCTCAGCTTGTGTGTGGGTGGACTCCTGCAGCCACCTGCGTATCTGGTTGAAGGGGATGGGTATGATGGGTTCCGGCCCGCAGGCCGACGCACTCGATGCTCTCCTGGCTAGTTCGTCAGCTGCGTCGTTGCCTAGTGACCCGCTGTGTCCTTTTATCCATTGCAGTGTCACTGTGTTGTGGTTGGATACCGTTAATCGTTCTAGAGCCTTGTGACATTCTCGTATTATACTCGTAACACGAGGTAATGTATTTTTTTTCTCAAGTGATTGGAGGACTGAGGCGCTCTCGGAAAGTATGCGTATATAAGTGTCCGTAACTTTCCTGTTTTCTATGGCATGCGCCGCTTGGATAATGCCCACACACTCCGCCTGATAGAATGTGTTGAACATTCCCAGCGGACTTGATAAGTTTATGTTAAGGTCGTGTGAGAAGACTCCGACTCCGGTCCCAGGTCCGGTCTTTGAGCCGTCGGTGTATACTCTCAGCTCATTTGGGCCTGAGTAGTAACACTGTTCTTCTGAGAGTACGATGTTGTAGTGCTTTTGAAATTAGTGTCGCTTCGGGGTTTTGTCGCATGGTGCTGCCAACATTGGTTGTCGTTTGACCACAACCTCCTTAATGCGTATGTGCCTGACCCTAGAATCTCGGCCAGGGTCGCCTCCTCCCGCACGATGAGGTGTAGGGGTGGCAGCCCAAGTATTGCTTGTAGGGCAGCAGTGGGTGTAGTTCTCATGCAGCTAGTGATTGCTGCACAAGCAAACCGCTGCAGTTTTTCTAGATCTCTTTGGGCTGTGCTCAGGTCTTTCCTAGGCCACCAGACCAACGAGCCGTACGTGATAATTGGTCGAATGACAGTAGTGTATAGCCAGTAGGTAACCTTGGGGTTAATCCCCCAGTTTCTGCCAAGCATTCGCTTGCACTGCCACAGAGATATGCTGGCTTTTGTAATGTAGTGTATTTGGTTTCGGTTGATAGACTTAGGGTAGTTCCGAAGAAGCGTGGTAGTTGTAGTGTCGTTAGTTTCCTCTTTCTTCAGTTTTTGTGGGGTTGACAGCTAGCTGGTGTCTGTTGCACCAGTCCTCTACTATTTTCAAGGCTTGGCACATAAGGTTGCATAGGGTATTTTCGTGGGTGCCATTTATAATTATGGTTATATCATCAGCATAGCCTACAGTAAGGTAGCCTTTGTCATTAAGTGTACTGATGAGGCTGTCCACAACCAAGTTCCACAGAAGCGGCGAGAAAACACCCCCTGCGGGCAGACTTTCGCCACAATGGCCCTTGTAGTGTCGTTCACTGTTACCTGTACAGCTCTCAATTTGTGCAAATTAGTTATCCACCCGTTCGGGGTCGGGTCAATGTTGTGTCTGTCGAGGGCTGTGTAAATGCACGTTATTTTGAAATACATAGCAAATATTGTTTTTGTATAGTTTTTGACTTGACCTATCACCTCATTCCGGCTAGACGTTGACTTACGGGACACCTGTATTTTAGTATTATTATAAACCAAATATTCTGTCCATCCCTATTACCAGTACCAAAATCATGATTCCACATTATGTGCATAGTTACCTGATGTATAATGTGTTGTGGATGCGCGTGCGGCTGTGAGGAGGGAGCGTGCACGCTGTCCGATACGAACCCGGCCGGACCTGAACGAGCAGAATGAGAGATAAGTACAATGATGAGTGCACAAGCAGGATTAACGAGTGCCATTTAGTTTCAACAACCTCGAGTTTCTTGCCCGTTCTTCTCCATAGGTACCTACTACGCTTTGGAACAACTAGCTTCACCTTTCTGACCGACCGACCTTGTCAATTCAAAAGTGCCTGTAATTGGTTTATTTGAAATAAATGCTTTGAGTTTGAGATCAAACAATATATATTAGTACGGAAATCCCAGAACCCCTGGTTTTATTTTTCTCACATGTATTTTCCACAAATAAAGAATTCTTTATTGAAGCTTGTATTCACGCGCATAACCTACCTGCCTTAGAGAGGCAAAAGAACCATAGTCTGACACTTCCTATCTCTTTCCTACAGTCCCTTCTTGAATGCTCGAGAAAACAATGCGGCATTTCGGATTTGCACCCTTCGTTTTCTGAACTTATTCAACCCATAAAACTGAACGCGATCAGCACATAAACAAGGTTTAAGGGCTGTCAGTGTCATTATTTTCTGTGGAATTTTGACAGCGACAGCACTTGAACGCGTTTGAGTTGTGGTGCACGCGTTCAGTTTCATTGGTGAAATTGGCACTCAGTCAATGAGGGTGTTCTGCAATGAATTCACTAGGTGGCAGCACTGGGACGTCAGGACACAATTACCAGCATTCGCAGGCAGGCCTGTGAGAGGGAATGGGCTATAATCGACCACGCGTGCCCAGTGCGGTTTGGTACATTTCACATTCCTTCGAATTTTTGGTTCTAGGACATGCCGGTTTCCTCACGATGAAGTGATTTACACAAAATAAAACGAAGACGATATGGTTCTGCTCAGCCCGTCTGTCACAGCAATGCAAAAGTTGATAGGAATATGTGGATAAGCATGGTCTTAAATATAATTTTAAAAAGAGTCAAAAAATGTGTTTTCGCTACGACAACAGCACATTACATAATACCGCATGTGGCGGCATCTACACCGCCACATGCGAACAACGCATCACACAAATCCTACATCGCGCAATCTAAGTTTACTGCGCAGCTAGCATATATACAACTTCCCGACAACAATCATCGGGCAGTTGCCCACCAGATACGACATCCATCTGGTCGGAGGATCCTCCCTTTTCCAAAGAGTATGAGTGAACTTTACACCCTGTTCCTCATATCTCTTCACTGGTGACCCCGACGTGATCTGCATAACCCTTCACCGGACATATTCTTATGCAACGCTAAGTTGGAATCTGTCAAGTGCTTTACATATTTAGGTCATATACTGAAATATGAGGATGAAATTGAAAGACAGAGACGTTCACTCGCTGCCAAGAGTAATATGCGCTGGCACGACGATTTGCGAAATGTTCAAATCAAGTTAAAGTCACGCTTTTTAACGCATACTGCCGGAACCTTTACACCGGTGCCTTATGGTACAAATACACGCATCGTGCTACAACACTTTGCGTGTTCAATATAATATCGCATTCAGATGCATACCGGGCCTGCCTTGGCGGTGTAGTGCGTCCGGCATGTTTGCTGAAAACAGGATAGATGACTTTCACGCAGTCATGAGAAAGTCGCATGCCTCCTTTATGAACCGCATACATAAATCTGACAAAGGAATCGTGAGGGCCATATACGAGGTAAACTGTTTCTTCGTAAATGGCATTTAATATTCCAGCTAAAGTAATACTTATCTATTTTAATGTAATGTAATATTGGTATTAATAGTATTGTTATCATATATAAATTATCATTAATGTGTAATTTGTAATCTTGTGCAAATTCTATATGGGTGTATTCCTGAAATAAAATGATATGATTTGATTTGAAAACGCCTGCCTGGGTTCGAACCCACGACTCGTAGGTCGGGGCCTATACCGCTGGGCCACCACTGCTCATGATGAAGATCGCCATCATATATTTCATATTCATTAATGAAATCGTCAAAAAGACCCCTTGTCAAAGTCGCTACGCTAGATGCAAAACGCACCCCTAATGCACGAATATTAATTGCGAATTTCCTAGATACATACCAGCATGATATCTATGTGGCGGTTGTTGTTGTTGTTGCTGCTGCTGCTGCTGTTGTTGTTGTTGTTGCTGTTGAGTTGGGGGCTGTTGTGGTGGTTGCTGTTGTGTTTGTTGAGGCGAGTATGAGTCGGCGAGTGGGCGCTGACGTAAGCTGCTGTAGCGTTTGCTGCCGCCACCTGTCGTAAATAAAATTAAATATAAACGACCTGCGTGCTTTCTATCGTTATTATTAAGTAACATGAAATTTGGCAAATTATTTGAACAAATTCAAGTTGATAGAAAACGTTTGAACGAAACGAACGAAAGAACGAAAAATGTTGCTCATGTTGAGAGAATGAATGGAAGGAGACTAACAAAAGGTATTTACGAGACAAATGTGAGTGGAAACGCCGGGAGGGGACGCTCTCGGAGGACATATAGTGACCTTTTTGGTGATGTTTTTCAGAAAGGTCAGGTGCGTGGTACCCACAACCGGCGCGCGTGTATGTCCAGATGTATGGACGTAAACAAGGCAAAAGGATTATGTAAGAATCGTAGCAGATGGCACTCTGTGGTTTCTGCCTACCCCCATGAGAAGAAGGCGTGAGTTTGTTTTTTATGAGAAAACGAATCTGATTCAAATATTTTGTAAATTTAACAGATTTGGAGAATTCATTATTTAAGTGGAAAAAAATGATTCGTTTTATTATGAAGGCGTGAGTTTGTTTTTTATGAGAAAAAGAATCTGATTCAAATATTTTGTCAATTTATTAAAAGTCGAATGATTCGTTTTATTAGTGAAGTTGGCGATCGACTTTCCTTCTAGGCGCACAATCGATCACAAAAAGTTAAAAAAAATTGCACAAGAAACTAACCTGTAGCCGGTTGCTGTTGTTGGTTCTGTTGCGGCTTATGTTGCTGTTGTTGTTGCGGGGCGGGTTGTTGCTGCGGCGGGGACTTGTTCGGCGCAGGATTCGATTGTGGATGAGACTGATGTAAAAAAAACAATTCGATTATTGTAGTAATATTATCGTCATAATCATCAGCGTAAAGTAGCAGGAAATACGCGTAGGCAGGAAGAATGTCTTATTGCTCACGCATGTTTTATTCATACAAAGTGATTTGAAGCGAGAACGTATGAAAGCAATTCGATGCACATCAATAGACATTACGACAACATTGTAAATGCCACGTGATCTCGCGTGAAGTCTTTTTGTATGGAAAACAAAACCGCCCATGCGCAGTAAGACATCCGTTCTGGAGGCCTACTGCTACTGCTACTTACTGACACGGCATGGCAAGAGATTTTCATGCGCCGAATGGAAATATTACATAAATGTATGCCAATAAAATTGAAATTTCAATGATGATGCCAAGGACGTCGCGGCAGACGTATGGATACCGCGGCATTTTTGCCGTTGAAATGTCAATTTTATTTTCATACTACGAAGTTATAATTCTATTCATCACATAAAAATCCCATGCCATGCCGTGTCGCCAGTGGGTGCTCGATTGCAGTATTCCCGCTACTGCTGAGCATGAGGTCCCGGGTTCGATTCCCAGGTCGGGCAACGTGTTATTGGGTTTTTCTATCTAGAATTTTTCAGTAGCAGCCCGGAGACTGGATTTGTGCCCGGTTGATGGCAATAGGCTCGCCCCCTATTACATGGGACTTAAACATAAATGGCGGAATGTGGGTGTGCTATAGGTACACCTCGGCCCAACCCTTCAGGGAAACAAGGCGTGATGTTATGTTATGTTATGTTATGTTACTTCAGTGCGGGAAAGAGATGGAGATATAAAGAACGCAAGTAAAAGTTGTGGCGGCATCTACACGGCATCATGCGAACTACGCAACACACCGACATCACGCAAAATCCTGCATCGCGCAAGCAAAGTTTACCGCGTAACTAGCATTTGTACAACGTCTTGACATCAATCGTCGGGCACCATTTGCGGCCGGGGGGCGAAGCCCCGGCACCGCACGCAACGCCCCCTTCCGGGGGCGCCGCGATATAGCTAGAGGGCCAATCGTCGGGCAGTTGCCCACCAGACACGAGGTCACCCTGGTCGGAGGATCCTCCCTTTTCTATGAAGGATGAGTTTACATTCATCTATAGTCCCTCTACACGACAAAGGTTTTTCTATAAGGTATCAAGTAAGGTAAGGCACCTCTATAAGCCCTTAATCTCCATTTCCACATGATATGCTCACCTGTGCATTAGCGTTGGGTTTCTTCCTGGCCTGGTCAGTGGGCACCGGTCGTTGCTGAGCAACCGTCGCGTTCACCTTGCGCGGGGCTTGACCTTGACTGGAAATTTTAACATGATTTTATATCTGTGTCACTTAAAATACTTTTTGAACTTCGAACATTTCAAAGGAACATCGAAATGGCTATGATTTCAGACTTACATTTATGATGGTTAGGACTGCCTACAAAGATAAGTTTTCTATAGATCTGTGTGAGTTTTGAGTAACTTAACGTGTTTATATAAATAAAATGACCCCCATTTTTCCAGTTTCTTGTCAAATAAAGAAAAGAAAAATATTTCAACATTCTCATAAGGATTTAATATTTAAATAGGTCAATCTATACTCAAACACATATTCAGTGTGTACATCCTAAACCTAATAATATTATAAACGCGAAAGTTTGTGAGTATGGATGGATGTTTGTTACTTTGTCACGCAAAAACTACTAAACGGATTTGGATGAAATTTGGCACACAGATAGTTTATAACCTGGATTAACACATAGAGTACTTTTTATCCCGATACTCCCACGGGATCAAGATTTATGCGGGTGAAACCGCGGGGAGCAGCTAGTTTCCTATATTACGCCAACACCAAAATTTATCCCTAAAATCGTGTAAATAATGAACAAAAGCCTCACTTGTTGGTAACATTTTCAGTGATGGTGAGGTTCTCCAAAGCAAGCAGCTTGTGCTTGGACGGCTTTTTATTAGGCACCTTCACTTCGACGACGCGGCCGGTGCATTGCTTGACCATTGGCTTCTAAGGGCGTATTTCACCAGTGAATTTGAACGCGTTTTGTACATCTAAACCGCGTTCAAGAGCCGTCAGTGTCAAAATCTTATTATTATTCCATAAGATTTTGACACTTACAGCTCTTGAACTTGGTTTAGAAGTTCTGATCGCATTCAAATTCAATGGTGAAATCGGCACTTAGCAGTGTTACGTACTGACGGTAGGCAGAATACCAAGTAAAATGTGTTTAGTCCCAATGCCTTATACAACCGTATTTTACCAGGTAAGTGACCAGGCGTTTTGTTAGAT
Organism: Dasypolia templi; assembly: GCA_963555695.1. Taxonomy (NCBI): domain Eukaryota; kingdom Metazoa; phylum Arthropoda; class Insecta; order Lepidoptera; family Noctuidae; genus Dasypolia; species Dasypolia templi. The sequence goes on from OY743156.1 coordinate 5,769,579, forward strand.
CTGCGTTTGTTTTGAGTATCATTTTTTTGTCTAACCGTGTTTTTTGCATAAAATGACCCAATTAGTGACAGTTGGCGGCCAAAATTCAACCGCCTCTGTGGTTTAGTGGTGAGACCACCTGCCTTAGACCCAGAGGTTCGATTTGAGCAAAATCGTCTGCTCGGTTTGGTTGGCGGTAAGGCTTGTTCTAAGTCCGCCTGGCCAGATACTACCATCTTGTCAGTCTGTCGCAATAAAAACAATGTTCCTCTGCGGTTGCGGATTCTGGGTGAAGCTCGCTTCCACCTTCGGCCTGATCATCACTTACCACAGGTGAGATGAAGGCATATACTCATATTCTAAATCAAAACCTAATGATTTCCTCGACTTAACTCAATCTGGTTTGATATTCATAGTTGCAATTTTACTTCTCATCTCAAACAGTTTCTTCAGTCGAGGTGAGTTAAGGAACCAACCGTCAAATATAAGGTACGTCGGCATCTACCTTGAGGCTTCCTTGAGATATTCAACAAGAAAGTTTTAACCAAAACACACGTATTTTATCCGCTTTTAAAGAGTTTATTGAATAATGACGTATTCGTGACGTATCACTTAGGCTCACACTCATTCGAGGGACCTAGTTTCCTTAATCTGAAGACTATGAATACCGATTTTGAGGGACTTCCGAGGCACGCCTTGAGGTCACCTCACCACAGCTTTCGAGGTTCCGAATTCGAATAATATAGTGGATAAAAAAACATTTGATGGCTTGAGTAATAGCTAACCGATTTCGCCGGGTGTCAAAACCTCAAACCATGCAAAAATTAAATTATTGCAGGGTCATGTTTTTAAAACAAATTTGTCAGAGTGGTTACAAAAAAAGTGTTTCTATAGCATCAAGAAATTTTTAGAACATAAAACTATTTGTTTGTAGTAATAATTAATGAAATTTGTATGTATTAATAATGTGTGATAATAATGTGATAATAATGTGAAAATAATGTAATAATAATGTAATAATGATGCAATAATAAAAATGTACTAATAACAACTATGACATAAAAACATAAATAATTTGCACGCTTGCTTGCAGGCAGAATACAGTGACTGAAGGCTGTAAGTTCTTTCCTTATAAATTATGTATTTTCTTGCAAATAAAGATTTTGATTTGATTTGCAGTTTTTGGACCATTTTCAAGTATGAAAATAAAATTTCAACAAAATCCTCACTTGTTGGTAACATTGGCAGTGATGGTGAGGTTCTCCAAGACAGGCATCTTGTCCTTGGCGGGCTGCTTGTTAGGCACTTTCACCGCGACGCGGCCGGTGCCTTGCTTTACCATCGGCTTCTTAGCCGTCTTGATAGACGCGTTGCGACGAAGCTGTGAGCCATTCTCTATGGGTGCCTCGACTGAGGGCTGGGATTTAGAGCGAGGGCGCGGTGTGCGTGGTCTGCTGTTGAGAAAAATTAAATAGATTAATAATTAATGAATGAAATGCACCGACCCAAGCGTGGTTTGACCAGACTCGATTAATCGAATGAACCCCAAGATTTGCATTAGGCCTTGAAGCCTCATGCTTCATGGTGCTAAAAAGACCATTGCATATCAAGGAGTAGACCCGGAGGTTCTTTAATGGTAGGGAAGAAGTGCCCTTAGGATAGAAAGGATTATGAGCCTACGGAGTATGCACCCTAGCGTAAGCATTGGACTAGTGGAAAAACGGTGATATTTATCTATGGGAAGGATCTTTTAACGACGTCGCAGCCGGGTAGATAATAAGTGAATTAAATAATAATAAAAGTACCAGCCTATTATTGTCCTACTGCAGTGTAAAGTCCTCTTCTCATACAAAGTCAAAGTCAAAGCATTTATTTCAAATAGGCCCATATAAAGGCAAAAACAACGTCAAAATTTACATTAAAAATAGAACTGATTATAGGCGCCAGCCCCTAGGCTACAGTGAAGGCACGAGCACTGATCACCACGCTTGCTCGAGACGGGTTGGCGATTTTAGACTAATTTAATAATACGTCGTGTTTTCAATATGATAATAAGGTCCAAGAATAGAGACGAGACCTAACACTGGGACGTAACGGCATTTTTAATATAGAATGTAGAACGTCATTTGTTACATCATGGTGTTGAAAAGATTTTTGGAATTGCAAGGTCTTTGATAAAAATTTAAAAAATTGGCGAGTCCTTCCAAGGTTGTAACAGCTCTATATTAGATCTCAACATCGTGCGTTCGTATTTCCGGAGACAGACAATGATCCCCGAAGCGCATACTGTTTTTTGGTTAGTAGATGTCACATGTCTTCGATCGTTCGGTTCTAGGACATGCCGGTTTCAACACGATGTTTACCTTAAGCGTTTCGAGAGCTGTGGTGATGGAATGAATTACACAAAGTAAAGCGCCTGTCTGGGCTCGGACCAACGACCTTCAACTAGTAACTAGGGCCACTACCAATGTGCCACAACTGCATTTGCGACTAAGGCCGTGATAATCATTATTAAAGCTACATACCCTTGTCTCCTGCTAGCATCGAGCTCTGGGAAATCTTCAGCAGTGGGGGGTTTCCTAGGTAACTGCTGTTGCTGGGCGGCCGATTGTCTTCTATAAGCTTCCTCGTCTTCCCAAGTTCGTGTGTACTTGTTGGGGCCGCGGCTGTTGGTAGAAGGTGTGGTTAGATTGGTATTTCGGAACTTAAGACAGGTCTTCCAAGGTTTTCCACTGTTTTCAGCGCAACGAGATAGAAAGAAAAGAAAGAAAGAAAAGAACATTTATTTTCGGTAAACATGACGCAGTGATCGAACACAAACACCAAAGAGAACAAATCGGGGGGAAATATGCGTCACATCCACGCAAAACGGCCATCGTTCAGCTCAATGCTACGACCCTATGCGAGACAGAGCCCCAGCGCTGGTTTTCAGCGACAGCCGGCGTTGAATGACGTCGACCAGTGTAGCAAACGCTAAGATGAAAATAAAAAATAATAATACATACACATAATAACTGGATAAGTGTTCAACAAAATAAACAATATTTAGCCTTTGATAATCTGTCGCGCAGCTGTCATTTAAAATAGGTGTAAAAAAAAACTAAAAGGTGTAAGTTGGTATAGTACGATTGAAACTTAATGGCGGGTTGGAATATGAGGCGAGCCGCTGTGCAGTAATTAATTCAAGTGTCAGCGGAGGTGAGGGGTGAGGTTCTGCGCAGCGAGTAGCGCACTTCAAAGCCGCCATTAAGTTTAAATCGTACTATATGAGTCTGCCATTAGTTCACCTTCCCTAGGAAAATCCAAAGCGTATAAGCATAATCAGCCTATAATTTTCCCACTGCTGGGACACAGGCCTCTCGGGACAGGGCCGTTTTCCACCACAGTGCGGGTTGGTAGATGTCACATGTCTTCGAATGTTTTGTTTCTAAGACATGCCGGTTTCCTCACGATGTTTTCCTTCACCGTTTCGAGTGCAGTTGTGATGAAATAATTTACACAAAGGAAAGCGCCTGTCTGGGTTCGAACCTACAACTCGTAAGTCGCGGCCGTTCCCACTGGGTCACCACTTTTAAAGCGTATACAAGGTCAAATGAAATTAGCAAGCGAAACTCCGCAGATCTGATGGGTATTGATAAAACAAAATTTTATTAATTTGCTGTTTTTTTTTGGGTCTACGACCGCATCTAGTACAGTCACTTGAAATATCAGTTTAAAAATCAGTTTTTTTTTTTTTTTTGTTGAACTTCACAGACGTGATTGTTACTGATATCTTAACAAAATAAAACAAAAGAAAATAGAGCGGCAATTCCCGTGTGTTTAAGAACGCCGTCGCATTCTAATCTTAGTCTCAAACTGTCAAAAATATAATCAATTAACATCCATTATTGACAAGTTTTTGTCAGTGATTGTCGCTGAGATGGTTTGAAAGTTTCTTAAGTACGAGAATTGGCCATCAGATATTCTTAATCCAATCTTCAACAAAAAAAACACTGCCAGCGGTCGATGACCCGTCACAAAAAAACATCAAATAATTTTTAAGTTATTGTAGTTAGATATCGACCCGTCACGTCTGAAGTTTCGCTAGCTACTTTAATTTGACCCTATAAATACATAATATTCACCTAAAAACAAGTAAGTTACATCCAAAGACCGTTCATGCAAAAAGCTTGTATACAATATCTGAAACAGTATTGATTTTATTTAGTATATTTTTTTAATAAATACATTAACATAAAAATAATACTTTAACTATAGAGATAGACAGAAAGCACCTCAAAACAGGCATTGGGTAAATTATAATACGAACTTATTTATATTGACAAGTAAACTGTTATAATAATAATACAAAGACACAGCATGCTGATAAATTATTTTTCACTAACCGCCACGACTGTCGAAACCTCCAATTTGATACGCATGATAGAAAGTTTTACACAATATAATATCTTAACATTATTTATTTAAAGACCATTTTCCAAATACATCAATCATCTGAGATAATACACATCACTCAAATGATGACAATATTCTGTGGCCAGCTTAAAAAGTTTATATTTCGAATTATCAGTTTAGATTTCTCATAGTAGTCGGCTGGGGCACACTCATCTATACTCCATTTGAAATAACATTGCACATTTAAATAAACCTTATTTACAGTCCGTTCAACCGATTTTGACTTCTATTGCAGTAAACAGTTGGTATTTTTACCACGTTTTTGCTTTTAATGTCATGACTACGGAATAGAAGTCAAAATCGGTTGAATGGACTGTAAATAGTTTGATTTACCTGTCTAATCTTATTTCAAATGGTGTATAGTTTATTTTCTTTCTTTTTTTTTCTTTTCTTTTTCTTAAAACGTTGCCTCACACTAGGAATTACTCCTCTATCGTAGGTGCGTTCACAAACATGAAAACTCACATACACAAGACCCCCAGACCGGTACCCTAATTGCGTAATACACATTCAATCGTAATCTGAATCGTTTTGAAACAGATTTCTAATGCATTGCTTCATAAGTACGAAAAAAAAATATGCTCAACAATGTAAATAACACAATGATTGTTGTTGAACTATCAAAATCAAACAGATTAGTCGTAATCGTTTACGAAAATGTGTTACGCAATTAGGGTGCAGGTCTGTAGGTCATACAAATATTTGTTCCGAGCGGGAATCGAACCCGCCACACGCAGCGCCGCAGGCGAACGCTCCACCACTGCGCCAACCGTGCCATCACGTTTTAAAACATAAGTTGTTTTTTATATGTAAAAGTGTCAATTGAACCAATTTATAGTTTTGTTTTTTTTTTTCATTTATCACCACTTGCTTCCATATTTTGCTTGTGTACTATTATTATATTATTAAAGTATTTAGTTAATAAAGTATAGTACAAAGAATTATTCACCCATATCGTCTGTTGCGCCTCGCGTGTGGAGGGGCGTCCTCGTTCCTAATATCATAGCCGTAGATCGCTACCAACTCGTCACGAGATTTCGGCATCTGGAACCAGATTACAAATTAGAACATCATCTTTCACATCAGCACGCGTAGAATGGCCGGGTTTTGTCAACAAAAGAATAGACAAAATTACTGATAGAATAGTAAAATGACAGATAGAATAGATAAAATAACAGACAAAATAAAAAAAATACAGATAGCTATTCTATCTGTAATTTTTTATATCTGTCATAACTGATTTAATAGTCAATATTACATAAAGAAAAGACAAAATGACAGATTTATTTTATTCATCTGTCATTTTGTCTATTTTACGTCGACAAAACTCGTTTCTATTTGGTCCTGCTACGCGTGCCGAAAAGATGTTAAATACAATCCGTCATCCACATTTACCAGGCATGTTTATGTCCCATGTGATATGGAGCGAGCCTTTATTGGCCTCAAATCCAGACTCAGGACAAATATTTATGTATTTATTTCCAGGAATCAAACCCAGGACAGCAATCGCGCTTGCTACCCACAAGTCTAGAGGTTTCACATAAATGAGTTTCATATAGATATACTAGAATCTATCAAAACCAAACACAGTGAGTGTGGCGCATCTTCACAGGATGGTGCGGACCCAGATGAGGTAAACAACAAAGCTGTATATTGTCCAGAACGTCACGTATTATTCGAAAAAAAACGCGTATAGTCTATAGACAAGAAAGAAAGATGAGTATGTTTCTGACCTGTTCGTTCTCATTAAACTTGTCGTGCGACCACTTGTTGACGATCTCGGACTTGCGCGGCGGTCGGCGACGCTCGGTGGGAGGCTCGGTGCCTTCTTTCTTCTCTGAGGCTGCCTCCGACGTTGCGTTGCTGGATTCTTCACCACTGTGAAGGCAGAAGTGTGTTTTAGATAAGGTGGAAATAAGCAGTTGAGAGTAATTATATTGTTAATAGATAAAGAAAAGAGGACCCGCTGTGTGATAACCATCCAGAGGGCCTAGACAAATGGCATTCGTTTCGAAGCGATTCTATTTCGCTTCACTATGATACTACGCTATGATCTATGATCAGATGACATTTCAATAGCTTATGTCAACCCCATACATGTTTTAGCTTTTCTACTAGCGTCATCGCTAATCGAATGTTACTTTGTCTAGGCCGTCTGCTCAGCAATCGTAGTAGGTAACTAGGCGATATGTCTAATGGGGATACATCTAAGAACAAATTTGAAAAATTTGTTCTTAGATAGTCAGTCAAATATATCACACTAAAGCGACCCTATTTCCATAAGATACGATGACAGTAAGTTGTTCCATATAAAAATGAGCCAAACACACACAAGCGCATAAAAACAAACAAAAGCAATTTTTGACGATTTTTGTACTAAAGAAACTTATCAATCATACATTTCAAAGTTTTTAGGCAAACGCTCCACACAAAGCATTACATAACTGCAAACAATGCGTGTGCATTTATAATTACAACCAGTGGAGCGGTAATGACCGAACTGTGCAGTGATGCGGCAATAGAAAGCTGCGAATACACTGAATTTATACTGACTCTGCAACTAATATCGGTAATATTGGCTTATCTGATCCTAAGACTTTATTAACCAGTCTTATCAAACGTTATCGTGTTACCTAGAAGCTAGGTTGTAGAAATCAGAGGAACAATTCCCGTATATTTACAAAAGTTCGCATTCTAACCTCTAAGAGTCAATATGTCAAAAAACCCTTCATATTAAAACGGTTGCGACATTGATTGTAGCTGAGATGAGATTGTGACTTGTCTGTGAACGTTTTTTAATTCGATATTCGTTCGTCTGTTATGCAGTCGTTCCATGTAATATACTGGTGATATATCCGATTAGGCTGGAAGGCTAGGCAGATGATGAGCAGTAGTGCTATTCTGTAACCATCTCACAGTGAAAACTTAGGTAAAGTGAGCGTGGAGTGAGCTGTCAGTAGCACTGATGCTAGGGATCCACCAAGACGGGATGACACTGACAGCTCACTCCACGCAAGTCTTCACGGTGAGATTTTCACAAAATCGACATGCGGCATGGACTTAATTGATGAAAACAGCATAGGAATTCAGAGCTCAGCTTCTATATTGCTTCTTAAAAGCAAGTTTCTCTTCAGACAGGAACAGACTAGACAACCATACTTACATTCTATAATGATAAGTAATTCAACATTCAAAAGGTTAAAGTCCCTAGAGATTTGTAAGGTATATTATTCATTAAGGGAGCACGTCACTGGACTGACTGCCCTTCAAGACAAATGATTAAATTCCTTACCTTATGTTGAATGTTCGTACGAAACAGATTGAACAGAGAAAAATCATGCATAGCTGTTGTGATTGATTCCCTAACCAAAATTATAACAGGATTATGACACCTAATGCTATAGAAGTGGACTTTTTATACAAATATTAAAAATGTATGTAATTTCAAAGAAGGCACAGTAAAAATGAGATAATCGAAAAAATCTTTTAAATCGATGTAAATATGAAGAAGCTACACGCTTTCAAAGTTTCTGGAGGGGATTATTCCCGTCCTTGTCGCGTGGTAAGCACAATGTATGGCGGTATTATGAAGTTACATAGTTGTGACGGCACTTCTACGATAGTGCTGTCCTTGTCGTTTATAACTTGGCAATTTATAAGCTTTCAACTTTTTATAGTATTGTTCGCCCAATTTGGACAAAATAATATTGATATTTAAAAAAATTGTCTTCACCCCTATTCTTGGAATTGGGCTGGACACATCTGCTGCATGTCAAACGATCAATGGGCCAGACTCACGACCGAATGGGTCCCTCTAAATGGCAAACGACATCGCGCAAGGCCTTGACGGAGAGATGACGGGGTGAGTTGGACTCCTTTAACCAAGATTGACCCTTGGCAGCTTTGGGCAGAGAAAGGTGGAAGAAGATTAGAGAGGCCTTTGCCCAGAAGAGAGGCAACAAAACGAGAAAATAAAAAAACGACAATTCTTGAACATTCTTTGTCAATAGTCCGAAAATACGGCATGACAGAGCCACTGTTCCACAATTTTAATTAATATTCATATAGCAAGCAGACTAATGAACTGAAACGAAGATTTTTTTGTAAATATTCTCTGCACATTACGAAACAAAATTAACGACTACAGTTCTGCACGTTAGGAATCTGCAAAATCATTAGCAGGCGGATTTTGGTACGGTTTTCACCGTTCAGCGCGATTTTCACGCACGCGAAGCCACTGCTGTTATTATTCTATCATTATTGTTTGTCGAAGTGAATTAGCTGGAGAATTTTTTACGCTGCTTCTTCTTACTTATACTAACTTCAAGATGATGACGCTGTTTAGTTATGTAATATTGATCAAAAGAACGAAAAGATTTTTATTTGCGGTAAAAATGACGCAGATAACGAACACAAACACAAGAAAGAACAAATTGATAAAGATAAAGATTCATTTATTTGTATAATCATGTGTGACATGCTGGTTCAACATGTTTTGCCATATTCGGGGTACAAAATAGTTTTATTATTTAATGGGGAGGGGTTTATTGGTGGGGTTGTTTTTTTTGTGTGTAAAATATGCGTCACATCCACGCAAAACGGTCATCGCTCAGCATAATGCTAAGACCCTATGCAAGACAGAGCTCCAGAGCTGGTTTTTAAGCGACAGCTGGTGTTGACGTGATCACGTCAACCGCTGCAGCGGACGCTAAGATAAAGTAACACATTATGAAATGTGTTTATATAAATAATATTTATAAAATGGTAACATTCCGTGCAACGACACACGCGCCACTGGCCTTTGATAATCTGTGGCGCGGCTGCCATAGAACTATAGCTATAGGTCAATCTTACTAAAATCTTGTCGGGCCCTCTACGTGCAACTTATTTAACCATCCCTAAAATCGTGGGAGCATGATGGAATCCTTCCATAAAGACTACTATGAAGCAGCTCTAGACATGGAGAAATCCACTTCTTTATCTCGAGCCGCTTCAACAGTCAAGTCCTTTCAATACTTTTGCCGGTAGTGAGGCAAAACGGGCTTATAAAAATCTTAATTGAAAAAGTTTCTTCTCTAAAGATTTTCAGATAATTAAAGATTCCATCGATCAGGTAAGCTGCGCTTGTTAGTGAATAGGTGACCATCTTTAGATACATACCCCTCGGTGCCTGGGAAAGCACGTTAAGCCATTGGTCCCTCCTGTCATTCGTGGATCTGTGACAGTAGCTACGGGTCGTCGGAAGCCCGAAAGTCTGACAACCAGTCTTACCAAGGGGTGTCGTATTACCCATTAACTGAGTTGGGAAGGTCAGATAGTAAAATACTGGTATTCACCTGCATCTGGTTGGACTGGAAGCTGACCCCAGCATTGTTGGAGAAAGGCTTGGCAGATGTTGAATAAAGGCTGGCGCGAGGCGACAGCGCGACACAAAGAAACCGCGTGACGCGCGACGAGCGGTGGATTTGAGTCGCGCTGTCGTGTGAACGAGCCTTAAGATTCTTCTGTGTAGGTAGTTACCTGGCCGCAGTTCGGTCGTCGTGTTCATAGAAGGTTCCCCTCTTGGGGATGTACTGTGGGTTGCTCCGATCTTCATCATCGTCTACCCGGCGTTCGGTCTCCTGTAATTATAAACAGACCATAATTTACTGATATGCACTATTTTTTGGCCGACTTCTTAAAAAGAGGAGATATCTGCGGCAAGTGTGGATCGATTTCGAAAATTCTTTTTTTAATGAATGCCCGCATGCCTCAGGGGTGGTCCCATACAAATTTTATTAACTTTCCTTGGTTAGTTTTTCAGTTAGCGCCTCAAAGAGATGTCAGCACAAAGTGACGGCTCAGGGTCGCGGGTTATTCTACAGAGAAAACCGTGGCCCTGGCACAGGCAACTGAAGGAACACGGGTGGGTTTTCGTCAGTAAAAGTCTGACACGCCCTCCCGTTCCACCCAGAGCGGGAGAAGTCATTTGATGATTTCCCACCCAAAAAAAAAAAAAAAAAAAAAGTGTATATTGATGATTATATAGAAAGAAAGAAAGAAAAACATCCTGTTAGTTACAGGGATGTAACTTTAGTATTAAAACTAGTTTTTGGAAAGGAAACGAACTAACATGGATGTAAGTATAGTATTAAAATTGGTCTTCGTTGTTGGCAAAAAATCGAGTGTTAGCTTTAACCTTTAACTAACAAAGATAATGAGATCGTTAAGAAATCTAATAATTTACCTACTTTGTAATACTACGATGTTTCAACACTTTCACCGTCCGCGAAGCAGACAGAATAGTTAAACAAACACTACGAATCATAATGTGATCGTCACAAGACAGGGAAATCGAATATTGTATTTTCTAATCACTTATCATTATTTAATTGGTACATATAACGCTTAAATCAGGGGCTGCTGATGAAAAGCTTCGTAATTTAAAGCAAGGATGTATAAAGATCGCGTTCGACATTGGCGAAACGCTTATTTGTTGTTCATACAAAATTGAGACTTATGATAAATGATAAACGATTTATTTTCTGTAAATACGTTTGTACAAACACTTTTACACGTCAATCATATTTTATAAACTAGGTGAGATCGGCGTTTCCTATCTGACTACTCTGAGAAGGAACGCCGAAACAAACTCAGACGTCACAGTCTCTTTTAAAGTCCGGACATAATCTTGGTCAGGTCATGTGAAGACCATGTGGATTGATGCCTGAAATGGTCTTTTGAGGAAAGAACCACACAGAATGAGTGGACCTGTCCAGTCAGTGCACGCATTTGTCATTTGTCATGCAGCTCAACTCAGAACTAAGGAGCTCAACGATTCGACGAACAATACAAAAGAAAGGACATTTGGGGAGGCCGCGTAAAATACTCAAACAGCCAGACCTTCATTAAAAGAAAAAAAAAGGAATGACCCACATAGTCCTCAAATTCACAAAAACTAAAACAATATTATACTATAGACAGTAAATATATACAAGTCATTGTTTAGATAAAAAGGTACGTATAAAGAAAAAAACATTAAAAGAAAAAAAGTAAAATAGCAAATTAAACATCAACTATGTCTGTGTAAACTTATTGGAGCAGCTCAATCCCAAGCCTTCTTGTCCTCAATATAGTCCTTGACAGTATAATAGGCTTTCTGGCATAATTTCCGCTTTATAAAAGATTTAAATTTATTAAGGCTTAGTTCTTCAATGTGGCTAGGAAGTTTATTATAAAAACGTATACATTGACATTTAAACGAGCCACCTATTTTCTTGAGCCTGGTAGTGGGAACAACAAATTTGTGTTTGTTCCTAGTATTTATTTTATGGATATCACTGTATTTTTTAAACAGATTAATATTTTTATGTGCATTTAAAACATTTTCATAAATATACTGAGAAGGCACAGTCATTATATTAATCTCTTTTTTGTCTCTGAGGGAGTGTCAAGGACTTAATTTATAAATTGAACGAATTACCCTTTTTTGTAAATCAAAATTTGTTTGAATTTCGGCGGCATTTCCCCACAAAAGAATACCGTACGACATCACACTGTGAAAATAACTAAAGTTAACTAAACGCGGTGTCTCTAAATCAGTTAAATTACGAATTTTTCTAACGGCGTATGCTGCAGAGCTTAGTTTTTTTGACAATGTATCTATATGCCGGCCCCATTGAAACTTGCCATCCAAAGTTATGCCTAAGAATACTGTGGAGTTTTCGGGTTTCAACTCTTCACCCTTTAAAAGAACACTAGTTTCTACTTGTCTAACATAAGGTATCGTAAACTTAATACATTTAGTTTTTTTCTCGTTAAGAAGTAGGTTATTAACATTAAACCAGTTAACTACCTTAGCGAGGGCGCTATTTACATTGTCAGTAACCAAAAACTCATTTCAACTGATGAATGTTGTTATTAATTTACACGTTTTCCGCATAATTGTGACACACGTGGGACTGACGGGTTTTTTTTTTATTCCGTGTTCGCAACTACGATTTACACTCGTTTCTTTGGTCTTCTACCCACCACCACATCAAACATACAGGTTACTGACAATTTATAAAACCCCGTTACAAAACCGAAAAAACAAAACCGAAAACCGTGAACAAATGAATAAAAAACACATGTCAATTAAAAATAAATAAAAAATACTAACTACAGCACATACTAAACAGCTGTGTCCGCACAAAAACTACAATTTGCATTCATCTCTTTATCAAAAGAAACATAATGTGAAGCACATTATACATTAGCATATAGACTGTTTTCTTCAGCCTTGGTCTAGTGACCGTAAATCAAACCTGATTTCTTGTATGTATTTATAACATGGAGATTGTGCTAAAGAATTTAGGGTGGCTGTGCACTGGTATATACGGCATCGGATGCCCGACGATGCTTAACTGACAGTTTGGCTAGGGAGGGGTATAAAGTTGGTATTACACGGGCTGTTTTCGAAATTAGTACATTCAAAGTGAAAAGTCTGGCTCAAAAATATAGGCGAGAGCAGAGATATGCCTAATAGTTTGTGCAACTAGTTAGATGCACAAACCGCGCGCCGAACGAGCCGATGACGCTCATCCCGACGAATTGTGCAAACTGCTCAGTTTTATTGAGCTTTGTCGACGGATAAATAGACAAAACTACAGTCATTTTGTGTATTATTTCGTCGAACCCAGTATTAACGAGGCAGTCTGCGATATTCGTTTGCTTTTAAGATATATTTGCATTTAATATTTATTGAGTTGTTCCCTAAAAGGGTTGCATTACTTGTCTCCCAAATATATGTCGAAAATATCATTATATGTGACGCAGTTATCACTTCTCTTAAATGAGTCATTGAGTTAAATAATAATAACGATAAATCAACCTCTAAACCGCTGAAGTGATAACATTATGAACTAAGACATTATGTCAAGTTTACTAACAATCTAAAGAAAAATGATTATTTACATATGAGCTAATTAATTAGCGATTATAACACATGATAACAAACCCCGAGGGAGACGTATCACCAGACCAATAGACATAGTGGTTAGGGATTTGGTGACGTGTTCTTGAGTGGAAACCGCGAATCGGCAAACGTAAGGTAGAACGCCCTCAGTACAGGTGGAGTGACGATCTTACCAGGGTGGCTACATGGCTACATGGCTAGTAGCACCTGGATGCGAGTTGCTGAGAATCGAGCTGAATAGTGAGCAATTGGAGAGGTCTATCTGCAGCAGTGGACTGCTGTAGGCTGATGATGAGGACGACGTGCAACAATCATATTTGCAAAACAGGTGATGGAACTCGAATGAATTTGGGCAGGACAGATGGCAAGACTAAGTTATAACTGATGGAATAAGGTGCTGTGATGAACATGGACGTAGCTAGGGGGGCAAGAGTGGGCAATGCCTACCCTAGAAACTTATTTTTGTCAACTTTAGAAAATCCGACAGTATTACAGAATTACGTCGCTTTTCATTGGCCATCGATCACTAACAGAGAATTAGATACACAATCAGCTACACAAAATGTCTTCACCAAATGAGCACCCAATTGAACATTTGGGTGCACTTTCTTTCTAGTAGCAATCGAACGCTCCGACGGTAAACACGCCTCAGTGCTCGTTTAAAAACTGTAAAAATCACACAACTAGGATGCTAAAAAGGATTGTGTGTTCGCAATAAACAGCAAGAGCTTTATGTCAACTCAATTGGAATGATTTTTCTGAATACAACTCTAAACACTGTGTTTAAGTTTGAATTTGCATTAATGTTTATTTATTTCAACTAAATTACGTAAACACAATTGGCGACAGTTTTAAGAGAACTTTTGCATGGGATTATGTTTCTAGTTCTTTATTAGTGATCTATGGGCTTGGCCATCAATAGATCTGATAACTTTTTAACAGTGAAAGCGTTATTTAAGTCTTGGCAACTTACTTTGTATGAAATGTTTTTGGTGGGATTATTTATTCGTAGGCGTTATTTTGATCTCTCATTAAATGAGTTATTAGTTCAGCTGGACGGTTGCCCCTCCTAGACAAAATCCCAACCAAGAACTGGATGTAGTAGTTTCAGTCGTGAAAGTGTGAATGATAATAATTCACCCTTTCCAACTAAAATAACGCGGATAACGAACAATGAGCGAGAAAGACGAAGCAATATCATAATTATGAGTGTGAAAGAGATAAACAGATGAGATCTTAAATTGTAACAACATAACATAACATCACGCCTTGTTTCCCCGTAGGGTTGGGCAGAGGTGTACCTATAGTACACCCACATTTCGCCAGTTATGTTTAAGTCCCATGTAATAGGGGGCGAGCCTATTGCCATATACCGGGCACAAATCCAGACTTCAGGCTGCTACTGAGAAATTCCATATAGAAAAACCCAATAAGACGTTGCCCGACCTGGGAATCGAACCCAGGACCTCATGCTCAGCAGTAGCGATTGCGACCACTAGACCAACGAGTATTAAATTGTATTTTTGTAAATTGTATTCAATAAATAATAGTCGTCGGAATAGAATGGCAAAGATATTAAATGGCCAGCATTGTACAGAAGTTAGGAACCGTTAGCTGGTCAAAGCTGTTTTGTTTTTTTGATCTCAGATGTAGGACAAAATAAAGATAATGTCTAGACTACAGTAAGTAAATATAGGTTTTATTTGGCATTCAAATCATGACTCGACATTACTTAGTGAGGTGAGTAAACATATACAACATATTGGGAGTACAAAAAGTCGGTTCGATATTTCGTTCATTTGTTTTGCAAATTAAGATTGTCATCATTGTTTACATAACATCACGCTTTGTTTCCCCGAAGGGTTGGGCAGAGGTTTACCTGTAGACCCACATTTCACCAGTTATGTTTTATTCCCATGTAATAGGGGGCGAGCCTATTGCCATCAACCGGGCAAAAATCTATCCTCCGGGCTGCTACTGAGAAATTCCAAATAGAAAAACCCAATAACACGTTGCCCGACCTGGTAATCGAACCCAGGACCTGAGGGGGTCTGTTGTGTTCTTACTTGTTACTTGTAACAATAGGGACGATATTTAGTATCAAAAACGTTTGTTAAAATAATTTAATTTCAAAGAATGCATAGTAATAATGTGATAATTGAAAAAAGAACCTTAATAGTTGGCTGAATTTTAACGTCAACAACGCACTGAATGTTGTTGAACTGTCAAAATGAAAGCGATTACTACTGATAGTGTGTTACAGTCCGCGAGGCCTTTTTTTTTTTGGGTGGGAAACCATCAAATGACTTCTCCCGCTCTGGGTGGAGCGGGAGGGCGTGTCAGACTTTTACTGACTAAAACCCACCCGTGTTCCTTCAGTTGCCTGTGCCAGGGCCACGGTTTTCTCTTTAGAATAACCCGCGACCCTGAGGCGTCGGCCCTATCGGACCCCGTCACTTTGTGCTGACATATCTTTGAGGCGCGCGTGGAACACAACGCGCCGTCGACCTGGGCCTGGTCCTTACCGGACGGCGAGCTACCCATTGCTCGCCGTCCGCAAGTCCACGCCTACGGTGGCCGGGAATCTGCAGGCGACTCCCGACGCCCAGGGCGTCTCCTGTGGCGGCTAGTGGGGGCGTGAGGGCGCAAGGCTCTCTCCCTCACGCGCTCCGCCTCCTCCTTCGCGAGCATTACTGCTTCGCAGAAGGAGGTGACGGCTTTCCATTCCCTCTCGCTCCGTACCATGGCCTGGACCAGGGCGGGACGCGAGAGATCGCCGCCGCCAATCGCCTCCGCGAGGACACTGCGGTGCTCTGCCCAAGCTGGGCATACCTCCACTGTATGCTCCACCGTGTCCTCCGGGCGATCCACACAATGGTGACACCCGGGCGTCGGACGTCGGACGCCGTGGCGCCTCTCCAACCACTCCTCCTCAAAGAGGGGACTTACCGCCGCTATTGTGGCGTGCCCAGCACTGGGTGGCGACAATCGCACCCTCCATATCGCCATGAGATCCCGCCGGAACTCTGTCCGCTGTACCGTGATTTCTCGCGGCAGCGGAGTTAGACCCCGGCGTTTTGCCTCCTCGCGCCACTCCCATACGTGCGCGAGGGCTTTTGCCTCCAGATCCCATGGCGGCAATCCGGCAAGGAGGCTCGCCGCATCGCAGGAGAAGTCCGCGAGGCCTAAGCTGAGGTTTGCATTTGTGTGAGTGATTACCAGTCGCACCGATTGTCCGTTTGGCCGATTGCCAAGCAAAGGACGCGTCGCTATGTGCACTCACACAAATGCAAAGCTCAGCTCAGGCCTCGCGGACTGTAGGCAATAAGGGTGCCAGTCAAGTAACGTGTGCAGTAAAGTTCTTAATACAAAATTAACAACCTAGGACCGGACTAAGTTGTAAGTTTTGTTAAAGAAACTGTATTTCGATTTCTGTTGAGCTACGGTTTCCTAGAAGACCTTTTCCGTCACATTTATAAAGGACGTCATGAAAATATGTCATTTTTGACATATCAGAATTTGACATACGTTGTCAAAAAATGCTCTGTATTTGGACATTGAGAGCAGGGGTGGCCCGGCCCAGTGGTCACGGCCGCGACTTACGAGTTGTAGGTCGTAGGTTCGAACCCAGACAGGCGCTTTACTTTTTGTTAAATTATTTCATCACCACTGCTCTCAAAACGGTGAAGGAAAACATCGTGAGGAAACCGGCATGTCCCAGAACCATAAATTCAAAGACATGTGACATCTACCAATCCGCACTGGGCCCGCATGGTGGATTACGGCCCACTCCCTCTCACAGAGAGGAGGCCTGTGTCCCAGCAGTGGGAACATATTAGGCAGATTATTATGATTATGCTATTTGGACATTACGGACGCATGTGGCTGCCACCGCTATTCTAGGAAAACGTAGCTTTATGTTCTTGTTTCAAAAACAGGCTGGATGGTTAAAACCATGTCTAAAGAAAAAACTTGTTTTGACATAAGACAGTAAGAGTTTGTCCGTTCTGATGGTCGAACATGATCAGTGTATGTATGTCCTTCTAAAGTGTCCCCTCCCGTTATTTTCACAAAAGGTTTAACAGAACGGACATAACGTTCCGAGATCTCTTTTGTTAATCGTTGCACGTTCATCATCTCTTTGTAGCCGAACTGGATTCAACATTATAATGCGGTAGGTAAATCATATAATATATGTGTTTACACAGTATTGAAAACTCGTGACTATCTATCTCTATATACTCTTGTAAATATGTCGTTGGTGTGCCCTGCTTTATAAATAAATAAATAAGTGGGACTAGCTGACAGTATCTGAGCGGTTGGATAACCGTGTCAATAGTGTAAATTCTCACTCGGAACAAATAGTTATAGGGCAGAATCGACCTATCTTATGTGCATTTTCAATGGAGCAGCACGCAAGTTTACATACAAGCGCCACTCGACTCAAGAAGTAATGGCGAATGACTTGCACCTGTGTGGACGAGTCTTTGTTGTGCATGTAAGATTTGAATAAATAATTGTGAAACTTTGATAATTAAATTTGATGACTAATGTCGTTTGCCATACTGTAGTCACTTAAAGTGTTTCTTTTTTTATGTCAATATATTTGTCCTTCATGGCCAATTTAACACAACAGTGTTACACTTTCTAAGTCATTAAATAAACTATTATGATATGAAAGTGCAATATATTTGTTTGTGTTCCTGTCATATTAAAATCTTATTAATTGAAAACTCCTTGCTTTTAAAAATCGAATATCATTTATTTATTTTTAAAAAGATTCTCGGCCTTGTCACAAGGTTTTGTCAAACTTGTGTAGTCGTTGAGAAAATGGAATTGACTCGAGAAAATTCAAGAGCGATGATTTATTATGACTTTCGAAGTGGTTTTACACAAATGCAGTGTGTTGACCGGATGATTTCTGCATTTGGTGATGAAGCCCCATCCAAAACCACAATTTATCGCTGGTTTGCCCAATTTCAACGTGGACGTGTCAAGCTCAGTGATGATCCCCGTCAAGGTCGTCTAAAAACTGCAGTCACCCAAGAAAACGTTGATGCTGTGCGTAAGCTGATTGAGGAAGATCGACGTGTGACATGCCGTGAAATTCAGGCAACTTTTGACATTGGCATGAGTCAAATACAAATAATCTTGCATGAACAATAAGGTGTAAAAAAGTTGTTTTCCCCATGGATACCGCATTCGCTCTGTGAAGAGAAAAAAGCGACTCGCGTTACTTGGTGCATCAGAACTCTCGAAAGATTCCACGCAGGATCCTCAAATGCTGTATACAACATCGTATCAGGTGACGAATCCTGGATATACGCGTACGAACCCGAAACAAAAAACCAGTCACGAGTTTGGGTGTTCGAAAATGAGTTAAAGCCAACAAAAATTGTTCGTTCGTTCGAGTGTTGCAAAAAAAATGGTGGCCACATTTGTCTCCAAAACCGGCCATGTTACGACTATTCCTCTTGAGGGACAAAGAACGGTTAATGCAGAATGGTATGCTAGCATTTGTTTGCCACAGGTCGCTTCTGAACTCCGTAAAGAGAACTGCAACCGCCGCATCATCCTCCATCACGACAATGCGAGTTCTCAAACCGCACACAGAACAAAAGAGTTTTTAGAGCAAGAAAACATACAATTATTAGACCATCCGCCGTACAGCCCCGACCTAAGCCCTAATGATTTCTAAACTTTCCCTAAAATAAAGAATAAATTGCATGGACAGAGATTTTCATCACCTGAAGAAGCTGTGGACGCCTACAAAACGGCCATTTTGGAGACCCCAACTTCCGAATGGAATGGTTGCTTCAATGAATGGTTCTAAAAAAAGCAATAAATACATTTTTAAATAGTAATGTTGTGTCACTTCCTTGATTCCCGAAATTTTCAGTGCCGCCCTCGTACTAAGAAAATTGTATCTTTTTTTTTTTTGAATCTCTGATTTCGATATATAAAGCACCATACATAAAAAACTAAAATGAACTTTAATAACATGGTTTGATTCTAAAACCATTTCACTTTTAAATACTTTAAACATTATTTACCTCATAAACAAACGAAAGCTGAAAAACACCTTATAAATTATACCCGTCGTTTCGACGGATGGTTAGCTTTACGAGGCTGACAAGAGCTAAAGCGCGGTCCCTTACAGACTGCATATAAAGAAAGCGAAGCGCGATGACACAACGCTGGTAATTTATTGCAAAAAATAAAGCAATTTTCTATTAAAAAAATCTAGTTTGGCCTAAAAAAAAATAAACACATTTCCGTTAATATGTTGCTTGTAGAATAATCTGACAAAAATTTTGAATGTATATTATGATTTTGATTGAATGTATAGTATGGTTTGAATAGTTATAGTAGCCGGCACTTGGCAACAATTTTTTTTTCATTTATATTGCTTGTCATTATTTTATGGTTCTTACCATATTTTTTAAACATCTGTTTAGAAGAGAGTTAAAGAAAGGAAAAAAACATCTAACAGCTCTTGTCAAGTTACGTGCCGGCGACTATAAAAGAAATTTTTAGAGGTATCTTCTAATTTTTTTCTATAGTACTCGTATCAAATTATTATATTATGTTTTCAACACACTATCTAAGTAGCATATTTCCTGAAGAATTTCATATATTTTTCTCATTTTGTTTACTGCAGTGGACCATATACTTATAGGCATTTTAATACTTGCTTTTAGGTCCTGTAGTCCCATTAAAGACATATTTAGGAAGGTTAGTTAACACAGACTAAAAGGCACACAACCCAAGACAACAGGCTTTCTCTTTGGGTGTTGACAAATCTTGTGATTTGAAAATCGTATTAAATTAAATAAATAAAAATCTTTAGTTAATTCACTGGCAGAAAACGCACACCCAAAACGCTGGGTCTAGAAGCATTAGATTTTGCAAGAGTTCCCAGAGTATAAATCAAAATGAGCAAAAAATAAAGATTTTTGAAAATTGATCCCTTAAACTGCCTCTCACTGCCTCGTTGGTCTAGTGGCCGCAAAAGCTACTGCTGAGCATGAGGTCCTGGGTTCGATTCCCAGGTCGGGCAAAGTGTTACTGGGTTTTTCTATCTAGGACGACGAGCGGACGAGAGTGGACGGCGAGCTACCCATTGCTCGCCGACCGCAAGCCCGCGCCTACGGTGGCCGGGAATCTGCAGGCGACTCCCGACGCCCAGGGCGTCTCCTGCGGCGACTAGGGGCGTGAGGGCGCAAGGCTCTCTCCCTCACGCGCTCCGCCTCCTCCTTCGCAGGCATTGCTGCTTCGCAGAAGGAGGTGACGGCTTTCCATTCCCTCTCGCTCCGTACCATGGCTTGGACCAGAGCCGGACGCGAGAGATCGCCACCGCCGATCGCCTCCGCGAGGACACTGCGGTGCTCCGCCCAAGCTGGGCAGACCTCCACCTTTTGCTCCACCGTGTCCTCCGGGCGATCTACACAATGGTGACACCCGGGCGTTTCCTCCCGCCTTATTCGAAACAGGAACCTCCCGAAACAACCGTGTCCGGTGATGACCTGTGTCAGGCGGAAGGTGAGGACGCCGTGGCGCCTCTCCAACCACTCCTCAAAGAGGACTTACCGCCGCGATCCCATAGCGGCAATCCGGCAAGGAGGCTCGCCGCCTCGCAGGAGACACCGTGCGTAATCCCCGGACCAGCCGGATGGCCATGACCCTTTGGGACGCGTTCAACCGGCGGGCTGGTCGGCGCCTCAAAGAACGCCCCCACACCGGTGCCCCATAAACGGCCATGGACCGCACGACTCCCGCGTAGCCTCCGGCAGGATGCGTTTGGACCCCCTAGATTGGGTAGGAGCCGATCCAAGGCAGCCCCAGCCCGCTCCAATCTGGGAGCCAAACGTAGGGATTGCTCCACGAAGTTCCACCGGCTGTCGAGGACGAGTCCCAAGTACTTCATCGTCGTCTCGACGCCGATGTGAACCCCTCCCGCCGTTATCTGGGAACCCGACTGTGGCGCGTTCCGAGGACCAAGAAAACACATGGCCTCGGACTCGTGCAGGGCCACTTCGAGTCCCAACTGCCGGATCCTCTCGACGATTGTCGCAACCCCGTGTGTCGCTAGCTCGGCCGCTGCCTGGTGCGACCTCCCCTGTGCCAGGACCAGCGTGTGTCAGCGTAGTAAACCACGCTGACGCCACTAGGGAGGTCGGCTCGCAGCACCCAGTCGTAACCGATTTCCCACAGAAGCGGCCCCAGGACCGATCTCTGTGGGACACCGCACGTCATCACTCGCCGGTTCCACTCTCCTCGGTGACCGGGGTAGATGACGGCCCTGTCCGTCAAGTAGGCCTCGACCACACGACAGAGGTAGGTCAGCATCCAGTGATACCGCAATGCCTCCCTGATGCAACTCCAGGGCAGGGTATTGCAGGCACTGGCGATGTCGAGAGTCCCCTGCGGAAACCAAACTGGCTCTCCGCCAAATCCGGCCCCACCCGCACCAGCCGCGCGACGAGGCGCTTTTCAATGACTCTTTCAAAGAGCTTGCCCACCTCGTCAAGCAGCACAATGGGTCGGTAAGCGGACGGAGAGTCCGCAGGGCGCCCCGGCTTCTTAATGAGGACCAGTTTCCCCGTCTTCCAAAGAAGTGGGAACTGGCCCTCCTCCAACCATGCGCTTAGGAGCCCCATAAGTCGAGGCCCGAGAGCCTCCAAGACCAGAACCCATGCATTTCCAGGTAAGCCGTCGGGTCCAGGCTCGCCCCCTATTACATGGAACTTAAACATAAATGGCGAAATGTGGGTGTACTATAGGTACACCTCTGCCTAACCCTTTTGGGATTACATGCGTGATGTTATGATCCCTTAAAGGAGTTTGGTATATAGGGGATGAAAGTTTCTATCGAAATTCGTCGTTTTGACCGACGGGAAATACCTTGGTGCGCGTGGTAATCGCTTTGCGATTTTGTTTTCGAAGAAAACAGTTACGGGCGCACGGCTCGTTATCTATGGTTATTGGAGCATGCTCATGACAACTTGGTTTGAAGTACTCTTGAATCAATGAATATTATTCTGCTTTACCAATGAGATCAATTATATCATTATGACTATGTAAAAAGGTAATTCCCCCATAAATATAAATGTACTATTTGTCCATGATACTTTGTAATTCTCTATGGATGAATGAAATCATAACGTTGCAACATGAATGAAGTCAGAGATAACATGCATAATTACCGATTTTAAGCATGAATATAAAACAAAGTTATTAAACGTAGATTTTTTGTTACAATAAGTTACTTACAATTTATTAGCTTGATCTGACTTTTTCTTATCTAGCAAATACACTCCAGACTCCTAAATCGAGTCTGTATTTTTATGGATCAAGTTCTATTACTTTATGGACGTGACGTGAATAATTTTTCACCCTACAAATCTATAAGTACTTATATTATAAAGAGGTCCGCGAGGCCTAATCTGAGCTTTTCATAAAGCGCTGATGTTTCATTACAGCAGGCTTAGCACGAGCGCCCTAGAGAAGCGTATTGTCGACGGAAGAGTAGACAAAAATGGCGTTTCTGTGTAGACAGTAGAAAGTTTTCTTCTGTCTACACAGAGACGAAACGCAATTGTACGGTAAAAATGGGTAGTTATACACATCACTAGCAACTAACCCGTTGCTATGGAAAATCACTGTCTATAAAGCAACCTGAGTCTAAGTGTGTCCTCGTGCTCGCGAAAAAGAGATTTCGAGGAGCGTTGAAAGCGATTTCTATTCTACAGTAGAGTAGAAACAGAAAACGCCATGCTAAGCCTGCAGTTGCGGATAATTTTAAATTTTCTCTTACTGTAGGCATCTTCCCTGATGTATGGAAAAGCGCAAGAATTGTCCCGATTATTAAGATAGGAGATCCTGCTAATGTTAAAAATTACCGCCCTATTTCAATATTATCATGTTTTGCAAAGATATTTGAGTCTCTTGTCTGTCCAATCATTACTCGCCACATTGATACAATTGTTTCACCAAGACAGCATGGCTTCAAAGCTGGACGCAGCATAGAAACAAACTCGTAGTTTTTGTCTGGCGTGACCCTAGATCTCTAAAACAGAGTAGATGCCATGTACACGGACGTCAGCGGTGCGTTTGACAAAGTTAATTACTCTCTGCTGCTGTTCATGTTAGAAAAAAATGGTGTGCATGGCTCACTTTTAAACTGGTTCTCATCTTATTTATTGCATAGATCGCAAATTCTTGTTGTTAATGGTTACGAATCATACCCATAACTATGCCGTCTTAGGAATTCCTCAGGGTTCTCACCTTGCACCGGTTCTATTTTTGCCCTTTGTTAACGACATTACTGTCCAAATCCATCACAGTACATATCTAATATTTGCCGACGATCTTAAAATCTATAAAAACTATAATTTCAAATCACTACATTTTTGTAAATTAAGTTTCTGAGTATTATGAGACAGTATTGTTAGTCGTATATACGATTCACGACTAACTGAGTAAATGAGGTTCGTGTTCTTGCCATTATCATGGACAGTAAAGTCAACTTCAGAAGCCATATTGACATCTTAACAGAAGCACTAAAGGGTTTAAGCTGGTAAAAACAAAAATTGTGCTATATAACGCCTTAGTTCGGAGCCACCTTGAATTTGCCAGCGTGGTGTGGAGCCCGCACTATACAGTACACTCACAAAGAATAGAAAGCATCCAAAGGGCCTTCACAAAACATCTAGCATACGCCTTCAGAGTTATATCCTCCCGTTGCCCATACGACGAACAACGTTCTCAATATTACGAAATGGTTACTCTGCGCGACCGTCGACTGGTACAAGATCTCAAGTTCTTAACTAAAAATAAAATAACTGAACTGTAAATTAACTGAACAAATTGGACTTAAAGTCCTCTATAACTTACTACTTTATTTAGTTGAGATATATCATGACTCAGTAAATAACTCTAAAACCCAAATTTTGAGGTCGCAAAGCACGCAACTCCCAAATTTATAGTGTAATTTTATTGTATTAGTATGTAGGTATTTCTTGTAACCTCTGTAATCTTATAACTTATGTCTTTTTGCATTTCTGATTCTACAGTTTGTGACAATAAATTTTTATAAATTTCGTTTTTACCTTAAGGTATAAATATATTGAGCGCGTATTTGAGAATGTTGGTTCACCTGTTATTGGCAACCGTATAAGCCCATAACCGTTATCTAGTGTTATTTAATATTTTGTTTAAATAAGCTGTTGGTGTAACTTTTTAAATAAATAAATAAAAAGAGGTAAAAATTTTGTCTCTGGAAGTACTAACTGGATTAGAAAAAATGTTTTTGCCTTTGATAGCCCCATTCTTGAGAAATGGTCTAGGCTATTTAAAATCACGCTATGACCGTTAGGAGCAGAGCAAAAAGAACAAAAAATTACGTGATAGCTCGGGCAGGTGATGCGATGCGACAGTGTGGGTCGGAGGAACAAGAAATTTCACGCTAACGAAGTAGGTATTCAACAAAAACTAAGTCATAACATACATTTTACGAGGGTGACACTGAAAGTTCTTAGAAAATCAAAACTGAACAAAATAGTAAGGTATTAGTTTTATTATACCTTTTCAAAATAGTGTCCATTTACATCAATACATCGCTGCATCCGATGGAACCACAGAGAAAAGCACTTTTCCCACTCGTCCTTAGGGGTATCTTCGACGGCATTTTGAAACGCAGCCACTGCTTCCTCGGCGTCCATAAAACGTTTTCCTCGAAGTTGTTCTTTTATTTTCGGAAATATAGGTTGAGGTCGGGGCTACAGGGCGGGTGACCCAGTAATTCCACGTCTAACGTCGCCAAGTAGTCGATTGTTTGCTTGGCGGTGTGCGACGAGGCGTTGTCGTGGTGAAGGAGGATCCTACTGCGAGGACGTTTCTCCCGAACTTTTTCCAAGACAAGTGGCAAACAATTGTTAGTGTACCACTCTGCAGTAACTGTTTTTCGATCCTCTAAAACAATTGTTGCGGAATGACCAGTCCTTCCGAAGAACGAAGCCACCATCTTTATTCCCACGGTTCGACCTCTCTTCACTTTAGTTGGCAACTCCTCGGAAGGAAACAACTAGACAGCAGACTGTCTCTTAGTTTCAGGA
The DNA here is from genome assembly GCA_963555695.1 of Dasypolia templi. NCBI lineage: Eukaryota > Metazoa > Arthropoda > Insecta > Lepidoptera > Noctuidae > Dasypolia > Dasypolia templi. Next base: position 5,795,064 of record OY743156.1, read on the forward strand.
TCATAACAATAAATCCAGCTTTCGTCACACGTAAGTATGTCGAACACGGCATTTGAGTCACCTCTGCGTTGAACCATTTCGCGACACAATCAACACGACGGAGTTTTTGGGTACCTCATAATTTGCCTTTGTCAAATTATGAGGTATCCACCTAGCACAAAGCTTCCTGAACGCTAATTTTTCATGGAGGATTTTGTACATTTGACTTATACTGATGCCTAAGCTAGTCCGAATCTGTTGATATGTCACTCTTTTGTCAGTCTCTACCATACGCCGCACAACACTGATGTTATCTTTAGTCGTCGCCGTCGAAGGCCGTCCCTCACGCAGATCATCGGTGAGATTAGTGCGACCACGTTTAAACTCATTGCACCAGTTGCAAACAGTGGCACGAGAGATCACTTCATCGTGAAAGGCCAATCGAAGTCTATCATAACTTTCTTGAGGACTTAAATGACATCGAAAGTCATAAAAAATCATTGTATGATAATTTTCTCGCGTAAAATTCATGCTGACGTGACACAGAAAATTTTCAATTTACCACCAAATCGTGAACAAATGACAAATTAATACAAAAATAAATGCCACAATAATTGGCAAAGACCTCTATTTGCAAAATTTTTACTTATATTTTTTTATTATATCGTTTACAAGTGGCCAGTTCTAAGTTCTAAAAACTTCCAGCGTCGCCCTGAGATGACTTCAAAGTGCCTAGATGACCTGGTTTGTTTGCATTATTGTATGAATGTGATTTAATGATAGTTAGTGTGACTAATTGTAAAACATTGTTGAAACATGGGGATAAGAGGAGAATGATGATAATAAGGACTTTACTAATTGTAGCAGTATTTTATTTAAACCCGTGAAACAATTGCCTACTAGATACTGTTTGCATGTAAGCGCTCAATGGTTTTCGGTTACATTTATTGTTGTTCCGAGCCTATTTTTCTTATGAACAATCCCTGGTTTGTATATTTGACGGGTTATGAATAATGGTAAGGTATTGTTTACAGCTGATTTTATTACACAAGATAATTTTAGTACCAACATGCTTTGGCGGATTTTAGTATGATATTTCTGAAAGTAACAATTGTGTGCACTTTTTTACTGTAAAATTTACTTTTAATTTACAATGGTACTGAATGTTTGCAATTTTTACTGCTTAATTGAACTCGATACAAATTATTGTTATTAGATCATTACTACCACTATGTAATATGATTATTTACATATACAGGTTTTAAGGTGATACTTTTAAGAAGTTTGATATTCCTATAAAATGTTCCTATTAAATATTTAAATCTAATGTCAACATTTAATGTATGAAACTATACAATAGGTATTAGTTTCTAACTAATTAGTGTCAATGACCCAGTCACAGGTCATTACACACTTTACAAATTAATCAATCATAGATTGTATCACCATAAATGTTTACAAAAAATTAAACCATGAAGTATTCAATTATTATGATTAGAATATCTGGTAAATTCTTAAACGGTAAAAGTGTTATTTGTAAAAATATTAATAAAGTAGTTAATGTGGCTGTACCTTGTTCTCGGAATCCTGGTCAGAATGCTCAGAGTCGCTCCCCTGCGAGTCATAATCAGACTCGTGCTGGCCACCATCCTGCAAACATCCTTCCACTTTTAGCAACTGCATTTTCCACACAAACTCTTTTTGTTTACAACCTACGTGGCGGCAACGTTTCTAAAATTAAAGTCTAAACAGATCGGCGGCGTTTCAGTGAGTGGTGCCCAATTCGTGACCTCAATAGTACTAAAAGAAATGGACATTCCGTCACGCGAACGACCGGGCGACCGAGAGAAAGTAAGTCGTAATACTTTTAGCGCCAAAACGAAAGTTAACGCTTTTGTGATTAAACCTTGTACTTACGTTAGCGGAGTTATTGTGCCCGATATCCTGCGATGCGTCCGAATATTCTCCGGAATCTTCGTGATCTCGTCTCCTAGCCACGGACGTCATATCAGCGTCCTCTCTCGTAACCTGCAGAACTTCCAGTTTGACGGCTTTGTTGTATTATTAACGGATAAAATGCAGCGTATTCGTGCTCGTTATACCGTCGCTAATAAGAAATCCCCTCTCGTTTCACGAAAAATGAAATGAAAGAACGTCAAAACAAGGGGAATCTAGCGGCCATAAAAAAGCTGCGTTTTGTTTACTATCGAGTTGATTACTAGTAACCGGATTACTCAAGCCAAATAAATTAAAAGTGTGATATAACAAGACTTTAGATTAAATTAACTGTTTATTTACAAACCATCCATCGTCACTTTTGTTCACTGTTTCATAAAGTTCGGTGACAAAAATATTGCTAAAAGGGAATTAAGTTTTTGGATCCAACGAAACGCATTATAGAAATTTGGCAACATTGAGATAAACGTCAATAAGGAAGAAATTCGCGACAGGTGTTTTTATGTTTACAATTACATCTAAGCGCTACTCAAGCTTGTGAGGTTGGCGCGGTTTCATGGTTTCTAGCCACAGGAATTTATAAAATGGATACATCAATTCAAGCGCTCAGTATTCTGGAGGTTTCCTACTATGACTGCTTTTTGTCCTGAAATCCGAACACTTATACGGATTTATCCTAACAGTACGCAGCAAGAAACCGAAATGCGGCCAAAGACTAACACTATTATAGAAACAAATGAGAATTAAACCAATTACCTTTTTTTAAATTTTATTACACGTTCGGTTATAAAAATAAAACAGTAATATAAATCCGATTCTCTTCAAAGTTATAATAAGCGAGAATACCATCCTGTGATACCATCTAAGATTTTGGCCGCATTCCGAGTTAGACCATAATCGCTGACAGCGCTCACATCGATAATTAGCGTTCCGATTTAGATATCACGATTATGACAGCTGAGAGCTGTCAACATTTCGCTAACAGTGATATTTCTAAAGGGCATGGTCGGCGTTATCGCAAGATGGCGCATGTCATGACATCATCAATGACGGTTCACATGACATTAGCGGTGGGTAATCTTTATTCCGGCAAGTGAATTGATTCACTTATTCCGACTCCGGGTCCGGTACCGGTTCACCTTATTTATTCCTTTGGCACCGTTTGGCACCGGCACTCACTCGCTCATTTTGGTTCCCCGGTTTCGCAGAACATTTTATTCATTTGGTTCACTGGATCATTTGGCACATTTTGAATTGAACAGTTGGTTAGTTAGAGCGATACGACGTGTTCCGAGTACTTCCGAGTGACTTGAGCGAGTGAACGAGAGTGAACAGTGAACGCGCGCTCCGGAATCATTTGGTACCGCGGTGCCGGTAAGGATTGTGAGGAATAAATAAGGTTTACGTATCCGCGTTCGGTACCGGCTCCTTTGGATCAGTACCTCCGGAGTTACCCACCGCTACATGACATCGTTATCGCGCTCACGCTTATTCGGTACGGACGTAAGCCCCCTCAAATCGATTACATCCCAATTCGGAATGCAGGCTTGTTGTCCGTCATCTGTCAAGCAGCCAGCAATCATTCTTAATGTCATAAGTTTCAGGAAGGAAACAATAGCAAACTTAAAAACTTTCGTTTTTATTGTAAATGTAATTTATCTTCAAAAAATATTTGCCTGTGAGCAGAAAAGGCATCTATAAAACAAAATGGAAAGGTACGCAAGGATTTAGATCGCCAAACTCTGCTACAACCTCTGTTTGTGTTGATATTTTGGTTGATTTCGATACATTACCAAAACCATTTTCAGTTCCACCGAAGAAGAAGCAAAGACTGTGCAACTACTTGCCAAAGGTATTATGGAGATGTATGAACCACCGCTAACAACCATTAATACCCATTTAAAAGAATTAACGTAAGTTATAATTTTATAATACTACTAATTCATTGGTAATTCTCATATGGAAGACCTGATGATTGAGGACGATTTAAAATGGTATCACACATAACGTGTGATAACATTTTAAATCCTTTAACTATAAATTCTTAACAAACTATTAAAGCCGATTTGTTTTTGCTGCATTCTGGAGTTCATTATTTATCCTGTAGAAAATGCATCTATTATTTCAGAGAAAAACAAGATGCTGTGCAGGGTATGCTCACTTCAGAGAGGCGAAAGCTTGAAGACCTACAGAATGATGTCATGCTTGATGCACTGGTAATTAGCTTTGCACATTAATTAATACTTACTACGTCGTCATAATACCTGTAAAAATTCACATAATCAACCGTCTTAATAGTTGGATAAGGATTGTCATGATACAAACATCATCATCAATTTGAACAGATAATGGTTATTGTTACTTAACTATAATATGTAGTTAGACTATAGCCTCATGGACATTTTTGTAGGTAAGTACTACAAATATGTAGTACATTATTTTATGTATCATCAATAGTTTTCAAAGTGCATGCCAAAGAATGACTTATATATAGGCAAATTTTTGATACAATTTAAAATCGGTTAAGGTTTTTTTTTGAGTTTATCCAGTAGAAATAAAAATACAAAAAATCAAATCTTTTCTAAAATATTAGTTTAGTTGTGCTTCGGGTGACAGCTCTCGTTGATATTAATGTGATAGTGGGCCTGTCAGTAGGTCTTTTCACACTTGAAACACCAAACCAATTGTAATAAAATTTGCCATATAGTCTGGGCATGGGGTCTCAACTAGAACATTTTATAATTAGTCTTCAAAAAAAGTCAAAGATGGCAGCATAGGTAACCATTATGAAATTAACAATCATTAGAAAGCGATAAACGGCAGAATTTTGGCTAAAATAAGATTAGTCATTTATTTTTCAACACACAAACATAAAATAAGCTTTTACCTTCAATTCAAACCCTTAAAATGATAAAAGTAGTCATCTGTTTTGTTTGTTTAGAGCTCTTTGCAAGAGATGGTGTTTTACTCAATTTGTCCTGTCTTTAAAATAACCTTTATAGTCACAAATTTAAATCAAACAACTTATTTTAATTCTATTTCTTTACATAGAAACATAAAATAAATCTAATATCATGTTTTCCTGAAACCGGAAGTATAAAACTTTATTTTAAAAGGATGGCACGAAACGTTTTAAAAGTAGGTCGACTCCTAGATGGCGACGTAAAACTACTGCCTCTGGCGATTAGTGAATCGCTGATGCTGCCATCTGTTGAACATTTTTATGACGAAAAATTGCCAGCTCAATTGTTAGACTTAGGGAGGTGTCATTTCTTTGTATGGGATTGGGTATCTGTACTAGCGGTGGGTAATCTTTATTCCGGCAAGTGAATTGATTCACTTATTCCGACTCCGGGTCCGGTACCGGTTCACCTTATTTATTCCTTTGGCACCGGCACTCACTCGCTCATTTTGGTTCCCCGGTTTCGCAGAACATTTTATTCATTTGGTTCACTGGATCATTTGGCACATTTTGAATTGAACAGTTGGTTAGTTAGAGCGATACGACGTGTTCCGAGTGACTTGAGCGAGTGAACGAGAGTGAACAGTGAACGCGCGCTCCGGAATCATTTGGTACCGCGGTGCCGGTAAGGATTGTGAGGAATAAATAAGGTTAACGTATCCGCGTTCGGTACCGGCTCCTTTGGATCAGTACCTCCGGAGTTACCCACCGCTAATCTGTACGTAGTATTATAATATCTGTGGTCTGGGACAGTCAGTCAGTCTGGGACCTGGAAAAGAACATAGGCTACTTTACATCCTGGATATTTGTATAATAAAAAAAATGAAAACAGACAACGTCGCGGTCAACAGACAGTTAATAATGTATAAAACTATCTATTTATACCATAGGTTCTCAACCTTAGTTTGTGCACCTATTGAGTTTTTTTTTCTAGGGCCTTTTATTTTTCTTTTTTACTTGCCATATGTTGGGAATCTGACCTTAGTTTGCTCACCATTTGAGTTTTTTTTTTCTAGGGCCTTCTTTTTTCTTTTTAACTTGCCTTATGTTGCGAATCTGACCTTAGTTTGCTCACCATTTGAGTTTTTTTTTCTAGGGCCTTCTTTTTTCTTTTTTACTTGCCTTATGTTGCGAATCTGACCTTAGTTTGCTCACCATTTGAGTTTTTTTTTCTAGGGCCTTTTTTTTTCTTTTTAACTTGCCATATGTTGCGAATCTGACCTTAGTTTGCTCACCATTTGAGTTTTTTTTTCTCTTATTACTTGCCTTATGTTGCGAATCTGAAACCGCTATTGGCATTAATATTTTTAATTGTGTAAAATTAAATTATAGTTCCAAGATCCCATCTTAACGCCCCTCATAGCTTCGGCCTGAATAATGCTAAAGAGTTCAAATTCTCAGGTTAAAATGCAGTTAGTAGATTTTTTAAACACGCTGAGTTTAATTTGTCTGCTCTTATACTTTGGATTTCGTCACTGACTGACTCACTCACTCATTTATTTAAAAAGCTTTAGAGCACTTCCCGAAGTCCCACAAAAATTTAATTTTGTATGCAGGCTAGGATTTGAAGCCTCAGGGTCGCGGGTAATTCGATAGAGATAACCGTGGCCCTGACACAGGCAACTGAAGGAACACGGGTGGGTTTTAGTCAGTAAAAGTCTGAGACGCCCTCCCGCTCCACCCAGAGTGGGAGAAGTCATTTGATGATTTCCCACCCAAAAAAAAAAGGCTAGGATTTGAACACACACAGCAAATAAAATAAGAAATTATATAAGCAAATAAAAATAAATAAAATAAGCAAAAAAAAAAACCCTCCAACCCCCTTAAAGGTGCAAGTCTGTATTACTTGCGAATAATAGGTATATCTACTTCCATTTCTTATGAAAGCTAGGTTAGCAAGTGCATAAACAACAACAAAAAACGTTTTTTCTTCGTTGGCTATGAAGAAAGGTACTGCTTGCGTGCAAGAAATACCTTTTTTACCCGACTATGCTAAAAGTATGGGTTATGATTTTAATATGTATGTGTAATAAATATTACGCAATAATTGAAACGAAATAGTTGCGAGGCAGGAGGTAGACTTTGACCAAGATTTATAGTTTGTAGAGGTTTTTTTAACGGAGAAAATTTTATGTGTAAGTCTTGGCAACTTATATTAAGGTTTTTTTTTTTACTTGCAGTTGTCTCGTTTTTTTTACAAATATTGCTTCTATTTTAGTTGGCAGACATAGCAACCAACAGAGAAAAACTGGTCACCATATCAAACTCAATGATGTCACTGCACAAGAGAGTTCAATCTTTACAGGTAATTTTAAGCTCCTCGTTTATAATAATGCCTGTTTGCCACTGCAAGGCCTGCCTCTTCTCATAAAGGGATGGCACGAACATTGATCACCACACTTGCTCAAGACGACACTCTTGAAATTATTATCTTCTCCATACTTATGAGACATGATGACAGACTACAGACTGCATATATATTTATTATACGACCCTATCTGTAAAACAAAACTTGATTACCTAAATACACACACCTAAATATAAACACTGAGAAACATGAAAATCTTGTTTTACAATTCAAAATCTATTCCTGTTTCCAATTTTTTTGGGTTTCCTACTTCAATAGGAACAAAGGGAACCCATGAGGCACCCGCAAACATACACGAAGCCACAGGGCGACACAAAGGCACCGCTCATCGCGCGACACGCGCTGCCTTTGTGTCGCGCCAGTGTTCATGAGCTTTTATAGGATCACTTTGTTGTCCGTCCATCTAACGGCCAGCCTGTCAAAACCCTTTGCTCAGAGACGCTTGGATATATCAAGTTAAAAATGAATATCAGACACGTAGGTCTACAGTTTTTTGGAATCGAGCTGAAATCAAAGCAATAAAAAAAACGGCAATCTATGCGACATAATTTGATACTCGCAAATAAATCAAAATGTACTATAGCACTTCCCGCTGACCTAGAATCATGAAATTTGGCGAGAAGCAAGGTCTCACAGCACAAGTAATGGAACAAATCAGAAAATGGTTAGTTTGTAGTTTTATCACATTTAAAAAAATGTGATTACAAACTTACGTTTGCTATTGGAGAAATTACCGTCACGTGTACCGATGTATGGCAGACGTATTTTTCAACTACAAAGTAAATTTTGTTCTTGGGATAAATTCGCCCCAACTACGGAACTCTTCATTCAGTGTGGTCCGACACGCAATTGGCTGGGTTTTTAAATTGTGTTTCGAAATAATATCCATATAATATTTGTATTATAGACAAGAGCAGCGAATGTGGAGAAAGCAGCTACAATTAAGGCAGCGAGCAAACCAGGGTCATCTAGCAGCTAGTTCTTAAGTTGTTTTAAGTATATTATAACGATTAATTGTTGACAGTCAGTAAAACTACTCGTCATTAGCAAAGAAGATCATCTATATTGAGCCCAAAATAAACGAAAATAAGGTGGTCATCTAAGTCGATGAAGTCCACCCAAGCATTTTTCAGTACGGCACCAAATCTACGATCTTTCCTATAGCTGTATTTTTTATGTCTATAGTATATATGCCACGTAAGCCAAGGTCCGTATCCCACAGGGGTGTCCTTAGCGTGTAGTTCCATAGTTTATAAGTTTTGTGGCCTGAGCAAACGACAATTATTGACATGTGAGACGCCCTTAAAAATTATCCCTTCGAGCCAAAACCATTTTGTCCATGAGACTAAACAAGACCTAAAATAGATATACAAAAACTATTTAAATGAAAACTCGCAGAAGTATGTTGTCATAGTAGGTAATACCTGTTCAAGGTCACCTTTCATTTATTTACGTCAATCGTTTAGTTTTACGTGTTATAAAAATGAATAAAACAAACAAAAATGAATACCTAATACTAAATTATTCAATAAAAAAAATTAGCTGAAGGAATAGTCGTAGAGATTCGGCGCAGTAGTAAAAAATCATAAGGAAGGCTACCTCGACCAGGTAACACGTTTTTTTCGCTGGCGCCTCAATTTGGTTTGGGCCCAACTTTGTATGAAACGTGACTGGTTTATTCAAGAGTTTACACTTTTCAAACGTTTTCAGTACATGTTTTATCATATCAAATTAGAAGGCAAAAGTGAACCGTGTGTATCCAGCATGAGGTGTATCTGTGATCTACAGAACCTAATGCTGGATATACACGGTTCGCATTTGACTTTTGAGAATAAGAAAGGATTAACGAAGGAGTGGAGAGTCCTCTCGTGAGTTAAATCTATTATTTAAGTGCAGAGGATAGTAGCAATTTGTTAAGGCTGATTTTCACGCTGCGTTTTATTTGCCTGGCCCTGATTACCGTTTATAGTATAAGTGTCATAGCTGATACAAGTAATTTATTTTCGGTTTTATCTTGCGATCAGTCTTTCAGACTATGAGCAGATGCGATAGGGTTATGTTGGCATGTAGGGCGCATCTACACCGCCACATGCGTTTACCGCAGAGTTTACCACGCCACTGACATATATACAATGTCCCGACATCAATCGTCGGGCAGTTGCCCACAAGATACAACACCCATCTGGTCGGAAGATCCTCCCTTTTCCAAAGAGTATGAGTGAACTTTACACCCTGTTGCTCATATCTCTATAGATGCTTTAGCAGTCGGGGTTTGTAGCTGTCACCATGTGTACTTTTCTCCTCGTTGACCATCGGAATATTAAGGATTCCATGAATATCTGTGGTCTGTTAAACCATGGAGCGTCGGATATTTATTTTAAAATATAGTTTTGTGTCCTTTGCACTTTATCTGATCCCCATAGTTGGATGCCATATGGCCAAACTGGCTTATAGTTTTGTATATGAGGAATAAGAGAGGAGTAGATACAAGTCATTTGTTGTTTCAATATTACTGTATGCCACAGGCAAGCAACTTGCACTATGTAAATCGGGTTTTAGACTCTGTTAATTTTTCGATGATCAATATGACTCATGATAAATGCTCTCTTTGAGGTTTGGCATATGAAAAAAAGAACAGTAGGTAATAGGAATTCAATGTGGAGATTAAGTTCCTAGTCTGCATGATCATCATAACAGCAGAAAGACGTCTGCTGCTGGACATAGGCCTGCACCAAGCATCGGCACTTCGACCAGTTTTGTGCTTCTCAGCCTCAGCCTCATCCAGCGGATTCCTGCGGCCTTCACCAGGTCATCGGTCTATCTTGTGGGAGGTCTTCCAATTCCGGTATGCGGTCGCCACTCCAGAACCTTTCCGCCCCATCTGCTATGCTACTCTGCATACAAAAATGTAATTAAATATATCCAATAGTTTAGTCATTCAAGTTGGTTGATAGGCAAATCCTATAGTCAGGCCATCACTACTATTTAGGACAAATTTCACCATTGAAACTGAAGTGTCATTTTTGCTAGGGAGGATTGACAATGACAGCTCTTGAACGCGGTTTTGGTGTGCTGATCTCGTTCAGTTTCATTGGTGAAATTCGCCCTAAGTTTGTCAGGTTTTTATTTTCAAATTACATGTACCATTATTGCCAATATTTTCATCGTCGTATCGTTGTCTCCAAATTGTATAAGATGGTTTTTGTATGTGTCAAAGCATGGGTCTCAATTCGAACAAATTATAATGAGTCTTGAAAAAAAATCATAGATGGCAGCATAGGTGACCATTATGAAATTAACAATCAATAAAATGCGATTTACTTCAGAATTTAGGCTGAAGTAAGATTCGTAAAAATTGAAACTTTCTTGTTTAATGAAGCCTTCAACTTCAATTCGAACCCATAAAGTTATCTGTTAATCATTTCGATTAGAGCTCTTTGCAATAGATGGCGCTTTAACCAATTTAAACACATCAGAATAACCTCTATCGTTACTAATTTAAATCAAACAACTTTATTTTTTATCTATTACTTTTACATAGAAAGAAATCGATAAACATGTTAAATTTATATAAAAAGCATTGCACGAAACGTTGTAAAAGTAGGTCGACTCTTCGATGGCGTGGTAAAACTACAGTCTCTGGTAGTTAGTGAGTCACTGATGCTGCCATCTGTTGAAAAATTGACCGAAGTAAAATTACCAGCTCAATAGCCAGACTTAGGGGGTGTCATTTATTTGCATGGGATTGGGTATCTGTACGTAGTATTATATTATCTGAGGTCAAAGCAACCATCATAAATGAAGTGAGTATGAATAGGAATAACTTCTATAGAATAGAAGTAACTGATATGGCTGTTTGTTGTTTCCTCTGTTAGAGCTTGTTGACTTTATTCTTATAAATATAATGTTAGTATTCAAGATTTTTATGTAATGTCTTCTTCAGAACCTTATGTGGTTCATAAAATACGTAAAATATGTATTATGTATCATTGAACCATATTTATCTATAATTACGTTTTCGTCTTATTGTTATTACATAATTGCGTATATGTATTCGCATTTCATAATGGCACGTCATTTGACTTTTAATACTAAATAAATTTATCTATTAAAATAAAACACAAAATAATTTTGAAACTTTATTTATTTGAAACTTAAATTACAATAAATTGTAAGTAATATTTAAAAATAAATATTATATTTTACTTAATTATAATAATCATAACAACGCTATCCACTAAAATATTGTAAGGCTAAAGTCATGCGGCAACTGATATATTATATTATTGTAGAACAAAAAAATATAGAGGGAGCTACTTTCGCTGGGCCCACTTAAAAATTTATGGGTAAGGTTGATATAGTTTTTACATACTGTTGAATTTAAATCTAGATTTTTTTTTTCTTCAAACAATAAGATAATTTAACGTTTTTGGACTATTAGCATAATTTGTAAAATTATGAGATACGTAATTACGTAGTTTAAAAATGTTTCACGTGGCATGGGGCCGTATCATAAAGTGACCATCATCGATTCAGAGCAACAAAGAGCTGACTGAGCTTATATTCATACCGTATAGCTCCATAGATGAACGATATGAATATCTACAACCCTCTCTCATAATGAAAAATGTGTTCTACACTTCTCTATACGGTTCCAGGATATGATATCTAACTGGTTTAAGCAAACTCATTTCTACGTTTTATTCTCATTACATTCCTTAAAACTAACATTCTTAGAGCATTAATACAGAAGCAACATTGAAAACAGACTTGTAACCGTCAACGCGTCATCCAATTCAGATTCACGTGGTTTCAGTGACACAGGCTAGACCGCGTCGATTGTTACCAGTCTGTGTCAAGGCTTTACATTTTTTTTTTGTTGTAATTTTTGTAATATTGGTAAAGAATTAAATATCAAAGGTGTGTGCATGTATGATGGCCTGAACGTCTAAACAGCCATTTGTCTCCTGTATCGATGTTCTAAAACTAAATCGGTATCGTTATCGGTACATAAACCGTTATTAAAAATAACGTTATCGCTACACTAACAGTTATTGTCTACAAGCATATTTTTGAGATGATAAAAACTTAATCTAAAGTTTAAATGTGCCTAAGACTAGTTAGATTTCTTTAAGTAACTTAATTAAGTGTCCACATCTAACATGGCAGTAAAGATTCACAAAAATGATCTACTGTACAATAAATATGAATATAATAACATTTTATGAAAATAAAAGCATTTTTTTTTTTTGGAATTTTTTATTTTTGTGTTGGTATTATTAGTGCAAGTCACTTTTTTACATGGTAACACTGGGCTGTCAGGGATCTAAGGGGGACTTTTGTAACTTTAAATTGCCAGAGCAAAAAAAAAAATCTGCCATTCTCTTCGGATTCCTCGTCCTTGAAATTTCAAAATATTGTTATGGACGTATATTGAATAGTGACTGCCAATTTTAGTCGAAAGATTTAAGATTAATTATATAAAAATATAATTTTAATCTCTTAATACCTAATCGGTCGGAGATCGTACTCTAAATAATGTAATCGCCGGCTCTAAACAATATCGTGATTAGTGAAGAAAGTCCCTACTTAATTCTACTTTCAAAAGAACTTTTAGTGAATTTAAGAGGCACCTATAATTTCAAGAATACCAAAATATTTGGTACCTTTTTTTTTATCACTACTTTTCCTACTTTTGAGGTTTTATACACAGGTAGGTCTTAACTCTTTATCCAAAAAATACTAGATAAACTGTATAGTCTTAACCTACCTACAAAAATAAGTGCCAGAAAATCAACAACCACAAAATATTTTTCATCGCCACAAAAATTTTCTTCGAGACATAATTAGGTACTGAATTTGAAAGAAAAAAATAAAATTTGTGTCCCCAATTTTTTAAACCTTTATACTATCATCGTTAACCAAATTCCCTGGTACTGTTCAGCAGTAAGATTCCCCTGTTGGTATGTACCAATCTGGTGGTGACACAAAGTGGGGTGACCAAGTAGGTCGGATGTTATTTGCGCCTGTAAGCCTCCGTGACGTCACTCAGGACGCTCACCACGAACGATTCGATCCCTGATTCGTTTTCGCCGCGAGCGATGCGGAAGTAGCCGTCTTCACCCCATGTTGTTCCCCAACTGTTGGCTACGGTCTGCGAAAAGAAATTGATAATTACATAATGTCAGTGCAATGTCAAAATGTATGGATAAGGTTTTTTTTTTTTTTTTTTAATGATCAAGAAAACATTTCAACAACAAGTTCAGAATCATGTGCTGAATTCATGGTTAAAGTTCGCGCGTCAATTTCCTTGTCACCCTGTATATTATGCCGTTTAATTCCAGTTTCAAGAATTGTGCAAGGCCTATTGAGGGTTATAGGTTTATTCACAGTGGGTTCATATTTGCTTGGCAACTCTTACCCAGTATTTGTCTCCGTTCTCCTCTCCCCAGCCGACGACCCTGACACTGTGAAGACCCTTCAACTCGTTGTTACCGAACGGCGAACGACGGTATATACCGTCCTGGTAGTGGAAGAAGTCTTGGTGGACCGTCATTATAGCTGTAAGAAGAAAATTTGTTTTTAAAACGGTGAAGGAAAACATCATGAGGAAACGTGTCCTAGAACCAAAAATCAGAAGCGATTTGTGACATCCATCAACCCGCACTGGGCCCGCGTGTTGTCCCTCACAAATAGGAGGCCCCTGTCCCAACAGTGGGATCAGTCTGGGCTGATTATGTTGTTTTTACATATAGTATATGGAGGATTTACAGCTAGTAAAAAACAAACAAAAAAAAGGGGACCATAGCCACCAGGAAGCCAATTACAAATCCTCACATAAAGACTCATAATAGTTCATTATGGCGTGAGCACAAAAACAAAAAACACATCGCCTTAATTAAATTAAGAAGCTATCTAAATACTAAATACTAGTTTTACAATTTAATTACTGAAATAAAGGAGAAAATAATGAAAACAAAAACAAAACAATACAATCTACCGCTACTTAAAAAAATTGAGACTTAAGCACCTTCTGCCCGAATTCAAGGTAACTGTGAATGGATCAAAATCAAATTCCTTGCATATCTCATTAAAATTTCTGCTTGCGCGCACAAGCACAAGACAGCAACACATTTGTAAGACTTACCTACTTCTGTTGGTGCCTACGTCTTTTGAAGTAGGAATAAAGCGTTAGCGGTATCTTTAAACCAATAATTTTTCTCTGAGGTGTGTTTCCTACTTTCATGGAATACATGAGGCTGACCACTTGAAAACCAAATGGGAGCTCCACAGTGGGTGTATACTTATTGGGTCATAATATCAGACGTCTAACCTTTCAGAAAATAAAGCGAAAAATGGCGTTTAAAACATTTCAAGTACCTAAACAGGTTGTGTAGGCACGTGGTCAACTCTTAGAATTTAACCAGTCTAGCTATCATAACTTTCAGATAAGTTATGGGAACTATATAAATACGCAAAATTGTATTGTTTTCAAAACAAATTTTCATAGTTTTGGCATGCCGAAATTTTCTTATCAGTCTTCAAAATATTTATCTAAGAATTTCATCGCATTGCAAGATAGTGACTCAACCAGGAAAAAATGTGTGAGAACTGAATTGGCTACATGACATCAATCTGATAAGTAACTAAAATTAGGTACTAACAGGCCATTTTATTTTTACCAGCTGACCGATGGACTGTATGTATTCTACCCAAATGTCCAAATCGTCAAAAAGGTCGTGAGGATCGTAGCAGCATGCTTTTTGTAGTTTCTGCCTTCCATGAGAAAATGTGTGAGCTTCTTGGTCGGCTAGAGTTGGCCCTGTTTCAGTGTTTGTATCTACATATTATTGCTTGTTAGGTAGAGGTCGTATGACGCCATTATGGTAGCAAATTTATATTACTTAAGGCATATAGAGGCCTCGATGACTTTGCTCATGTGGGCGGAGCGAAACTTACTACTCTCGCGCAGACGTAACGCGCGGCGGTAGCGCGCTACAACAAAACGGCGACCAAAACCTATGCAGGGGCGCAGAGGTGAGCACGAAGGTCTGCTATTTTTACCTACTTCAGAAAGTAATGATGTGTCTTAGGCCGATATTTGTATTAGTAGTCATACGAAATAAACCTGGTAAAATAATGATGTAGGTACATAAATCTATAGCAAAGATATCTTTTTTCCAAATTTTCTAACCAAGCCGTTAATGAGTAGTATGCTTTATAAAGTGACCGTCTTACGGTAAAAACTTCGTCCGCGTGTTTATTGTTTTAACTTATAATATATCGTATGGCACTCGGCACTAATGTAGCTTCCCATTTTTTGAATGAAGTTTTAAATAGGATCCGTTGTTCCAAAGATTAGGTAAAAGTCATTGTATGCAAAACACCGCGAAATTTTTCAACGTATAGTTACCTAAGTTGGCAGGACGTGCCAAGGTGACCCCAGATTTTCAGTTCTAGCGACATCAATATGGTGGCCTCATTCATAAAGATAACTGGCCTAATTCAAATAATAAAAATACTACGTAAACAGTCCTCATTCCTCAATAAGGCTACTGTAAAATTTAATCTCTTAAACAAGCGAAGCGCCGTGATTTTCTTATCTTAACTAACAAGGATACGCATTTATTATATTTTGTATGATAGCACACGAAGGTTGAACAGTAGATAAAAATAGTTCGATAAACTCTAATGATTGAAATCATTGTTCAAATTATCTGTAGGTAGGTACTGGCCATTAGCATATTTTTGAACTATCGTAAAGTAAATAATAGCAGATTATTCATCAATGGGATAAAGCACTGTATTTCGTTATATTTAATCGTAACGAGTTCAGAGTTAACTCCTGAGCTTAGCGGCGGAGTTAATACTAGAATCCTGAGTGTTGCTAGGGATTCAAGCTCGCCCAAAACGGAGACACCTTTATCCGCGAGAAGAATACACTACTTCTCACAGCTTTTGCGCGGTAATAAAAAGCAATTCTCTTTGGGGATACAGGTGTCTTCTGAAGTTGTAGAACCCTGAGATTCTGGTCTCCATTGATTTGCTCAGGAGTTAACTCAGTGCTCTCTCGCTGCGTTCGAGAATCCTTCGTTACGTTCGGGATTCAATATAGCGCCTTTGACTTAAGACATAGCTTTATCCCCTTAGTGATTTACCGTTTTAGACAGGATGAAGCAGAAAGTACGAATAATCAACACGCTGCTTGACGGTAGAAATCTGCTTGGTGATAATAGATACTCTACCACAACACTTATTTCTGCCAAGCAGCCATGCCGTGTGTCGGTTCGAACGTTATCTCGATGTCGCTGAGATGGCAATACATCTGCTCTGCTTCTAATTGGTGATTTAGCTGTTGCCTCCAAAAACCTACAAAAGAGTTACCTTAGAAAATCAAAACAAACCTTGCACAGGTCCAGACTGCATTATATCGAACATGACGTCCTGTTCCTTAATCAGTCTGCTGGGGGGTCCAACCTTGTACCTCGACGTGCGTTGGGGTAAGACGGGAGTACAGCCGTCTGTCAGGAGGTTTCCTCGCTTCTTGTAAGGACAGCGGGTGATCTTGGCCGTGTAAGGGAAGCAGTCTTCGTCGATTAGCCTGGTGGTTAGAAATTTATTGGATGCAAAATGGTAAATCTTTGATTACTTCAATGCTTGGCCAAAAGAAGTGACCGAGAAATAATTTACACACAAGTTTGTTTGTGTCAGATATTTTAAAGTAATAATATGTGACGATGCATCACGATAGGGAAAAATCTGAGTATGTACAACGCCACATGCGAACTACACATTACACTGACGTCACAAAAAATCCTGCATCGCGCAAGCAAAGTTTACCGCGCGACTAGCTTAAATATAGGTTCAACGTCCTGACATCAATAAATTCAAATTCAAAAATCATTTATTTCAATAGAAGACACAACATACGTCTGTTCGGAGAATTCTCTCTTTCCTGTGGAAGATGAATGAACTTTACACCCTGTTCTTCATATCTCTATAAGCGAAATAACTGGACAGAATTCGTGGGAACATGCCACGATCAGCGACGTATCGCGCGAAACGTACTCTAGGCATTTTTGGCCCATTCAGAGTTAATCTTGCAATTTCCACGTGTGTCATTCTCCTATAGCTCATGCTGAGACGTATGGTAACCTAAATTTCCACTTACCCGCGATTTTTGGCGAACATCCAAGCAGAATCGATGTGACCACCGCGGCATCCCTGCTGCGGTTTCCCCATACAAGACAATAGCCACTGAGGACTCAGGATCACCTTCTCAGCACCGTTGGACTGGATTGCGAATCTGTTGGCAATGATATTTATATTAAAATGATGTTATTGGTTGGTAAGGAAAATGGTATACCTACTTTTACAATGTTTTTCAATATGTGAGCACAATGTTTCTATCATACATAATTAATTTATCGGTCATTGCTTCATTTTTAATTCTTTTACCGATTGTGTTATACAAATTTTATTCTTGGTGCATCGTCTTCACATATAAAAATATAATTAGGGTGAGTATCCAAAATATTGTAAAACATTTTAAAAGAGTAACGGTGGAGTTTCTTGCCCATTCTTCTCCATACGAAACTACCTTTTGGATGGGGCAACTAGAATAAATTATATTTTAATGTAACTGTTGACGTTCAACGTGCTTTTAATGTGCCTATTTGAAATAAATGCTTTGACATTGACTTTGACTTTGTGGAAAACAACTGTGCAGCGATGCTGCTGTTAAGGCTCGTTAAACACTGACGCGACGCGACAGCGCGACACCAAAGCGCCGTATGTCGCGCGACGAGCGGTGCCTTTGTGACGCATCGCGCCTGTTTGTGGGAGCCTTTAAGTCGCAGCTCCGCTATCGTGTAAGTACTAACTTAGTCTGTAATTTTTCAGGATCTCGCCGTATTTCGGTTTAAAACCTATTGGACGAATAGACTCAATTTTCCATCTAGCTAGGGATACAGTCTACCATAAAAACTACAATAAAAACGAAGAAAACTCTCCTTTTTACACCCCAGCACAAAAGCAGTGGCCAGGTGCGAGTCGGACTCGCAAACGAAGGGTTCCGTACCGCCGTACTATATTTGAGAATATTTTCTAAAAACGTCGAAAAAAACACGTTTTTTGTAAGGGTTCCATTTTATTTTTTTACTTAATTTTTATTTTTGTGAAAATTACATATTTTTTTTTTTTTTGGGAAAGTGTCCACATAACAGTACAAAAGATACAGCCCTATGACAGACGGTCGGACAGCGGAGCCTTAGTAATAGGGCCCCGTTGGTACCCTTTGGGTACAGAACGGAACCCTAAAACGCACATGACAACATAATCGTGACCATCTAAATCATACATTTCGTAACATGGATATGAATAAAACAACCACTTAGCAGTACTAAGCGTACCACCGAACCCTTAATTTCTCGCGGCCCCCGTTCTGTAAATCAGAAACCATTTCGAAATCGTCACGATTCCGTGACAAATCGAAAGTGCAAACCAAGAAAGCACGTTTTTGAACTAGCACGGGATTCGTTTTGCGGTTTAGTACAGTCGACCGCACGTCGTAGTAAGTACGTAGTCTCAGTCAGAACTTGAAATACCTACGGGTAATTTTGGGAAACGGTACCGTTTGGCCTTGGTGCGATACCGTCCGGTACCTGTAAAACTGGTAGCTATTTCTGATCAATTGGTACTTACATCGCTACTGTACCGGTACCAAACAAATATTTCCTTAAGTTACAGTAAGACAACAGATACAATAAGTGAAAAGGCATTAGAGAAATAACTTCAAGGTTGCCTACCGTAACATTCCTCGTACAAATATGAGATTGTACCCAGATGGTACCTCAAACACTGCCGGTACCTACCTGAATTTGGTTCTCACCGGTACTATATACGTGGAGTACCGGTTCTCGCTTGGAAACGTTACCTGTATGTGCCTGTACTGGTAAGGGTTCTTGCGGTAATTGGCAAGAACCACTCAGTACAGAACCTATACTTTTGGTACCAGTTCCAAGCCCTGGTTTCAATAGAATACGTTGCCAGGTTATACTGGTGTTGTTAGCACTGACGTGTGACGTCTATGTTATTTATCTGGTTCTTTATTAAATAGGACGAACCATTAGTTAACAAAATATGGTAAACATACATCTCTGATTAACACTTAGGTACCTACTTCATTCGTGATAAAACCTTTGTTGAGCAACAGTTGATCAACATTGCTGATGAACAACGACAATGTTGTTGGAAAAAAAATCTAAATCAATGCCTATATTACCTATGTCTTGTCCACACGCCAGTCCGTGTCAAAATGTTGTGTATATTTAGGGATTAAGAAATTTCTTCAATTGCATCTTTTTTTTTTTGTTTTTATCTTTGAACCAATTTTTCTTTAAAGTAAGTATCCCATAATAATACCTACTTTTACTTTCGGTTGAAAGTGCTCTATTGACAGCATTATTATAATATATTGCTCCACACAACTGCCATGTTTATAAACTGGTTGCAAACACGTCCACACACTTCAACAGTTATTGATTAACAGATGTTGTCGCTCGTCGAGCGAGAACTTTTCAACATTTCTGGATCAAATCTGCAACACGCAGTGTTGCCAGCAACTCAGCAACATGTTGATTAAACTTTGTTTGCTTACCTCACCCCATACCTATGTAGGTATGTACTTATTTAATTTTCTACTCTTATCATCACGATCTAGGGCCAATGTCAAAACTTACTTCTAACCTAAGCTTCTAACATACAGACAAAATCGTCGTCTATTCATCCACATAGATCTATTTTGTTTACCATGATTAGAAAAACACAATCTGACCAAGACTATGTCTGGACTTCAAAAGATATTGTGACCTCTGAGTTTGTTTCGGTCTTTCTTCTCAGAGTTATCAGTCAGTCAGATAGGAAACACCAGACACTACTAGTTTAAACAAAAATACGTGTGTTTATACAAACCTATTTATGGAAATACAATTGTTGATCAGTTATCTCGTGGCTTGTAAACACAAAACCCTAACATATAAATTAAATGCCAGAGCAGGTAACAGTCAAATTCCAAAAATTGTCTCCACATAAGCCACAAAAGTCAACAATGCGAGAAATAAAACAAACGACGACCTTACGCTTCCATATAATTTCAAGTTTTTGCACCTTTGCCTCTACCTGCAGACGGAGGCACACTTAAGTGAAGGAAAAGGGCCCTTAAGCCTTTATTTTTAGCCTCGCCTCGTCTCAGTTTGCCTTTGCATACGGAGAAATAAGAATCGCGTATCATTCTTATATTACTTACTGGCTGTGTTGCATTCTTGAGGTCTGGTTTATTTTTTAACGTCCTGAATATGAATCCAAGGAATTTGATGCTTTTTTTATCTAACTTTGTTTGTATAATCTTGAAGGTATGCGATAAAGTTGATAATGTCGATTCTTGGTAAACTCAATCTTTATGCGTTTATTTCAAATATATTTACATGAACATTTGTATTGTCAGAGGAGTCAGTCGTTCAGAAAGATGAATAGTTGCCCATTCCAAAGCGTCGTAGGTTCCTATCAGTGGCTTAGCTACCGGGGCTAGGCGGTGCCGTGCACCGGGGCCCTCAACCTCAGGGGTCCCTCGGATCCTGACCAGCAAACCACAATCTGAACTTTCGAAAAAAAAAAGACACCTTCAGATTGTAAATGTTTGCAACACGACTTCAATCATGGCAACTCGGTTGGAAGAATTTGTAGGGAATTCCCTTATTATATTTCTGTTGTTTGTGCTTGTTGCCAACTTGACGGAATCGCCGACAGATTTAAGGGGAAGCGCCAGGATGCCCGCAATAATTTTTTTTTGCATTTTGCAGGGCAGTGTCCGATTGTTTGTTAAACATAATATGATTCGTGCTGTGCAGTGCACGATAGAGAAATAATTATTTCATATTAATATTTTTACTTGATTCAATCTAACTAGTTTGGACAGGGCCCAATTTCGTTTTTGCACCAGGCCTTTGATTAGCTAGCTACGCCAGTGGTTCCTATGGAGAAGAACGGGCAAGAAACTCCATGGACACTTTTAAATTATTTTGTTACAAAATCAAGATGGGGCTGCCACCTGCAGCTACTGTACGACATGCCCAAGTAGCGAAAAAGTATGTTTGTGACGCTTAAAGAAAATAAGGTTTTTTTTTCGGGCTACGATTTTGTTGGCAAATCTAATCCAATTCCTTGGTCTACTGTCGTGTGTCGGAACAGGTTCATTCAAACCGTTCCTGGTACTTTCCTCAAAAGGCCAGTCCGGAGCGGTCTCCAATTTGATGAACAATATTTTTGAAATTTAATGTCTGGACTTTCGGGAATTCTGGACCTCGACCCCTGAGTTTGTTTTGCCATTTCATTGCAGGGGTAGTAAGATACGAAATTTCGACTCCATCGAGCGTATTTTAAAACATGGCGTGTAAAACTGGTTACGATATCCTATTCATACAGGGTAGTAGCTCCCTTGATTTTCAACAACTAATTTGAATAGTAAAAAAAAAAAAACATATCGAAGTTTTTATTTGATGCTGTCTGTTGATGATTGACTGATTTCTGAATAGACTAATCTAAAAACTCAAAATTTTTGTCAGTAACGGTTTATTTGCCTTCGAATGAAAAACTTGAATTGAAAGTTTTTTATTTACTATGAAAAGACTAGAATTGAAAAAAAGAAACCTTTTAAATCTGTTGTTGGAAAACAGGTGAGCTACCTACCCGCCACGTTTGATGTAGGTAGAATAAATAATTTCATTGACTAAATAGTTCTTCAAGATTGCAAAACATTACAATTTCCCTGGATTTCCATGGAGCAGACATTGAGAATGTTTTGGACCGCAGTAATTTGGTTACTAAGCATATTTGGCACTTGCCCTGCAGTATGTCCTACAGCACAGGCTTTAAGTAATTATCATGATGATGATTTTGAGATAAGTTTATCACCAGATTAGGCAGATCTAAGCTGGGATACCAAGCTTGTGATGGAACTAATATATTTGTAAGAACAATATTATTTAAAGAGTGTCCATGGAGTTTCTTGTCCTTTCTTCTCCATAGGTACCTACTACGCTTTGGAATGGGCAACTAGCTTCATATTTCTGACTGACCGACTCCTTGACAATTCAAAAGTTTCTGTGAATGGTTTAATTGAAATAAATGCTTTGAGTTTGAGGACATGGGAGACGATGGGGATAAAAACGCTTTAGTGTCAAGTAGTTATGCCACTTCTGGAATAACTTTTCTGTAATCTGTGTCCGACGTCATTTTAATCTAGGGTCGGCCCTCAGTATAAGTGGCTGCAGCTGAATATCAGTATTTTACATTGAGGGACTGCCTACCTGCCGTCCACAACCCAGCTATTGGGTAACACGGTACCCTTGGGTAAGACAGCTTGGGTTTGACAGCTGTCAAAGATTTACGAAAACTAAAAAGAAATACCTGTCAGAAACAATAGTAGCCAGTGACACAGCCCAGTCAGATCCACACCAGCCCTGATCAACAACAGGTGAGATGTAGTTCCTCCAGTGGGTCCTGGCATCGAACTCGCGTGGGTAGTTCATATCCTTGTCAATGTTTATAGGGCCTAGACGGGAAGTCTCGCGGCTCAGTGGTAAAGTACCTGAAATTAAAAAAGGAATATTTATTCAATTTGAATTTCTCAGTAGCAGCCCTGAGTCTGGTTTGTGCCGGGATTTTGCAATAGGCTCGCCCCGTATGACATGAGGCTTTAACGTAACTGGCGAAATGTGGGTGACCCTTCGGGCATTGCGGGCGTGATGTTAGATTTGTGGCGATCACAATGACGTTACGCAAAATCTTGCATGGCGCAAACAGAGTTTGCCACGCAACTAGCATATAATATACAAGATCCCGATATCAATCGTCGGTCAGTTGCCCATCAGACACAACACCCGTCTGGTCGGAGGATCCTCCCTTTTCTATAGAGGATAAGTGAACTTTTCACCCTGTTCCTCATGCCTCTATACTGGTGACCCCGAAAATAAACGTCAGCGCAGTCTTCGTGCAACTACATCAGCGTGACGTCATACGTCATCATCATCACTCCCGCAAGCGTTAGAGCGGCGAGTCACACAGCAAGTCAGCACTCACGGCTTCAGCGGGTATCCTGACTACCAGCATGCAGCTCGAGCGCATACCTAGTCATCACCGTCGGCCTCATCAGCAACCATTGAATGGATTTCGTTCGGTTGCATTGTTGTCGAGGCGCTATAGGTACCTACGGGCTGCGAGTTTTATTTCCGCACGAGAAACACTTTTATTTTGCCTATTTACTTGAGCATGAAAGATTTGTATCTGTATTTTTGACCGAAATGCAAAGATATCCTACCTAGCGGTGTGAGAAAGAGGCATCTTCGTATCACACCGAGAGAATGCTGGTTGCTTTTCACTCTTGAAAGTTTTCACATTGAGCTTCTTCTACACCTACCGATGGAGTATTTTTTTTCTAAGCGCAGTTTCTATGCTTAGAAAATTACGCTTCTAAATTGGAGAAAATATTATGACAGTAATTATTATAATATCAGTCGGTATGATATTTGAAAAAAGAAATATGCCATCGTCCTGTCTCATAATGACTATACCTACACCCACTTATTATTTCTAGTCAACTTGTCTCCGACCACAATGAAAGCCGCGGGCGATGCCGTTTAAGCCCGTCGTCCACGACGCTACTCAAAAGTAATAAACTCAAATCACCAAAACTTCCCAGCAGCACAACTGTCTGTTGAGATAGAAGAACTTGATTTCATTTAAATCACCAAGGAGTAACCAGAGCGTCATTGCACTAAGATTTTAAATGGCGGTCAGTGCTCAACGCAACCAATCGCAAACCAGTTTAAACACCCTGTACGCAGTCCGAACCACCAATGAAATACTAGGGCTGAGATATTCCGGTTAGCCTTGGTGATTCGAGTGAAATCCAGTTCTTTTACCTAAATAGACAGCTGTGCTGCTGGGGAGTTTGTTGCGCCACTTCTTCTTCCCAGCGGGCGTTTTTAGGGACTGTCAGTAATTTTGACGTTCTGAAAGATTTTCAGCCTAGTTAGATTAAATGACTTTTGATGTTGAGTTTGTGACATGTTACTTTTGAGTTGCGTCGTGGATGATGGGCCTTACAGTACCTAGATCAGATACCTGATTTCATTTTGACTTGCGACATGGTAACTACACTTTCACCTTTTGTTGCTACTTCAATTGCTGTCTAGATCGGTCTACTTTCGAGTACTAATGTCTATGTTTCAATGGGTCGTAAGATTTAAATGGGTTTGCGACTATTGGCGATAAATTCGTTATGTTGTTCGTCGTTGAAAGGCTGTCTGGTATTCCCTTGTGCATTTTCTACTCACGGCTTTTAGGAAATGTTTAATCTTATATCATCATCGTTTTAGAGTTCCGACTTTAAAAGGAAAACGGAACCTTTATAAGATTTTTTACCATTAACAAGAGTGTGGTAACCACACTCACATAAGGCACAACCTGAACCGTCGATGGAAGAAGGAAGATAATATTCCTTAAAGGTGTAAGTATCCACTGAGAAAGGATATTTTAAAACGCTACTTCTGAATAGGTCAAACTAGGCGCTGTATGTAACAGCTGGTAACGTAAAAATTGTTGTTATGCAGTTTAAAGACCTATTTAAAATAAACGTCAACATAATTGGACACTATATACCACAAAATTAATAATTAATGTAACGATTCATTCGCTATTGGAAATTCACATATCGCAAGCAAGATTTATTAGGTATGCCATACGATTTTAAATCTTATTCTGCAAGCAATAAGTTCATGATGGTACGATTTGTCGATTTAAAACTGTCTATTATTTTAATGAAAATGCATTGTCTCTTATCGAATTGTAAGTCATGAGTTCAGGGCAACAAGAATCAATTATTTTTTTGTAAATGTTGACGATCAAAAGTGCCACTTATGTGCTTATTTGGAATAAATGATTTGACTTTGACTTTGGACTTGTTTAAATTGAGTTGTAAATGTATAACATGTACCAAATATCGTGTTGCTAACCCTCCCAGACGTCAATTGACGGTAGTGGAATGGAACATAAAATTACGTTTTTGTAGGTAGCAACACAGTTTAACTTTAAAGATGCTAGACAAAACTATCTACAAATGACGTGAATCTACACTACAACTGGTTTCTGGGAGATGCGAAATGAGGCACACACCCACAAATGCAAAGTAAAAGGCAGATTAAGAAAATAGAAGAGCCTGGTCAAGACCTAAGGAGGCTCTCGTTTTTATTTTTCTATGTACAATGTGTTTTAATATTTAGTCTGTGTTCTCTGCGAGTCCCAAAAATTACTTTTAGTTCTTGACCTTGGAGGACCCAGGAGGTTCCTCTCTCTGGAGCCCTGTTCCCGACACCGGTGGGGTTTCTACTGTTTATAACAGTAGAAACCCCACCACGAGGTATGAGGAAAAAGGTGTGATCCCTCATTCCCTATTGAAAAGGGAGGATCCTCCGACCAGTCGGGTTTTGTGTGTGGTGGGCAGCTGCCTGACGATGATCCCAGATGCGTGTCGTACTTTGCTTCCGGGATGCAGGATGTCGCGTGTGATGAGTAGTTCGCATGTGACGTTGTAGATGCCGCCACACTGTTAAAATGTTGGCTAAAATGTGTAATACTACTTACCAAGTTTATAAATAAGTCCATCCTTGAGCTTCTTCCCGTGGAACTGGGTGTAGTTGGTAGCTCTCCATCCAAGGCGCGCTTGTCTAACGTTCCTGATGACGTCGTTACTGATTAGGCATGGGTCCTGGTCGCACTTCCAGTAGTGTTCTTCGCCTTCCGGGTGCACGCATACACTGTTGGAGAAACAACGAGGTTAGAGAGTTGTGGCTGGAGTAGGAGCGGAGTCGATGCTGTTGGTTCCAAATTATCAGTAGGAGACAGAATTTGAGTGTTTCTATTTTAATAGGGGCTCGGGCCTTAACAGAACACAGTTATAATCTTCGAATATCGAAAAGAACTTGGCATTAACTTGGAGATCTTCAAGACGCGAGTACACAAAGACCCTCTTGATAATCGGAAAGTACTCGGCATTAAATTTGGAGATCTTCAGTTAAGTTATGAATTTGTTAATTCTTGGCAAGCGTGCACCATCATCGACCGCATCATCGCTTACTTTCAGGTGATATAGTGATCATGATCAAAGGTGAACCTATCCAACCTTCTTCTATAGCAGAAAAAAAAGAACTTTATTAGAAAGGGCAGACGGATTGGATTTCTTTGTTAGTTTGTTGTGGTTTTATTAGACTGGGTAGGTACTCAGATGAGCCACAGTGGAACGACGGTGGAGCCGCTTCGCAAATGATGCTTGAGACATGAGGTGAAGCATCATGCTTTACCTTACATCTTGTCGTGACTTTGAGCAAAGTTACGCAAAGAGGCCGAATTCCGATCGAAGCTTATTTAAAACAAATAAATGGAAGTATCGATACAACGAAGGAGATTAGAACGAAGGAGAAAGAATATTTTGCGCTGGCTACAAAATGATGAATGAATCAACCGTATGCGTTGGCACAATTGTCGAGTCGCGTAACAATAAACGCTATATTTATCCTAATGTCATTTAATCCCTTCTGACATCATAAGGTCGATGCTCAGGGCCTCGACGAGAGCAAAGTTTTGTAGAGTAGAAGGCTAACTTGCCACGAGCGGCATATTTCGAGCTATTCAGAAACTATATAGTCAGAAACTCCTCTATCTGCCAAGTGATCACAAGCGCTTCTGCTCAGCACGAGGTCCAGCGGGGTAATCGTTTAAAATACTGTCAGTATGAATGGCTGTCATTTTGACAATAAAATTCAACAACATTCATTGCGTTATTTACGTTGTTGAGCAGATAAGGTTGCATAAGAAGCAATGGATTAGCAATATCCTTCAAAATTAATCTGGAATTTTTCAGTAGCAGCCCAGAATCTGGATTTGTGCCCGATTGAAGGCATCAGGCTCGCACCAAAACTGTTGAAATGTGGGTATGACATAATTACACCTCAGTCCTTCAAGAAATACAGGCGTTATGTTTGAAATAGGTGTCGCCTGAAAAACGAGCTAGGCTTTCAGCGTGGTTCCTAACAGAGGCCCTAGTGCGATTTTCTTTTAACCATTTCGACTTTACGCTTCGACTGCGTTCGGCGCTCCGATTGGCCGTTAACCATTCGAAGGTTGCGCTCTGATTGCCAAGGGTACTCTTAATCGGTACGTACCGTAATCTCGTAACGTTAGCGTAAGGTGTGTTTATCAACATCCAGATTTCGTAAACCTTGATTGATACTATCTCTCTCGTCGCTCGTCAAAGAAATGGGTCATGCTCATGGGAGCAATAACATAAGGATAATTACTAATATTATAAATGTTCGAAAACATAATGTAATTTCAAAGAAAGAATACTTAATAAAAATGAGATAATCAAAAAAAAAAAAAACTGTTAAATCCATGTAAATATGAAGAAGCTACACGCTTTAAAAGTTTCTGGAGGGGATTATTTCCGTCTTTGTCGCTCGGTACGGACAATGTATGGCGCTAGTATGAAGTTACATAGTCGTGACGATAGTGCTGTCCTTGTCTAACACTTATCTTAAAACATTTATAACTTGGCTTTTTTTTAAGCTTTTACACTTTTTTTGTAATATTATTTGCTGTTTACACTTTTTTATAATTTATTTAAGTAAACTTATCATTGCACTATTTGGAAACAAATATTAGAGTTATAAATAAAAATAAAATGTGGTCATATCCTATTCCCACAACAAAATTGTTGGAGATAATTTTGCTCTTAGACCTGATCATTATAACCTACAATAATGTATTGTCGATGCGACACGATAATGGTAACTATGCTAAGTATTTGAGTAAGAGTCCGAAGAACAATGCGCAGGTGCAACTTAACATGAGCCCTTCAGCTATCACTATCAATAAACCTTCTGTACCCATCTGTTTTGCATTAACAACTAGAGACGCGACATATCGAGGTCGATACTCGATAATGACATTGTTTATCGATACATCGCTCGAGTCTCAATATGGCGATAATTGAAGCAATGATGAATAATGTTCAATGATAGTCGCTGATATTATTGTTTTACTTTATTGATGATATTCTTAATTCAGCGTGAAACGACTGTGTATGATTTTATCGACTTGTCATCCCTTGTTTGTGGTGAATGAATGGCTTGAGACATCTGAGACAACTCGATTTACTTATTAGGTGTGGATGTTTTGTGAAGACGGTGATGACATCACTGAACTGGCTGACGTCACCAATGCATTGTTGGGTCTAATTTGAAGATGTCACTTTTGTAGTGAGCTTTGCTAATTGTTTATGATGACACTCCGTTACTAAGCATTATTTGCGTTGCCTTTCAACCGATAACAACACCTACGAAAGGAACCCGAGGGGCATTAAGTAAGTACGCGGCCGTAAATGTGACAACATTAAATATTAGAAAAAGTTCGGTTAGACGTACAGAATAAAATGTTAACCGATGCGCTAACCATGAATTCAACGTTTGATCCTAGATGTAGTTTTTATTGCTGGTCATTAAAAAAAATTTTGTCCATTCATTTTGATCGCGTAGGTAGGTATTGCACTTTTCTATGAAACAGCGATTTTTTTTTAGCGACGAAAATCTTTTACGCTAAGTGTAAGAATCATGTGCTGAAATCATTGTTCCAGTGTGCGCACTGGTTAAAAATGTATCTTGTAGAGCTTCGTGTTACTGATGCTTATATGACAGTCTTTTTCTATGGGTGTGGAAACTTAAACTTAAAATCGTGATGCCTCATGTATATGGCGTCGCCTCTCATACACGAAGCTTTGACTTTTTCAATTCATTTGTACTTTTTGAGGTTATCTTGGACATTACTAACACAGGTGAAGGAAAAATCTCGTGAGGAAACTTGGACTTACAGATAATATGTCTGAAATCGCCAACCCATCTTCAGCAAGCGTGGTGATCTATGCTCATGCCGTCTCTGTATGATAAGAGGCTTTCGCTGCAGCAGGACAATAATAGGCAGGTATTTACTGTAACTTTGCTGGGTTGTGGGGTCGGCAGTAAAAGTGCCTTCACACCGGTGTTGATTCACATCTAGCAACGCGTAATTCCGGGTAAGCATATCTATATTGATTATATGAAAACTAACGACGCGATGAAACTGTGTAAGCGCCCGTTGCATGCGAAGGATACCTTACTTGGCATTTTCGATATATTCCATGATTCATGGATGCCTTTTAGACTGCATGATTGCAAAAATCGTAATTTCAAACGGCCTGTTGCAACGTAAACTACAAGAGCATTTAGAATACCGTGTACTGTCATTTTGGCGCCAATAGTTATGACATACGTCACATAAATGTCAAACTCAGAACTCTAACTTTAGTTCCTTTTCTGCCGCTTAATAAGTAAAACTGGTAACCACTAACATGGTTTGAAATAGTTTATGGTGTCTATATGTAGTAATGAATTTTAATACCATAATAATTCACATTGGTTACTAAAAGGAGGAAAGCGAAAATCGCATCAAAACCCGTGGCGTAGTTTAGAAGAACAATGCGGTCTCACAGAAACGACAATAGAGAGAGACTCGAAAAGCGACTTCAATTTATTCTAAGTGGATATGGATTTCCAATACTTTAAAACTACTTACCTGTTTTATTAAGATAACATATCCATTAACACTAGAGCAACAATTTAGTTACCTATTAGTACCTATAAATCACTAATTAATCAGTAGGTACTTCAACAGTATTAAGTGCCACTTCAATCGATCGATATATTCAATCGCTCAATAACGGTAAGTTCTTAGTAAATACTTAAAATTCAACAGAAAAAACATGAGTGCATTTAGGAAGTACTTAATTTGTAATCTTGAGAATGTTACTCATGTGCTTTTAATTGGTATACTGATGTAAATGTTTTGATTTTGTAATAATGATAACAATATAATATTATGGAGTAGGTATACTCTGTTTCAAAACTATTAGTTGAATTTGTAAATAAAAGGGTGAGAAAAACATTATCGTAAAATATTGTACAGGAAAGCTCCGTGATTGAACAAACGGGCGCCGCTCACGACGCGGGGCGGCGCGGCGGCGGCGGCGCGGTAGCGAAAAATGCATACAATATTGGTAAACTAAAAAAAACTTCATCTCTGTTTTTTCCTTGATTTATAGAATACTGGGTACTGACTGACTGTAGCGGAATCCGTCCGTATGTTAACCTTGACAACTCACGGTAACTTGCCTTTAAATATTAGCACTTCATTCAGGAGGTTGATTTACTACCAAATTTTCCAGGATAACGCTACTAGGACGAACTCAATATATTTTTCAATACTTAGCACAAATAGGAAATATTGTATGACACAAGTATAATTACAAGTTTAAATTGCACATAACTATGTAGTATGATATTTTATTCATTAAAATAATGCTGCATTGTACACTGGACTACACGGCTATATTGCTTCCTCATTGATTGGTTATTACAGTTCTAGTTTAAAAAGAGAAGTATTTAATTAAAGCATAAACCAAGACTTTAAAATATTGTAGTCATAGTTTTAAAGTTTGTTGCATAATAGATATGCGATGATAAGATATGTGGCATGAAAAAAAAAGCTTCACAGACTGAATTTTTACATTAAAATAACTTCTGCCACACTCCATATCAGGTTT
Source organism: Dasypolia templi (assembly GCA_963555695.1). Classification (NCBI taxonomy): domain Eukaryota; kingdom Metazoa; phylum Arthropoda; class Insecta; order Lepidoptera; family Noctuidae; genus Dasypolia; species Dasypolia templi. The sequence goes on from OY743156.1 coordinate 5,826,075, forward strand.
TTAACAGAAGCAACTCCCTTATTCCTTTTTTTAATCACATTTTGTAATGCCATTCACGAGAAAGATACTTTTTTACCATTTCTCGTACACTTACTCAAGGTAATAATTATTGTAATGGTATCATGATGACGGTAAATGTACAAAAAGCCATGACTAATCAGTTAATTAAAGTCCTCTAATTATCACTTCAGCACATTTCAAACGCATTGTATCATCATGCAATGATCGCATTCAATGCGCACACTAATTGTTAATTCAGTATTTTATAGAACTATTAGCAGGTCTGACATCATGCTGTATAATGTTCTGTCTTCAGAACCTTGAGACTTGTTAGACGAAGTGGAAACTGATCACGTTTCAGACAAAACATTCATTCGGAGATGATATCAAGTTTGTCTTAAATTAATTGAATGTCACTGTTATAATTTCAGGGCAATTATTTTTCATTACTGAAATAAACTGTCCGTATATTTAAATCACAACTCATAATTTTGACAGTTGTATAAAATGGCTTTATTACGCCAAACTGACGTAGGGTGTATATTTGCTTAACGATTAATTTCTCTAAGTTCTCTAACTTTATAATAGCAGCCCTCGCATACTATGCGAGGCAGCTCGGAGACATGACGCTGACCTGTCGCATGCGGCTGTCATCTGCGACAAGTAGCGAGTGCGTGACTCTGCAACTTGACGCCAAAGTATGCGGAACTTTGAACAAAATATATGAAAATTGTCGGCTGCAACTTGTCTCGGTCGTTGCGTCTCGTTGCCGAGCTTTTGCAGTTGCTGTGCGCCACTAGATCAAAACGCTTAGTTCAAACCATTTTAAAATATGTAAAAATAGGTATTATCCAACACTCGGCATTATCTAAGAAATAAAAATAACGCCAGGAAACAATTTCGTCTAAAACTAGTTTGACTTCAATGAGAATTTTCGCAAATATACCTATAAAAACCGTTAGGTAGGTAAACTTTAAAGCAGGTAATCAGGTAATTTTATTTCGCTTCCTTTGTAAGTAAAACATAAAAACTGAAATAAAAATGACGAAATTCTTAAAACAGTTTGGGGCAAAAAAACTTATGTCATTGACCGATGTTTTGAGCACAAAGTCCGGTCTAGACTTTAGTGTCCATGTTAGCTTTCGTTACAAAATAAGCGACTGAGAAATAAAATATGATAAACAATTTAACGTTTTTTGTTTTGTTTGAACTGTTTGGTTGAAAGAAATGATGAATCATTTAAGTACAAATTGTTTTTGGGACTGCTACTAGTTATGAAGTTTTATGTGAGCATGATGATGTGAAATACCTAAACAAAGATGGACTGTGTGAAAGATGATATGGCTAGAAAGGGTGTGACAACCGAGATGACGACTAAAGGCTCCCGCAAATAGGCGCGATGCACGACACGCAGTGCCTTTGTGTCGCGCTGTGGCGTCGCGCCAGTGTGTACGAGACTTAATAGATAAATGTGAACGAAACAGAAATTGGGATCAGACCCGAAGAATGATGATACAAATTGGATTACTTAAAGACTTAAAGAGTCTTATGTTGTGCATCCTTGCATATTTAGCCCCCACTGCTGGGACACAGGCCTCCTCTCTGTGAGAGGGAGTGGGACGTAGTCCGCCACGCGGGCCCAGTGCGGGTTGGTAGATGTCACATGTCTTCGAATTTTTGGTTCTAAAACATGCCGGTTTCCTCACGATGTTTTCCTTCACCGTTTTGAGAGCTGTGGTGATGAAATTAAATGGTTACGAACCTGCCACATACAATTCGTAATTCAGGGCTGATGGCACTGGGCCACCACTGCTAGATTGAGAAGTTATTAAATATTAATTTTCTTTCTCGCATAGTGTCACATCATCGCAAAAGTTTAATATTGCAAATTTTATACCTAACCCAAAAACCGTAACTTAATTGCCCCGTTGGTCTCGTCGTCACAAGCGTGTCTGCTGAGCGTGGGGTCCTGGGTTCAATCCAAGGTTTTGCAGTGTTATAGGGCTATCTCATTAGGAATTTCTCAGAAGCAACCCGGAGTTTGGAAGTTGGCAGTGCGCCACCCCGTGCCTCAGAAATCATGTACCTGGCTGATTTCCGCTGATGACTGCCCACCCTGACCGTAATTGGTTAAGATTCTTGAAGATTGTACAGGGTGGATTTTTGAGAATGGGCCGACAGCGTAGGTACCATAATCGTTCAACAGCTACGGTATAACGGTCTTAAGAGACTATCCCTAACTTTTTAAGAAATATGTTGAACAGTGCAAAAAATATGTGCATTTTCACAAAATCTTTTTGTTAATGCCATTCGATAGTGTTTCTTATAAGGATCAAAAACTGTTTGAGACCAGCTGAGGTTTGAGTACTAGAAAAGTCAAAAATCGCGAAATTCTTTTCCCATACATATCGTAGAAAATTAGACTCCCCAACTTACTTTTTTATCTTAGCCAAAAGTTATCCAATGGTAAAGCTAACATAATTTAACCGAATAATTACCGAATGAGCCTTCATAATTGAAGAATTTAGGAGCAGACCAAAAACTAATTTGGTGACTAATAATATACCTACCTACTTAGGTACTTAAAATTTTATTCAATCGTCTATTTCTATCATGAAAAGAGCAAAAAAAAACTGTAAAACAAAAACTGTTCTGTTATCGAAAATAATTTATTATTGTTTCGTCTGACTCAAGGAATTCAGTGATAATTTGCATAAATTAAATGCAGATGTGAATCGTCTTCTAGAATAAATAGAACCTGCTAAGGTAGGGAAACTAGATCTTCAGGTGTTTGACTAAAAAACAAAATAAAACAACAATCACTTATATTTTTAGAATATGACATTATTATGCAGATACGTGCGAAGCTAAATGAATGGGATTAGGTTGATCGATATAGCTTTTTAGTCTGCTGTATGACAGACTTTTGAGCCGTGGGGTAAAACAACCACATAGAGAAACCCATTGGACGCTACTCGACATCGCGGCAGACCATGGTGAAGACAGCAGGACGAGATTGAAGCCTTAGGTGTGACATGAGATTAAATAACAGCGGGTGTGTTCTGTGGGCCTAGTGTTAGTTTATTTAAAACGTCTCGATTTTACGTATCGACCGTGTTCAGCGCTCCGATTGGCCCTTGGCAATCGGAGCGCAACGATCGAATGGTGAAGAGCCAATCGGAGCGCCGAACGCGGTCGATGCGTAGAGTCGATAAGGTTAAAGTAACTCACACTAGGGCCTCTGTTAAAGTCTCACCATTACATAGGTGAATTTGCAGAGTAAATGGACAGATCAAGCTGAATAGGCTGTCAGATTCAGGAATTAGTGTTTTACAATGTAACGTGTTACATGACAAGCACTGCGTATGTAATTGAGTTTCCTATTTACTTTGACAAAGGATGCACTTAAACATGCAATCACGGTTCGCCACATAATTTCCGGTATCTAATTGAGTCATCTAATTCCGTCTCTTCTAAATTAAGTACATACATATGACATAGTTGTTCATTATGACATACAATATGCATTCTTTACTTTGTAAACTACTATATAAAGGATTTATATACAGATTTAAGCACATAACATAACATCACGCCTTGTTTCCCCGAAGGGTTGGGCAGAGGTGTACCTGTACACCCACATTTCGCCAGTTATGTTTACGTCCCATGTAGTAGGGGGCGAGCCTATTGCCATCAACCGGGCACAAATCCAGACTCCGGGCTGCTACTGAGAAGTTCCAGATAGAAAAACTCAATATCACTATGCCCGACCTGGGAATCGAACCCAGGACCTCATGTTCAGCAGTAGCGATTGCGACCACTAGACCAACGAGGCAGTTGAGCAGATTTAAGCACATGTAGGTTATAACTAGGTACGCCCAATGCTCGGACTGTGTTCCGAGGAGAAAACAATAATTTTGATGTCATCTTATAGGTGGCTCTATAAATCTTACGATGGAGAAAGTTAGTAGTGCGAAATTCTGAAACATTGATTCATAATTGGTCTTTTTTATTGCAAGATCTATATTAGCGCCAAAGTAATGCCAACATTTGTCAAACAACTGCCATAAAAATATGGCCAATGTTGGAGCACTGGCGCTGGCATTTTACTTGATCGATGGCATAACAAGTGACGTCAGGGCTGTCGATCACATCTGACATTGACATTGATTGGAACCGGTAGGCGGTTAAATAAATAAACATTGTACTAAAAGTTGTTCGGATATAATAGTTGCTTTTATGTTCGTGACTTAATAAAGCAAGTGGAAACGTAGGCTAGTTATCGCTTTTTTGATTAAAACGTAGTACACGAATTTGGTTTTAATCTTTAGGCACTTCCGACCGGTTTACCTTCAAACCGTTATGTACGTGACGCAAAACATTCGTTTTCGTTCGGATAAACTGTTTTTTTTTTGGGTTTTTTTTTCGGATTAAAAGGTTAAGAGGAATACTAACCAGTTAATACGGACGCACGATAAACAAACGCCTTTCAGTTTTTAATCAGCAGTAAGTTTTCTTTTGTTTCGGGACGGACGTTTTACAACGCAACGCATAACTACTACGCCACTCGTCGTACAACACGGTTAATACTAAGGTTAAGACTAAGTTCTTAAAACATTCACGTTGTTAGGAAAAGTTCGGAGCAAAACCGAAATAAAACGGTATAAACCGGTATTTTTTAATCCGGTTCCTTGTCTTGGTGCAAATGTTGCCATGACGCTTTGATTTACATACGATAAAGAAAAATAGCATACTCAAAGATCAGAAAGATCAAATCAAGATGCCTGTTCCAAACCGTAGAAGATTCCTAAGGAGAAGTACGGGCAAGAAACTCCACATAGCAAAATATAGTTACATCATTCATGTTGAAATTATGCGTCGTGAAGACAGGATTTGATATTCCGAAATCGTGCTGATCAATGCTCGATGCTTCTCCAGAAGCCTTTGCCTTTTACCCATAATATGATACGCAGTAGGTACTGGCTGATTTCATAAGCAACCAACGATTGTCCTCTAAATGTAACAAAAAAAAATCGTCATCGTTATTTTTACCTTTTTGTCATTATAGTCCATGGTCACACCTGTTTTTGAACGAAATAAAGTTTTTGATTAAACCGGTTTAGATTTAATTTGGGAAATAAGAAAGGTTTTGCCAACTCTCGAGATTATTTCCAGTCTATCCAGCCTCTGATTGAGAACTTAACTATGAAGTTAAATGTTTGTTTGTGATCCTCAGGTCAGGCAATTGGGGGTTTCCTTAGGATATATTAGTTTCAGCCCGGTTAGTGGGAATCGGATGCTTACTTAAAAGGAGTTACTGTACACCCAAATTTCGTCGTTACTTTTAAGTCTATCCAAGTCTGATCTGGCCTTAGTCTAATCTGACATGAAAGACGTTACGTTTGTGAGACGCAATACTCAACCTTATTCTCTTCAAAGTTAGAGTGCCAGGCTTCTTCTGGGTAAGCTCACTCCATCGTAGACTTTGTCTCTGTCACCTCTGATCTAGATTAGAGTCAAGAGTAAACCCATCACCAATAACACATACATACAACCATTTTTGATCAATTTACGTACCCTGAGGTTAGAACGACTGATGTTTATGCAACATTCGACCTTAAGAACTGCTAATGTGTTTAGTGTTTACTTTATAACTAATCAAACTGTTTCAAACCTAGCGGGAGGTCTTTGGATCAACTAAGAAGCTTTGAAATACGATATGAAGACGTGATAAAAGGTCAAGTGTACTGGGATAGGATTATTTATAGTAATTATTTTAGTACTGCTGAAAGGCGAGGCAGATGAGGTGAAGGAGTGGTGGTCCAGTGGTATCAGCCCGACTTACGAGGCACTTCACTTTGTGTATTCAATTGCATCACAACTCATCTCAAACCGGTGAAGGAAAACATCGTGAGGAAACCGGCATGTTCTAGAACCAAAAATTCGAAGACATGTGACATCCACCAACTCGCACTTGGCCCGCGTGCTGGATCAGCCCACTCCCTCTCACAGAGAGGAGGCCTGTGTCCCAGCAGTAGGAACGTTATAGGATTATTATGAGGCTGATTATGATTTCAGTAGGTAAAAGAATATCCTGCTGCATGTGGTGACAATAAGTGAAACACTGGCAATACTAATGCTTAAGAGTATTTTGGAACAACCAAATATTTGCATGAAATTAGAAAAGAGATTGTTTTTTCAAACGAACTAAATATTTGTGATGGTCCGACTATGGGTTTTGCCAATCGGAACCTAGCTATAAGAGTGAGTGTAAACTGAACGCAGCACATCTAAAATGCGTTCAAGAGCTGTCAATGTCAAAATTGTTTTTGAATATTGACAGTGACAGCTTTTGAACAGCATTTAAAGTGCTGAACACTTCAGTTTCATTGGTGAAATCGGCACTTAACTATAGGGTATTTAATTGAATTTTTGCCAGAAGATTAGGATGGTCATTAATAAACGCAGTTTAATTTATTGACTTATTTTAATCTGCACCTTATATAAGGCTGAACAACAAAACATTGGCATCTGAGGATCTAGATTCCAGTTAATCCAAGATACCCCTTGCATCTATCATCATGAATTTTTTTAAATATTTATACTCTGGTGTAATGACTATTTTGATGATGCTACTAAATACCGAAAATACTCCAAAATCTTTAAATTTGTAATAAAACTAGAGCGTTGAAAATATCTCAAAATGACTCAACACAAATGATTTCATTGCAAAAAAAAACTGTTTTAAGATCTTCAACGGCAAACGTGTAAAAACTGGCACGCTTTTAAATAAAAACTGTGAGGAAAAACTTACGCATAAAGAGCGAATAAATTGCCCATTTATAACGAAATAAAAGAAAACTAAATTGCTTTTTATTTTGCGATAAAACTCACTGCCGCCTAGGTGTAGTGGCCGCAAGCGCTACTACTAAACATGAGGTTTGATTCTCAGGTTATGCAAAATGTTATTGGGTTTTTTATCTGGAATTTCTCAGTAGCTGCCCGGAGTCTCAATTTTTGCCCGGTTGAAGCAGTGGTGGCCCAGTGGTAACGGCCGCGACTTACGAGTTGTAGGTCTTAGGTTCGAACCCAGACAGGCGCTTACTTTGTGTAAATTATTTCATCACTACTGCTCTCAAAACGGTGAAGAAAAACATCGTGAGGAAACCGGCATGTCTTAGAACCAAAAATTCGAAGAAATGTGACATCTACCAACCCGCACTGGGCCCGCGTGGTGGATTACGGCCGACTGCCTCTCACAGAGAGGAGGCCTGTGTCCCAGCAGTGGGAACATAATAGGCTGATTATGCTATGCTATGCTATGCATGATGGCAATAGGCTCGCCTCATAAAAGTAGTGATCCACTGCAGTAAACAAAATCAGAAAAAATTATGATATTATTCAGGATGTATGCTAGGCATAAAGTATGTTGAAAACATAATACAACAAATTTGATTCTTTAGAAAAAAAAACTCGAAAATACCTAATAAAAAAAACTTGAATGATTGAAAACCATAGTAAACACAAACATTCAGATTTTTTGTCACAAACAAGCAACATATTGACGTAATAGTTTTATTTTTTTAGTCCATCAATAGGTTTTTTGTAAATAGACAATTGCTTAATTTATCATCGCGCTTCTCTTTCTTTTCTATGCATTATGACAGTGACCGCCCTTTAGCTCTAGTCAGCCTCTTAAACATAACTGGTAAAATTTGAGTGTTCACTGTACTATAGGTACACTTCTGCCTAGCCCTTCAGGGTTTACAGGCGTAATGTTATGTTATGAGCTTTGTAAGCATATGGCTGTACCTATACAATCTACCTCAAATGTCGAAGCTTTATTTAAGTGTCGATTGATTGATGGTTTATTGATGAAAGATATAAATCTATCTGATCTATCTTGCTTCGTGATCTATTAAGATTGTTTGCCCTCGTAACACAAACGTAGAGCTAGCGTTCATTTACATATCTAATTTAAAAAACTACTAAACGCATAAAAAGGTCCAACTAACAGGTGCATGATACAAAACGTGACCTATAAGCCTTAGCTACAAATTAAAACTACTTTTATACGAATCCTACCACAATAGTAGAATAAGACATTATCATCATTATCATCTGCGTAGCTTTTTGTAACTATGTTGGGGACGGTTTCCAGTCTAACCAGCTAAATACCAAAGAAAGAAAAGATAGAAAAAATGAAAATAAAGAATTTTTGAATGTTTATTCTGCACCGACAAAACGCACATTACAAAAAAACGACATAAAATACACACTTAGAAAGTAGCCAAAAGCCTAGTGTTCATGATCTAAAAGTTAGACAATTTTGTCCATTGCTCGAGTTCAAGCCCAAAGACAATACACCTTGCTCTGTTGCGACCAGTATTTTACATGAAGCGACTGCCTGTCGGACCTCCTCAACCCAGTTACTGGGTAATACTGGTTAACCTCTTAGTGCCAATTCACTCTTCTAATTTCATTTCAAGAATGCTTGGAAACATGCTGGTCCTGCTCCATAGGACAATCTAGAGGCTAGACAAAATCATACTATTTGCTTATTGTATTGTATATTCGGTTATTTTTACTTAGTCACACACTGACGTATTCCTAGTTAATATTTTAGGAAAATCATATATTTTTACAATTGTTTGTAAATATGTGAGCACAATGTACCTAACCTTAATTTATATGCCTTTGCTTTATTTTTAATTTTTTTGTACCAATTGTGGTATAGTATTTTTATTCTTGGTGCATCGTCTTCACATATAGAAATATAATTAATGTATACAAATATTGTAAAACATTTTAAAAGAGTAACGGTGGAGTTTCTTGCCACTTATTCTCCATACGAAACTACTTTTTGGAAGTGGCGCCTAGAATCAGTTCTATTTTTAATGTAAATTTTGACGTTCAAAAGTGCCTTTTTATGGGCCTATTTGAAATAAATGCTTTTACTTTGACTTTGACACCAATGTTACTAAACGCGTTCAGCGCATCTCAAACGCGTTCAGGAGCTGTCAGTGTGAATATTCCATCGAAAATAATGACACTGACAGCTTTTAAACGTAGTTTATGTGCTGATCGCGTACGTTAGTGAAATCCATCCTTAGTACGACTGTTTGTACGTTTCTGGCTTCTGCTTTCCGAGGCACGGAGGGGTCTCGGTATAAAATGGATGGTCACCCTCCAAAGACTAGAATAATATTATGTATTGTTATTTATTAAATCAAATTCATTTACGAACAAAAATCCGAGCGTCTTTAGAAAAACACAGAACATTGTCCTATTTATTTTGCGCGCCAGTGTTGTGTAATAATAAAAAGTGCGATGACACTTCGTTGGATGACGAGTGTGTACAAAAATAACGTTTGAATGGCCAGGTGTGTATTTATTTTATTGGCTTGATCTACTTTTCAGTTTAATTTTATTTGTGTAGCGTGAGTATTTTTGAAATAAGGTTATTTATTTGTTTTTTTTTCTATTTCTCTACTAGTGATGTACCTAACCTCACACCCACATGCTAATAGACTATTTTTTTTTAAAAAACAGGTTGCGTAATTATTTCTGTCACCTAATTATTTAATTTTGCTTATAAATTTATAATACCTAATCATAATTTAAAAATAAATGTAGATTTTTTAACACCTAGATAATAGGTACTACCTAGGTAGGTTATAATAACTTACTTATGCTTAATCTTTTTTTTCTGATTTTCTGGTTTCACATAGACTTACTTACTTATTATTAAACATCGCATTTTTAACTAGCCTTGCCTTCCTACTAGAATTTTTCAGGACATCAAATCCTTTATTCATATATTATTATTATAATATTAATAAAATAGTATTTGTTTTATTGGTTCCTTACAATTAATAGATACATTATTAATGAAAATACGTTCCAATTCAATTATAACAAACTCATAAATTACTGTTTACATAATCCTTTAACACAGTTCAAACAGTAGGTAGAGTAAATCCAAATTAATTAATTTAAAACAAGATATCCAACCAATATTAGATAGTAATGTAAAAGAGAACTGTCAGAAATAAGTTAATTCTAATATAAAAATAAATAAACGTATTATTGTTAGTACCTACATAAATTCGTTTCAGTATTGTACTTTTATATATACCTACAGATTTTTAATTTAATTGGTTCTTCAATTAGAAGGACCGCCTTGTGCGGTAGAAGCATCCTCCAACTGCCTCCATCTTGATGCGGTATGCACAAACTCAAACAGGTGATAATTGTTCACAGAAACAGCAAGCTGTTTGTTCAGTCAATAGTTTGTATAATAAGCTTACTAACAACGTCTAGACACGCGTTTTGGTTGAATACATTAGTAAGTTCCACGAGAGGTTGTTTATCAAGCCAAATATAATTTTTACGCAGAAATAAAATTTAAAATTTTGAACTCAAAGTGCATTTTCTACGTGCATTTTGTATAAACTAATGAAATCTGTCGGGTCACTTATTACTTACATAATATTATAAAATAATATTCGAAACAACTGATACCATTCCGAAAATTGTTTCACGAATGGGAAGCCACAGTATTGCCGAGTGTCAATGTCAAATGTCAGACGAAGTATGCATTAAGAAACTTTATTACTTACTTTACGACCAACACTGTACCAATACCTATTGCAAATAAATGATTATGACTATGACTAAGAAATTTCACACGGAAGAAGCAGAAGCTAGTATGAGATATTTCAGCTTGGTATTTGGGATAGCAACGCACCTGCGGTTACTCCAGTATTGTTCAAAGGCGGCCGTGACTACTGACTTTATGTCAGACTGTGTTCAAACGCGTGTCTATCGTAATCGTTACTTCCTTACTAGTAAACTAGTAGTAGTGTTTTCTAACTGAACAGACAGCTGTGCTGCTGGGGAGTTTGTTGCTCCACTTCTTCCCAGCTAAAGCACTAGGAAGTGGTGAAGGGCGGGCGTGCCGGGGACTGTCTATAATTTTGACGTTCGAAAAGTGCTGATGCTCATCCTGATTCGAATAAATAACTTTTGGTTTTTTTATTTTGTGTATAAAATTATAAATGCGAATTCACATTCGCATTTATAATTTCGCATTTATAGTTTGTTTGTCCTTTTGGCCACGCCCAGCGATTGAACGGATTTGAATGAAATTTGGCTCACAAATAGACCATGACCTGAGTAACGTACTTGAGTACTTTTAATCCTGGATCGCAAAGAAGTCGCGGACTACAGCAAGTACCTATTATAAAGAAAGTAACACGTTCAGCATGTTTCATTTTGGATTTCTATAAAATTACTTTTTTTCCCACTTAAACATTTCCGTGGGATAATTTCCGACCTCCACGCGGGCGGAGTATCGGGTGGAAGTTAGTTAATAATAATAAAAATTGTCAGTATAATAAAAATGCAATTTAAATTCTAAATAGCCTCTGACGTCACATCACTTAGTCATAGTCATAGCCGTGACTGATGACGTGATCTTCACGTAACAACAATCTGCAGTGTTGCGCAATACATCGACAATTCCGTTGAGTGAAAAAACTCGCTAAATGTCACTGTCACTTTCAATTAGTGATGGGACGCTCAAGGTTAGAATTATATCGATGCGTGGTTTTTTGTTGTTTTTTATTATTATTTTGAATGGTCGACTAAGCAGATTGCGGTAATAAAATCCGATTTAGTGTCCGTGTTAATTAAATGGCAGAAAAAACTCGATGGTGCCTTACTACATTTTAAAATACTCGTTTTTGCACTAATTAATTCAAATACCAACATAAATACATCCAGTTTTGTATATTTTTTTATTTAATGCTGTTCCTAGTCTACTAGGATAAGAGGACACTAAATATTTAAAAACAAAAGAATTACAACATTATTTGTGAATTATAATCAATTGAACAGTAACTGTGAAAGTGGGTAACTTGCCAACAGCTGTCTGGTTCATCTTGAATGACGGACGATGCTTTCAGTTCAAGAGTGACATAGTTTGAATGCCTCTAGTCTAGAGACACGTGCTTTGATCGTTATCTTTCTAGCCAGTCTAATCTCAAGGCCAGGAGCTACACGCCCAAGCGACATTTGTCTTGCCACGGCGACTTCGCGCGCGCGTGTCGCTTGACGAAAATCGCGTCGCAAATCGCATCGCTCGAGGCCGTGAACAGGGCCAAGTACTAATATCGTTCAAAGAATGTATGACAAAAAATCGTAAATTTTATTTCTATGTCAGCCTGAAAACATCGTTTTCCAGCTAGCGGCTGCAGAAAAGAACTCGATTAGTAGTTTTAACGGAATAATGAGTTTTAAAGAACCGAAGTGCTCAAAATTGTATGGGAAACGAAACCTATGTTTTCTTCATAATTTCCTGGATCTGATTCCAGCGAGAAAAATGGTAGTACTTCGATCTTATCTTCGAACTTACAGCTAATCAGTTCGAACCATTTTTTTGTCATATTGTATACCTACTCAGCGGCAGTAAATGTGGCCCAAGACCTAAATTTTAAATTTCTGAATAAACTAAAGCTATTTCTTTTTGATTTTTCTTATTTTTATAATTTTAAATTAATCTAGGTAACGTGAAATTATTCACTAAAACCAACTAGGTCTAGGTTTAGTTTGCAGCTTAGTGTAGTAGCCCGCGATTTTTTCCGCATGGAAGTCGGAAAACAGTCCAAAAACTAACATTAGTGTCTATCAAAGTTATGCGAATCGGATCTTACTAGCTAGTCCATCGGATAATTACATCTAATTACCGCTGGTGGAACCGAAGCGACATTTTCTCCATGATTTATTACGTGCAAAGATGACATGATCCATCATCAGTTCATCACTGTCATAATATATAATTACTGGAAATGTGCCCAGCACTAGTTATCGAACAGGGGCAGCACTAGCTCCGCAATGTTGATTGTCATTGGGGATTATTATAAAGTAACGCTGAACGCGCGTTGTTAATCTCAAATAAAGAATATCTAAAGTCTAATAGTGGTATTCATTAATAACCTTAATAATACATAATGGCAACGAGGATGTAATCCAAAAGATTGATACATTTCAATTGCAGTTTACTTACAGAGAAGAAATATTGATAAATAGGTCGCGAGTGATATTAATAGCTCGACATGATTGATTCGAGCGAAAAACGTTTGCACACCTATTTAGGTCAGGGCGGTTTGATTGATTCGGCGAAAACGTCTTTCGGCTAAAACAGACAAGCCCTATTTACTCATTTAGTGAAATGTAAACGTTTCTTTTTTAAGTCTTATCATTTTTTTTATTGTGTAGGTAAATAGTTGTTTTAGCGGCCTACAAACGATCTTTGAAGGTTGCTCCATTTCTTTTTCGGTGTTTGCTTTCTTCGTAGTTTACTATTCACCGAATTTGCAGAAGTACTTACTACGTACGTACGTGCTTTACCCGGAGTCTGAATTTGTGCTCGATTAATGACAAAAGGCTTTCCATTACATGGGATATAAACATCATTGGCGAAATGTGGCTGTTCTGTCTTTCCTTCGAGGGAGGGGGCTCTTCGCTATATGGCAACAGCCGCACGAGTTTATCGAAGGTTAAGCTACCCGTGCCGCAGTCGGTTCTTGGATGGGTGACCGTCCGTTAGATACCTATCGACAGGAGCGGATTTAAGGAGGGGCACGGGGGCACGTGCCCCCTCCAGACGGTATTTTTCTGTACTGTGGAGATTCAGATTACAGTACCTACATAAGAAGCAAATCAAATTATCAGAGCTCTGATAAAATAACAAAAAGAACGTGAAACTTCTGGCTATTTCTGGCTGGAATTGCAAATTTAGTTAGTTGCATCCCTTTCACGCACTTGCAAATGAAAGATGATAATCAGCGTTCTGCGTATCTCCAGCCAGATGCCTACAAAAGAGCGACGGTGCGGTCAAACATTAGAACTCATTGTCAATTCCTGTACACGTTTCCAGTGACTACTAGCACTGCCAAACGATCTTTCTCCACCTTACGCCGATTAAAGTCATATCTTCGCAACAGGATGACATAAGAGCGTTTGCATGGATTGGCTTTAATGCATTTCCATCAAGGCAAAAATGGATGCTTATGAATGCTGGACATCTTTAGCAGGAAACAATAGAAAACAGTATTTACTAAACATTTAATTTTTCTATTGTTTTGACACTTTCATAAACCTTCCTATACTTGAACTTGAAGTATGATACTCATTTTTGTCCGTCCGCCCCTTGTGCCCATCACAGATAAAAAAACCTGGATCCGCCCATGCATATCGAGACTTCTCCGTGATCTATGACAGTCGTTACGGGTCGTCTGAAGCTCAAAAGTCTTGCCGAGGGGGGTCGTATTACCCAGTAACTGGGTCAGATAGGCAGTCTCTGTATGTAATCTACTGGGTAGTCTGGAGGCAAACCAAAACATTTTTGGGCCTAGACAGATAGATTTTTCCGTCTACCTTTCGTGAAGTTAGATGCATATTAAGTTGTTTTGGTTTTTTAACATTACCAAGGGCTTTTGACTAGTTATTTATAGACACCATGGCATTTGTAGGTACCTATTCTACCATCAATTCTTATTAACCTTGACATGTTTGGTTATGTCATTTTTATTAGGAACTGTTTATTTATTCGGTAATCGTCCAATCGTAACTATTGCTTCCGTGTATCGTTAAAATTATTGTTGACATAATATTTTTTTAATGTTCACGGTCGCTGATTTGAATCTACATACTAACATACATTGACACTTAATCTCACCACATTCTTTCCATGGGGGTAGGCAGAAACTACCGAACGCTACCTGTTACGATTTTTACATACACCCTTTGCTTCGTTTACCTTCATTCATATGGTCATACACGCACACCGGTTGCGAGTACTACGCATCTGACCTTTCTGAAGATCCTGAAGAACATCCCCATCATGGTCACTTTATGTCCTTCTGGGCGTCGTCGTCCCCCCCCCCCAGCGTTCCTTAACTAGCGTACCTTTGTCGTCTTTCATTCGAATGTATTACAATTTATTTATGTATATTAGACTAAGACATGTATTGTGTCACATGGGTATAAATAGATACATAAACAAAATTGATTTGACTGCTTGATTGGGCGCCATCTTGTAGGAATAATGGGCTCCAAATTTTTCAACAAACATTTTCAATTGAGAAACTGGAATTGGGTGTTAGAGACTAAGCAAAATCCGTCGATGAAATAAACCTAAAATTGTGTAGGTGGGTATTTGAGTTAGTATTTCTAACCACGTTATCTCATTTCTTCGGGAAGTGTAGCCTAAAATGTTGAGGATGGATGTTTTTGCAAATTGTTTTTTGAATATTTCCTGCCAAAAAAGTCTCATCGAGACCGGTTTTTTTTTTGTAACTGAACGAAAAAGTTTATTTTAGCTAATAATCGTTTTAAATGCAGATTATTATAACGTGTTTGTTAAATAATAGATCGAATAGTAAGATTTATAATATTATGACATTTACGGGTAAAAATAAATAAATTAGGTAGGTATATTCTTCGTTATCTTTTTTGTATCAAACAGCTGTGAATAATATCTAATCAAATCTCATTCGGTGTCAAATCTTGTGTCTTAAAATTATTTTTAAGTGATACCTATGCTTTTTTTGGTTGTCCATTCAAACGAATGTAAAAACTGGATAAGTGATTTGATATTTTAAATATCAAATCAAATGCCACCTACCTAGTCATTAAATTAGTTAAAGGAATTTAAAAAATACCTAAATTTCTTGAGATTATGTAATAATATGATTGTAAAACTCATCGCGTAAACGGGTTCATATTATAGATCTCAATTTTTTTTTTTCAGACACCATTTTTTTTTGCAGTGTGTCTAACAACCGAAACTATGCAACTTAGTTTTAACCATATGTTAATGTATGTTTAATAATACATAATAATATCAGCCTATAACTGTCCCATTGCAGGGCCTCTTCTCATACAGAGAAGGGCGAGCATTGTTCTTGGTTCACCACTTGCTCAAGACGCGTTGGCGATTTCAGACTTATACAAACCAAAGTCCATGTTCCGTCAAGATGATTTCCTTCACCGTTGTCAATAATATCCAATAAAAATCAAAAAGTACATATGTATTGAAGAAGTCACATTGGTACTGTGTTGAGCTGCATGATTACTGACAAATGCGTGCACTGACTGGACAGGTCCACTCATTCTGTGTGGTTCTTTCCTCAAAAGACCATTTCAGACACCGATCTACATGGTCTTCACATGATCTGACCTGGACTTTAAAAGAGACTGACCTCTGACCCTCTGAGTTTGTTTCGGAATTTCTTCTCAGAGTAGTCAGATAGGAAATACCAATCTCAGCTAGTTTTTAAAATATGATTGACGTGTAAAAGTGTTTGTACAAACTTACTCACAGAAATAAAATCAATGATCATTTACTCGGTAGGATTTGAACCCATAACTTCATGAATGAGAGGCAAGGCCTTAACCTCTGGGCCATCACGATCTATTGTTCCGAAAAATAAGAAGTAGGTACTGTAAAACTTGCCTGCAAAAGTCGACCTAATGTTGTGCAGGCTGGCAGTAAATTAACTGTGGTTGCATTCGAACAGTCAACCCAATTTAGAATGAGCTTTCAAAAGACTTGAATGAGGTTTTTGTTTGAAAAAACTAGTAAAAAAACAAGCGCGTTGGTGTAAACGCGAACGCTTGAAATAAACGTGATCATTAAATATAACATTGTACCTATGCGCGATGGTTCTCACAATGTGATGGATTGGTGGAATTTCGACAGTCATTGCGAAGATGGGTGGTTGACCATGGTCGAAGTACTTTAATAAAAATAGAATATTCCACTTGATCCGGCTCGAAGGACCAACACTGACATACTTTTCGTAGTGTGGACCATAACCATGACGTAACACTACAACCCATTCAGTTGTACAGCAATGAGCAGAAAACTCAACAATTACGCAAGATTAAAAAATAATTTTCTCTTCATTGCTATTGATATGGATTGGCGTTGACCAGGAGAGGATTTCAGAGGAGGAGGAAGAGCTCTTCTTTTTGACCACCCGAAAGTGCAGTGTGCTAGGCCAAGGTTGCGGATGAAGCTGAGGGTGATGCGCGTCCGCTGCATACTGGTGGTCAGGATACCAGGAGACGCGGGTGCTGGCTGTGTGACTCGCCGCTCTAAAGCTTGCGGAAGTGATGATGATAACGTCACGCTGAAGTAGGTGCACGAAGGCTGCGCTGGCGTTCATGTTCGGGGTCACCAGTATTGAAGTATGAGGAACAGGGTGTAAAGCTCACTCATCCTCCATAGAGAATGGAGAATCCTCCGACCAAACGTGCGTTGTGTCTGGTGGGCAACTGCTTCGACGATTTTTTTTTTGTGAATGGAATCCCGTAGTTGACCTTGAGTGGTCGTGACTACTTAACCGGACCATAATGTGGCTGCCTTTAGCGAACTCAAAGCCTCCAGCCAGGGGCGAAAAACTTACAATACTAAGCGACTGCTCGCTAAGGGCACCCCCTGTGTACGAACCTCGGCTTAGGACGTCGCTGGAGTGAGGACAGCAAGATGGGGCAAGCTGGATAAAGATTTAATGATTATTATTATCAGGGGAATTTAAAGCTACAGGTTCCGCTACGGCGCGGGCTGACACTTTGACGAGCAAGGGCCGGGGGGGACAGTTACGTCGGGTTCGTCGCGAGGGACTTCGGTGGCGACGTCGGAATGACGGTTTGTGTTTTCTGTGCACTGTTTATTTATCGCAATCTAAAATAAGGTCACAAAATATTTCAGGCCGATAGCGCTTATTTTTCCATTTTGTATTAAAATGAAAATGCTGTAGTTTCGCCAACATTTTTCATTTTTATTTGAAATATATTATTAAGGCTTTTAATATAGTAAGATACTATATTATATATACTAGTGTTGGCAACCCTAGTACTAACTAATAAAGTGTAACAAAACGCGTTATAAAACATTTGTAGTCAGAACACGTAAAGTTTTACACAATGTTACATTGTTGAAACACTGGGTTTTGCCCGCGACGTCGCTCATGGGGATTTCTTTAAGTAACAATCAATAAACGTATGTGTATGTGTATCAATATGTATGAATGTGTCAACGGAAATTGGGTTTGTTGAACGAAAATGTTTAAGGAAGTGGGCGGAGTTGTGTTTGTGTAACCAACATTAAGTACCAAACTATTAGTTTCTCGAAACCTTTAAAGCCCCATCTCCTCTGTCTTTGAAAAGGACAATGCCAGGTTTCGGCCTACACAACTTTTAAAACTAAATTCAAACGGACACAAAGATTTTACTTACAATAATTTAAATATAAAATTCCATCTTATTAAACAATATTTATTTCTTTTCGAGAACTTTTCGAAAAGAAAATCATTTTAAAAAGTAATCATTTTATTATTAGTGTTCGAATGACAGGTTTTCTTTTTTAAATAAAAAAAGTGTAAGGTAGTTACCTGTTCTGCCACTGTAATCGATTATTCTCAATAATTAAAGCGATTTACTCTTTACTTTTTATCCACTACCTTGCAATTGTCTTTTATTATTATTGTTTTTACCTTAATAATACGTTCACCGTGTTTATTATACTTATAACTTAATCGCCATGTAATGGCAACCCTGTTAGGTTACGTCTTCTGCAGTTGCCAAGCCATAAACATTTTAAAAAAAAATCTTCTGCAGGTGTGTCAAAATCGCGCGCGCTTAAACTGACAGTGAGTTAACGATGTCAAGATGTCAAACATCTTTGTTGTTGTCTGTGTTTTTCATGTGTAGGTTCCTTCTCGAATTCCTCTACGTTTGCGTTATAGCGTTACTGTGTTTTAGCCATACAACACATTTTGTGACAATGTCTTATCAACTACATTGTATTAATTGTGGTATAAATGTGTTCCGGATGAAACGGCATTTAATTTACTCCCTGTAAAAATACATAACCTCCAATTTAAAATGTCTGAATAACTTCTTTTATAAAAGTTCAGTGTAAAAGTGGAAATCACAGAAAAGCTTTTGACATACTGCACAAAAAAACATAAGCATTTTCACTGTCCGTGACAAATTAATATTGAGCCAAAGTTGCTATGGACATCTGACATTGTTCTTTTAGGTTCCAAAATTAAAAATCGATCAAACACACAGATCTATATGAAAAGGGGTGCCTTCATTTTCATATAGCTCTGTGTGTTCTGACACAGTAAGAAAATATCATAATGAAATAAAATATAGCGGCTTCACTAAAGCTCAGACTCAATTAAACCTAATGCTATTGAAATAGCTACATTGATTCACGACAAAATAATTGAATAAATTCAACTTCATCAAGGAACAAACTAACGATAAATTTGAATGAATATGTTTGTAGTAATTATTCATCCATTCATTTAGATCATTAAGAAACATTATTGATCAATTCAGTTTGATTGGATCATTATGAAATAATTAAGCTTAGTCTAGATACAGTAGGCTATATCCTATTTCTATGACGTATGACTTTAGTTGCCATGGTTATATAATATCATTGTTTGTTAAGAAATTGACAATTAAATGATTTCATTAGACGTCTCCAAAGCATAATCAATCTGCAATGTTCCCATTGCTGGGCTGGGACACAAGCTTCCTATGGGAGAGGGAGTGAGCCATACAAGAAGAAACAGTTGCCCGAATGATTCAATAATACACATACTTGTAACATCCTAAGTCCAAATAAGATCCTAGAGTGCGCCCAAAAAAAATCTGCGCGGTGCCGAAATCGCACCTCAGGTCAATCATGTCAGGTGTCAAGAGAGTGTGCTGTGCATTAAAGAAACAAGATGGCGACGTTAGTTCCGATTTTGACCACGCGCCACTTCACACACAATCCTTGTACAGTTATAGTTTCGTTAGTCGTAAACAGTACTTTTGAGTTAAGACACTCAAAAGTACTGTTTACGACTAACGAAACTATAACTGCGACTAAAAGTTTTTTTGGTACTTATGAAACTAAGCAATAATTTTAAATCTACATAGATTTGTTTCGTTGCCGATGATGCCATTCATAAGGGCAAAGCTGAAGTCAAACTACTCATGTGCCTCTATTTAATTTGAAAGTATAATTTTAAAAGGTAAGACAAGGATAGCGGGAAAAATACAAAACCAATATAATGCATGTCATCAAGGATAATAACGTTTAAACTTGATTTTGTAATCGTTTCACTTTAAAAACAAAAACACGCCATAATTATATGTCGTGTGAAGTTAGCTTGTATAAGTATAGTCTAGTTGTTTCAACCTTAAAAATAATTTTATGTAGGTACGCTAGGAATAAAAAGTGATATATGGGTGTTACCACAGATAACCGAACAACGTCAATCGATGTCCGTCAACGTCATATTTAATCTATGTAGATCTTCTTGTAAAACAGTCGATTGCGGTTGATCATTGATGACGACGATACAGGTTAGATGGTCGAGCTCCCTAACAATATGTACAGCCAAACCAGAAAAGGCATCCGCTTCGGTAGTCTTCGTGTTTCCGAATTAGCACAAACATCGCGCCACAAAGTAACCCCCCTTTTTCTGAGCCCCCACAGAGATAAAGTTTCTAAGTTTTTGTACTGCCACGCGTTGTAGTAGTGCATTGCGCGTTTGTACGAATGATTCCTACTTCGGTCGCAGATCGTCATCTGTCCCTCATAAGTGTTTCGATATTGTTAAGTTGAAATCATGTTTATACAAAAGAGGCAAGCACTTCCATAATTGTAACATCTCTGTATTAGATCTCATCATCAAGCGTTCGTATTTTCAATGGTAAACGATAATTCCCGAAGCGCTTTTTTTCTTGGGTTATCTGTATAATTATCTCCATCAATACTCGTACCTTCCTCTCGTTGTGCCAAAGTCAAGATCACAATCGGTCATCCATAGGAGGGAGAAACTAACTGACTTTCATAACTGACATGTCAACAAGATATTAAGTTCATTCAACTTGGATTTAAACCCAATAAACGAACATACATTTGCGGTTTTTATATCAGTTTGTGAAGATAAGAACACATGAAGCAAACAGTAATACCAAGCGTGTATGGAATATCTTATTAAAGTCGATAACCTTATTTTTTCGCACATGGAAACATCTGTATTATGTAAAACAATTTGTATACCTACCTACATTTTCTTTTCAACTCTTTGAGCCTCTGGATATAAGAATCATCAAACGTATTCCAACAAAGCAAAAAGTCCCGGTACCTCTATTTTGGAGTTGTTTGTGGATACACCTAGTCCAGGTCCTCCCACATGTGGTGTGAGAAGCACAAGACCTGTCGTTGTAGCGATGCTTGGGGGAAGGCTATGTCCAGCATTGGACGATGATGATGTTGACATCATCATCGTCCAAGAATGGAAAAGAGGGACCAATGGGAAGACATGGTTTACGGTAACTTTGATGGTGATGATGACCACGCTAAACAAACTTGTTGACTATGAGACCGATAATTAGTATAGTCTTCTGTTATTAACTTCCAAGCACCTTCCAAGAAAACAGGTTTATTTTAAATGCAATTTTAACTAGGTATTTAATAATACAACTATAAACTAATAGCCACACGTGGCTTTGACCGGTGCCAATGCAATTATTATTGTATTGGCACTCAGTTGAATGTCATTGCCTACATTTAATTGTTAGCTCGCGGGACTGTAGGTTAAGCTCAACTAAAATAAAAACCTGCCAAGCTATCTACGCGCAACTCGACAAAAAGTTTTCGTCGGTATATCGTGGTCTTTATTACCCGGACGAAAGGCAAGAAGAAAGGAAATATGGGTGTAGTTTAGCCAAGGGTCGGGCGTATTGCCTCGTGGTCGGGCAACAATCCAAAACTGAAAATCCTACCCCAGGTACCCGCGCTCAAAGCACGACAGACAAACGAGGCAGTCCTCGAAGTCTCCTTATCAGACAAAACGTGACAAAACAGATCTCCACAACACTAAATGTGCCCAATTTAAAGAAAATGTGTTCTAATGAGCTGCCAATGTAAATAACAGTATTCTGCCAAGTTCACTTTGAAAAATGACGAATACAAAATGCACCTTTTTTATAATGATGCAATCCAGTATTTGTTAAGGTGTAGTTTGGCACTGTAACACACATCCGAATGACGTGTTCCAACTGTGACTCTGTGAGTAACATTTACGTATATTATCCAAGAATTTCACAATGATGCATTCTTCGCTAGATAACCAGTAAAGGAAATGAAGATTAAATAATCATCGCTATCATTTGTACGCTCACTGTACCTAGCTAGAGTAAATAAAACTGTATGTATGCTTTAGGTAAAATAACTTTGAACAGACGGACTGTAGCACTTTTAAAGGTTGTGAGCAATTATTGTAACCAGCCCATGCGTTTGCATGTTGCCATCAACAAGCAAACTTATTGCTGCAGCAACTTTAGTTTACTACGAAAATGAGGCTTAATCATACAACCCGCATTGCCCGAAATTTAAAAAAAGAAGCCACAGTTGGCATAATTTTATACCATGTGTGTTTTGTAATTTCGCACGTATTATGTTGATTTAACCCGTTTATTTATGCACGAATGCCTAATGGTTACTCGCACTGACTCCGGATACCCCGAGGCTGCCAGTACAAACACAAGTGAATTGGAAACCCGTTTACAAAACATGTATTTCTAGCTTTATCTGATCGGATCAGGTAAAGCTGCGAAGTATCCATCCTTCCGCCCGCCGTTTGGTTTCATCTATTTATCTATCTGATCTGTATTTTTTCACTGTCGGTCAAAGTCCTCCGTCTCCCTTTTTCACACACTTCTCCTCTATGCTAATGCGGTAAAGTAGTCAAGTTCGTTCCGCCATCTTAATTTTTTCAGCCTTACTAGCGTTCAAAGTGACTACAGGACCCGCTCAATTCTACCAATTGAAGATCAACGCTGAATACGTCATTCAATTCTATCCAAGTTTAATGGTATAGTTTAGGGGAGGCCTGTAACAAGCAGTAGGGTTATAAAGGACTGTTAATGAGCAAAGGGAAGATCACTAACAGTCAGACGGGAAAAACTGGAAACCTGGTAAAAATGGAAGCGGTTGTCACTCCTAAGACAATTTAGGAAAACGCCTCTTGCACCTAATGAAAAATATTTCAGACAACAAAGAGGTAGTAAGATCATTTTCTATTTGTGCCCCATGCAGATTCACTTATAAGTATATGGTATTTACAAGGCATATGTGAGTGGAAACGCCGGGAGGGGACGCCCTAGGAGGACATATAGCGACGGTTTTGGTGATGTTCTTCAGGAAGGTCAGGTGCGTAGCACTCGCAACCGGCGCGCGTGTATGACCAGATGTATGAACGTAAACGAGGCAAAAGGAGTATGTAAGGATCGTAGCAGGTGGCGTTCTGTGGTTTCTGCCTACCCCCATGGAAAGAAGGCGTGAGTGTTTGTATGTATTTACTGTGTTCTGGTTGTAAATTTCAAATTACCGACACATGTGACTACTCAAGTGCTCATGTTTGTGTGTGAGTGACGGGCGTAATCCAATTAGACTTCGGGCGTCTCTTGGACAGAAACAACCTGAGGTTTTGCAGTTGTATTTGGCAGATTTAACAGGTGAGCAGGATCATTATTTTAGTGCCTGTCTTAATTCTTTTTAAATCCTTATCTTTATTATGTTGGGGCAAAGGTCTTGCTAGAATGGGGGTGGCTTCTGAGGACTGCTAATAGAGTTCAATGGAGGAAGAAGACATATAGTGCGTAGACCACAAATAAATTGGTTTATGGGCAGAAGTATGGTATCTCTCCATTATATATGTCATGCTTGCTCTAGTAGATAGGCATGCTCTATGTGGCTCCCATGTTTTATATGTGTAACAAAAATTCAGGCAGCCTTAAATAAAAATAAATTCAAAACATCGACAATTAATTCGACCTATTTCTTCTATCGTTCTCATATCCATTACAGTCCGAATCTGATGAATTGAAACAACATTGACACATTTTTTAACAATCTGGTTCGATTTTATTATTGGCATTGCTTTGATATGAGGTATGGCCAGACGTTCATTGACGTCACTATTTGGTATATGGTATATAAGACTTTCTTTTGTTATTGCTATGATACCGTACGCAATCTCAAATTTATTTCTTTGTTTCTTGAGTATGCGGCGTTGTCTTGTCTTCATCAGCAGCCTGATTGCGTAACACATTTTCGTAAACGATTACGACTAATTCTGTTTGATTTTGACAGTTCAACAACATTCATTGCGTTATTTACATTGTTGAGCAGAATTTTTATCGAACTTCTGAAGCAATGGATTAGCAATCTGTTTCAAAACGATTCAGATTCCAATTGATTGTGTATTACGCAATTAGGGTACTGATTTGAGAAAGGTTGTTACTGTCGAATGTGATCCTCCTGGTCTGTTAAAAACCCATATAGGTAAGGTACACAATGACCTAGCAAATAATTTTATCGTAAAGGAGAAAGTATTTAAGCTTAGTTATTGATTACTCAACAATGCATCTATAAATAAGATACGACACATACAGTCAGTGGATAAGGCGAAATTTCTCGGTGATTCCCTTAAAAACTTGAGAGAAGTCAATGTGGAGATTTTATTCAATCATAGTCTACTAGCTGTAGCCCACGACTTCGTCTTGCGATCCAGGACGAGTAGTCTATCTGTGTGCCAAATTTCATCCAAATCCGTTAACATTTTTGGCGTGAAAGCGTAACAAACAGACTTATTTAGTGGAACCAAAAAAGACCTGTTACATTCACTGGGCCCGCGTGGTGGATCCACTTCCTCTCACAGCCGCCACTTCTTGCCACATAGAGGATCCCTGGGTTCCAGCAATGGGAACATTATAGCAAGACGATTATATGTGCACCAAATAATATCATACTATTCCATATTTTTAATTGGCCACATCATAATTGAACTGTCTATATAGAAGGATAGTCTTTCAAGTATCCACTGAAGATGCTCGCGATGACTTTGCGTCAAAGGGTGACATTCACCTCTGTCAAGTTTTTAAGGGAATCACCGAGAAATATCGCTGATTATTATGCGATACATTTTCATTCTATACTCACGGTGTTTTCATTATGTTAACTAAAAGATGCATAATTCGATTGGAATGTTGCTTTAATAAAGATGAAATAAACATCGTACCTACTCGATAATTCTGAAGCATCGATACTTTTTGAGATCCCCACTCATACCTATGCGTATGGCGATTCGCCAGCGATGTACCACCTGGGTCATGTCTAAATATAAATAGTCATTAGCACGAATGCAGTTACACGGTCAGTAAACTGTCATAATTGCATTGTGGTTTATGAAAATAACTTGCGGTTTCACGCGATATAATCCAGTTCGCTTCGACTTCAAAGCGGTTTGGATTTTGATGTTTTCAAAGTGTTTTGAAGATTGGTCAGGTTTAAGAGCAGCGGGGTAATTGCGTAAAACATTAGCAATAAGCAATGCTTTAATTTTGACAGTTCAACAACATTTATTGCGTTATTAACGTTGTTGAGCAGACACATTTTTCGAACATATGAAGCAATGGAATCCTTCAAAATTATTCAAATCGTGATTGATAGTCTGTTCCGCGATTAGGGTGCAGGTTTTATTTGATGTTATTAAGAAACATTCTAGCTTTACAAAGCCACCGTCGTCTGGCTGTTTGTCCGTCCGTTCATTTGTTTGTCACAGACCTGTATCAGTCTGTGTTTGTGCCAGAATATTTGTTACTTATGGCTGTTACCATAAATTATTAGAAAACAAGGTTTCTCTTCAGACCATGGCGAAACCATGGAGACATTTTTAAATTTCGAACTTTGTCTTTCGAAAATTAGTACCGAAAAAAGTTCTCAAAAAGAATTGTATTTCAAACACAGTTACTAAGTTATCACAAAAACTCTCGATGATTTAAATTAAACCATGACAAAAGAAAAAAAAATAGTAATAAGACCTTAAAAGATTTGGTGGTACGTAACCCTTACTGCCAGAGTTCGACTTCCGCTTGGCCGGTTCTTTTTCCATAGCATAGGATTCCTTTAAAAAATATCCCTAGAGAGTGTATCATAAGGACCGTTCGCAGATAGGGGTTTTATCTAAGCAGGCAGCAGCTGCAGAGGTCTTTAGCAGTACGCATTAAGGGGCACATTTATTCGGGTCATATTTCATTCGACAGTATTAGTAATTGACCAACAAAGCTGACCCGAAGCAGTTACTACACATAACATAACATCACGCCTTGTTTCCCCGAAGGGTTGGGCAGAGGTGTACCTGTACACCCACATTTCGCCAGTTATGTTTAAGTCCCATGTAATAGAGGGCGAGCCTATTGCCATCAACCGGGCACAAATCCAGACTCCGGGCTGCTATTGAGAAATTCCAGATAGAAAAACCCAATAACATTTTGCCCGACCTGGGAATCGAACCCTCATGCTCAGCAGTAGCGATTGCGTCCACTAGACCAACATATTCGGCTTTTATTCGGTCACTACGGCTCGGCACAATTCCAGCTAAGCCTTACGGCTTGTTTTTGGACAGATCTATTATCTATACATATTTTAATTTAAGTCGCTTTCGATATCTGTCTGCTCTCGACTCAATTGTATAGTTTTACATAATTGCTTAAGCTATATGTGAGAACTACTTATATACAATATAGCTACCATTTACTAGGTCCATCTTTCATTTACTTGAATGTGCCCTGGCGTCTGAGAGTATGTCATGCTCACTCTAATGTTTCGCTGATGGTGGCGCGTGTGTTGGATCATTTAGCTCCCTTCAAAATGGTTGAGCTGAATAGTGCTAATCCATGCGTCATGTTCGTGAATGGGGCCGTAAGGGACTGGTCATCTCTAAGCTGCCACGGATTATTTTTAATTCAATTTAATATTTGATTTTTTTTTATCTTTGTTTATGGACGATTTTAACGTTCTGCATCGTTCTCAAATGCATAATTTCAACAGGAATGATGTCACCGATATTTTGTAACCATAATTTGATTTAAAAGAGGTACCTACTACGGTTTGGAATGGGCAACTAGGTTCGTCTTTCTGACTGATTGACCTTGGTGTTCAAAAGTTCCTGTAATTGGTTTATTTGAAATAAATGCTTGAGTTTGAGTTCCGTGTGACCGCGTTGTTTTCTAAACTACGCAACGGATTTTGATGCGGTTTACGATTTTTCAACATCATTTAAATAATTTATTTTGGTTTATGTGTATGATACCTACATAGCAAAATAATCTCAGTGTTTTGTCAAGTCGTACAAATTGCATGGTTCTACTCTCTAAGTCTTTTACCGAAGATACGGGCTCGTCCAAAAGAAGTTGATCTGTCAAAACAAGCGCAAATTCAATTTTTCGGACGGGTAATTATATATCGATAGTAGTTGTTAGTTCGGGCCTCGAGGTAATAATTTGTCCGTAAGTGACACGGAGTAAGAAATGCCCTAACTTAAGCCGAAACTACGGATTTCGGGTCGTCGCGTCGGTGGTTACATTATATTTGAATTTTGCCATCCTGCTGTGCCGAATCATGCTCACCCGAACATGTGTGCAACACCCCTAAGATCGCACGAAATATTAATTTTAACTAAACGGCAAACACATTCACTTCCTAGACTACTGTTAGCTTTTACTGTGTCTAGACGAAAACTATTGCTTTTGAATGTTATTGCACCTACAACAATAATATGATCCTTTCCTCCCGCTATTGTTTTTCTTTCTGACTGCCTCGTTGGTCTAGTGGTCGCAAAGTGCTTCTGCTTAGCATGAGGTCCTGGGTTCGTTTCCCAGGTCGGTCAATGTGTAATTAGGTTTTTCTATCTAGAATTTCTCAGTAGCAGCCTGGAATGTGTATTTGTGCCCATTATCTGCAAAATTATATTCCCACTGCTGGGACACAGGCCTCCTCTCGTTGAGAGCCGTCTGGGTATCCACGCGGGCCAGTGCGGGTTGGTAGATGTGTCACGTCTTCGAATTTTTGTAAGTCCCGATCGTTACTACTACTGATTTGTGCCGGTTGATGGCAATAGGCTCGCCCCCTATTACCTTCGTGGGATATAAAACATAACTGGCGGAATATAGGTGTATCTCTGCTGTACCCTTCTGGGATTACAGGCGCGATGTTCTATTACATTCACTTACTAGACTACTGTTAGATTTTACTGTGTCTAGACGAAAACTATTGCTTTTAAATGTAATTGCACCTACAACTATAATGTGATACTTTCTTCCCGCCGCTGACTTTCTTTACAAGATTGTCTGCACATATTAATAAACATTATCTGTGTTATTTAGAAATGTTGTTCAAGTCTAAAAGTAGACCTTGGTGTCTCATGAATAGAAATGGAATTCATTTTAGAGAGAAATTATCAGTTCACGTTTTTATTTCGGATCTATTGGGCTTTCCATCAGCACTTTCTCAAAAGCATCTTGGAGTATTGATTCTGGTCCAGTTGCTGGCTTCAAACCCATTACCTATATGCGGTTTTTTGTACAATACGGCCGGCCTGAACATAGGCTTTCCGAACTTTCGCGCATGTCCCCGCAAGTCACAATTTGGTAAAAAAATATACCATATGTCCGGGTTCGGACTGTACAAACTTTAGGGGGTGATAGTTTGCTCTATTTTATCACTAAAATTATTCTACATGTGGGGTCTAAACTCAACCCCTCTGAATGTCAGCCATTTTTGTATTTTGGATGTATTTTTCGTAGCGTCCACAGTAAAAGTTATGTAACTTTGGAATTCCATGCCCGATTATCGTAAAAAAAAACTTTCCATAACGGAAAAGTATTAACAATCAGTTAAACAACTCAAATAATTTTAATAAAAGCTTTATAATATTGAAATAAATGCTAAAAGATTAGGTTTAAATTTACATTGTCTTTTTAGTTTTACCATCACCCCCTAAAGTTTGTACAGTCCAAACCCGGACATATTATATATGCGGATGCGCAGCTTTCTGCGCGAAGTTCGGACCGGCCACGATTCATCGGCAGTACCTATTGTACAGTCAGTGAAATAAATAGTCTAGATTGACATACTACGTTTCCCGTGTTTTTCCAGATCGTACTCGTACAACTCAAATAATGACAGTATTGTTGTGAGGCGAAATTTCGAATTTGCGGTAGTCATTTTGAAGGATATTTATTGCCAATCCATTGCTTCATATGTTCGAAAATAAAATGCTCAACAACGTAAGTAACGCAATTAATGTTTATTATTATTATTATTTAGTTTTATTTATTTATTTATTTACATACATAACGCTACCATTACAGTCTCCCAATTCGGTAGTGTAACTGTCAAAGTGACAGCGATTACTACAGATAGTGTGTTATGCATTTACCCCGCTCTAGTGTGTTTATTCAGTTTCTTGTCCGTTCTTCTCCATAGGAACATACGCTTTCGAACGGGCAACTAGCTTCGTCTTAGTGACTGACCGACACCTCGACAATTGGGATGATGAAATTTTTTTATATTTTTATCTCAAAAGACAGTTCGTTTCCAAATAGCGCAGACTATATTACAAAAAGTGTAAAAGCTTACAAAATTGCCAAGTAAATAAACGTTTTAAGATTTGTTAGACAAGGATAGCACTATCGTAGAAGTGACATCACGACTATGTAACTTCATACTAGCGCCGTACATCAGTCAGTGCCGCGCGATAAGGACGGCAATAATCCCCTCCAAAAACTTTTAAAGCGTGTATCTTCTTCAAATTTTCACCGATTTAACAGATTTTTTCGAATATCTAATTTTTACTAAGCCTTCTTTGAAATTACATTATTTTTATGAACATTTTTAAAATTAGTCATCATCTCAATTCAAAAGTGCCTGTATTTAGTTTTTAATTGAAATATATGCTTTGAGTTTGAGTTATGTGGGTGTGCTACACACTCACCATTTTGTGCAATAATGGCGTGTCGATGTAGGTATATAGACTATTCTTGAAATATTACTTGATGCAAATCCTATCAACCTTGACTCATTTGTACTGTACTGTATTAAAGCATTGGCCCTGAACTCTGAATTTGTTTGCATTAACAAACAATTGTTACCAATTCACTGTTTGATCTTTACGTCTGATTGAGACGTCATATAGATACGACACGACATACGATGTATCAATCTATAGTAATATTTTTATAGGTTTCTGTGAATTTGTATGAAGGGATATCTTCGGAACTACTGATCCGATTTCGAAAATTCTTTCATTAAACTATTAATGAAAGAATTTTCGAAATCGGTTCCTAAAGCTGCAGTATTGTCGAGTGTAATTCAATACTATAATGAGGTAAAATTTGTTTGTTCGTTTGCATGTTTGTATTTAGGAGGTAATATCTGGAATTACCGGTCGCATTTGAAAAAATATATAGATAGCTCATATCTTGGGGAAACATCACGCTATTACTAAGATGACGAGTAGGTAAAATGAAAAAATGACAAAGAAAACTCAACTAAGGGAGTGTCGGAAAACAAGAAATAACACGCCGACGAAGCTATTAGGATATATTTTATATATCAAGAAATTTCGAATTTAGTCGAGGTCAGAAGCTAATAAAAATAAATGTTGAATATCGTCATCGGTCTGGATTATGTCGAGCCTTGTCGAGACTAGAGGGATTCTACCTTGGGGAATACCTAAAAATTAAAATGTCCGGCATTTTCGTTTTCAAACCCTAGCATTTCTCAGGGCGTTATTATGGCGTGTGTGGAGGCCTGCCCAGCTTGGGTGGAGCCCCGCCGTGTTCACGCGGACGCGATCAGCGGCGGCGATCTCTAGCGTCTGGCCCTGGTCCAGGCCATGGTACGGAGCGAGAGGGAATGGGAAGCCGAAACCTCCTTCTACGAAGCAGTAATGCTTGCGAAGGAGGAGGCGTGGTGCGTGAGGGAAAGAGTCTTGCGCCCTCACGCCCCCAGTCGCCGCAGGAGACGCCCTGGGCGTCGGGAGTCGCCTGCAGATTTCCGGCCACCGTAGGGGCGGTCTTGCGGACGGCGAGCAATGGGTAGCTTGCCGTCTGGTAAGGACCAGGCCCGGATCGACGGCGCGTCGTGTTCCACGAGCGCCTCAAAGAGATGTCAACACACAGTGACGGAGTCCGATAGGGCCGATGCCGCAGGGTCGCGGGATTCACGGCCCACTCCCTCTCACGAGAGCTCTCACAAAGTGGACGCCAGTGGGAACAGTAGGTACATAAAGGCAAATTTTAAAGTGCGAACGTTTATTATTCTAGAAGCCCATTCAAAAAAATATAAATAGGTATAAAGCTGGTAGTTCCGCACCAACCTAATTCCATTTTCAAAATAATAAAAAATCTCTTTTAAATGAATATAGGTTGGCAACACCTGCTTTTCAACAATTAATTGCCTGTTGACAAAATAAAAGTGTCAAAAATTACCAGGGCGCCATAAAATAAAGCAGGTTTAAAATTAGATTGTGATTAATCCATGAGCAGTGATTCAAGAGGTAACTGGGTCGAAAACCTCATTATTTTGCGAAGAATTCTTATGTGGCACTGTTTCGTAAACATAATATATTTTTGTTTATATTGTGCGATAGTTTTATGGTAGGAATTAGAGTGTAGTCAGGGATTTGTGAAAATCTGTGTAACTTTAAGGTAGACCATTTTGTTTTGTTTTTTATTATAGTTTTTAAGTGTCTATTGTAAGTTTTCTTTCTTTTTTGGCTTATAATATAAATCTACTTACTGTTTGTTTAATAAGTTCTGAATAAAAACAAAAAAAAAACTACTAGCAAAGACCAGAAATTCCCACCACAGTTCTTTTCAATTTCATAATCCAGGATTTGTAAAAAAGATCCACTTTTCGAACAAAAAATATTTTCATAATTCTATAGATATTTTCAGGCAAAAATCACTCACCAATTATGACAATCTTGAGTAACGGTTTCACCAGGTCCGTAGTACTTCCCCCGATATTTGCAGACCTGTGTGTTAGGTTCAGGAACAATGTCGACGACCCCCAGACAAACCTGAGGGTAATCTGGACAGCAGTCGTCATGACCTAATGTCCTGTTGCAGAACTCGTCACAGTAACATTTGCTATCTGAAAATGAAAGAAAATTAAACATTAGATGACCACCTAATTGATCAAGCGTTCGCAAGCGCATGAGGGTTCGTTTCCCAGGTCGGGAATTTCTCAGTAACAGCCCAGAGTCTAGATTTGTGTGAACCTACCTAGAATTCTATGTGAGCAGGCATCCTCCCTTTCCCTGCAGCATTGTTTTGTGATGCCACAGTATGGACCCGGCGGTAGGTCAGCTCCGGAATAAGCTAGACCTAAGCCCACTGTCCCGCAGAACAGTAGCACAATTGGTAATCTGAAACAAAAGATTTGGAATATAAATTGGATTGCGAAATTAGGTTCCTGAGTTATTTATGTCTTCAAGATGCAGGAATTGTAAAAAAAAGATGATTTAACTGCTATTTTAATTTTAACTAATATTTTAATGCAAAAGTAATTTTCCTTGTTTGCTTGTTACGCTTTCACGCCTAAACGGCTTTACGTATTTGGATGAAATTTTGTTCACAGATAGACCATGAGTAAGGGCTACTTTTTATCGTAGATCGCATACGAAGTTGCTGGAACCGCTAGTTTAAACTAATTTAAAATGTTATTTAAGGGAATATACTAATTTATTCATCACCAATTAAGTAATTGCATTCCCTAACAAATTAACATGATCATAATTATAGGCTTATTCAATCATTCCTCAAGAAATTTCGCATCTGAACCAGATTGATTAATATCTGTAACTCAGACAAGAGCGGTCTTGCCTAAGAATAGTAATAGGTACCTACATTTGAAAGCTGCGAATGAGGTTTAGACAATATGGAATTCAAAACACAGTGAGGACAAATTTACAAAATAAAATGAAAAGGAATGTGTCAAGAGAGTTTCAATAGACTTGCCCATCACATTAACATGTGATAGGTACGCGAAATCTCATCTGTCACGCTCTCCGAAGTCCCATGAGGTTAATGTCCTGAAACAGTCAATTATTTTTCTACTAACACCTCAATAATCGTAAAAATAAAACTTAAAAGTTCTAGAACCATATAGTAGTTATGGAACACCAAACCCATTGGCAACGTTATCTGAAACATTTGTAAGAAATGGGTCGTCGCACGCACACAGTTCAATGAATATTTGCAGAAGCGACACGTCCTTATAAAAACCAGCCACAGGCGCTCTGTCTGGCATTTTTGCTGAACTGGGCCCGTTTGTCGCAGCCGTGAGGCACACTTCCCTGCGAATTTATTACATCGCACTTTACGCTAGTTCCCTATTACAAAGGACTTAAACATAACTGGCCAAATGTGGGCGTGCATATAGGGTGCCTCTGCCTAACATTTCTGAGAAAACTCGGGTAGAATAGAAAATAATAGAATAATCTTTCTTATGTACAACACACGAATTACAGACATAAATGCAGAAATTTTACATAGGCTGATATATAATGGGCGGTCTCATCGCTAAAAGCGATCGGTAACGTTATGGTGTTTTTTATCTATACTAATATTTTAAAGCGGAAAAAAAATGTTTGTAATTAGTTTGTATGTACGGGGTAATCTCTTAAACTACCGGTCCGATTTGTAATTTTTTTTTTGCATTTGATAGCCGAATTCTTGAAGAATGTTATAGGTTATTTAACATCACGCTATGCCCCTTAAGAGCCAAGCAAAAAGCAAAAAAAAGTCACAAAGAACGCTAAGCGAAAACGATGTGATAGCGCGGGCAGGTGATGCGATGCAACGGGCTGGGTCTGGGAAATATTACGCGGACGAAATCGTGGGCAGAAGCAGGTTCATTATATTTTAGTTGAAACATTTTGGATTAACTTGCGTGCACGGTCGCTTCTGCACTATTTTACAACTTATTCTTTGCCTCTCCGTCTTTACGATTTATAAATTGCTTCCATCGTAGAGTTAATGTTTTCATTTTGTTTTTGCTAGTAAAACCATTAAAACTCCTTCGGTGGTTTATGACTTTGCTTGAGTAACAGCCGGCTCCATCTGTTTATGTAAGCCGAGTGCAATTCATAATTTATTATCCCGCAACAGATGAT
Organism: Dasypolia templi; assembly: GCA_963555695.1. Lineage (NCBI taxonomy): Eukaryota > Metazoa > Arthropoda > Insecta > Lepidoptera > Noctuidae > Dasypolia > Dasypolia templi. Next base: position 5,860,187 of record OY743156.1, read on the forward strand.
AATTATTATATTTTCAAACAAGATATTTTTTACGTACTACATAACCTTACAGTTTTAAAATGATAAAAATTATAAGTAAGTACATGTTTATAAAAGGAGGGAAGAACTACAGGACTTCAAAAGATTCGTCCGCATCGCTGTCAACAGGAAAGTGCCGAGACAGATTTATTATTTTGAGGTGGTTTATGTGTCACAAGAATTCTCTACCAGTCAACCAAGGGTGGTGAAGAGATTAGATGGCAGGTGCTTTGGTTGAAAGGAATAATTATGAAAAAAGCTTACACAAATATATATTGTGATGAACTATAAACAAAATAGGAATTGTGTACATAAATAGGTAACAAACGTATAATAAAAAATACATACATACTAACAATAATATATACGTACATTCAATATATATACGAGTTTAAGGGTGAGAGGTGTTGAGACGACTCTCCGCTACTTATTTTGAAAATAACTCTGCATTTTCCGATCAAATGCTCGACTGGTGGCCGTCCTGATATCAAGAGGAAGCGCATTCCAAAGAAAAATGGACTGAATATGAAAGGAAGAATGAACATTACGGACGCATGTGGAGGCCACTTATTTTCTGGGAAACCGTAGCTATGTGTCGTCTACACCCCTATCTCTTTGAGGAATTTAGATTAGATTTAATTTTTTTGGTGATGTTGAAAACTTTCATATAAATATCAGAATTCTTGTAGGTATACATTTTAGATGTTTATTGGCTCAAATAATAAATTACTCGTAGTTAAGGTACTTATACGTTTAAGTACTTAGTGGTGTACTTGGTAAACGAGTGTGGTACTTGGTCTGTAACAAGACGGTGAGTTGAATGAATATTTAATTTAAGTGCAAGTGCCTGCCTGAAAGTTTCGTGTTTTGATTTACATAAATATATTAAATACACATGTGTAGGGGCTTGCTCACACATGCATCCGTCATGGATAATCCGAAATAATACTTTAGGATTCTTCATATCTAGAACGAATTTGTGAGCGTGTGAATACGGCCATAGAAGTTTAACTGCCACTGACAAAATAACTCAGTAGCTGGCCGGAATCTGGATTTGTGCCCGGTTGATGGCAATAGGGTCGCCCGCTATTACATGTGACTTAAGCATAACTGGCGAAACGTGGGTGTACTATAGGTATACCTCTGCCACAGATAATATAATCCTCTGCCTAACCCTTCTGGGATTACAGGCTTGATGTTATACAACAAAATAAAAACGAATCGTATGAAATTGACGATTAAAGATCCGATAAAAATTACGTAGCTATTATACTCGCATATTTCGACGGCTATGTTTTTTGACGTTATTACAATTTGATGAGCTCGTTTTCATGTAGAGCTTTTATTAATCAAAATGTTCAACCATGTACTTCAATTAAGCCTGCCTAAAAGTGAGTCGGTTGGAGGGCAGACGCACAGACCTTGTACCTGTATAATTTTGTGAACTAAGCTTTTCACTGTTGTTGTCATTGTTGCTATAGTTGTTTCTGGTCATGTTGTGCGATTACGCTTTGAGTAATAATCAGGTCGAAACCTATAACGTGAACCTAGTGATGTACTGTGATTGACACTTCTTGTAGTTGCCTTGTGAATAAACAAATTAGCAACAGCAATAAGCTGAATGCCATTTGTTGGATTGTTCTCAAACTGTGTATAGAGTAATTTGGGTACCCATAATTGACCTGTTTGATGTTATAGGTTGAAATTGAAATTGAAATTGAAAATTGAAAATTGTTTATTTGTCCCAAAACAGTTACATAGATTATAAATGAGACATCCCCAGTAAGTAATTGATAATACTTGTGTTGGGGCTATCTCGCTCTTCCCTTAAATTATTAACAATATTGAGACGATTTTTACAATAGGTGACTAAAAATAAAAAATACATATAGGAAGAAAAGATAACATTAAATGACTTATAAACTAATTGCAGCTCCTTGTGTACCTGTAGTTGTATGTCTATGAGAAACTGTATGTGCGTCTATTTTACAGGGTCTGTGTTATTGTGTGTGTGTGTGTGTATGTGTTTGTGTTTGTGTATGTGAATTTGTATGTCTTCTTTCAGTGCCGATGTGTTCGACGCGCAATTTATAGAATATACTAGATGAGTACTTACATTTTTCATAAGAAGGAATGTCAAAAGAAATTGTTTAACCAAGTCTAGCTAAAACTTGCTCAGCTTCCTCGTATGTTAAGGTTTTTAGCCACTTCGTTATAATCTTTTTGCTTACATGTGAGACCTCATGGTGGAACCTTAACATTACATTTATTTTATTGTAAATGAAGGTCTATTGGGTTGCATACTGACGTCGTGCAAAGACAGTTCGGACCCTTGGGGAGTAAGCTACTATATCCTTTCGTCTTTTCTCCTGGCTGTCTTGGTTAAATGGAATAGACTTTTGTAAATATAGTGTAGTAACTAAGAAATATAGTTTTCTTACTGAAAGTAAGCTACTGATTCTATATAGATCGACTGTGGGGTATCTGTATGGTTTATAGTACATAACTTTTATTAGTGACCTTTGGGCTCTTTCTAACTCAATGAATTTTGTTTTAGTGGCTCCTCCCCAGACTGGTAAACAGTATGTTATAACGGATTGTGTGAGCGCAATGTAGATGTTATTTAGTGTCTTCGGAGGCATCACATATCTTAGATTTTTAAATATCCATATCAATCTTCTCACCCGTGACGTGACAATTTCAATATGCGAATGCCAAGTTAAACACTCGTCAACTATAACTCCCAGGTATCTTGTGGACGTTACATAAATATAGGTGCTTAAGTAAAACTTGACTTTTGAAGCCAGGGCCAAGATAACGGGCCCTTATTATAATACCAGCTTTTTCCCGCGGCTTCGCCCGCGAAGAGGTCGGAAATGATCCCATGGGCACGTACTACCGCGAGAAAAAGTATCTAATGTGTTAATTCAGGTCATAAACTATCTCTGTGCAAAATTTCTTCCAAATCTGTTCAGAAGTATTTGCGTGAAAGAGTAACATACATCCATGCATCCATGCTCACAAACTTTCGCGTTCATTAGTGGGATATACTCGTATTATTATTATAATATTATATTATAATACGAAATAGGATAGGATATTAGTAGGGTCCGCCTAATCATAATCATAATCATCATTTATTGCATTCATGATGAACCCTGCTAGGGCACAGCAATATAAATACATAGTTTAAGGTTCTACAGTGTCACAATAATAAACAATCCACTGTGCTTATACAAAAATACTTATTTTTACATGTTTAATTTAGGTGTCTATAATGGTAGGTAGGTAGGTAACTGTAATATAAAAATTATAAGATAGCGTAAGAACAATTAATTGGTCATCACTTCCATTCATAAATCAAACAAGATAATATTTAAATTGAAACAAAATAGCAGTAAGCAATAATAATCATAAAATAAAAATATCATAGGTAGTCAAAATTGTAGGCGATGTGTGTATTGTGTATAGGTATGAATTTCAATGTCAAAATTTACGTATCGTCAAAGAATTCCTTTACAGTGTAATACGATTTTAGTATAAGGTATTTTTGGAGACTTTTATTAAATTTATTTTCGTACTCTATGTCCTTAATTGAATTTGGAAGTTTATTATATATTTTAACGCACATGGCTAAAGGTCCTGAATGGAACATAGTTAATTTTGATCTTGGTAAGGCTAATTCATTTTTATTCTGGCGTCTAACACTTCGATGTTGTGGGCGAACGTCCTTAGTGAGTGGGGTCCTTAGTAAGAGGATGGCTTGTGTTTAGTTCTCCCAAATTTCGCCAGATAACTTTGAACGTACTTTGCATGTGATAAGGGGCTGCTCCCGCGGTTTCAGCCGCATAAATCTTGATCCCGTGGGAGTATTAGGATAAAAAGTACTCTATGTGTTAATCCAGGTTATAAACTATCTGGGTGCCAAATTTCATCCATACTCACAAACTTTCGCGTTTATAATATTAGTAGGATTAAGAGCAGGAAAACTCAAACACTTTGCACAACTTGGTGATCGAAGCCATAAACTTGCGACTGTTCTGACCACTAGACTAACGGGCAAATCAATTAAAAATGATCTAAGTGGGTCGTCATGGATTTGCTTTTCGGGGATTCAGCTGAACCCACATTAACAACCACAAATTAAAATAAGCCTGTCCCATATTTGTAACTGGCAACAATAAACATTACGTCAGTTCATAAATTTCATTGCAAAAAAAAAAGAACAATAAAATAAAAGATGGCCGTGTGAATTGGCTCAATTTACTTTTTTATTTTAGTACAATTGGTGGCATAAGTCACACATGACATGTCATATTGTTAAGTATTATGACCTTTTATTAGTTTGTCATTGGGTTTAAATTTATTTTAAACGTGTGTGTATCATGAATTCATGATTCATGATTCTTATTATTTTTGTCTGACTTACGTTATTTATTGTGACAGTCTGGGAAAAAAAATATTACAAGTGCTGAAATATCTTTCATTTGGGAATTCAACATTATAAATGTAAAGATCAATGGAAGGCGAATGAATATGTTAAAAAAAACATTGAATGAACGTGAAACAGATTTAAACAGTACAAACCACAATACAACATCTCGTGCCAAAATTCATCAATAACTGTCAAGCTGTTTCGTGGCGATTGAGTAACAAACAAACACTGATTTATGATGCTAGTGGGACATCGCATAAAGCTTACGTAGCAAGGTATTTATACGTGCATATGTGTATATTGCCCTTGTCCAAAGTCCCTACAAAGCCTTAACAAACAGAATATAAATCATTTGGGCACTTACTGTCGATTTCCATACAAAATTTACGATACGAAACTTCGACAACTTTATTTTTGCGGCTACAAAAATACGAATCTTAAACAAATTGTATGTAAAGGTGTTAAAATTGGGTGGTTTAAATAAGTTTGTATTTCAGTTATCTCGAGTTTCTATTTGCATAATGTGAAGGGATAAAGGTCTTTTGTTTCAAATGTCGGTCGGTTGTCGGTTTTAGAATACATAGATATGTGTCAAACGAGAGTTCTACCATAGGTTACTAAAAATCCTGACCGATGGACTATAAAAAACATTTAACGGAAAGGACTTGAAGGAATGAGGAAGTTTGATAGACCTAACCAACAATGGATCGACGGTATGCGATGCCCAAATACAGGCAAAGGATGTATAGAAATAGGTAAAGACCAATCAGTAGATAATGCTGGAGTAAGCCCTCATGAATCGGGCGAATCGAAATTATTTTTTATATTTTTCTGTAGCTGTCGGCGACTCGCAGAAACTCGTCCAGAAATACGTGTTAGGCAATTCGAACGTTTTAAATTTTTATCCAGTAGATTTAAGAAAAAAGTACATTAGAAACTTCATTTACCTATTGTTATTTTGTACTTTATTCTTAACTTATAAGTATAAGCATAAAACGTTTGGATTGCCTCATTAGTAGTCTGACACCTAGTAGATTTGTATCTCTGAAACGAGACTAGGTTCGGCTGTATAGTCATTGGCTCAGCTCATTACACCGGACTTGTAACTGGCGAAATGTAGGTGAAACATCCACTTCTTCCTATGCCATCGGGGAATCGGAGAATACTACCGTGATGTTGTGTTCTCTATGTTTTATTATGCGTAAAGCCTTTTTGGTCATGGCCTATGACGCAAGCATTCTTGCATACTGTTTATCATAGAGCTGTTAATTTCTTGCCATAGCACAGTATTCATACCAAAACTATCCGGTTTTAGAATAGTTTAAAAATAGAACGACTTAGTTTTTTTTTTCTTTAAAGTTAATGACGTGTAGATATAAGGCTGAGATTTTCGAAATACATTGACGTAGACCTCTGCCTTGTCCATGGGCCTTAACAAGTGTACGTCCGGTTCCCTGATTGCGTAAATACACTTTCAATCATTGTCGTCATGTGAAGGAAATTCCTAATCTACAACTTTATAGGTTTGAAACATTCGTCTGCTCAACGACTTAAGGCTCCCGCAGACAGGTGCGACTCTCGTAGACTCTACCTGGGTTTCCTGGGGCCTTACCAGGGCATTTGATATGCAGGGTAAACCAAGGAAAAGTTTGAATAGCTTTATTCGGGCACGACTTCGATAAACAAAAGATTATAGTGCATTCAAACAAAGGACACATTGGAAGAATTTGTCAACAAAACATTTGATAACACTGATAAAACTAATGCACACCGGAATTTGCAAACAATGATAAAGATCAAACATCAGCAGGATGATATAAGCTATCGATCAAAAAACGTCATTGTGATTAAAATAATGCCTTGTAAAAGTAATGCAGTTTTTATCTAAAGTAAATCAAGAACACTGACAAATGCCCTATTTGTAAATAGATTAAGCAATGGAATGCATTACAAAATTCTCAATTGAGTGGTAATCCTAACTAATATTACAAATGCGAAAGTTGGTTTGTTTGTATGTTACCTTTTCACGCTAAAACCACAAAACCGATCATCATGGAATTTTGCATATTTTGATTTTTGTTCTAGTGGTAGCAATCGCTACTGCTGAGGTACTGGGTTCGATTCCCAGGTCGGGCAACATGATAGTGAGTTTTTGTATCTGGAATTTCTCAGTAGCACCCCGGAGTCTGGATTTGTGCCCGGTTGATGGCAATAGGCTCGCCCCCTATTACATGGGGCTTAAACATAACTGGCGAAATGTGGGTGTACTATAGGTACACCTTTGCCCAACCCTTCTGGGAAACAAGGCGTGATGTCATGTTCAAATGTGCGTGATGTAATGTTCAAACACGCAGAATCTGCTGCATGTGAGAAGGACAGGACCGATGGTTGTGGTGGTTCTTGTGGAGGGCATATGTCAAACAACGGACGTCTTCCGTCAGAAATCATGATGGTGATGGTCATCTGCTGAATGAGACAAGGTCAGGACCGATGGATGTGGTGATGCTTGTGGGAGGCCTATGTCTAGCAGTGGACGTCTTTCGTCAGAAATCATAATGATGATGGTCATCTGCTGAATGAGAGAAGGTCAGGACCGATGGATGTGGTGATGCTTGTGGGAGGCATATGAAGAAGTTACAGCGCCATCCGCGTCCAGTTCAATAACGCGTTCAGAGCAGTGATGGGGCTACCCCGACACTGTAGCGCCTCGGGTATGTTCGCAGAGGCGCGCACCGACTGCTTTCACGCTACCATGCGTAAACGCGCCGCGTCCTTGGTGAGCAGGGTGCGGGTTAGCCCCAACATTGTACTGGCGATGATAGCAGGAAGGCTAGACTGTCCCTTCATCCGGCATTGTTCCAGCAGACATGTTTCTGTACCAGTGTCGGAGAGAAGGTATTAATTAAATTGTTTGCTGATTTATTTATTTTGAATCCCATTTTTTATTATTTTATTCAAATTGTTATTAATTTATTTTATTTTGTTTTCCTTATTCCGTTTAATTAGTGACTTTATTTAATTTATTTTATGTGGTTATTGTTAATGTATGTCTGGCAATGGGTGTTATTTACCTGAAATAAATGAATTTATTATTATTATATGTCTAGCAGTGGACGTCTTCCGTCAGAAATCATGATGATGATGGTCATCTGCTGAATGAGACAAGGTCAGGACCGATGGATGTGGTGATGCTTGTGGGAGGCCTATGTCTAGCAGTGGACGTCTTCCGTCAGAAATCATAATGATGATGGTCATCTGCTGAATGAGAGAAGGTCAGGACCGATGGATGTGGTGATGCTTGTGGGAGGCATATGTCTGTGGACGTCTTCCGTCAGAAATCATGATGATGATGGTCATCAGCCATTCCTAAAGATTGTGTTGACACGAGAGAACGTAACTAAATATTATTCAGCAACTGCACTTGTGACCTGAATAGGTTCTAAATCTCAGTTGCGATATACTGGCCAAAACGGTCCAAATACGATAACGTTAGGAATTGCGGAATATCTCTCTTAAAAGGTGACTCATCCGCACACATGTTTGGGTCGATATTAGGACCCTGACTAGAAATGGCATTGATAACACTATCTTCTTAATTCCCAAAGCCGATAACAGACGCTTCACTCGAGTGAATGTTCGTTTTAGTTTCATTATCATTATCTACACTTTTAGAGAGATATTCCATTCGGATCCCCTAATCTAATCCCATAGAAGACACCGAAAACGTTTTATGTATAGAAATTAATGTTAATCTATCCCTTTTATTAAATTTTTCGATCATTCGTTAGGCGAGTTAACGATGCCAAAATCCCACATAGTTGAATCGGTTCATTTATTACATTGTAACAAAATTAATTGGCTTTTCATGCCGATAGGAATTTGAAACGGAAACAATATTAGGACCGCTTCAAATAGGAAGACCAGATGTTTCCAGGAATTGAACCGACGTAAATAATTGATTAATTCTAAGAATCACTAATTAACTCCCGTGGTAATTACATCGGCTATTTCCTTTGTACTGTATTCACATTCCTCTCCTAAGATTGTATTTATAATGTAGAATCCATTTACATTGAAAGCATGCGTATTCAGTTTACGTTTACTATGGTTGTTTATTTGTAAATGTTGCTTATAGTTAAAAGTATTTTAAACGTCAACAATGTATGATGGTTAAACAGTCGCTAATCATTACTTAACTCTAAGCAACGTTTATGAATAAACCACTTAATGTCTTGTATTTCAGATCGGTGTATGATTAGGAGGAATGAAAAGCACGTGACTAAGAGTGTGATGATCATAATGAGTTGATTGATGGAGGAAAGACCACAGAAAAGCAGGGACTTCAAAACCCCCTACATAAAGGTTACTTATTTATGAATGTTACATTTTGAATTGATAACAGAATCAAATAATAATATGTAACACTTTTACATGTGTTTTTCAATGTGTTAACCCTAAACAGTTACCAAAGTGTAACTGTCACTGATGTTATAGTGTTAACAGTGTTAATAAGTGTAACAGGTAAACGCGTAGGTACATGTCTTCGATTTTTTGGTTCTAAGACATGCCGGTTTCCTCACGATGTTTTCCTTCACCGTTTTGGGAGCAGCGGTGATGAAATATGTACACAAAGTAAAGCGCCTGTCTTTGTTCGAACCTACGACCTACAACTCGTAAATCGCACTTGGCCATTACTGCTCCTACGTACAGCTGGGTCCGAGCACACAATCTTGATCAGTGTTTCGACGCCATAAACATTCAGCTAAAACCGCTTCAGTACTTACGTCTTACCCACAAACAATTCAATAAATCATAACTAAAAGCATTTCAAATAATAATGCATCATTATTAAGGGCCTCATATCGATCACTCAGACAGTCTAAATTAAACTTTATTGCATTGAGGTACAGTTTGAATTACATTGTAATTGATTTGCATTGGTCACCATGATCGATGTGGGTGATTAAAATTGATAAGAATTGTGATTGAAGATACAATGTGGTGGTGTTTCAATTTGTCGTGTTAATGAAACCGATCGAGTCTTGAGAGGAGAAATCGGTTGCTGTACTAAAAGGAGTGGTTTGCTTTGCATTCGTCTTTATTAAAGTTACTAGTCTAATTACAAAGTATTCTAACAAGAATGCCTCGTTGCTCTAGTGGTCGCAAGAGCTACTGCTGAGTATGAGGTCCTGGGTTCGATTCCCAGGTCGGGCATGTGTTATTTGGTTTTTCTTTTTAGGATTTCTCAGTAGCAGCCCGGAGTCTGGATTTGTGCCCGGTTGATGGCAATAAGCTCGCCCCCTATTACATGGGACCTAAGCGTAACTGTCGAAATGTAGGTGTACTATAGGTACTGTACTATATACACCTCTGCCTAACCCTCCTGGGATTACAGGCGTGATGTTATGTTATGTGTCTAACAAGAATTTGTCGTCGAAAAAAAGTTGATGACGTAAGTGACAGAGCGATACGATTCAAGTGGAGCTGGCAGGACACCTGGCTAGTTGCGGAGGTGGATGATGGAGTTAGGTTTTGACCAAATGGTGGCTAAGGTTAGGTCAAACCTGAACTGGAAAATAAGGGCAACGATGGGCTAACGATATCGTTTAAGTAGAATAGAACTGGCTAGGTATGCCAAAAAGTATAAGAGCACCAGACCCAACTGTGGGTGATACTGGGATGAATTTATGGTATGATAATCATGATGAATATTATAATTAATTTTATTTATTTATTTATTTATTTGAATCACACACAACTATCATCACAGGCTTACCTAATACAATAGTGTAGTTATAGTTAATAAAGCTTACAATATGAGACTTACAATAATTATATCATTATGAACATCTACTTATGACCACTACTCATGACTATACTATCATACTTATGATTCCTTTCCAATCTACCAATATATATACGATACCGATATATATACGATACAGGCCTACACTGTCCTCCCATACCTATTAACACTGTAACAAAAAAATATTGTAAAAGACAAATATTTTTAAAAGAGTAACCATGGAGTTTCGTGCCGGCTCTTCTCCATAGGAAACAACCAATGGAACCGTGCACCTAGAATCTGACGTTTCATAAGTGCCCATGTAGGTTTATGTGAAATAAAATATTTTGATTTTGATTTTGATACCCAAGTATACACAAAATAAGAAGAAAGGCAGTAAGAACAAAATTGTTTGTAGAGAGACAAAATTTAGCGTAAACATACACTTCGCTCTGTCGAAAGCAGTGCATTTTGGCGTGATTTTGACAGATCGAATCGTTAGTTTCCTTTAAGTATCTTATGCAAGGGAGGAGGCTGTATTCAACAGTGGGTGGAAGGAGACTGCCAATGATGATTATGATGATTTTACCCAAGGCTTGCAGGGTCACGCATAAACCAACAAGACAATGACCCAATTTCCTCTTACTTATGCTACGGATTATGTTTATTTTTCATATGAATAATTAAATAATGAATGCATTGAGTTAATGTATGTCTCAAACTTCTTGTTGACACAGTTGAGAGTACTGTAATACTTTAGATGTTATTGTGGTACATTTGTAAGCAAAAGTAACATAATAGCAACATTAACCTTCTTTTTAAAATCATTTTAATGGTTTCTGACAAACTTTGTTTCAAAATCTGTTCAGTAGGTTTTAAGATTATCCGGATTACAAATAAGGTAAACATGGTTTTTATACTATAAATCTTTTCTTCTACAGTTTACACGACGCAATCCTTTAATGAAAAAGTCATGGCCAAGTAATAAAATTCATCACTTTATTTAAACCAAACTCAAAAGTCAAACTTTGGAAATTTGTTCCACCTAAGAATTTTCACATGAAATATTCTGAACAATTTAATTAAACTAAACTACATAAAATACATAACATCACACCTGTAATCCCAGAACGGTTAGGCAGAAGTGTACATACCTATAGTACACACACATTTCGCCAGTTATGTTTAAGTCCCATGTAGGGGGCTATTGCCATCAACCGGGCACAAATCCTGACTCGAGGCCGCTACTGAGAAACTCTAGATAGAAACACCCATTAACACTTTGCCCGACCTGGGAATCGAACCCTCATGCTCAGCTAAACGAAACTAAAAAAAGATTTTGGCGGGCTACAGCTAAGGATGGACCCTAAATAGCAGCCGCGCTGGTCTATTTTGTATAATTCTCACCGTGAAAACTTTGGTGAAAGTGAAGTGAAGGCTTGAAGTTTGATGGATTGACAGTTCACTTCAGACTTACTTCACCTAAGTTTTCCTGGTGAGATTTTTACGGAATAGGCCGGCTTTTTGTTCCGATAACAATACCTACATTTATTTAAAAATATAAACTGATGCTGCAGTCTACTCAGCCTACTGTCTAGTGCCCGCACCCGGGGTCAAGGAAAATCATTCAAAGTTGGGTTGGGTTTGGTGTTGCGGAAGACTCGTACATTCCCGCGACCCCCGGCGAAGGTGTGAGATGGAACACCAGGGTGATTTTTAGTTGGTAAGAGTCTGACAGATACCTCCGCCCGCCCCATGGAGGAGGACATTCATGAGGATTTTCCACCAGGAAAACAAAAAAAATATGTTGGGTGCTACCTTGGTAGGGGTATTTACAGATATCGTCTTGAGGACCGATGAGGTAGAATTTAAAAACGTACTTATTTCGTATAGGCTCACGCAGAAAAGCGCCAAGCGACTCTTGTAGAACAATTTCAATGAAGAAAAAATCTACTAGAGTCGCGTCGTGCTGGCTCTCACTTTTTCAGTCAGGAAAATTTGTTATGTGTGTAGTTTGTGTTATTGCTATGTCAAACAACTGTCAAGGTATGACAGTTGTGATTTGAATATGCAGGACAATTTGAGTTTACAATGTATTTTTCACTTATAATATATTCGCAGCTTTATATAAGGGCTCGCTTATTAAAGCTTAAACATTCGTTTTAGACTTTGGTAGGAAGGCTGGAAACTGATACAGGATATGGCAACCTGTTGAAATATGTCTAAGTTAAACATGTCCCACGCAAGTTTGCAAAACAGCGGAATGCAGGCGGAACTGACGGTGGCAAACTTGAGTGGGACAAGTAAGAGTTGATTTTGGAATAAATGGTGTTATATTCCTACCAAAACTGAATCTAATGAGGACGAGATTTGTGCAGGACAGCCGATTCCATTTGAGTTCGGTCGAAACAGTTACAATTACATATTATGTGGGACCATAATAAATTCATGTTAACGCAAATATAAATAAAGTCATGGTTAAGTGTTTGTAAAAAAAAATGTGTTACAAAATTAATCACGATTTGTGTGCAAATAGAATACATTCATTTATAAACTCCTTTGTAATAAACTTTGTAGTAATAAAGACCTTGAACAAAAGCTTTTACAATTATTTGGCACTAGACAGTAGGCTGAGTAGGCTTCAGTACCTGGTACCTTTGAAAGTGGAATATAGTATTTTTTGTTAAGGACTTCCACCAGATGGTCACCCGTTCGCTCATCTTCGCAGTGACTTGACTGCAGTCGAAATTCCACCAATCCAGCACACTGTGCGAACCATCGCGCATAATATTTTTGTTAGAGTCAAAGGGGACACCACAAGAAAGGCCAAGGTATGTATTGTAAATTATTATATTTTCCATAAAAAACAGCATAAAAAAAGAAAGTCTCGAATTGAAAATTATAATAAGATTTAAATTTTCGGTATACATACATTTAAAAAAAAACGTAATTAAAAAATTGCGATCTTGAGATCTTGTTTTAACTATTTAGTTTATTATATTATTTTCTTTATGTACTGGAAGGAGTGTTTTACTAATAATATAACGTGAGGCGTGTGATCCCACGCAAGGCTAAAAAATACAGTCATAATGAGAAAGTAAGGTTTTCAGTCAAGTCGTAACTTCGGGCTCAGATATTAAAACAAAAGCATTTATGAGTTTGAATGAGAAAGACTATTGTTGATGTAGAATCGATATGATTTCACTATACTCAAACAATCTTCCCCTAATTTAACTGAAGTATTTGTTGGCTATCAAGTGGGCTACGTCCAAACATGCGGTTTACTGATATGATTTGCTGAAGATGTTATATCTGAAAATAACAGCAGGTTCTTGCAGGTTTATAAAGCGTCGTCGTACTGATGTTCGTTATAGCTACCAAAATCTTTATTACGTCCAGCACCCTAATTGCATAGTACACAATCAATCGGAATCTGAATCGTTTTGAAACAGATTGCTAATCCATTGCTTCATATGATCGATCATAAAATCTGCTCAACAATGTAAATAACTTAATGAATTTGATTAGTCGTAATCGTTTACGATAATGTGTTACGCAATTAGGCTGCTGTTTTGATACTTTAAACAGGACGTAATAAAGATTTGAGACATTGAAATAAAACCAAATATCTCGTTCTACTGGACTAAACAGGCTGTCTGGGAGATCAACAAGCAAACGTTTACAATGAATTCGGTATATGATTGTTGTAGGCGCAGTTAATTTAAAAAAAAAACGCTCTTTTATAAAAATGTTTTTTTTTTCAAATAACCGGCGAACAATTTCTTCGCTGGGTGGTATAAATCATGAACGGAATGCATGGCGTTAGTTTGCTCGTCCATGTCCCTGACACCTTATATTAACAATAAGTAGTACATACTAATTCCATGCGTTCTACTTCTTCAAATTAAGAGGTGTCATTCTTATGAGCTCGTCAATAAATCATTGTTGTCAGCGGTCGTACCGTAGACTAAACAAACCAAACGACAACCGGACGAAAACATTACACTTCACATTTGACACGCACGTTTTCTCATGTTGCAACACTGTTACCTACGCACTTTTGAAAGGGCTTAGTTGTTACGGAAAGAGGTCTTAATAGTTTCAGGAACTATTGTGTTAAACAGTTCTATGGTTAGCTTGGTTAACGTTGCCAACAATTTGCTGGTAGACCTTTTAAACGAATTTCTTGATGGCTGTAAAAATATGTCAGATTTTTTAAATGTTAACGTTTTTTTTTTGGCTGATTGATATTTCAGATACGCTATATCTGCATGAGAGCAGTGGTGGCCCGGTGGTAACGGCAGCGACTTACGAGTTGTAGGTCGTAGGTTCGAACCCAGACAGGCACTTTACTTTGTGTAAATAATTTCATCACCACTGCTCTCAAAACGGTGAAGGAAAACATCATGAGGAAACCGGCATGTCCTAGAACCAAAAATTCGAAGACATGTGACATCTACCAATCCGCACTGAGCCCGCGTGGTGGATTACGGCCCACTCCCTCTGACAGAGGGGAGGCCTGTGTCCCAGCAGTGGGAACATAATAGGCTGATTATGGTTATATCTGCATGATTTACATAATTGAACGATCCAATGTTTAAATTAATCATTACAAAACCTAACCTACATTCAGCGTAAGAAAACATAATGAGAAAAAAATAACATGTCTCGATTGTTGACATTTCGTCTGCCTTCTCCTCTGTATCTTTATGTTCTTAGATAACGGAATCTGTAAGGCGAGAAGCGCTAATTGCTGTAATCGACCTTGGCATTCCTTCATCATGAACTAGTTACAGACAATTTGTGGAGTTCAATCCTGGCATGTTTGTTTCCGTGGTGATCTAGAAAAAACCGGTAATCGTTTTCAGGTTTTAACAAAATTCGTACTTACTTGAAAACGTTAGTTTTAAACAATATTTACCTAGCAGTTTCACTACTGTCCAATTTGATATTCACCCATTTAAAAAGGATATTCTTCAATTCGTGCACCCCTAAATAAACTTGTAGGATTTCTATGAAAGGAAGCAAAAAAAATATGCTTAAAGTGAAGTGGTCGATAAGAATTGTAGCTTTCATCCTACTTTAAATCAACCTTCTTTTAAAATAAATACAAGTACTACCAATAATAATTAATTAACTGTCAGCACATAAAACGGCCGACACTTTATACTTATGGCGCCAACATTAAGCCCGTTAATCCGACGGCGCGGGCGCCGGCGCCAGATCATTTAAGTCCGGTTTTTTTTTCGCTAACTATAGCGAAAAACGTTTTGGGGTTAAGTAAAAGTGAACTCGATCGTCGCAAAGTATGTCAGAGGGAATTAAAGAAATTATTTGCGAACGTGAAATTAAACGTTACAGTTTTGTTATCTGTGTGAATATGTAGTCTGTTTTAGGGTTGCGTAAAGGAAAAAACAGAACCCTTATAGGATCACTTCGTTGTCCGTCTGTCTGTTAGTCAGTCTGCCAAGACCCTTTTTCTAATAATTGCGTGGAGGTATCAAGTTGACATTAATCTAATTATTAATGTCAACTTGATACTTGAATTAAACTTGAATTAAAATTAGACCTACATAATATCAATTATGTAGGTCTAATATCCCTTGGAGCTCACTGCTCAAGCTTCTGAGTCAACGCAATCAATACGGCTATTAGCCATTTGTGCGATATATTTTGAGACTCTCAAATAAATCAAAACCCGTATACCTTCCGTTGACCTAATACATATCATGAAATTTGACAAGAAGCAAGGTCTCACAGCACAAGTAAACGAAAAGGTCAGGACATCGTTCATTTATTGTGCGTGGTCCGACGCGCACTTAGCTGGTTTTTTTATAAAAAGAAAGCAAAAACGTTTATTTGCGGTAAACATGACGCAGTGATCGAACACAAACACCAAAGAGAACAAAATGGGGGAAAAAAGCGTCACATCCACGCAAAACGGCCATCGTTCAGCTCAATGCTACGACCGTACGCGAGACAGAATCCCAGCGCACTGAATTTTCAACTCTCGGTAATAAGCTGAGCATTGAAAATCCAACAGAGCTCATCCCAGCTCGTAAAAAAAACACACTGTTGGATTTTTTAATCGTCGGAGCCCAGCGGTGAGTTCAAAATTCATTGGGCGAAAAATAATCGCCCGTCCAGACCTATAGTGTCATTCCATAAAAAAACCACATCGTGAAAATTAAGGTGAGTGAACGCGGAGTGAGCTGTCAGTATCACCGATGGTTAAGATTCATCAAGACGAGATGACACTGACAGCTCACTCCACACAAGTCTTCACGGTGAGGTTTTAACACAGAATAGACAGGCTGGATTATAAGTAGAGAACCATGTGGATATGACTGAAGAGCAAATTATGTACAAAAATAACAGCAAAGATTTCGCACATAAATGAAATCGAAGTCAACGAGGAAAACATAGGACACTTTATTAATGAATACCTCGTAAAAGGTCATAGTACGTAACACGCATCAAGTATTTATAATCTGTGTATTTGTGGACGAAACAAATTACATCATAGATATAAATGAATAAATTGAAGAGTTCTTAACACACATCTTTATGTAAATGTAAACATATTTTCGTGGCAGAAACACGATATTATATGCATGATTTCCTTGAAGGGTTTGGGACGCGCAAGCCGTTAGTGCTTGAGACACGCTTGAAAACCTCGCTGTGTACATTGACACCTAATGCAGACTTGCAGTACACTTAAAATAAACAGGGTTAACATCGACGAGCAAACTGAAACGTTGAATTGAAAAAAATAAAATACTGCACATTATTAGACCTCCTAACGTAATTGTTTTGACGAAAAATATATGGCAGAGCTAATATTTTTTATTAATTATAACGAAAAAATTTCAATGCGCGTGTCCTGAGAATCGTACTGAATTAACTTCGTCGTAAGTAAATATTATATTATCTGTGACTACGTATATTCATTAGACAGAATGAAGTTCTAGGTGAGTATAATAATAATAGCAAATTTTTATAAAAACTATATTTTTATGCTCGAAACATTTAAGCTTTTAACATTTTTTTCATTTTTTTTCTTATAACTTATTCTCTTTGAATGTTACCTTTCACGCCTAAACCACTGAACGGATTTCGATGAAATTTAGCAAGGAGATAGATGCCATCTTGGTTAATGACATAGGATACGTTTTGTCCCAGTAGCACGTTCTCGTAGGATAACTTCCGAGATCCACACGGGCGAATCCGCGGGCAGGTCAGTAAATTTCTTTGTTACGCTTTCACACTAACACGGTAGAATAGATTTGGATAAAGAAACACGGGTAGACCATGACCTGTACCCTTATTGCGTAATACACAATCAATCGGAATCTGAATGGTTTTGAAACAGATTGCTAATACATTGCTTCATAAGTTCGAAAATAAATCCGCTCAACAGTTTAAATAACGCAATGAATGTTGTTGAACTGTCAAAATGGAAGCCATTCATACTGATAGTGTTTTACGGAATAACCCCTCTGAATGAATGACGAATACGGTTATAGCTTGCGAGATCTTTATTGTATGCCAATCATTTCCTAAGAATAAATAAGGTACTCGTAAAATGTCTCACTTGAGCTTGAAGTGGAAGGATGGTTGATTACACTTATATCCAGTGAGTTATGAAGATAAAAGTTATGGAAAATACCATAACCAATTTTTTACTTCATTACTTATAATGAAGAAATCCTCGATGTTAGTCAAGTCGTTAAAGCTGTGCAAAGCAGGGGCGGGTCGCTAGTTTAATTAATAAATAAAATACATATGAATTGTCGTCATCTCTCTATAAGTCTACAACCAGTTTTTCGATTGACATTTTAATACATAAGAGTGATGGAGGACGAAAAAATAAATAAGTAATCAATTATTCATTTCAAGGTCTGTTGTCATTTTTTTAAAACGCTCACACTGCGTTCTAATCTATTTATTATTAATCCACGTTACCACGTCCACGTCCACGTTAATTATATGTTTTGTATAAATAATTTCACACGTTCGATGTTAACCCTGTTTATGGCTCGCCCCCTATTACATGGGACTTAAACATAACTGGCGAAATATGGGTGTACTATAGGTACACCTCTGCCTAACCCTTCTGGGATTACAGGCGTGATGTTATGTTATGTTATGTTAAATAATTTCATTCTCCTCTTAATAGGTAAAGCAAGAAACGAAAGGGTAAATCGGAATGTTTACGTATTTCCCTGACTATGACGCATCAGTTAATCAAATGATAATGTTATAACAAGTCATCTGATAGGAATGTGTAAATTAATCTGTACACGTAATCGAAACTAGCCTCAATTACGTATTCACGTTTTGATTTACAACCTTTGAATTTTGATTGCAGATAGACGAGTAATCTCGTCACAAAAATCTTAGATTTATGAAAACCACGTATCGGGTGAAAAAAGACGCCGGGAGTCAATTGGCTTTTTTATCAATGTAATAAATGCGAAGAACTGCTCGAAGGTTTGAAAAAGATACTTTCTGGATTGCAGTGCGATCTGAAATGTACTTAACAAATTTTCATGTATAATTAATACCTAAGCAGTGGCACCGAGTTGCCGTGTCTGGCCATACCGCTGTTAAACCCGCGATGGTTTGTGTAGTATATTTGTACGATAACAAAAATATAAACTATTCATTGAGATATTTTTTTGGGTTGGACCACACCTGGGAACCTTCTGGTTACGGTGATATTGGAGGTAAAAATTCCAACATTTTTTTCAAAACACACTTTAAATAAATACCCCACTACCCCAGTACCATTGCAAAATGTTTTTCGTGTATATCATTGCGCTCTACCGCAAACAGCAAATTTTCACACCAATAATAAAGGACATTACCCAGCATTTTTTTTTGCATATTATATAATTTCATGTACAGTATGCGTAGTTGACAGCTATGTGATGGGTCGTTTTACACCCTGTATTATAAATAAAAGTCACTTTTGGTGTCCGTTTATGTGACCGCATTGTCCATCTAAACTTCTCAACGGATTTTAATGCGGGATTTCACCATCGTTTAGATAACGTATTATACCCCTCCCCCCCCCGCGTTAGAATATTGCGGTGTTTTTGGTGAAAAAACTCATGCAAGTTTAGACAAAAAATGTTTTTGAAACTGCACATTACTAGGGTATTCGAAGGTTATTAAACAGTTTTTTAAACAACTAATTCATAAATCTAATTGTTTTATATCAGCTCCCAGATACCTCCACCAAGTAGATGCGAAAAGTAAAGTTCACCTCGAGGATAAAGATGCCTTTGCTTTCGGCTAGCTTGAATCCCTCGCTACACTTACCGCACTTGGGAGACCTAAGAATTTCTCGTAAAGTTCGGGATTTAAAGTATCGCCCGTGACATATGACATTGCTTTATCCCCGCCCCGAGTTGAATAATCTACTATTATTGGCCCAGGAACTTCAGCAATGCGTGCGTAACAAAATACAGAGATTTTATTTATGACCTAATAATAAGACCACATAAACCAAACTATTATACATTTGCGTTTATGGTCATATCTAATAGATTAATCTCTATGCCATAGATTAATCTATTAGATATGACCATAAACAATAATCATACTTTGTGTCCTTTGGTTTACAACAACAACGCTTAGTTTTAAAAACAAAAAGTATTTTTATTACAATTTCACGGTTCTCGATTCCTACCGTGGAATCGGTTATTGTTACTTCAATTTATTTTTCTTTGTACGGCCGGTGTGATGTCATGTTTCAACACAATTATATTTATATTTATAGTATATTTATTTGGTTTTGTTGTTGATATTTATATCTACTTGAGGTTTACAGTTGATATTTTTCAGAGAAATTCCATTGTACAAAATTAGTTAAATTTTCAATACATTTTATTGTAACACTAGCGACCTGTCCCTGCTTTGCACGGTTTTTACGATTCGACAAAATATCGGCATTAATTTTTTATACAGGTTCATTCTTTTCATTCATTTGCCATTTTGTCTATTCATCCGTCGACAAAATTCATTTCTATGGTGGTCATCCCTGCTGTTACCATGGATTCAGTACAAGTTTCTAAAACGCCGGCGTTGAAATTTTTCTTATTTTATTTTTAAATTGCTGGTTCCATACCTTTTGACCGTGTAGGTATTGCGCTTTTCTAAGAAACAGTATATTTATTTTTTGATGACCTATTTTTTTTTTTTAATAAGGTCTAGACTAGAGTCATGTGCTGAATTCAAGGTTTCAATTTGCGCGTCAATGTTCCTACAAGTATCTAAACTATATGCGTGATTTCACGCTAAATCCCAAGACCTGCAGCCTTAATTGCGTAACACATTTTCGTAAACGATTACGACTAATCTGTTGTATTTTTACAGTTCAACAACATTCATTGCGTTATTTACATTTTTGAGCAGATTTTTATCGAAGTTTTGAATCAATTGATTAGCAATCTGTTTCAAAACGATTTATTGTGTATTACGCAATTAAAGTACTGGATTAGTAGATACTGTAATAAACACATAAACTTTACGGAATAAATTCTAGAACAAATTCAGGAAAAAGAACAATGCGGTCACACAGACGGTCTCGAATATGTAAATAAGGTATAGAATAAAACACAGACATGTTCATTGATCTCAATAACCGGTACCTATTCAATGCAACTTTCACTGTCAGTTATTTGGTTCGCATATCGAATCCTTTTCTATTTTTAAACCGTCTGTTAACCGTTTTTTAAATTGTATTCTTTTTTATTGCGTCGTCCGAACTAAAGCTTAGAGAGGGACAACTTTTGTGAAACTGGTTTTGATAGTTTTGGCTATGCATTCCGCCTAAGATTCTGATATTATTGGAAAATAAGCAAGAGACTGATTAAATGATTTAAACGAGAATCAATTAGGAATGGTGACCACAATTTTTAAGGTTATTCGCCTTTAAATATTTTTTACAACGCGTCCGCCCACCCACCCTTTCCATATGTTATTCCCTTTAGAGAATGTGTTTTCAGAAATCCTTAGCATAATCAGGCTATAATTTTCCCACTGATGAGTAACAGGCCGCCTCTCAGTGAGAGGGAACGGGCTACAATCTCTACCACGCGGGCCCGCGTTCAGTTTCAATGGCGAAATCAGCCCTCGGTCGTTTAGGCAGTGCGCTTTTTGTCAGGGTCATTTAATTAATGAATTTAAGATTTTTTATTTAGCAAAAGATTCTTATGAGCAAAGAGGTTGATGCAAAGGTTACAATTAGCTTGGCCGACAAGCGGTACCTTTCGGAATAGATTGGTGTGCTATTCTTAGGCTGGTAAAAACAGCTAGGTAGAAATATCACAATGATAAATGATAAATGATTTTTATTTCTGTAAGTGGGTTAGTACAAACACTTTTACACGTCAAACTTTTTTTTTTAAACTAGATGAAGTCGGCGTTTCCTATCTGACTACTCTGAGAAGAAAAGCCGAAACAAACTCATAGGTCACAGTCTCTTTTAAAGTCCAGACATAATCTTGGTCAGATCATGTCTGAAATGGTCTTTTGAGGAAAGAACCACACAGATTGAGTGGGCCTGTCCAGTCAGTGCACGCATTTGTCAGTAATCGTACAGCTCAACTCAAAACATATGGAGCTCAACGATTCGACGAACAATACCAAAGAAAGGACATTGGGTAGGCTGCATAATTAATCAAACCGCCAGACCAAGATTACGATTAAAACTAACTGAGATAATAAAAATAAAAAAATGACCCACATAGTCTTAACATTCACAATAATAACAATAAAATAATACCTAGGTAGGTATTCATGTCATTGTTTATTTTACAGATCATATGAGGACGATGTAGGTAGGTGTCTGAAATGGTCTTTTGAGGAAAGAACCATACAGATTTGAGTGGGCCTGTCCAGTCAGTGCACGCATTTGTCATTAATCAACTAATAAGAAGCTCTAGATATAGAGATAGACATATTGTGTACGGTGGTTATCAGATTAGATTAATGGAGACTATTTCTGATAGGTAGCCTACCTACCTATCAGACAGTAACCGTCAGCCTCGAAAAGATGAACAATTAGTTTTCCATAATGCTGTTTCAATGTGTATGATTGTTTATTACTAAAAATAGGTACGTTCCAGTTTCAAAATGTCCCCCCACATTATTTGCGAGCTAATTTAAATTATCATGCCTCATTATAAAATGGATCTGCACCGAGAACATTTTCGCGCTATGATTTTTTCCGCTTTCATGTGTCGCCTGAAACCGGACGAATCGTACAATAGACTTCAAGTGGCGTTCATGCATGAAGACCCTTCTAAGGCAACCGTTCGTTCGAATCGTTGGTATAACGAATTCAAGCGCGGTCGACTAACTTTGGGGGATTAAGAAAGAAGTGGTCGTCCTTTGACTGCTGTTACGGAACAAAACGTGCTGCTAGCAGTGAAAAAAAAACCAAGACAATAGGCGAGTTGCGTATCAAGAGATTCAGCACATACTGCAGGTTGGTTCGGGAAGCCTTCACCTTCAGCCTGCATCCTCGCGTGAGGAAGATAGTTTCACGCCGGGTGCCGCACCGATGCTCAGAAGCAGGCCCGGGTGGTATGGTGCCGTGATAAACATG
This sequence comes from Dasypolia templi, assembly GCA_963555695.1. Lineage (NCBI taxonomy): Eukaryota > Metazoa > Arthropoda > Insecta > Lepidoptera > Noctuidae > Dasypolia > Dasypolia templi. The sequence goes on from OY743156.1 coordinate 5,883,044, forward strand.
TTTGAAGCAGCTCGTCTCGGCGTATTTACGACATCATTACAGAAACCAAGCGCCAGTCGACGGTTTGGGTGTTTCAAAACGAATCAATGCCTACCAAAGTGAAGCGATCTAGAAGCGGGGGGAAGATTTTGAGAGCGATTTTTTTCAATTTGACTGGCTACTCGGTGTAAATTCCTTTACGGAACCAAAGAAGCATCAACGCTGAATGGTATACTGCCAAATGCTTGGCAGAAGTTTTGAGCAACAAGACACCAAACGCAGGGCTCCGCGGGCTACTGCTCCACCACGACAACGCACCTTCCCACACCGCGCTCAAAACGAGGCACCTCCTGCCCTGCTCCTTACAGCCCTGACCTAGCACCGTGTGACTTCTTTTTCTTACGTCGCCGGAAGATGCGCTGTCAGCGTTCGAGCAGACTGCAAACGAGGTGTCTACGGCAGACTGGAAAAAGTGTTTCGAATAGTGGTTCAGACCGAAATACAAATCGAGAATCTCTGTTCCCTATGCCATGACCTCATTTAAAAAAAAAAACAAGATAATACATAACCTCATTATATATCTTTCATTTCAGTCTTTAATATAAACTATCGGGGAGATATAATCATCTTATCACCGATTTTGACGTGAAAAATGTAAACAAAGGTACAAAGTATTCGTACAAAAATATAAAAACAAGTAAAAATAGTGTTTTGATAAGTTCACGATGGTTTTGCTCGAGGCCTAATAACCGTAATGGCGGCTTTTTACCGATCTAAACAACTTGTAAGTTATGGCAATTTAAGTCTGTTTTCATTTTCGCCTACGATGTTCTTGTCTTTGGTCTAAACAAAACAAGTAATATATCATAATGCCCGCATAAAACAGGGCTAACGAAAATAAAAGTGTTCTTTATTTAAATCAGATCGGGTCTGAATTGACATTACCTAGATGCTAAATGTCACGCATTCAACATTATATAAGTTGAATGCGTGAATTTTGCCGCACAGACTTCCGCGTGGCTCGGGACAGCCAAGTTTGTTTACCTGCTACAAATTGCAAATAGAGTTCATTATTATTAACCTTCCGTATAATCGCGTATCAAAAGACATTGTGACAATCGGGATTGCCTGTTTGTAACCACAATGACATAATTATAACCCCAACGTCAGAATAGGTAGTATAGATATATGTAATCAGCGTAACACAAATAGAGTATAGAACTTTTTAGGGTTCCGTACCCATAGGTAACTAACGGGACCCTTTAACCAAGGCTCGGAACCGGTAAAAAAAAAAACACTTTACCGTTTTATTTTGGTTTTGCTCCGAACTTTTCAAGAACGTGAACAAATTCTTAACAGAAATTAACCGGTTTATTCGACGATAGGTGTGCCATTCTACCCTGCGTTGTTGAAAATACGTCTCGAACGAAAAAAAAACTACTGCTAAATATATAAAAAGCTGAACGGTATTTGTTTATCATGCGTCCGTACTAACCGGTTTTTATGGCTCTAAACCGTTTAATTCGAAAAAACCTTTATTTAAAGATACCTCCAAATACCATAAAAAAAAAGGAATGTGCTTTTTTCTCAAGTATAAAATACTTTTTTTTTAAATATAGTGTTATATATTGTACGGTGGTACGGTCCGGTAGTCCGACTCGCACTTGGCTGCTTTTTTATAGTGTTCGTAAATGTCAATGCTCCTTTACTTACAATAAAGCCTATTAACATTCAAATCACGCCGTTTGTCAGCTTAATCGAAGCTGTCAAAATCGATTTAGCTGAACATGAGATACGTAGTTTATTCGTCTAGACCAATTTACGTTATCTCTTTGGACTGAATACTGGCTGATTACAAAAAAATCGGTACAGCCTTGATCCTGGCGCCTAATATATTTATTTGTAATCTGTAATAATAATAAAATCTGTCAAAAAGATCGTTAGCTGTCAAATTAAATCGCGAATTTAGGACAACACACTGAGGTTTACTTATTTGCGATGAATTAACAAACTGTGAAATTAGGCCAAAATTGTGTCAAACTATCCATTATTTGGAACTTGGAATCCATTAATGAGAATGAGACTACAATAATGAAAAAGATGAAATCATCCAAAAAGGCTAACAGACGAATAAACCTTAATGTTTATAAATAAGTAGTTAAATATTAAACGAAAACTTGTTGAATGCCAAAGAATACAAAAGACAAAATCTAAATAGGCCATCCGTATAACCATGGTGTATACTTTCTCTGCACTCTATGATTCGGGACATTTAAAACAGCGAATTTTTTTTCATACGAGCGTGAACTGATGGATTGCATTGCACTATCGCAGTGACCACGTACATTAGCACAATAGATGGATTGAATCGGGTCCTAAATAGGTCAGTGTTGCCAAGCAGTGAGGTCTACAAGAAAACACAGATTATCAGGCTCTTATCATTCTGGGTTAGTTGTTAAGCGCACTGAAGGGAAACGGTTAGTAACCTTTCTAGGTTACTTCTGATTTTTAATTAGCTGGACGAAAATGACAACTGCGATCGAATAGCTGAGTTCAAAAATATAAAATCTAACAATGTATAGAATATGTTTCGTGAAGAATGAAACTTGCACGAACTATATGAGAAGCTGAAAAAATCAGAGTGTAATAGTTTTGCAAAAAGCTGACTGATGTTGGGGAGTTCGTTGCGCCACTTCTCCTTCCCAGCTAAAGCACTAGGAAGTGGTGAAGGGCGGGCGTTTTAGGGGACTGTCTTATGTAATTTTGACTTTCATAAAGTGCTGATTCTCAGCCTCGTTCGAAATTTTGACTTTGATAATGATAGTTAAACCACCCTAAAGAGGGATCTAAACTAGGTCAATTTTCGCCGTGAGGCTGGGTCGCTTAAAGAATGGCCACCCCATTTACACAGTTCGATGAAAATCTCGTTACATCAAAATGTCGACCTTCACGCGGTGGGCGATCGCCTGCGACTGACTGAGCATTAACGTCACCCGCTGCATGCGACCTGTCCCTGCACGACAAAAGTCGAAAACAACTCTACTTTGAAACTTGAAATTTTAGTCACTTTGCGGTCTATCCGAATTGCCAATTAGACAGTCCATTTTAGTGGCGAAAATCGTGCGGTTACGGTGTCACTTGCATGCGACAAAAGGGATACCTAGACAAATGGCATTCGCTTCACAACGATTCTATTTCTACAATTGCTATCGCTGCACTATGATACTACGCTATGATATGTGGTCACGTGACATTTCGATAGCTTGTGTCAACCCCATAGATTTTTTGGCTCTTCTACTAGCGTCATCGCTAATCGAATGTTACTTTGTCTAGGCCATAGAGGTCTATTGATCAATTTGACAGATAGCTATAACCTTAGTGAAGTATTAATTTAGTGAGAATGTTTTTGAATAGTGACAAAGCAATACGAGGATGACTTTAGAACATGCTGCATGCTGTTTTTGTATTCTGGGTTCCTAAGGTTTTTGAGACACCGTTTTCAAGCAAAAAAAACAATCTGGTGCCCGTTTAGGTTTTATCAAGTCAAAAAATTAATACCTAAAAGGTACAAAGCTATCAGTTTATAATCAGCTCTTTATCGTGCAGTGTTTGGCACTGCAAAACTTAATTGTAAAAAAAAGTGATTTACTAACTTAGATAATAGTATTTACTATAACAATTATGGATGTTCTGTAATGGACTTATCTGAAATAAAGTTATAATAATAATAATAAGTTAAAAACTCTGTTAGTAAATCACTTTTTTTTTTACTTTTAGTTCTGCCGAAGTCCCGCCTAGTGTTTACATACACCCAGTGCATAAAACTTTTGATTTACTTTGTTTTATTGCATAATATCAATGTTATTAATCCAAGTGTACGTTCCTTAACTCTTTACCTGTAGATCTTAACTCGACGCCCTGGATAGGAGGGTCCGTACACTGCTCTGACTGCAAACCGAATGCATCACCCACGGTCATCGGTAATTCGACTGTATATCCCGCGAAAGTGTGGAGGTCGAGGCTTTTTAAACCCTACAGAATCGCGAGATATGCAGTCTCAGGGAATATTTCCTAGAAGCCGACGTGGGGATGCATCGTGATGTGGTCGCGGTGGATAATGGCCGCACCCCGCTCTCCTTGGCCAAAGAGAACTGGCGCAAACCTGTAGTGCTTGACACTAATGATCGCATGGAAGTATGGCAGAGTAAGGACCTTCACGGACGCTTTTTCCGGGCCCTACATGGACCCGATGTAGATCTTCTAGCGTCCGTAGCCTGGCTGCGTTTCGGGAAGCCTGATATAGTGGTGGTGAATCGAGTAGAGCGGCGCGCAATGATTGTTGACATAATCGTCCCGCATGACGGTAACCTCATGAAAGCCGAGAAAGATAAAGAAATCAAGTATCTTGATTTGGCTCGCGAAGTTGTTGACATGGTGCCGATAGTCGTGACAGCCAATGGCTTAATAGCCAACAGCCTCGACAAACACCTGAGGAGGCTCTCGTTGGGCAGCTGGATCAAGGGCATGATTCAGAAATCGGTACTTCTGGACACGGCTCGCTTTGTCAGGAGGTTCCTCTCTCTGAAACCCTGACCCTTAGCTTGGACCCTGTTTTTTTATATTTTTAAATGTTTTTTTTAAATATTTTTGTAAAATATTTAAAATGTAATTAATAAGTTTTTAAATGTAAAAAAGGAGAAAATAATAAAAACCAATGTAGGTACTTACACAGTGACATAGCAAATAATGTTATCGTAAACGAGTCAAAAATACATTCATCCATAGAGAAGATACGGATTATCACGTAAGTCAGTAGATAAGGCAATATATTTTTAGGTGATTCCCGTATAAGCTTGACAGAGGTCAATGACATCCTTTGACGCAAAGTCATCGCGAGAATCTTCAAAAGTATAAAAAAAAAATAGACTATCCTTCTTTATCGACAGTTTGGTCACACTTTTGTAATAAACTTGTTTCATCTACATCCAGTAAAAATGTTGGTGTTAGAAAATTCAATCTTTAACTGAGTGCACTCCTATCACCAAAACGTGCTTTAATTGAGCTATTATTTTGTGTAAATAGTTATTTTAAATATTTCTTCCCTGTGTCGAAATCCCAACAAGTTTCGACTTCAGTTCGAAACTTGTGGAGAATTCTCCTGCATTCTCTCGAACGAGTTGTCATGATTTAAGTAGTACTGTCGATACTGCAAGAGACAAAAGAAAAAAAACACCGTCTTATTTGACTAGCGTAGTACCTACTTAGTAAAGGCGTTAGAGGGAGAATAGACCATTTTCAAGCTTTGACGCAGTAGGTAATTAGGTGTCTAAACTGTTTTCTAAATTGTTATCTCTCATTTTCTCAATAATATGGAATGGAATCTAAACGGTACTTTTTGTAAAACTTCTACTCTTTGACCGACAGCACTACCTTGAAGTCGTGTTGCAACCTATTTAATTTATATTCCGAAGGTGGGAGAATCTTTAGCTAGTTCAGTGCGAGGCTTGCTGGTCAGGGTCCGAGGGCCCCCTGAGCTTGGGGGCCCCGATGTACAGCACCGTCTAGCCCTTCGGTAGTTACGCCACTGGCAATAACCCGGTTTCTAGGAGCCTATTTCATTTAACTGTAGTCAAATCTCATCATCATTCTCCTTTATCCTAATTGGTAACTTCTCAATTAGTCATCATACTTCTCAATTAGTCATCATCTCGGTAGTCTCTCCCTTTGTAGCCATATCGCCTTTCACTCAGTCTATCCATCATTTCTTTGGTCTTCACTTAATCTTGTCAAAGATCCACGAAAGACAGCCGGGACCAACGCAACGATACCGAAACGATAACTAGTAACACCTTCTTGCTACTCAGCAACTGTTTCTCGATAGTTCGGTATCTATCTGGTAGATGGCGTTCCTCTGCTTACTCACACAACCAAACATTTTAATTTTTTTGTCTGCTCTGGTTATCCCACAAATACTGTTTTTTATATAAGTTTTTGACGATACGCGGCAACAATTAATTAATAATTAATGTATCGAGATTTGTTCCACTAAAGAATGTGTGTAACTTTATGTTATATTTGCATGCTGTATTAAGGCAGAATGTACATGGATCCTATTATTAATGCCTCAAATTATTTTTATGTACCAACACATTTGAAGCCTCAATTGTCTCATGACGAAAGTCTTTGAACAGTGCGCGCTCACAATGGGCCTTATCAGAAAGCTTAAAGTCACCCAAAGGGCCTGATCGAATCAGAAACGAAGAGATCTGCAGGAGATCCAAAGTAACCGACATAAAACGAAGAATTGCCAAACTTAAGTGGCAGTGGGCAGGGCATATTCCTTGCAGAACAGATGGCCGATGGGGCCGAAAGGTTCTGGAGTGGCGACCGCGTACCGGAAGACGTAGCGTTGGAAGGCCTCCCACAAGGTGGACCATCTTGTGAAGGCCGCAGGAATCCGCTGGATGCGGGAAGCGCAGAACCGTTCGAAGTGTCGGTGCTTGGGGGAGGCATATGTCCAGCAGTGGACGTCTTTCGGCTGAAATGATGATGATGATGACATTCTAGGCAAATACAGATCTATTCTATTCTATTCTATGGGAAAGTACCTCTTTGCGATCACCATGTGCTTTACAAGGTACGTAGTAGTCTCGGTGTGTAAAGATTGTCAGCTATCCACGGGCCAACTACTACAGGATTTTATTCCATTTATGGTAAAGATTTCCCGAAGATTTTTTTAAAATTCAGAATTATAAATACTCGTAGATACTTAGCATAAAGTCAAGGCAGGTTATTTCATAATACATAATATAATGTGCGTTGTTAACAGCCATTGTCATGATAATTTTGTTAACAACTGAAAATATAATAACACCTCAAGGTATTATGGTTTAATGACGGCGCTTATTCTTATCCGTTTTAAGTTAATTTGACCTGGGAGCTATTAATATTTCAGAATTAATTTTCGTACGTATTCTTTGTCAAGCTAATTTCATAATACCTGCGCAAATCATGACCACCATAGAAACAATTTTTGTTTACAGCAGAATATACAAATGACAAATGAATAAAACAAATCTGTTATTTGTCTATTCAATCTGTAATGTTGTCTATTCTTCCATAGACAAAAGTTGTTCATACTAGGAATACATATATTCGAATGTCTCGTGCCTGTGGGTCATACATTTTGCCAGGTTTCCACAGAATATATATGACGTCGCTATCTTTGTCTGAAGTCCCGTCCTCATGTTATTTTTCTTTGAAAATTATCTCATACCATTACAAATAACATAACATCGCGACGTTTTTCCCCGAAGGGTTAGGCCAGAGGTAGGACCTATGGAAGACGCACATTTCGCCAGTTACGTTTAAGTCCCATGTAATAGGGGGCGAGCCTATTGCCATCAACCGGCCACAAATCCAGACTCCGGGCTGGTACTCAGAAATTCCAGATATAAACATTCGATGACTTTTGTCGGACCTAGGAATTGAACCAAACGCCTCATGCAGCCATTTTTTTTTAATTCAACAAATAATCAAGAACGGCATCGAGTCTCACAAGTTTCACGAGAAACATCGCCAACCATTAAAAATAAAAATGTCCTAAAACCTGTCTTTTCAGAGGCATCCCTTAAACTCAAGTATCTACCTCTACTTCGTGGTAGAAATTGGTAGTTTTTTTTACGAAATTGTGAACCCCTCGTCAATTATACAGGGTGTAAGGCACATCATCCATCAAACCACGAATTCAGTAGATACATGATTGAATATTTTCTTTAAAACATTGTCCTGACAATTACAAATACAACAAAAAATAATTAGCTAAACAGGTACAGCCGCGTGAACAAGGTGTACCTATCACGTGATTTATTTATCTGTCTTTGATTTATTTATTCTGATTCTTGGTGCATCGTCTTCACATATCAAAATGTAATTAACTAGCTCCTCGCGGTTTCACCGTCATAAATAAATCGTAAAGCATAAATCTTGATCCCGTGGGAGTATCGGTTTAAAAAGTACTCTATGTGTTAATCCAGGTTATAAACTATCTGTGTGCCAATTCATCCAAATCCGTTCAGTAGTTTTTGCGTGAAAGAGTAACAAACATCCATCCATACTCACAAACTTTCGCGTTTACAATATTAGTAGAATGTATACAAAATATAGTAAAACATTTTAAAAGAGTAACGGTGGAGTTTCTTGCCCATTCTTCTCCATACGAAACTACCTTTTGGAAGGGGCGACTAGAATCAATTCTATTTTAATGTAAATGTTGACGTTCAAAAGTGCCTTTTATGTGCTCTTTTGAAATAAATGCTTTGACTTATGACTTTGACTTTGCCGCTTTGAAGTGATGCGCGGACAAACATTTTCGGCAATTGATTTTTATATATTAGAGAAGAGATAAAGATATAGATGTATGTACCTATTGTACTTGACAAAACAAAACAGTTGCAATAAAATGCTTATCAGTAGATAAGGCCCCATCAGATTGTGGATATGCGCCTTTGATTGTTTTGCGGTCTTTGCTCCCTCTGAGTCTTCCACTTAAATTATTAATTAAATTGTGTTTCTAATGCGGTTTACCTTATAATTAATAAATGGGTATTTTATTTAGGTAGATAGGTAATTTACTGTTACATTAAAATGTTTCACTCAATTGTTGCCCGTTTTGATTGTCCTTAAAAAAACTAGTAAGTAGTTCGGGTCTAAGAACAGACAGACACCATGTTAGGTCAAGTCAGCCTATTGCAGTCCTCTTCTGGACATAGGCCTCTCCCAGGCTGCACCACAACACCCCGTCCTCCGCTTAGGTATTTAAGTACTAACAATACTGACATATTTGATATTTTTTAGGTACAATTTGTTATTAACACACAGTTTTTTGTGTTTTTTTTTATATGTGATTTTGGATGGGTTCTTAAAATTATAATAATATAACAGTTTGTGAAATGGGTTTTAATTGAGGTCTTGGGACCCAAAAGGTCTTGGTCTTGGTCTTGGGAACTATATTTTTTTGTGTGTTTTATTTTTGTCTATATTATTTTTTTCCGGGACTAAGTATAGTTTATGAGTTTTGCCAGACCTTGAAACTAAAATACATTATCAATTTGTGATCCAAATAAAGTGGTATTTTCGAGTTTAATTTTTTTTTTAAACACGATTTAATCTGATACAATTTGATTGGCATTTTTAAGATTTTATCGGCATGAGTAAGTTTTAATAACCTAGGTATTTAAGGTATGTGCTACGAGATAAGTATATTTATTGAGAATTTCATATGATGCGTGACACAATAATTAATTCATGTTGATTTATAAATGCAACGTTTCTCCGAGATTGACATGTTTAACAAATAAACAAAACTTTGTTTTTACTTTTCCCAAATAAGTTTAAACTGATAAAATTTTTACTCGACAATTTTTTTTGCCCGAAGTAAATAACTACATGAAAAAGACGTGGTCATTAAAATTCATTGCACGTCTAACACCAATTAAATGGTTTATGAACGTTGTCGAAAATAAAGTGGCGCTTGAAAATAATTAAAATATAAAATAAAACGGAATATGATACTTACGTGTAGGCCATGACACCTTATCACTAACACAGCCTAAGAGAAAAAAAATGCAAAATCCTTTCTTCTTTAGTCCTCAAAACACAAGTCCAACAAAAAAAACTAAATAAAAAAATATTAACTGCCCATTTTGTTTCTAACCCAAAAAGCACAGACTAAAAATTTATTTATTTATATTAAAAAAGAAAACAAGTATACGTCACTTTTGAATTTCGTATTCGCGCGGGAAAAGCGAACGTTGCTCGCGTTCGGTCCGTACGGATGTCGCAACAACACTACGATCTGGCGCCAACCAACACCTGATTTAAATAGCAGGTATTGTATATTATATAAGTAACACATTCGCATGTCTTTTTAGACGATGATTATTTTAAAAAGGTGACTACACATCCCATTTTCTCATCCATTATTCACAAATTATTTTATTTGCATTCCATAATTTGTACTTAGGTGGTAACTTAAAAATATATGTGATCATTATCGACCCTGTTGGGAAAACATAGAAGAAGAGAGGAAGCTTTGCAAAACTTTGTTAATCACTATCAGTCTTACTTAATGACATCAGTATTGTTTTCTACTATCAGTTATAGTTAGCTGTATCAATACTTATTTAAATGTAAATAAAATAAATTCATTAATTCATTTTCAGGTAAAAATAACAGACATTGCCAAACATAGACGAATATAAATCATATTATAAAAAAAATCAAAACAGTTAAAACTAAATAAGAACAAATTAAATCAAGCAAAACAAATAAAATCAAAATAAATCGACCTACTAGCACTACACTCATTAACGTCCCAGGAGCACATAATTGGTCATTTAAATATTCGTTTATACAATACTAGCACTTCACCCGCGACTTCGTACGTGGATTAAGAAAAAAAAAAAAAATGTTGCCAATGTTCATCAGACATAATTTCAGCTTCTAATGGTAAAACAATGTTTCAAATCGGTCCAGTAGTTTCGGAGCCTATTCAATACAAACAAACAATCAAATCTTTCCTCTTTATAATATTATAAGTAATATGTAACGAGTATAGAATAGCATTTTCTTATTAACAATGATAGTTTTATAGCACGCTTTTATTTTAGCTTCTCTTGTTACTAACTAACAAACAATGTAAACATATCTTAGAAGTCAATTTTAACCTTTTCCTAATTGTCTATTTATCTGATGATGGAGCCAGGAGGTAGATATTGGAACTCTTCAGTGGCTGCAAGTAAACCCTTCGAGTTTGGAGTCATATGATTTGTTTTGATGAGTCCAGTATAATGCACTAGGTGTCGAGTGTCTGATGATGGAGTGAGGTGGATAGTGGAACTCTTCAGTGGCTACTAATAATTAATTCAACTTTTGAGTCCTACAATTTGTTTTGATGAGTCCAATAGATTGTACTTGGTGTTGACGGTCTGATGATGGACCAGAAGGTTCATAGTAGAACTCTTCAGTGGGTACTGGTAAACCAATCGAGTTTGGGCTCATATAATTGGATCGTCATGTCCAATTATATGAGCCCAAACTCGATTGGTCCAATAGATTGGATTTGGTAAAAAGGGTCTGATGATGGGGCCAAGAGGTGACAGTGGAACTCTTCAGTGGCTTCTAGTAAACTGCTCAAGTCATAACGGTGTTGACTTGAGACTTATTAACTAAATGAAGAATATACTAGACTAATAAAAACAAAAAAACAAAAATATGTAGTTTAAAAAGGGTTAGTGTGCAGGGCGTTGTCTGTAAGGGCAAATATGATAAGCCCGCAGGTTTGCTCGTTGTACTTATCCCAGAAGTAAAAACAACATTGTATAAAGCATATTGTACTATCGACTCCCGTTGTGCAAAACATTTTCGGCTGCACGTTGAAATCATTTGACCAATGAATGAAGGTTGACCGTTTTGTTAAACGTTAATTGTTTAAGTTTGACCGATGATGAAGAATGTCTCTTTTTTTTTTTTTTTTTTTTTGTATGGCATCTCGTAGTTGACCTTGAGAGGTCGTGACTACTTAACCGGACTATCCTGTGGCTGCCTTAAGCGGACTCAAAGCCTCCAGCCAGGGGCGTAAAACTACTACTTATATTATTAAGCGAACGCTCGCTAAGGGCACCCCCTGTGGGGTACGGACCTCGGCTTAGGGCGTCGCTGACGGGAGGACAGCAAGATGGGACAGGCTGGATCAAGTTTAGTTGATTATTATTAATCGGGGAATTTAAAGCTACAGGCTCAGCTACGGCGCGGGCTGGCACTTCGTCGAGCAAGGGTCGGGGGGGACAATTACGTCGGGATCTTCGCGAGGAACCTCGGCGGCGAGGTCGGAATGTCGGTCTGTGTTTGTGCACTGTACTGGTGGCCCTACTGCTCTCCTGAATGAGAGTTATGTGGTCATCGGGATCGGTGAGGACATGCTTGGGACGGCGGACTTGACTAATGGAGGAGGGAATATAACTAGCGGCTTTCACAACCAGAGGGTTGCGGTGATTCGCGGCGGTCTCGAAGAAACGCTTTGAAATGCGTTTCATGAACTGGCGGATAGTGGGAATCTTTAGGTCAACGTGAAGGATCTCGTTGCGAACGTACCAGGGGGAGCCTGTTATCCTACGGAGGAACTTGTTCTGGAGGGTCTGCATTCTATTGAAGCGAACGGGCTTGGGAATGTCTCTTAGAAGTTATGACCTTTATATACGGTGATTGTTTTTGTTTCATTTAAGAATAAAAGAAGTTTATAAGGGTTAGCCACTGGCCCGTGCACACGAAAATCGCCCTAATGTGGGTCATGCAGAAAAGGAGTCGATAGTACATCATTCTACACGAGCAGCCTGTGAGTCTCATACACACTATAATGCATTCAGGGTGCTGATGGGGCTGCCCCGATTCTGCAGCGCATCAGGGATGTTCGCCGGGTCGCAAGTAGACTGTGTTTACTCTACTATGCGAAAACGATGCACATCCCTAGTGCGCGGGGTTCGGGCTCCAACGGCATCCTGAGGACATTCGCGCAGAGGTTCGTTAAAGTTCGATTGCGAGTACCTGAACCATTGCTGTCTGGTTCACGTACTGACCAATCGAGATAATAATAAAAATATAATAGTAAAATGTAATAAAATAATAATAATTTGATAATAATAATTAATCATTTATTTATTAGTTACATAATATAATAACAGTGAACTTGTTTTATAAGGAACTTTTTGTATGGAAAATATGAAATAAAAAATCTACATCAGATTTTGGAGGTTACGGAAGTTTCAAAGGGGGTTGAAATTTTCACTATTTTTGCGGTAGGACATACCGTTTTCAAAATATAAGCAAAAAAAAAAAAAAAAACTACCGTTTCTGCGTGTCTGAAGTCGCGGTGATAGTGTGAATTTAAGTTGTAGGTACTCTCGTTTGTCAAATTCGATTTTATTTGTGTCAAAATTATTTTTAATTTACAGTTTATTTTCAAGACTCTCATAGTATAAAGTAAGGAATTTTAGTGATAGTTTAGTTCGGTGTACAAGAGAATCGGCACCAATGGCACGTTGCGTTTCCGCGAAAAAATAACGTTTTCGCGGAAAACTTCATTTTTAGCGGTTAAAGCTATTACTGTCACCCAGTCTTGGCTTTAGAATGGCTATCAAGTTATTAATGACCTCATTCCGGTTAGTCATTAATTAACAAAACCATTGCAAATAATATAATTATACGACTAAATACCAATAATCACGCATTTAGAGGAATTAAATAACAAATAGTTTCCTGTAATTTAATTATAAGTAAAACAAATAATGACTAAATAAGGACAAAATAGTTGCCAAGTTCAAATTGTAATGAATGAATAATTGTTTACTTGTGGATAAAATACTTATTAAATGTATGTCTCACTCAATTGGTGAGTCGCGCTTTAGTAATATTATTTAAAAATAGAACATTATTAGTTGTTATGACCACTCAACTACGATGTTGCTATGTGCCAACTCATTTGACCTGTGCCTGTGCCTGGCCTAAGAAAAGTGACAAAGAGACAGGCTAGCAGCGATAACAATGTATGGGACTGACATAAGCTACCGAAAATATTCTGTCAAACCCGTTGAAAAGCGCTGTAACAATAAAAAAAAAACAACTGACTTTCAAAAAAAAAAAAATTCAAAGTGAAAAAAACCTTATTTTCGGAAGTCGGTGTCTTTGGTTTCGTAATTTTTTTTTGTTTTTTGCCTCTGACTTCCGAAATTAAAATCAGTTTGTTGTGTTTTTTTTTGGAAGTAGTTTTTTTAAATATAAGTTTTTTTGTTGTACCTACCATAAATAAATACTCTAAGAACTACGTACGCGTAACTTATGCCATGTGCCTGAAAAAATAAAAACTATTTTCGTAGACCCTTCATTGCTACGGCGTAGCGAGGCAATTCGATTAAGATGTGCACCTGAAAAAATTGCTGATTATATAACTTTCATAATACACGTCGTAACGATTCATTTGATTCCAACGGATGATTTAAATATTCTTAAGTCTTATAACCAAAATTATTTTAGAAAAAGAAGCACTTTAGAATAATAAAAAAAACTTTAAATAACAAGACTCAATCTTTATAATTTTAGAGTATAATTTTCAAAGGAATAGTTTTTCTGAGCTTTCCGGAATAGAATGGTTCAGTACATAAATGCCCAGTATGTGAATAATTTAATAATTTAAATTAGTTAACAAGTCCACCTACCTCCCGTTCGGAGAAAACCGTTCAAAGTAGTTGACACGATAAGCCCGTTCAACACTTCAAAATGCCTGTTGACGATGACACAGCAATCAATTAACAAAGCTTATTCCCCGAATGAATTAAAATGCGCTTCTTAACAAGAAATGACGGCAGTATTCGTATGTTCTGTTGACGATGAGTTTAAATGAAAGTGTCAAAATATGGTCTTAAATCAAAGTGACCAACCTTTAGCCCGCGGATTCGAAACGTACTACCTGGATAAAAGGTATCCTATATTTTAATCCAGTTTATAAACTCACAAAATGTATTACTTATATATAAAAAATAACTCTTAACTCTTAACACTACTAAAGTTTCAAAAAAAATAATATAATATAATTAAATTAAAACAATATTATTCAATAATAATTCGAAAGACACGGAGCGCCATCTATCGTACTAAAGCAACGATGACTGTCGACAGTTAGACATTGTTCTTTCCTTCAGAAACAGTACTTTTTATTTTGATGAAAGGTATCCTTTGTCCTTTTCTGTACTCCTTTTTTTTTTTTTTTGGATGGGAAATCATCAAATGACTTCTCCCGCTCTGGGTGGAGCGGGAGGGCGTGTCAGACTTTTACTGACTAAAACCCACCCGTGTTCCTTCAGTTGCCTGTGCCAGGGCCACGGTTTTCTTTTTAGAATAACCCGTGACCCTGAGGCGTCGGCCCTATCGGACCCCGTCACTTTGTGCTGACATCTCTTTGAGGCGCGCGTGGAACACAACGCGCCGTCGACCCGGGCCTGGTCCTTACCGGACGGCGAGCTACCCATTGCTCGTCGTCCGCAAGCCCGCGCCTACGGTGGCCGGGAATCTACAGGCGACTCCCGACGCCCAGGGCGTCTCCAGCGGCGGCTAGTGGGGGCGTGAGGGCGTAAGGCTCTCTCCCTCACGCGCTCCGCCTCCTCCTTCGCGAGCATTACTGCTTCGCAGAAAGAGGTGACGGCTTTCCATTCCCTCTCGCTCCGTACCATGGCCTGGACCAAGGCCGGACGCGAGAAATCGCCGCCGCCACAGGACACTGCGGTGCTCCGCCCAAGCTGGGCATACCTCCACCGTATGCTCCACCGTGTCCTCCGGGCGATCCACACAATGGTGACACCCGGGCGTTTCCTCCCGCCTTATGCGAAACAGGAACCTCCCGAAACAACCGTGTCCGGTGAGGACCTGTGTCAGGCGGAAGGTGAGGACGCCGTGGCGCCTCTCTAACCACTCCTCAAAGAGGGGACTTACCGCCGCTATTGTGGCGTGCCCATTTTCTGTACCCCTGACCACGTATTTGCATTAATTCGTGTTAATAAACTTACTTTCGCATTTATATTAACAGTTAGGATTTACAAAATGGTGATTTATGTATCGTATTGTGAATTTCTCGTCGCAAACAAGTCCTCGTTTGTACGCACGTACAAATATAAAGAAAGAAAGAAAAATTGTTTATTCTGCACAAACAAAACGCACATGACATTACACAAAGTTGACATAAATTACACACATGCAAAGTAACCAAAGGCCTCGTATTCAGCATTTAAAAAGTTTTGTTATTTTGTCCATTGCTTGATGTCACTCAGCACCAAAGACAATACACATTGCTCTGTTTGTGTTGCGATATTGCAATATCGCGGTTGGGGTTTTTCGCGTACTGGATCTTCAACTTATTCATCATCAGAATCAGCCTATAATGTTCCCACTGCTGGGACACATGCCTCCTTTCTCTGAGAGGGAGTGGGCCGTAATCCACCACTCGGGCCAGTGCGGGTTCGTAGATGTCACATGTCTTCGAATTTTTGGTTCTAAAACATGCCGGTTTCCTCACGATGTTTTAATTCACCGTTTTGAGAGCAGTGGTGATGAAATAATTTACACAAAATAAAGCGCCTGTTTGGGTTCGAACCTACAACTCGTAAGTCGCGGCCGTTACCACTGGGGCACCACTAATCTACGCTTGCTTTATGCTTCAACGCACTGCTTAGAGTTAAATATCCAACAGTGTGTTTTTTCGACGCGTTTGGGTGCACTCTGTTGGATTCTCAACGCTCGGCTCAACACCTAGACTTGAAAATCCAGTGCGCGATAAAATTCGGGCGAACGTGGACTGAGGGTGGGTTTCACCAATGAAACTGAACTCGATCAGCACATAAGCTAGCGCGTTTTAGATGTGCTGATCGCGTTCAATTTAATTGGTGTAATTGGCACTAAGTAACCATAGAAACTTTCATCACCTATTAAACCGAGTTTTATATCTATCTATAGACACGTATTACAAATACATTAATGTTAAACTTTAAATAATACAGAATTCTCGATATTTTGTCTAGTCGTACCAACCGAGCGAGAGGCCGGTCGCGAGAATGCGTTCCTGACACATGTCCTGTCAGTGAGACAATTCTAGTAACTAATAAAGGTCAAATTCGCAAAACACGTATTCATTATTATCAATCAGACGGGTATCGAGAACGCTTTCTCGCGTTGGCCGGACTGTAGTAGATTTATAAGATACGCAAAATTTCAAGCTTCTAAAATCAGCGGTTCTGACTGTGCCTTGTCTGTCAGCGAATTAAAGTGCCGAATTCACCACTGAAACTGAACGCTATCAGCACTTTTAAACCCAGTTCAAGAGCTGTCAGTGTCAATATTCCATACCAATTTTGACACTGACAGCTCTTGAACGCGCTTTACACGTGCTAAGTAATGGCTCATGATCAGGTAAGGCATTAGGTTACGCAACGCTTGCCACAGATTGGCCGTGGATGGGTGACCTTGATGATCAAGACATACCGTGACCCAAAGAGTATAATAATAGTATGGGAGCCGAGACCGCCCTGTGCCTCAGGAAACACGTGAAGCCGTTGTTGGTCTCGGCTGTAATTAAAATCTTTGACAGTCGTTACTTACCCAGTAACTGGGTTATGCAGGTCAGATGGGCAGTCGCTTCATATAAAATACTGGTATGCAGCTGCAGCCGGTCAGACCCGCAGCTGACCCCAACAAAGTTGGGAAAAGGCTCAGCAGAACAACACAAAACGGCAAATTTTACAGTTGTTCTATGAAAATTATTTCGTGTAGATACGGCAATTTCGTTTTGGAGCGTTTTACGACGAAACAATGTGTTTTAATATTTAAAACATTCTACTCACCTCAATCGACACGTTATTAAGAACGTTTCCGGGTTGATTCATTTCGAGAAACGGTTACATTGTTTTGGCCTCCAAGATCCTTGGATTTCACACATATCCTTGGATAACAGCTCCTCACCTTCATCTGTGGGGCTATACTAACAGGCTAATGATAATTAACCTTTAACCACTAAAACAAATAATCCGAGACACAGTCACTGAGATAACGCAGGAAATGTGTGAAAACGCAATGAAAATGGTTCACATCTGCCATGCTGGACATTAGTCTGACATTATTGTCCATACTTAATTTATCATCATCATCAGCCAATTGCCGTCCACTGCTGAACTTAAGCCTCCCCCAAAGAGCGCCAACCATCCCGGTCCTGAGCAGTCCGCATCCATCTGCTTACTAAATCGTCATCGGCTTAATTGCCGGCCCTAAATACTGTATTAAAAAAAAAAATCCTCATAATTTTTAAATATTTAAAAAAAAAAGAAAAAAAAAGTGTATACCTGTTATTTGCTGTGGGAAAATAACAGGTATACACTCTTTTTTTGTAAGCCAAAACAATAAATAATTATGTCCGTAGTACCTACTTCCTGCAAAAACTCCATCACAAAGAGCTTGTACACTAATCCAATAATCCTATTTGTTTGTAATGCCTAATTAGAAAACTCCTTGAGAACTATGACGTTATAATGGAGACCGCACTGCACTTGGTTGTGAACACATAGATATTAATAACACGTTATAAATGTTGTTTAGAAAATGTACCACATTCCTGGGCTGTGCCTTATCATGCTTATTAGATGACTTACTATTTAGCATTTACATTTATTGTCCGTAGTTTCCAACTTTCAATAAGGTTATTGCAGTTTGCAAAATAGTTCAAGTAAGTCTCCAAAATGCGTAAAGGATATTCTTATATTTAAACCACGGCCAAAGTCTGTTTAGTAAGCTATTTAGAATGACAGAACATCCTTTGCTAGTCGTCTTTGTCTTTGAGCTTGTCTGGGGAATTCCTAATACAACAAAACCACGACCCTCAAAAGTTGCCCAACCGATTTAAATTAAGACAAACTACTTGGCGATCATTTTTGGTTTAACCAAAATCGGTGGACTAATTTACGTGATATGATTGACTAAGAACAGACATGGTCAAAACAAAGATTTCACAGTATGTTATATGGGTGAAGCTGTAAATCGTCGGTGTCTTGAGCTAAAAATGATTTAGTGCATTTACAATAGCTCTTAAATATGTCGTTTCACCTGTTAGTCGGTTAACGAGCAGAGTTTTGTTGCCAAACCGACGCCACTATAAATGAACGCAAGCCAATGGAATGCGCCGCGCTTACTTTTGTTTGATATTCCAAATACATATGACGCACATCAGGTGTTTGCACACACAGTTATTCTGGAGATCCGCACGTGTCACTGTGGGTTGAACAGAAGTTGAGGACGAAGAAAATAAACCAAGATGATCTTTCATATCTGAATTGTGATCCGGCAGAGAACCAAAGTTGTCAAAGCAAGCTGAAGTAGCAATTGGCATGACATATTAGCCTCTCAATGACCGTAGGGGGACGAACTGAGGCTCGGTGGAGCGACGATCTTCGTGAAGTGGCTCTTAGCAGCTGGATTAGAGTTGCCGAGAATCGAGCTGAATGGCGTGCAGTTAGAGAGGCCTATGTCCAGCCTAACGTGAAATTCAAACCAAGCACGAAATAACAAAATAAAAAAATGGCGTTCAATATTTCCTAGGGAAGACTGCAGCCAAAGAGAATGTTTTACAAAGATGTTGGATTTCAAACTGAAAGCAACATAATAAACGCTGACTTAAGGAACAATTCCAAAATCTCTCCCAATGATGACGCACTAGGAATATAGACGTAAAATAATAATAGTTGACTAGGACAGACGATATAGATAATCAGTACGGTTACTTGGACTATCGATTCCAAATTGGATAGTCGATTCAAAGGAATCGATATAACCTTCGCCTACATATCATCGTTGCCCTCAAATTCTCAGGGTCTTAAACTCAAAACAAAAATAAATCACCTCTGGGAACCACGGACTTATGTGACCGCGTCTCGAACGCATTTTTACGACTTCACAAATTGAGTTCGGCGCCGAAAGAATAAAGGTCGTTAAAATTTAAAAAGTCGTTAACACTTCCAGACTTTAATACCACTTCAGAACCATATTATAAAAAAAAGATAGGAAGAAAGTACGTCATTTGAAAGTATGTTTCTGTTCCTTTTTACTTGCCTGGTTTAAGTGTGTATTCTTACATGATTACAGAACGAGGTGGCGTTCTGTAATTTCTCCTATATACGATCCTTACATAAACTCTTTTTGCTTCGTTTACATTCATACACGCACGCCGGTTGCGACTATTACGCGCCGGACCGTTCTGAAGGACGTCATCAATACTACCACCTATATACTATACGTTTAAGAATTCTTATTTTTTTCCTCTGAGCAAGTAGGCAGATCCCTATGCCGCACCCACGTCGCGTCTTTCCAATTTAAATAAAACCAAAACGGAGCCATATGAGTATGACTTTATTTTAACCGTCTTCGGTATTTTAATCGGTATTTTAATCGGCAATCGGAGCGCAACTTTCGAATGGTGAAGGACCAAACAGAGCGCCGAACGAAGTCGATGCGTAAAGTCGAAATGGTTAAAAGAAACTTGCACTAGGGCCTCGGTACGTCTACCATGAGTTGTTATGGAAAACATCCTCGCTAGCGTTAAACTCGCTAGCGTATTAACGTGGATCGAATAGATTTCGATAATGCTAGAGGACCATGAGTTTTACGGAGTCCTACGCACTCGATAAGGTTATCTCGTTATATCGTGTCGTCTAGATAAGTTCACTCCTATGGTTTTACTCTTTGTTTCCCGAAAATATCCGCTTTATATCAGGTCCGAAAAAAGAAAGAAAATCAGTAAAATACGTATAGAATCTGTCTATTAAAATAAATTAAAAAGCGGATATTTTCGGTTCTGAATAACCAGGTATTTTCGGTTGACAGGTTTTGAACGTTCCTAACTTTTGTCTTAAAAACGTTTTTGTACCTAACTCTTTGGTTTCATTTAAAACTTCGAGCAAATGTTGAATCGCAAGCCTTCGAATTTTTAAAACACTTTTACACCTAGATAACAAAAAAGGCTTTCACCTTCGGAAAACGATGGGTAAAAATTCAAATAATAGGTCACTTGGTGAAAAATATATTTTTCACCACACTATTATTATTTGCAAAAAAGAAAGAAAATATCCGCTTTTTAATTTATTTTAATAAACAGATTCTATACGTAATTAACTGATTTTCTTTCTTTTTTGCAAGTTCCTCGTAGTGTGGTGAAAATTGTTGTGTTTCACTTATGGGTAAAAGTTTTTAGCGTTTCGTAATTTGAAACCTTCGTGACGCTCAGGGTTCTTCTTTTAAACCACTCGCTTCGCTTGTGGTTTAATTCTAGAACCATTCGCTAGCTCAGGTTTCAATCCAAGCACTCACGGAAAAAAAACACTGTTACCCATATGTAAAACAAATAACTATTTTAAGTTTGCTATAGTTTTATGGTCTGCGTTTATTAGTGAGTTTTATTTATGTTACAAAGACAATTTATTATTTTAAGATTTGTAATGTTTTGTATTTTTATTTTAACGCCTAATTAAAATTGGTATTTCAAAACGTATGCTGTACCCATGTGTTACTAGAATGGGTACCTATGTACCTACTCATGTGAAATTAATTTGAATGCCTTAAACAGCCAAATATGAGCTGTACAATAAACCACCAACTTTTACAACTGGTAACACCTATATTAAAAAAAAAAATAGCAAATAAATTATTCTTATTTTATACTAGACTTATGGTATATATAGGTTGTTGAGTTTTTATTCCTTAAAATATGTCACTGTCGAGTGTCGTCTATTCAATTTGTAATGTTGTTGACGATATAAGGTTCGCGGCTTTTTTTTACTTAAATTAAGCGGTCTAGTGGTTGCAATCACTACTGCTGAGCATGAGGTCCTGGGTTCGATTCACAGGTCGGGCAACGTGTAATTGGGTTTTTCTATATGGAATTTCTCAGTAGCAGCCCGGAGTATGGATTTGTGCCCGGTAATGGAAATAGGCTCGCCCCCTATTACATGGGACTAAACATAACCGGCGAAATTTGGGTGTATAGGTACACCACTGCCTAACTCTTCGGGGAAACAAGGCGTGATGTTATGTTATGTAAGTGAAATAAAATTTTGTTTCACGTCGCTGGTCTTCAAATTCAGCGGTCACTAATATCATTAAGTTTCATCATTTCAGCCGAAAGTCGTCTAGGTACTGCTGGACGTAGGCCTAGGCCTCCAACATATTCTATGTAAAATATCTCTTCCACATATTCTTTTGGATATAATGTAGTCAAATACGTACATAATATTAATGTAAATATATGTTTCAGACCTCAAAATACAAGTAAGCTACGTGTATACTATCGCAAGCGTATTTTTCGATAGCTTGCGTCAAATTAGTAGCCTCATGGTGCCGATTTGTACGGTGATAGCTGTAAAACGTTTGTTACTATCGAATAGATTACGTTAGTTTTCTTACCTATCGAAATCTATAGTGCTCATGGTACGAATTTTAATTCCTTCTGTGGCCTTTAGGGGCGCTGTACAATATTTCATGCATTTCATTTACGGAGACGCTACGGAGTTCTGGCTGTGTAAACTCATGGTAGAACTACTGCTCGTTATACACGAGCAGTAGTTCTACCATGAATTTGTATGCGCTCGTCCTTGTTTCAAACTGCAAGATGCAAAATGCAGGATCCATCAATTACGCCTGACAAGAGTTTTAAAGATATAGTTTAATAAAATCATTGATTAATTTATGGAATGATATAATTGGGCTTTATGGACTTTATTAGTGTAGGTTTAAATAAATAACAATGGCTTTTAAATCATGTTTGTTTAGTTGAAACAAACGTGATTTAAAAAGCGTCTAATGATTTTCCTGCCCCAGCTATTTACAGGAAATGTCAATTAATAAAAATAATTGTAATGATTAAAGGACCTTTTCATAATATAATACTTTGTTTTTCAGTAGAACTTGCCGATTACAAATCAATGATAAAAGGAATTAAACCCCTGAATTTCCTATTGCGTTACTTATTGCGCATGATACACAACAAAAAAAGTTTTAAATACCGGTAATGCGTAACGTAAATGTTGTTTAAATCGCTCTTTAACATTTATAAACTGCACCTAACCTATAATCAATGTCAATATTGTTTTAAGATTTTAACAGAAACCGCAAGTTCTACAGGCATTAGGACAAATATTTAGTTAACAATAATAAATAAGCTTTAAGATGCTGCATATTGCATGCTTGTAAGACTTTTTGATTTGAGTGGGCAAAGTTCTATAGAGTTTCTGGCATTGTCCTTTGTAAGGCGTAGTCGACGGAGCCGTGCTTGTCGGGGCTCCTGCTTCCGAGTGTTAAAAAAAAAACCACGATGGGAATGGGAATTTGGTCGCTTTGCTCCCTCACTAGACCTCTCTTAGAGGACCCTAACCAGCCCAGTCCCGAGATCGCTTCGTTCGCTCTTGCATCCTATGTTGTCATTACCTTTTACGGAGTTGATTAGTCTGTATTCGTACTGGCACTCTATTTATGGAATAAGATAGTTGAATAGGTCACTACTAAGTATACACGAGTATATGAGTACTTACTACTCTTGTAAAGATTGGACCTTAGTAAAAAAGTGATTTCCAATCAATACGAGATTAGTTTCACATACAGAATGGAAAGACGCACCCGCGTCCTCGAAGGAACATAAGACTCAGACCTTCCATTTATACTCTCCTGGGAAGACTCTCCAAGCAGACGGTGAGCCTCATGTAAAAAATAACTTAACTTTCTCTGGAAAACGGGCTTTAAATTCTTCTGTTCCAGAAACCTTATTTACGATTTGGGTTTCTTGTTATAAATAAATCAACTTCAAGGTTCATACTCACACTTATTTTGATAATCTTAGGGCTGATTCATGTTTGTAACTTAATTCTTGGTACACACTTGTTACTTTATATTCGTCATAATTTTATGATTATTTCTTTTGTTAATTTTTTATTTATTAAATATATTTTCAAATATTTTTATAAAACAACTTTTTTTATATATTTAAAAAATGTCCACCGGTATCGGGAACAGCGTCCGAGCTGCAGGCGTTCAGGGCTCCTGAGAGCGGTGTCCTGATAATGCGAGCCGTGCCCAGAATTACCACTTTCTGAATTAAACCCTTGATCCAGCTGCCCAACGAGAGCCTCTTAAGGAGTTGGTCAAGACTCTTGGCTTTTAAACCATTGGCTATCACGACTATCGGTACAATGATTGCAGAGTCCACGCTCCACATGTCGACCACCTCGTGTCCTAAGTCAAAATACTTGTTTTTTTTTATCTTTTAGTGCAATCATTGCACGGCGCTCTCGTCGATCTATCACCACAATATCAGGCTTATTGGCTACAATAGTCCTGTCAGTGATGATAGATCGATCCCAGTACAATGTGACATCATCATTCTCGAGAACGGGTTGGGCACATACCAGTACGGCACTTCCGATTCCACAAGGCAGTACTGCAAGGCGAATTGCTGGTGCATAATCCTAGCCACTAGATTGTGTCTGTGCAAGTACTTGCCGTTAGCAAGACGAGAATAACCGGAAATAATATGTCTGATAGATTCACCGGGACGGTGGCATGCCCGACAGATGTCAACCGTAACCGTCAACGATGAAACAACTCCTTTTTGCGGTGAAAAGACAAGCCTGTGTTTTGGTGGCGTTAAAAGAGACCAGATTATCATCACCCCACTGGGAGACAAGGCTTAAGGTCAAATCAGTCCGCTCGACCATGGCCTCTCTTAAGGAACGAACTTCACCCCCGCTGGTTTTCGGGCTGGACAAGTATCTCTCTGAAACAGTACTGTCATCTGCGTACCCAACAATACCAGGTTGAAGTAGGTCATTTATCTAGAGCAGGATAAGAGTTGCAGAGAGAACAGACCCCTGAGGAACTCCGGCATCAATAGTCATATTTTGAAGGAAATATTCCCTGAGACTGCAAATCTCGCGGTTGTGAACCTAGACTTCCACACTTCCGCTGCATGTACAGTCTCAATACCGAAGATTATGGGTTAAATTACTATTATTATTATTTGCCTGTGTCAAATTCCTCCCTTCCCTCTTTCCACTTGTTTTTTTTATATCTGTAGGTATATTAACTGCATCAGTCGTGACTTGTGACTGGACGGTCTGGCTTATCAGGGCATACGGTTGGAAATAATAAATTCAAAGTTGAGAAATCTTTAAGGAGTAGGTTCGCGTCGCAATCCTTTTTTTTGTTCGAAGCCTTCTCCGACTACGCGTCGGAGAAGGTTGTTAGAAAGTAGCTCTGTCAAAGTCAAAACCATATTATTTATTTCAAATAGCCACATTTATGGTAGTTTGGAACGTGAATATTTACAAAAAAAATAAATAATATGGTTGCCCCTTCCAAAAGGTTTCGTATGGAGGAGAATGAGCAAGAAACTCCAACGTTACTCTTTTAAAATGTTTTACAATATTTTGTACTAGTACATTACAGTCTTATTCATAAACGTGTCTTAAATTTTGATCAATTGCTAAGCAAATGATTAGCCAAATTTGAATACAAATTTGGCTAATCATAAACGCTATTTAGCGCTAAGAGGTCGCTAAGCCATTGATTAGTAGCTGTCAAATTTAAACACTATTGGTAGCTTGATAAGAGGATGCTAAGAGGCAATATGGCGGTTTTATTTAAGTCAGCTGATCGATTCAATGGGATTTTTGTGTGCCTCGATGTTTTTTGTTCCTAATATCGAGCTGTGCCTTAGTAAATATGGAGTTCGACAATCTTTTACGGAATTTCAGAATGACGGAGAAAAATTAAATAACTTTGAAACGCCAGCGGGAAGTAGAAGGAGGAAGACCTATAAAACTCGTTTAAATTCAGTACGAGAATGATTATGATTTATAGGGAAAACAGTTTATTTCCTTTACACAGGAGGTTTGAAGAGAATGAGTACGAACTCATTCTATTAAAACCTAAGTACCTACTGAGCCTTCTTCAGATTGAGTTTTCCCTATATGACGTCAGACACCTTAACTAAAAATGTCACGTTGTGGCAGTTATACACAAATAACAAGATACATTTTGTAGAAACAATTTATTTAGAAAATTTATAAAGTAATTTTTTTGTTATAAATTCCCTATTTCTGATATCCAATATTCTTCTTACAAAGAAATGGACTGTTCCATTCGTGGACATCCTACGCTGCGCTTGGTACGTGGTCTCCATTCGAGAATTCTGTCTCTCCGCTCTGTCCGTATGTTCCCTTTTCACATTTAAACCACGGATCGGATTTCGATAAAAATTTCTATGAGATAGATAGCATCATGTGTAATCACGTAGGATTCTTTTTGTCCCGGTAGCACGTTCCTGTGGGACAATTTCCGATATCCACAAAGCCGTGGGTAGAAGCTACATATATTTCATCCTTTTTCTGCCACTCATCATTATCGAGTGCATTTCCTAGCCAACCTCAATGCCTCTCATAAAGCTAAGCTTGAAATGATTCATTCTAGACAACATAGCCTATTTGAATAGTACATCACTGCACAATGTAGCCTATTTGGTTGACTTCATCAAGCAGCCGAAAGACGTTCACTGTTAGACATAGGTGTTGCATCGACGTTCATTTGGACATCAGTCAATCTTTATTTGCCATTCAATAGATAAACAAAAGCTGATAAGGACCACTAATTACTGCGTCGACACCTGCAAAAGACTTTATTCTTCAGATGTACAAATATTAA
The DNA here is from genome assembly GCA_963555695.1 of Dasypolia templi. Taxonomy (NCBI): domain Eukaryota; kingdom Metazoa; phylum Arthropoda; class Insecta; order Lepidoptera; family Noctuidae; genus Dasypolia; species Dasypolia templi. Next base: position 5,909,351 of record OY743156.1, read on the forward strand.
ATTAGGAAAAATAGGGCATATTAAAATTAAACTCTTCAACTTAGCTCCAATTAAACTAGGCCATCAAAAAGATTTTTAAACCTATTCTAAGAAATAAATGAAAAACTGAAACATCTCAACTCAGCCCTGAAAAACATGACGCATTTCTGAAAGAAGGTCAATATTGAAATAAACTTATAATAAGATGGATGCCACATTTACGAGTTACAGGCAATATTTACCTCCAATAACATTATACGTTCCAAGTATTTAAACAGGTAGGTTTTCTTGTATTCTTTGAATTATTTACAAAAAAGTGATCGGATGTTTTATTTTTATTTGTGGTAATAGAACCGTTTTAGATTTAAAATACCTATATTAGTATTCTTCTTTGGCCTAGTGGTCGCAAGCACGATTTTTAAGCGTGAGGTCCTGGGTTCCATTCCCAGGTGGAGCAGTGTTATTGGGTTTTCACGTTAGGACATTCTGAGTAGCAGCCCGGAGTCTGATTTTGTGCTCTGGTTGTTGGCAATAGGACATAACTGGCGAAATGTGCGTGTACTGTAACAGATGTCTTGCAGTAAAGCAGCTGATGTCCTGCAGTAGAGCAGATGATGTCCTGCAGTAAGACAGATATCCTATCGTAAGACAGATGTCCATACACCCCTATAAGCACCAATGGCCTTCGTGTGGATGATGATGGCGATGACGAAACGAAAATACTGATCATCGCTTTCGTATTGGCATTAACTCAATCATGAAAAATACTATTATATAATAATGATGACATGACCTACATACACTTAACTGCTGCCTCTCAAAATACACAAATTAATGTGGTACTTTGATTAAGCATTTAAAAACATTCAAAGTTTTCAATGAATGCTTTGATCTTCAATTCTAAGATCTTGGAGTCAGTCAGATAAATTGGATTCACTTTAGTTGATTTATTGTTCTGTGCACGCTTTGTGATTGGGAGCCGTTGCGCGTTGGTTTATTCCTCTGTCAAATTAATAAGAATGCAGACTGAATCTTTAATTGGAGCAAGCTTTGTTTAATATAATATAAAACTCCCTTGAAGAGATGGGAATAACCTGAATGCAGCTCGATTCCGTTGAGATGGTAATAATCAGAACGATAACAATGTTTTAATTGCTTAACAAATTTCATCCAACGTCAATGTGCCTAGTGTTGAAGTACCTACATTTTATACAAGTGTTAAAGAATGACACTAGTGATTTGAATATACGGACAATTCAAGTTCATTTTGCCCAACAAATATTTTCCCTAACTTTACCAAGTATCGTCGCCCGTTAAGGCTCTTTTATTGCATGTCGGATTTAAGAATTTATGTTGTGAGGTGCATAAGCAATTCAAGAGAAATCGCTTGAAATTCTTTACGTGATTTTAATATGCTGGAGAAATCTTGGCGTTAGTCCAAAACAATATAGGTCTGTATCCATTATTTTGTTTACGTATCCACCTTGACCATACGATGCTTACTGCTACTTTTACCTGCTTTATTTAGACACACTTATTATGACGGCATAGAATGAGCATAGTCAGCTAATAAAGTTTGAGAACCTGAGCTCACGTGATGGATCCCTATGATCCATCACGCGCGCCCAGTGCTAGTTGGTGGTTGTCGGATGTCTTCGAATCTTTAGTTCTAGGACATTATGTTTCCCAAGCATCTTTAAGTCGGGGTTGGTTCTACTGGGCCACAGCTGCTATATGTTATATATTGGAACTACAAACAAATGTCCAATTGTGGAGGCCTACGTCCAGCAGTAGACCGCTTGAGCCTGATGGTCACCCCACAGAATGGACAGTTCATCAGCCTACCTTAGCTAATGATAGCCAGACGTTTCACTTAAAAATAGTTTTTATTGTTTTTCATCTTGTAAAGCCAGAGAATGAATTGCTAGGCAAATTCACGACTAACTTCTATTGAAATCGACTAATCAAAAAATCACTGAACTTGAAGCCGATATTTCTCAACTTAAATCCGCCAATGCGCCTGCTCTAAAAATTAATCCGCCCACGCCTTTCGAAGGAACCATACCGGAATTGCTAGACCGCTATCGCCGAGAAAAAACGTAATTTTTGTGGGTATACCCGAAATAAATAACTCTAACAGAACCGCTAGACTTGAACATGACAAAAACATGGTTATGCACATTATTAAAACTAATTGCCCAGAATGTCAGTATACTGCGAAAGTTTGCATTTACTCGGACCAAACCCCACTTCAACAACAGTATATGAAGGAGCTTCGTGAGGAATTACAGCAACTCCAACAAAATGGTGAAACCGGCCTCATAATAAAACTACAAATAACCGAAGCAAGTACTAGAATATTGATTATGTAGAAAACTTTTCAAACATCACATAACAAAATATTACATGTTGCGAAGAAATACATAAGAAGAGAACTTCACTTAAATTATTCTACACAAATATTAGAAGCCTAGTTAAATGTAACAAATTAGATGCAATGTAGCAAATCAATAAGGACTACCATTCATATTATTTTAATCACTGAGACTTGGATTAAATCAGACGCAGAAGCTAACCTACTACATATACTTACTATTCATATGGACATTCATACATGAAGGGGCGCATTGGAGGTGGTGTATCCGCATACATACACAATAGCATAAAATAAGAAATAACAGACCAATGCAGTAAAGGCCAAAACGAATATATGTGGATATACTTGGAAAAGTATGGATTACACATTGGATACGTTTATAATAAACAGATGTATTTAGAACTAAAAACACCTAAAATCACAAAAAAAACGACAAAACATGCCTATTTACCAACAGATTATAGCATGCTATACAAATCAGTTTAAAAAGCCGAATTTAATAATAGTGAGAATGACTATCAAAAACTGGAAGATCTCAACACAAATCAGATAAAAATAAACAAAAAAAATATAAAATTTATACAAACCTCGAGATGATTGGATCAATAAACATGTGTTAAATGTTTTACACAAACACAACGAGGCGTGGAGCGCTCACAAGAAAGATATTAATAACAACTTGATTAATATGTTAACAAATAACAAACACAAAAATAGTTCTGCTCCTTCAAAACTAAAAACTGAAACCGTGGAAATAATATTTCAACGATTTCTTTTCCACAGTTAGTTCTATCTTAGCCAGTAAAATAACATGTGCACAAACTAACACCACATTGAATAGAACACAATCACAAAGCCATACTCTGCAAACATTCGAACCATGCACAAAAAAAGAAATAAGTACAATCATCGATAACTCAGATATCAATACAAGTAACGGAATTGATGGAATTACTGTTAATAAAAGAAAATGCATTAAAACCTAATACTAGACAATTCAACTGACTGTAATAAGGTATATTTCCCGATAGCCTAGGGTTTCCCCGGTTTTAAAATCTGGAAGCAAGGCTGATCCGGGCAATTATCGTCCGATATCCGCACTGCCGGTGCCATCCAAAAACTTTGAAAGAATAATTCACCTTCGTCTTTACACCTTACCTGACATATATAGACTTCACAGTTGAGCAACAGTATGGATTTTGGCCAAAATCAAATACCTTATTAGCAACCATAGATCTTCTACTATTAAAATAAAAAAAGTGGTATATACCAAAGACAATGTGCCCTAGGTGTCTTTATAGACCTAAAAAAGGCATTAGGCACGATTAGTCGTAATTTGCTTTGAAGTAACCTAGCTAACGTAGGGATATCAGGGCCCGCACATAAAATTCTTACATCGTACCTAGCAAATCGGAAACCAATAGTAATATTTGAAAATTACGAAAAGTTCACCTGCCAAATTAACATATAATAATAAACTTCCTAGCCACATTCAAGAACTAAGCCTTAATAAATTCAAATCTTATATAAAGCGGAAATTATGCCAGAATGCCTATTATACTGTCAAAGGCTATATTGAGGACAAGAAGGCTTGGGATTGAGCTGCTCCAATAAGTTTACACAGATATTGTCGATGTTTAATTTGCTGTTAAACTTTTATTTTTGATTTTTTAGATAAACAATGACATCTTTATATTTACTGTTTAAAGTATAAAATTGTTTTAATTTTTGAGAATGTGAGTCATTGTTTTTTTGTTCTTTCAGTTGTTTTAATCACGGTCTGGCTGTTTGAGTACTTAATGCGGCCTACCAAAATGTCCTTCCTTTTGTATTGTTCGTGGAATCGTTGAGCTCCTTAGTTCTGAGTTGAGCTGCACCATGATTGACAAATGCATGCACTGACTGGACAGGTCCACTCAAATCAGTGTGGTTCTTTCCTCAAAAGACCATTTCAGACACCAGTCTACAGAGTCCTCATATGATCTGACCATGTTTATTCGGATTTTTACACTTTGACATACTATACAATGACGTGAAAATTTACTTTGTAAAGTATTATAATATTTTAATTATTGTGAATGTGAAGGCAGTGTGGATTTGTTGTTTTTTTTTTTTATCTCAATCTATTTTTAATTTTTAAAATTAGTTTTAATCATGGTCTGGCAGTTTGAGCAATTTATGCGGCCTACCCAAATGTCCTTTCTTTGGTAATATTCGTCGAATCGTTGAGCTCCATATGTGTTGTGTTAGCGACATGATTACTGACAAATGCGTGCACTGACTGGACAGGTCCACTCATTCTGTGTGGTTCTTTCCTCAAAAGACAATTTCAGACATCAATCCACATGGTCTTCACATGACCTGACCAAGATTATGTCTGGATTTTAAAAGAGACTGTGACCTTTGAGTTTGTTTTGGCGTTTCTTCTCAGAGTAGTCAGATAGGAAACGCCGATCTCATCTACTTTTAAAATAGTATTGACGTGTAAAAGTGTTTGTAAAAACCTACTTACAGAAATAAAATAAAAAAAAACAAATGGAATACCGCGGAGATCTATATTTATTATTTATATTAATAATGTGGTGGCATCTACACCGCCACATGCGAACAACGCATCACACAAATCCTGCATCGCGCAATCAAAGTTTACCGCGCAGCTAGCATATATACAACTTCCCGACAACAATCATCGGGCAGTTGCCCACCAGATACGACATCCATCTGGTCGGTGGATCCTCCCTTTACTAAGAGTATGAGTGATCTTTACACCCTGTTCCTCATATCTCTTCAATAACATAAACAGTGCTAAAACATCGGGCTCTATCACACATTATGCAGATAATACTTATCTATTTTACTCTAGTCACAACATAACTAACTGATATCGTGAAAGAAGTTCAAAATGATTATTTGACTATTTTAAATAAATGGATTCTGTCAAATGTATTAACTATTAATTTATACAACGTAAAGCGCCTGTCTGGGTTCGAACCTACGACCTTCAACTCTTAAGTCGCGGCCGTTACCACGCGGGCCACCACTGCTCGTAAAAGGATTTTTTCATTATGAGATGCTTAAAATCTGTTTCAAGGTAGAGATTGTTCGATATTTCGGAAATTTTTGTAAAACTGTTTATCCGTAAGATTATTGTAATAGTATTGACCCAAGCTATCACCCCCTGCAGTATGTCGCTGCTATTTACTGGACACCCTGTAGAATATCTCGTTGAGATATGGAAACTGCAGCAAATTTAAACGTCCAAGAAAGACAAGTTCTGCAAAATAAAGCAATAAAACACTACAGCTATGACTACTTATCAACGACCACCAAAAATTGCAAGGATACAATAATACTTAAAAATTAACCAATTATACATACTTAAAACATGCGCTCTAAACTTAAAATATAACACATAATTTCAAAATTAAACATTAAAAAGAAAACTCACACATACAACGCAAGACGACGAGACAAACTAGAATTAAGACAACCCAGAACTATGGAAGAAAAAACATACTTTTATAAGGAGCAAACTGTTTAATGAACTACTGTTATTGTAACCAATAGTATATGTATATATGGTGTAAACTATATTTACTTACATTTAAAACAACACTAAGAACATCGATTATCACCTTTTACTTATTGTGAATAGAGAATATCGCACTTACTTTTACAGCAAATTGTCGTAAGGTGTCAATTTGCTGTACAGGTAATTTGTTGTCAAAGGCAATTTAAATTGTTTTTTTTTTTTGGGTGGGAAATCATCAAAATGACTTCTCTTTTACTGACTAAAACCCACCCGTGTTCCTTCAGTTGCATCTCTTTCGAACAATCCGCGTCCCTGGCAGGCATCGGCCCTAATGGATCCCGTCACTTAGTGCTGACATCTCTTTGAGGCGCGTGTAGAACACAACGCGCCGTCGACCCCGGCCTGGTCATGACCGGACGGCGAGCTACCCATTGCTCGCCGTCCGCAAGCCCGCGCCTTCGGTGGCTGGGAATCTGCAGGCGAATCCCGGTTTGCCTCTCCCTCACGCGCCCCACCTCCTGCTTCGCGAGCATTACTGTTTCGCAGAACAAAACATTTTGATACGTCAATAGTATAAAAAAACTAGATGAGGACGGCGTTTCCAATCTGACTACTCTGGGATTTTTTTTATATGGATTACTAATGTTTGCAGTCAGCAGTGTACCGACCCTCCTATCTAGGGCATCAAGTTCGGTTGAGTCATTTGAGTATGCAAAAATAGTAGATTAAAACCGACATGGCCCAACCGTTGAAGGCGCGCACCTTGTGTCCGCCTGATATAAGACTAATAAATACTTTCTTTAGGCGGCAGAAGAAGCACTCCTTCAACGATTCATGTCAGTAACATTAATGCCCAACGCTTCTTTTTTTTTTTTTTTTTGGGAATGGCATCTCGCAGGTCAACCTATGAGGTTGTCGTCTGCTCAGACGGACTTGCCTGTGGTTGCCCTAATAAATTAAGGCCTCCAGCCAGGACTTAAACTTAAATACTAACTAAAAACTAAGCGACTACACGCTAAGGGCACCCCCTGTGGGGTACGAACCTCGGCTTAGGGCGTCACTGGAAGAGGGCATCAAATGACTAGCTGGATCAGGAATGATATTATTTAGGGACGAATTTAAAGCTACAGGCTCAGCGGCGCGGGCTGGCTCGAGCAAGGGTCGGGAGGGTTGCCCAACGCTTCCGACATACCCAAATATTTATAGGTGTCCGATGATTCATAGAATCCGATATCCGCTTTAAGTGCATGACCGCACATTTGTACTCACCAAATTCCATCCTGATGACACTACTGAAAATTTCAGTTACTTTCAGTAGCTCCATCAGTTGCAAATTGTTTGATGTCCATCCATGTAGAGGAGGTGAGATATAACCTGACAATCTCTTCTCAGCCGATTTCCTGAATTCTCCAGCAGTGTGCTTAGAGGACTCAAGGCTAAGCAGAACCAAAGCGGACTCAAACTATCACGCTCTCCATCAACCAGGATTGTATCGATACAATCCCAATTCCCAACGATTAAACGTTCAGACAGCGCTTTAAAAAGCGTTACTAGTCTACAGCTTCGGGGCGTTTGTTACGCTCAGTTGTTCGAAATCAAATAGGCTTTCGATATTCGGGGTCAAGCGACAAGTCGTGCAATAATTATCTATAGGACATTCATACACTGTTCCGTCAACAGCATTTATTAGATCAGGACATGTTATGTCGTTCCGAACTGCTTGACATACAAAACTAAGGCACGTTTCTGAACTTTGCATTCGATCCGGTATTAACAGATGAATGGCGGTCGCGTAGCCTTATTCGAAATGAACCGTTTGGCTCATTACCCAACATAACGCCTCTAGTCTCCGAAGGTGTATGTAGAGCTATAAAGTAAACATTAGGCACAATATTGAGGCGAGCCTATTGCAACTAAATAAAAGAAAAATAAAACTCATGTTAAAGGTACACTTTGTAAACATGCATATTACAAATTTGTAACGGACGCCGAGCCCGCGTTATAATTTAAGGACTGTTATATGTAATGAAATAGTAACTTGTAAGGCGCTATCTTTAAGTATGTATATTGTTAGTGTAACGGACGCCGCACAGTGGGTCGAAACTATGATTTTAGTGACTTAGGGCTCAACTTTGCTTTTTTACTTTTTTCCTCATGTGGATGGATAGAGCTCATTAACCTCAACAATAATTGTTCTGATGTATTTTTTCCTAAACTTTATACTTTGGGTAGAAAAATGTGTTTTGTTATTTTTTTGTATGGAGCGGATCAAATAACCTTAAATTCCTGCTAAGTAGCGTGTGATCCCGCGTTGAAACTTTATTTTTCATATACCTTGTCTAGTCTATTATCATTTGATGCTATTAACGTGTGCATAAAGTTGCAACTCTGCCAAATAAATGGATCGAAAAAAATGAAAAAATATATAGAATAAAAAGCTACATTTTTTACTTTCGTAAGTTCTTTTAAGTTAAATTTGATATGGAATAGTAAGTAAAAGCACGTAATAATACACATAGTTACTTAACAACTAACAACAATACATTTAAAAGGTCCCTAATTAGCTTAAATTTACTAATATATGTAGTATTAGTAAATTTAAAGCTAATCACACTAATCATAATACATTTAAAAGGTCCCTAATTAGCTTAAATTTACTAATATATGTAGTATTAGTAAATTTAAAGCTAATCACACTAATCATAATACATTTAAAAGGTCCCTAATTAGCTTAAATTTACTAATATATGTAGTAGTAGTAAATTTAAGCTAATTAGGGATCTATGAATTTCAATTTCTTTGTTTTAATGACTTTAACATGTTTATGAAATGTTATTTTAAGTTAGATTTAATACTGAATAGTGAGTAAAGATAGGTACATAATAATACAAATTAGTAAAGGTAAACTAACATTACTACAACTAACACAAGCAAACTAAAAACTAACTATAAACAACATCAAACATTACTATTTCCTTTCAATTATGAGTTTGACATTTATAAACTAATAAAAAAAACAAGAAACTTACAAACTACCAAAAAATCTTATTCACTATCGCTATGACTATCTTGTAAATTATCTACATCAATAAAATCTATATCGGATTCTGTGGGAAAAATCAGCAGAAGCTCTTTGACTTTTGGAGAGAGAACCATTATATTTTGTTTCACCATTCGAGGTCTTAGACTTGTGATCTTTGGATCAGAAGACAAAAGAAGATTGTGTATAATATCCTCATTTGTCGCCGTTCTACTTACCTTTCTAGAATGACTCTCTCTATATTTCCGGAAATCTTTATTACGAGCTTCCGCTGCCTCTTCCGACAGTTTACCTATAGGTATGGCACCAAAGTGCTTAATTATATCACTCCCATGTACTAACAATTTATGTATACTGGAAGGCATATAATACCAGGGATATAAGTGAACGTACAATTGTGCAGTATCTCTACAAAATTCGGAAAACTTAGAAAGATCCACGCTCTCTCCAGATGCAACCGTCTGAAGAATCACATGAAACCTTTCTATTAAATCTTTATCTATTCCTGTTATGCGAGCTGTTGTTTCTGCATCCCTAAAAAATCTTCTGGCAGTATTGCCATCATTGGTTGTGCCTACTCCTTGCTTGACTACGTCAATAAGTAAACCGCATTCTTTCTTAAACGCTTGCTGTATAGCGCTCTTTCTGAGTGACATTTTTTCTTTGTCATCGCCCCTGCAACTCCATTTTTTGAAGTCCAAACGATAAGCTGCAAACAAAAAGAAATATCACTTAAATAAAAATCTCACAAGTAACTATATAACGTGAAAAAAATTATGAACTAATAAAATTATATTTACCGATATGAAGTAAGCACTCCATGCTTCTTATCCAGGCATGTAAAGATGACATTCCATACTGGAACACTTCTTCGTTGTTCTCTTTTTGAGCAAGTGACTCTAAATTTTTCATCTCTGACGGTTTTGCTTTGCAGATATCACAGACAGCTGAAGATGTGTCTGACAAATATGACGATATTTTGCCGTCTATCATCGTCAAGTGCAATTGATGCTTAACTTCAACTTGATTGAACTTGATTGGCTGAAGTGTTTCTATTTCTTCGGTTATGCTAGCTTTTATAGTTACCACTGTTGACTGCGTTTCTTTGGTAAATTTGAACATTATCGGACGGCAATAGAAAGTTGATGAGGGTCGATCGTTTTCCCAAACAATTGTTCCATCACATTGTTGAAGCCTTATAGGAACTAGACTGGCCATGAAGATAGTTGAGTCATCAAACTCTGCTTCAGTCTTTTGTTTATAATTACTTTGACCTGAGGCTCCATCAAAACCCCATTTGCTTATTAGCAGTAACTCAGTTGGCGAATCCAAATCTAAAGTAATCACTTCTAAAAGCCTAGATACCGTCAAGTTGAGTAAAGCTTGCAGTTTAATAGCAGCTCCTTCTTCAGTTATAATTATGTCTTCTTTCCCTGGATAACATTTTGCCTTCGCTTGTTTTATTTTATAATAAGAAGGGTATAAATCAGACCTATTTTCACTTGCTGCTTCTCTTAGGCTTATATACTGCCACTTACTTAATTTAAGTGAAACTAATAAAGACAGTGCCTTATCGGGTGAATATGTACTACTTTTCGGTTTACTTGTACTTAAACACTCTTTAACTTTTTCTAGATCTTCGGGGTGATTTAGTAAATGGTTCATAATTTTTCCTACATCCTCATTTCCGGTGTTTCTTAAACTAGCAATTGTAGTAGCTTTAAGTTCATCCGGGGATAACGAAAGCGATTGGTTAATTTGATCAACGCGTCGTCGTTTTTGCCTGGAGCCCAATTCCTCGAAAGGTTTTCGAGGTGTAAATGTAGATGTCGAAGCTTCTGTAGTAGATGGTGGTAGATTTTCGACATCTTCAGTATTACAAATCTCGAGCCTTTCCTGTTCAGTGTTCACAGCTTCAGGTATCATTCCTTCGGGCCAGTTTATTGCACGTTCCAACCAATCACCATTTTTTCTTACAAACTGTGCTAACGTGCGACTACTTCGTTCCCATCTTGCACTTATATTTGAACAAAAGCGCGTACAGAATTTTTGGAGCTCAACACTGTTCTCTTCGGTCACGTTTATTTTATGTTGTAGGAATTGAAAGAATTGTTGACTATCCGACAGTGACTTGACCTGCTCTCTTAAAATCATAAATAAATCTAAATTGTTAACTAAATTATCCATTATAACGAAAAAGGGACGATCAGAATCACGAGATGTTAGTAGTAGTACGAATAAACGAACACTAGTTAGTATATAATAAATTATGGTCATTTTATACTTCCAGAATCCAGTGACAAACAATGTTTACTAATTTTTCTACTACCCTCATTAACTAATTATCCTAATTAATATTACAGTAATGACTAAAAGTGAAAAACATTGTTATTTTATAAGGTAAAAGGTTAAGCTAATTACAGTAATTAAACACACAAATAGAAATTAATTGATTTCATATCCACATTTTTAAATAAAGGTCCCTAATTAGCTTAAATTTACTAATATATGTAGTATTAGTAAATTTAAGCTAATTAGGGACCTTTTAAATGTATTGTTGTTAGTTGCTAAGTAATTATGTGTATTATTACGTGCTTTTACTTACTATTCCATATCAAATTTAACTTAAAATAACTTACGAAAGTAAAAAAAGAAGCTTTTTATTCTATGTATTTTTTCATTTTTTTCGATCCATTTATTTGGCAGAGTTGCAACTTTATGCATTTGTTTATAGCATCAAATGATAATAGACCAGACAAGGTATATGAAAAATAAAGTTTCAACGCGGGATCACACGCTACTTAGCAGGAATTTAAGTTTATTTGAGCCGCTCCATACAAAAAAATAACAAAACACATTTTTCTACCCAAAGTATAAAGTTTAGGAAATAATACATCAGAACAATTATTATTGAGGTTAATGAGCTCTACCCATCCGCATAAAAAAAAAAGTGAAAAAGCAAAGTTGAGCCCTAAGTCACTAAAATCATAGTTTCGACCCACTGTGCGCCGAGCCCGCGTCATAATTATAAGGAATAATATGTGTATCTTTAAGTCAGATATTGCTAGTGTAACGGACGCCGAGCCCGCGTCATAATTATAAGGAATAATAGGTGTATCTTTAAGTATGAATATTGTTAGTGTAACAGACGCCGAGCCCGCGTCATGATATGTGTACTAAAGTAAGTGTGTATAATGTCAGTTTGTTAATTAAGGTCAAATCGCATGTTTGTTTGTGATTGTATATTTCCCGCGTGGTATTTTAATAACACGCGGCGCGTAAACTTTTACCGCGCACACAAGGAACTTTGCGCGGCGAATTCCCGGCCCCTGATTGGTCAGCCAATCAGAGCAGTGTTCACTAGGTTTTGAGAACACATCGCATCTCTATTGGCGGAGATACCGGCCTCTGATTGGCCAGCCAATCGGAGACCTTGCCTCCATTTTTCGAGGTAGGGTCGCGCGCTCTGTTGGAGGGAGTAGTGGCGAGAGTGGTATTTAAGGGAGAGCATGGGGTCAGTTCGTCAGGGTCCTGGCTGGAGGCCTTAATTTATTAGGGAATCCACAGGCAAGTCCGTCTAAGCAGACGACAACCTCATAGGTTGACCTGCGAGATGCCATTTATAAAAAAAAAAAAAATCAGTTCGTCAGTCGGCCTCCAGCTCTCCAAGGGAAAACAACTAGAAACAAGAAGAATAAAATCTGAAGAAACCTGGGAAGAAATCTTTCATTTCGTCAAAAAACCTTCATACAGTCCACAATAGTCTGGTCCATCGAGCTGCGGATATCAAGAACGAAGAACCTGCGGCATATTTCGGTCCATCAAGCCATCAAGCAGCGGATTTAGAAGTACGAAGAATCCGCCGCGGCAAGAGCGAAGAAAGGAGAGCCGACTCAGGTTTGAACCCAACCCAGGTTTAAACCCGACCGGTCAACCGAACCGGAACCGAACCGGAACCGAACCGGAACCGAACCGGAACCGAGCCGAAGCCAAAGCGGAGCCGAACCGGAGCCGAGCCGAAGCCGAACCGAAGCCGAAGCGGAGCCGAACGAAGCCGAAGCGGAGCCGAACCGGAGCCGAGCCGAAGCCGAACGTGCTGACCCGAACGTGCCGACACGAACGTGCCGACCCGAACGTGCCGACCCGAACGTGCCGACCCGAACCGAACTGAATAGTGCGAAATTTCGAGTTTGATCAAGAACACGAAGAAAGATCAAAACAAGATGGTAGTCACACGAAGCCAAGGTGATGCGGCCGAAGTTGAAGAAGAACAGAGACGCGTCCAGGAACGAGAAGCTCGCAGCAGAGAAGCGCAGCTGATCGAACAAGAAAGACAAAGGAGACTTTCACTGGACCCTCCAGCGTCACCATTCTGCAGGACAACAGAAGCCAGCACAGCGGGACCTTCCGGACTACAAGCCACCAACACTGTGAAACCAAGAAGAACCGGATCACCAGCCAGATCGGTTAGGACACAGCGATCAACCACGAGTGTAACCACCCGACTACGGATGGCAGAATTGGAGGCAGCTGAAAAATTAGCAACAATAAGAAGAAAGGAGCTGGAACTAGAAGCGGATCTAGTCAAAAAGAGGCTAGCGGCCGAAGTAGCCGTGATCCATGACGAAGAAAGCGTACACGAAGAACCCACTCCACCACGTGAGGAACCACATCGAAAGGTGGACGAATGGCTGAGGACAAACCCCCTCGACTCACGGGAAGAGGAGGGAACCCGGGACACGAGAGAAGAACCCAAGCAGATACGCTTCGAAGTTCCACGAGCAAGATCGCCGACTCCCCCAAGAAAAAACAGCATCGAGTATCTGGCCGCTACATTGGAGAAGATGACCAGACCCAGGTCTCGACATACCGACTTACCGGTCTTCTCCGGAGCAGCCAACGAGTGGCTGCCATTCCAAGCAGCGGTTCGAGATACGACCAACATGCACCAGGTGTCAGCAGCAGAGAACATACAGCGACTGAGAAGCTGTCTCAAAGGGGAAGCAAGGGACGCCGTGGCCGCACTCCTGCACACGGCCACTGATCCGGACGTCATAATGAAGACCTTAGAGCAGTGTTTCGGGAGACCAGAAATCATTATCGATCGAGCTCTGGAAGACCTCAAGAAACTCCCGAAACCTGGCACATCAGCAGCTGAGCTAAACAGTTTCGCCATCAAGCTACAGAACATCACCTGCGTGCTGAAGACAATCGACCGAAGGGGCTACCTGTACAACCCTATGATGACGCGAGAAGTATTGGACAAGCTCAGTCCACATCTTCGATCCCGCTGGTGCGACTACGCCTACGACCACGAAGGAACGACGGACCCGGAGATCGTCGTCATGTCACGCTTCTTAATGCGGGAGGCGGATAGAGCATTGCGATACACTTACGCACCATCCACAAGCACAGCGAGTCAGAAGAAGGAGACTCGACCCATCGTAACGCTCAAGAAGAAAGCAAGCGTCTTCACCACAGTGGAAGGAGCAAATGAAGAAAAGGACAGGTGCCCCAAATGCAACCAAGCTCACGCTCTGACGCAGTGCCCGAAATATAAGGCACTCACTATGGATGAGCGATGGCAATTTTTGAAGGAGAGGAAGATATGCTTCAAGTGCGCCCAGAAGCAACACAGGCGCATGAACTGCAAGGCAAAGGCGTGCGGCGTAGACGAGTGTCGCCGCCCGCATCATGCGACTCTCCATCAAGTACGAGAAGCGAAGGCGGAAGACCCGAAGACGGATCTAACAAAACCAGAAGCAGTCCTGTCCATAGCCACCCGATCAGCCGTGGGACCGCGAACCGTCCTACTGAAGATGTGTCCTGTCGTCATCTCCGGACCACGGGGGGAGGTGAAGACCTACGCTCTCCTGGACGAAGGAGCTACGATCACCCTCATCGACAAAGAACTAGCGGCATGCATCGGAGCAGAGGGACCCTCGCAACCTCTTCACTTGAACGGGGTCAACATGTCACAGCAGGAAACAGAGAGTCAGCTGGTGGACATTCAAGTCAGAGGTCTGAAGAGCGGCGATAACTACAAGGTCAGAGCGAGGACCATGAGGAATCTCCGGCTTCATCAACAGTCAATACCCGACACTCTGTTGGACTATGAGCATCTGAGGGATCTGATACCAGAAGAGGTGTGCTACGAACTGGCACGCCCCGGAATCTTAGTGGGTACAGACCATTGGGAATGCATCGTGTCCCGCGAGCTTCGAGTCGGCGGCCCTAACCAACCGGCCGCATCTAGAACACAGCTGGGATGGGTGGTGCACGGAACCGCACCTCGCAGAGCCATCCATCAGGAGGGGAATGTGTTGCACGTCTACGAGCCCGAACGAACGACGAGAGCAAGCAGTCAAGAACTCCACGACTTATTTGAAGCCCACTTCAAGATCGACGCGCTCGGCATACAAGGGAAGCCGAGAGTCAAGGAAGCAGATCAAAGAGCCATCAACATAGTCAACAGAACCATAAAGAAGATTGACATTGGGTACGAAGTAGGACTGCCGTGGCGAAGAGACGACGTCACCCTGCCCCCAAGTTACGGTCAAGCGTTCCGCCGGCTGAAGAAGATCGAACAGAAGATGGACGCAGACCCACAATTCGCAGACGAATACTCCAAACAGATCGACAACCTCTTGAACAAGGGATACGCAGCACCGTGCGATGGATCGGAAGAAGCGAGCGCCATCTGCTGGTACCTGCCTCACTTCGCGGTGCAGAACCCGAACAAACCAGGCAAGCACAGGCTGGTATTCGACGCAGCGGCCAGAAGCAACGGTGTGTGCCTAAACGATGAACTACTGGAGGGACCCGACCTACTGCTGTCACTACCAGGAATATTGTTCAGGTTCCGGGAAAAGGCGGTGGCGATCACAGCAGACGTGCAAGAGATGTTCCTGAGAATTAAAATACGACAGAAGGATCAACCGGCGCAACAGTTCCTGTGGCGAGGCGACGAGCGAGAAGAACCTCCAAGGAAATATAAGATGACCAGCTTGATTTTCGGCGCCGCGAGTTCCCCGTACATGGCCCACTTTGTCCGCAACCACAACGCAGGCACATACGGGCAGGAATATCCACGAGCACTGGAAGCGATCAAGAATAGTCATTACATGGACGACCTAGTAGCCAGTTACGAGAACGCGGAGGAAGCGTGGGAGGCAATCGGAGAAACAAGAACGGTGCACGCCCACGCAGGATTCACGCTACGAGGATGGAGCTCCAGCGACAAGACGGTACTACGCGACGTGCCGGCAGAACTACACGCCACCTCTCCCACACAACTGGGGGGAGAACAGCCTGAAAACAAGATCCTGGGGCTGTATTGGAACGCGGAACGAGACGAGCTCGGATTTAACACGTCAATGAGCCGAGTTCCAGACCCAGTACGAACAAGAGCTCGAGCGCCGACCAAGCGTGAAGCCCTGAGCGCCGTAATGTCAATATACGACCCGCTCGGATTGCTGAGCCACTACACCGTGCGATCAAAGATCATACTACAGAACTTGTGGCGACTCCAGACAACGTGGGACGAGCAAATTCCCGAGGAGGAAAACGAGCTCTTTGCGTCCTGGCTAGCACGTCTCCCCGAGCTTACCCAGCTCCGACTACCGAGGTGTTACCTAAGACAAAAGTATGAACGCATCGACTTACACATCCTGTGTGACGCCAGCGAACAAGCTTACGCAACAGTGGCCTATTGGAGGATTAGGAACGTCGACGGGAGCCTGCGCGTCGTGTTGGTAGCAGCCAAAGCTAAAGTAGCACCGCGTCGAGCGCAAACGATACCACGGCTGGAGCTACAAGCGGCGGTCATCGGGGCGAGGCTCGCAGAGACCATAAGAAAAGAACATCGAATCGACATCGGCCAGATAACCTACTGGACCGACTCAGCTACCGTGGTGCATTGGATCCATCACGATATGCGACGTTACACACCCTTCGTCGCGCACCGGCTGGGAGAGATCGCGGAGCTGACCCAAAAGGAAGAATGGCGCTGGCTACCCACCGCCTGCAACGTAGCCGACGACGCCACCCGTCTTGTTGACACGCCCATTTGCACGTCAGACAGGTGGTTCCAGGGACCGGACTTCCTGCTCCTGCCAGAAGAACAGTGGCCCACCACGTCAACGAACGAGCCGGGAGACGAAGAGGTTTTTCACGTCAGCGAAAAGACAGAAGGAAACAGTTGGCTACCTGACCCGGCCCGCTTCTCGAAGTATGAAGTGTTAGTGAGGGCCACCGCTCGAGCCATCGCCTTCACCGACATCTGCCGACAAAGAGCAACGAGGATGGAACATCGTCACATCCAGCGCGCCGAGAACGAACTGATCCGGCAAGCACAAGAGGACAGTTTCGGCGAAGAACTCAAGAAGATCCGGTCCGCTCGCCCACTTACTAAGGCGAGCCGGCTGTACCGGCTGGATCCGGTGATAGAAGACGGCATCCTCAAGGTACGAGGTCGCATCGAGGCCTCCTCCGCACCAACTGAAACAAAGAGACCGATCATCTTAGACGGTCGCCATAGATTAACCAAGCTCCTCGTACTGCGGGAGCACTGCGCTGCAGGGCACGCCAACGGAGAGCGCGTGACGAACGACCTACGACAACGGTACTGGGTTATACACTTGCGACCCACGGTGCGCGCTGTCGAGAAGAACTGCGCCTTCTGCAAGAGGCGGCGAGCGACGCCACAAACGCCAGCTACAGGGGACCTGCCACTCGCCCGCCTTGACCCTTTTCATCGGCCGTTCACTAACTGCGGGGTTGACTATTTCGGCCCAATGATGGTCAAAGTGGGGCGCCGTCGAGAGAAGAGGTGGGGTGCACTATTCACGTGCCTCACATCCCGCGCCGTGCACATCGAACTTGTCGCATCGCTCTCCACCGACTCAGCAATCATGGCGCTGAGACGGATGGCTGCACGCAGAGGCTGGCCGAGAACGATGTACTCCGACAATGCGACCAATTTCCGCGGGGCCGACCAAGAGCTCCGCAACGCCTACGCCGAGTGGATGCCTGTGCTGCAAGACGAGGGGCTACTACACCGGATGGAATGGCGCTTTAAACCCCCTGGTGCGCCCAATCAAGGCGGCGCATGGGAGCGTATGGTGCGCTCAGTGAAAACTGCCCTCAGCATCACCCTACGAGAGAAGGCACCAGCAGAAGAAGTCCTGAGAACTCTGATCACTGAAGCCGAGTTCTCAATCAACGCAAGACCGCTGACCCACGTCAGCGTGAACCCTAGCGACCCAGAGGCCCTGACCCCCAACCACTTTTTGTTGGGGTCATCAGGGGGACTGCCGACGACAGGACCATGCGACGAGGCGGACCGAAGAACCTGGCGAGTTAGTCAAGCACTCGCTGATCATTTCTGGCGACGCTGGCTACGCGAGTACCTTCCCACATTGGTGCCTCGTGGTGAGCCACAGAATAACGTGCGACCGATGCAAGCTGGAGACGTGGTCCTCGTGGTCGACAACACGCTGCCCCGAAACACCTGGCCAATGGGAATTGTCGAGCGCACGCATCGCGGACCGGACGGCGGCATCAGGATCGTCGAACTGCGCACCAGGACGGCATCTTCCGACGCCCCGTGAGCAAGCTCGTCGTCGTAATGAGGAATGAAGAGGCTACGCGAGCTGCGCCGGGGGGAGAACTGTAACGGACGCCGAGCCCGCGTTATAATTTAAGGACTGTTATATGTAATGAAATAGTAACTTGTAAGGCGCTATCTTTAAGTATGTATATTGTTAGTGTAACGGACGCCGAGCCCGCGTCATAATTATAAGGAATAATATGTGTATCTTTAAGTCAGATATTGCTAGTGTAACGGACGCCGAGCCCGCGTCATAATTATAAGGAATAATAGGTGTATCTTTAAGTATGAATATTGTTAGTGTAACAGACGCCGAGCCCGCGTCATGATATGTGTACTAAAGTAAGTGTGTATTATGTCAGTTTGTTAATTAAGGTCAAATCGCATGTTTGTTTGTGATTGTATATTTCCCGCGTGGTATTTTAATAACACGCGGCGCGTAAACTTTTACCGCGCACACAAGGAACTTTGCGCGGCGAATTCCCGGCCCCTGATTGGTCAGCCAATCAGAGCAGTGTTCACTAGGTTTTGAGAACACATCGCATCTCTATTGGCGGAGATACCGGCCTCTGATTGGCCAGCCAATCGGAGACCTTGCCTCCATTTTTCGAGGTAGGGTCGCGCGCTCTGTTGGAGGGAGTAGTGGCGAGAGTGGTATTTAAGGGAGAGCATGGGGTCAGTTCGTCAGTCGGCCTCCAGCTCTCCAAGGGAAAACAACTAGAAACAAGAAGAATAAAATCTGAAGAAACCTGGGAAGAAATCTTTCATTTCGTCAAAAAACCTTCATACAGTCCACAATAAAATTAGAGGATTATATCCTACATAAGAAAACTTGGAAACATGCTGGTTCTGCTCCATAGGACAATCTAGAGGCAATCTAAATCAAACTGGTTGCTTATTTAATTGTATATTTTTTTGATTTCCTGATTGAAATGGGGTGAATACTGAAATGAAGACTGTTAGTGATGGAGATGAATGGGAGACGAAATGCTGCGTCGACTGCAAACATATTGAGAAAACGCAGATGGACAGTGCTATTCGGATACTGAGACCACTAGGCTGGCGTCCACAATAAGGAACATGCATGTAATTCAAATAAGGGTCAAATATTACAGTAACAGAAAACAATTATTTGAAAAGTGACGCCATGGTCAGAGCAAATGTGACGTTAAAGTCTATGCCAACAATAAATGCCAGTCCGTTGTTAATGTTGTAGACTATGATGTCACACTAACCGCGACAAAATGGAGGGCGTTTACGGTGTCGTTCGGTTATTTTAAACTTTTTTTTAAAGTACTTTCATGTGCTTTTTTTTAGCGTTGAATATTTTTATTATTATTAAAAATACATGCATGTTCCCCCTATTCCGCATTAGCCGGACCACGCGCATCTATCTATCAGTAATACCGATTCTATGCTCGGCAATTAGATTGCTGGCTGTTGCGTCAGTAATCTGATTGATTTTGAAAGGACAATGCCAGATCCTGCCCCAGCTATTTACAGGAAATGTCAATTAATGAAAATAATTGTAATTATTAAAGGCCCTTTTCATAATACCTTGTTTTACAGTAGAACTTGCCGATTACAAATGAATGATAAAAGGAATTCAACCCCTGAATTTCCTATTGCGTTACTTATGGCGCATGATACACAACCAGAAAAGTTCAAAATAACTGTAAAACAAAAGCTATGAGCTTTACGATTATAATAATTATGATAATGCGTAACGTATATGTTGTTTAAATCGCTTTTTAACAGTTATAAACTGAACCTAACCTATAATCTATGTAATCAATTGTTTTAAGATCCTAACAGAAACCGCAAGTTCTACAGGCATTAGGACAAATGTTTAGTCAACAGTAATAAATAAGCTTTAAGATGCTGCATATTGCATGCTTGTAATTGACTTTTTGATTTGAGTGGAGCAAAGTTCTACAGAGTTTCTGGCATTGCCCTTTCTTCATTAATAACACTAGCGGTTGCACGACTTCGCCTGTGATCCAGGATGCAAAGGAGCCTATGTCCTTATCTTTACCCAGATCATGGTCTATCAGTGTGCCGAATTTAATTCAAGTCCGTTCAGTCGAAAATAACTTTAATATTGGATTCGGTATCTTTAGATCTGTACTTTAGTTTTTAGCCACAAACCTTTTTTACTTTTCACTTTTTAGTCAAACTACCTGTGGCGGCATCTATACCGCCACATGCGAACAACGCATCACACTGACGTCACAAAAATCCTGCATCGCGCAATCAGAGTTTACCGCGAAGCTATTATATATACAACTTCCCAACAACAACCATCGTTTGGCAGTTGCCCACCAGATACAACACCCGTCTGGTCGAAGGATTCCCCTTTCCTTGAGTATGAGTGAACTTACACCCTTTTCCTCATAGCTCTTCATACCCATCAATTCGTATACTGACATGCGATGTTAACAACAGTGACAGGAAGTATTATATCATCATCAAGATCACAAAATCAAATTTGTAGGGACCACCGCTCAAGCGCGGCGCGGCAGCGTTTTTGTTGTTTTATTTACGACATTTTATGTTTTTACGTCTCATTTTTTTTTTCAAATATTTCTTATATTTGTATATTCTGTAATTTATAAAAGCCTCATCATTATTGTTGTTATTTTTCTTGTCCTACTTTTGGTGTAGTTAACTAAAATGGTTTATAAATATCGCGAGCAAAAACACAACACACTAAAAATCTATTCATAATTTTATTAATAAATTGCCGTACCTTAGTGTCGCTAAAACTCGAAAATAGCTCGACCGATTGTGATCTAAGTTGTGTACGGGCCGGAGAAGGGACCTAACAAAACAAAGGCATTAGCTATTATCAAAAAGATTTCTGTCTCCCACAAAACATAAACACTAAACAGCAGGTTATAACACTGTAGCACAGATAAAATAAGATCATAAAAACGAACCACATTTCACACTTGAAATTGTTAGAATTTTTTCAATATGATAACCTAAGGCGTCCACCCACGCATCCTACTGAAAATAACTATTGATTTCAATCATCATTCCTTTGGCTATTGATAAAGATGGAAAAACAAATTATGAGCTGTAAGTCGCCTGCTATTTATTACAATACGTGCATTAGAATAAATTTTCATTAATCTGGCATTGCTAAATATTACCGCAACTGCCGGAACTCTCACGCATATGCAAAAGATGGCCCTCAGGTGTATTCTCGATGTACTTCTAACAACGCGACCGACAAGGCGCTATGCAAGATTTTCTTACAATAAACGTCTGACACGCTTTTTTTCAAACGTCATATCAAGTATGACATGACTTTCCAAAAAAAGGGCCCTACCCCGAGCAAAACCTTGCAATAGTGCGTTATTCAGAGGCTATTAACTCATTAATTAAGAGTAATAAACTTCATTTAAATGCATATTATTAATGTTCGAATTCCCATCGCCGCATTGAACGTTCTTAATTGTTTTTATGAGTTATAAATATAGCAGGGAGCGGGACAGAGCGAGACTTTGTGGCTAAGGAGAAGGACCGAACACTCAAAGTTTTTAAGTCGGGGTTTCGCCTTAATAGTTAACACCACTGGACACTGAACGCGGGGGGCATTCAGTGTCCCGCAAAGTGTTTAGTGTCCCGCGAAGTGTCCCGCTTCTAATTGCATGAATTCTATTAAAGCATTTGACTAAAGAGTCCTTGTTTTATCCTGCACTTTTAGGGCAAGATTCACTAGATCGCACTTGGATTTTACTTTGCTTTGTTAAGTTAGCGTTGGGTAAATAAGCTTTATATTTTATGGACGCTACTCGAGACTCAACCTACTTACCTACTTGAGTATTTTGGGTTAGGTGTCCTAAAGGGCTTTATGTTGTTGCCCACCTAATTTTTCACGTGTGCTTTGTGCCAATGCAATGGAAGATAGATTAGTTAGAAATACTTAAAAGTAACTATAGAAATAGAAATGTCATGCTACACCGATTTCAAAAAAATATAAGATAACGACAGGAGAAAGACAGCACCATCCAAAATAAAATTAACAAAAAAGAAAAAAAACAATTTTGATTAAACATATTGCGGTCAATCAAAAAGTTAGAATAACATCCGTTCCAGCCTTAACCGATATTGATACTGCAACCTAAATACCTGCCTAGACCAATATTAGCAATAGTAATAGGCGTCGAGACAAAAACCTTTCTAGTTTGATGGATGGCGCATTCTTTCAGGGTTCATTAGAAATGTTTGAGAAGAATACACGAGTGTTTGTCAGTAAGGGGTTTCTTTATCAATATTGGTTGTAGTAAAGGAATGATTAGCGACTGTTTTGCCATATATGTTTGACGTATACATGTCTCTTAACTTTAAACAATGCAACGTTATAAACAAAGGGGGTAAGAGTCCCCTTTTGTGGAAGGGATCTATGATCTTTCGTTATGTCCTCTACATTTACATACCGGTAAAAATACTAACCCTCCATTTTACTTCGCCGTAGTTGGATAGTTAAAGTCACTTTTCGTGTCTGTGGGTGTGTTGTTCTCCTAATTCGCAAGAGCAAAAGGTGCTCGGAGGAAGGAAGTATTCCAGTAAGATGCTGGTAGGGGTCTTGACCACCTGACGGGTTCTGGGAATGTCCTGATAGCCGTGAAATACCTCTCCACTCCACAAGCACATGTTGCCCCTTTGCAGCTACTTCACTATGTCCTACCGACTGTTTCCGGGGCCCCCATTTTTGAGTGTGCCATTTTATAAAAAATAAATAGCATTGGTGAGGCAGTTGACAAGGTTCTTCCAGAGTTCAAGGTACCCAATCCACTATAGCCACCCAAACCCATAACCCAATATGTTTTGTTTCCATGACCAACCGGAGGGCGAGGGCGCGAGGCGAGCGGCCGATGCAGCGCAATATGGAGCAGCGTCGGTCGCAGCTTCGCGAGGTCCTGGTGGTGGAATGCCGGGACAGCCGGTGATCGACCTCTGGCTCGAGAGGAGGCACGGCTTCCTGTCGTTTCGGATGACGCAGTTACTTTCGGGGCATGGGTGTTTCGGAAAGTATCTGTGTCGCATAAACAGGGAGCCGAACGCCCGGTGCCCACTGCGTCGACTGCCCGGGAGGATACGGCGTGGCATACGCTGGCAGAGTGTGCCGCTTGGTTTGAGATGCGCCGTGCCTTCATCTTAAAAGTAGGCAGTGACTTGTCACTGCTGACCGTAGTGAATTCGATGGTCGGCAGCGAGGAGTCCTGGGACGCGGTGGCTTCCTTCTGCGAAACAGTAATCTCGTATAAGGAGGCTGCAGAAAGGGAGAGAGAGATCTCGTCCAGTCTCCCGATCCGCAGCAGGCTCACCGGGCGTAGGCGGAGGGCGGACAACAGATCCAGCCCCCCTAAATGGGTCCAGGGATAGTGGACTCGGGGACGCCCACCACCCCCCATACATCAGGACCCGAGTTGGCGGTAGACGAGACAGACGTTGCGGGGGGTGTCAAACACCTTACTTCCCCCCCCCCCCCCCCAAATCTAAGGAGGCCCAGCGGAGGCGGGCCAGCACCAGTCGGGGTTGCGGACATCCAAGGATTTTCCACTACGGAAAAAAAAATGGTGCACTTGTATAGTGCATACAAGGATATTTGTCGGTTGGTGCCTCCTAATCATTTAAAATTGTCTTAATCAATGGTGTCAATTCACTTGGTTTTGTAGTAAAAATGGGTGTTCCACAAGGCTCGATATTGGGTCGTTTCCTCATTTAAGTGTGTCCTTTTAAGTGTACTGCAGATATCGAGTTTATTTTTATTCTGCAGAAAAGAGCCATCAGATCCATATACATATAAACTCCGACTCTCTAAGGGAACTGTTTAAAGATATTAACATCATGACGGTACCTTGTCAAAATATCTATGAAAATTTCATGAACGTAAGACAAAAAATACATCTTTACATTAAAAGAGGTGAAAGACATAATTATAGTACTTGAAATCGGGACCTTTCAGTTCAACCAGGTTTCAAACTGGCTAAAGTATACTCTACTTTCATGGGGTACCGTTTAAAATGTTACAATTATTTATTTATTTATTTGATTTACCAACGTTCGCATACATTACAGAAATTACAATTACAATTAAATACCTCCCCACATACTTCAACAGAATGAGACGAAATCCAAATCCTTTATTAAACGCACACTATGCAGGCAGGTATATTACAAATTAAGCGATTACATCGCTGATAAAAACGCCTGGCTCAACGCTGGTCCTGCTTCACACCACAACTAATTAATTGCTTGCTTTAGCTTGTTCCGACACGCGTTAGACAGGTTCTAGTTTATTACTTTTAAAAGGTGATCTAGTGTTACCAATTTGGCACCAGCCACCTTCAAAATTCATGTATCGGGATCGTAATATTTCTTTATAACATTACTATTGTATATTTGAAATTAAGAAAATATATTCAAGATCTTTAATTTGAAGAGTCAAAACTGATGACAGTAAAAAGGCTTACCTTGGCGGTAAGCTCCTGGTCACCACAGATCACAATCATCCTAGATCGTGCATCTATATCATAGGTAACCTTAAAACACAGCTTTTAAATGACTTCTGTTGCAGAGATGTCTCTGCAGTAAAGCTGCTAATACAGCGTGACGGAGCCGAGGAGATGGTGATCGTTTTCGCCTCGGCCTACATGCCCGAGGCGGAGGCGCCGCCCCCGCACGACCTCGCTCGCCTCGTGAGCCTTTGCGAGAGAAGCGGGTTTGAGGCCGTCGTCGGGGCCGATGCCAATGCTCACCACCAACTTTGGGGTATGGACACGCAGAACGAGAGGGGTAAGGCCTTGGTTGATTACTTATTCTCGACTAACCTATCCCTACTAAACACTGGCTCCGAACCAACATTCGTAACCAGGCGAAGCCGCACTATCATAGATCTCACTCTGGCAACAGAGGGCGCGGCGGAAATTACCACGGGGTGGCAGGTCTCTAAGGAGGCCTCCTGCTGTGATCATCGGTGGATCCGCTTTGACATCCAAGTCCGTGTCAGTCCAATACCACCGGATCGTGCCACCTACACACGCAGCCTTGAATCCAAGCTGGCGTTAGCAAGCGTTCCGTTGTCACTTGCGGATACGGCACAAATTGAGGTACAAGTAAGCCATCTTACTAAATCAATGATAGACAGCTACCAAACTGCTTGCCCAGAGACCACCCCACGTAACACACCAGGCAAACAACCCTGGTGGGGTCGCAAGCGTGGCAAGGTAAGGAAAGCTCTAAATAGAGCCATGAACACATGTGCGGATGAGGACTGGGATAAATATTATGCAGCCAAATCCAGCTACAAAAAATGCATCAGATTCAGAAGTACCATGGGATGGCGCAAATTCTGTGGTAGCATTGAATCCTGTCAGCAAGCTAACAGGGTAAGGAAAGTACTGGCGCAACAGAATACACCTGGGCCCGCTACCCTCCGGAAACCCGACAACACACTCTCTTCCTCGCCAGAAGAAACGAGGCGCATCCTTATTGAAACTCACTTCCCTGGATGTATCTTCGCACAAGTAATCGACTGGCAAGAGGTAATCAAAACGCCTTCAGACAATGAATGGCGTTACGCCAGCAGGGTGATCACGTTGGAGAAACTCCAATAGGCGATCCAGAGCTTCCATCCTTTTAAGGCAGCTGGTCCTGACGGAGTGTTCCCCGCCTTACTACAGTGGGGTGACACCGCTGTCGCTATAAGACTGGTGCCTTTAATGAGAGCGTGCCTGGCCTTTAGATACGTTCCTAAAGCCCAACACAAACGCCAAATCCTACCGACCAATCAGCCTGACCTCGTTTCTATTAAAGACTCTGGAAAGGCTGTGTGATAGGGAGTTGAGGGACGGCGCTCTGAAAACCATACCGCTACACGGTAACCAACATGCATACAGCTCTGGTAAGTCGACCGAATCCGCTCTTCACCGGGTAGTCAGCCAGATAGAGGAAGCGATTAATAAAAAGGCACATGCCTGGGCACTTTCATAGACATCGAAGGAGCCTTCGACAAAACCAACTTCTCCAGCATCACTAGCGCCCTCACCAGACATGGAGTAGAACAGGTACTAACGGACTGGATTACAAACATGCTTAGCAAACGTGTGGTTCGCCTTGAGGGTGAGCAGCAACTGGCCATGAAAGCCAGAGGGTGCCCCCAGGGAGGGGTGCTGTCCCCCCTTGTATGGAATCTGGTGATCAATGACCTCATCACCAAACTCAACGCCAGCCGCTATTATACTATAGGGTATGCAGACGCCATCGCAATCCTTGTTTCGGGGAAGGTGACTGGTACGATCTGCAACCTCACCCAGCAAGCACTACGTATCGTAGAAAATTGGTGCAGGGAATATGATCTATCAGTGAACCCCACCAAAACTGAACTTGTCATGTTTACTCAAAAACGAGCACTAGGCCCTTTCCGCCTACCAAAACTGTTCAATACAGAACTTCAGTTGGCCAACGAGGTCAAGTACCTGGGGGTCATTCTAGACAGTAAGTTAAACTGGAGTAGTCATTTGGACAACAAACTAAACAGTGCCTGCATAACCTTCTGGCAGTGCAAGAAAATGATAGGTAAAAAGTGGGGACTATCCCCTAAAATTATACTATGGCTGTACACCACAGTGATCCGCCCCATGATCACCTATGGAGCCGCGGTCTGGTGGCCCCGAACCAGACTGGCTACAGCCTCAAACAAACTACAACGCATGCAACGACTAGCCTGCTCAGCGGCTACGGGTTGCATGAGGACCACTCCGACTGCAGCAGTTGAAGCCATGCTGGAACTGCCACCGCTCCACCTGTTCATACAGCAGGAAGCCACACTGGCGGCGGTGCGTCTTAAGACACTAGATCTCTGGGGTAAGAGAGACACACCACACACCGCGCTACTTGAGGGACTCAACAAGGAGTTCCCCATTACGAGAGCCATCAATGATCGGGTACCAAAACAATTTATGTTTGATAAAAAATACAAGATCCAGCTTCACGAGGATTGGAGTTGCGAGGATTTGTGCCCTGCAGAGTTGCGCATCTTTACAGACGGATCCAAAACAGGTAATGGCACAGGTGCTGGAGTCTTCTCGGAGGACCTCAACATACGTATAGCCACACCATTGGGGGTCCATAACACAGTGTTCCAGGCCGAATGCATGGGTATTTCTCTGGCTGCTTCCGCCATCATGGCCAGGGAAGTTAAGGACCACTCGATCCGTATACTCTCAGACAGTATGGCTGTTCTGCAAGCGCTAAACAGCTACACAGTTGATTCTAGGCTAATATACGAGTGTCACCAGCGCCTTAACCAGGTGGGTAGACTCAATAAAATCACCATTCAATGGATCAAAGGACACAGCGGTTCGCTAGGCAACGATGCAGCCGACGAACTTGCCAGAAGGGGGTCGAGTGAGACGGCAGTGGGACCTGAACCCGTCGTGCCACTCCCCTTCGTATATTTGCGCACTCTGGTAAGGAAACGCACCAGGGAGCAACATCACAAACAATGGTTGGAACAAGGTGAGTGCAGGCAGGCTAGGGAAGCACTCCCTGCAATTGATAGCCGCCTCACGAAACAGGTTCTCCGACTAACTATACAACAGCTGCGCATAGTTATGGCAGCCTTAACTGGCCACGGGTCATTTAATAAACACCTCTTTGTCATAGGAGTCACAGACAGTCCGCTGTGCAGGGCCTGCATGGAGGAGGACGAGACAGCAGCTCATTTGCTTCTAAACTGCCCTGTGGTCGACACATGCAGGGCAAAGCACTTCGGTAACCCAGGTACCCTACGCGAGGCTGTCAGTAACATAAAGGCGTTGCTGGCCTTCCTCGAGGAGCTGGGGTGGATCGAATGATCGATTTTCCCACCGTACGCAAAATACGCGCAAAGACGTGGAGTTGCGGACACCAGCCCGTATTACCTATTACCTAAGGCTTACCTCAAATCAACTATAAAAGTTAATTATCTTTTTACATCATAACAGTAAGGTGCTCAATTCGAACATCATCATATTTTAAGTCTATTGCAGTCAATGGTAATGTCCTAATCTAATCCCACAGCTGGACTTTCGACTCACCCAAAGTTCCAAATAGACTAAAAGATCCTTTTAAACCGTTAAGACAATGAACAAAAACCTCCTTAAAATAGAAAACTTATAATCGCCATCTGCATTATACCATTCATCAAAATTAATTTCACCTTTAAACGGATACCTCATCTCTGAGCTAAGGGTTATATTTAGAAACTGAAAATAAACGTTTGCAGCATCGGAATTTTAATCGGTTCGTTTTGAAACTGGTCAAGTGTGTGTTACTGTTTTTTTTTTCGGTTGACGCAATCAGACTTTACGACGCCATACCAGTCCGTGTATGGCGTTTATATCTCAGGAACTGAATTGTCGTCTGCAGTAACTTATGTCAGTTCCGTTCCTGAGAGAGTTAAAATACAGAACTCGATAACGTCTCTATCTCCAATTTTGGGTTACTGGAGATAGAAGAAAAATATCAATCTTTGGTTTGAACCTATGACGTGTTGACAGCTATTTTTTTGACTATCTAGAATTGTACTGTCGATCACCAGTAGCGATCTGTCTTAGGTTATTGGGTTTGGCCGTATGCCCGGCAACGAATGCCCGACAGTAGTGATGAATCCGTCAAAACAAGTGACAAATTTCATATTTATATAGCTCTAGACTTCGGGAGTATATATTTAGCTGTCAAATCGTAAGAATTCATTATTAATTCGGGACCCGGCTCAATCATACGAATTACGGACAAAAAATTACGATTGGGCTGAACCAAGAATGAATGAAAAGACGATTAGACAGCAGTCCTTACTCCTGATGTGTTTGCCCCGTCCGGAAAAGTTGATTCTTCGAGAGTAGGGTTTACTACGTGGTATCGGACTGTTTTCATTGAAGGACCTAGAGGGTAGGCCCCGTGATTCGGACTAAGAACCGCCTGTAACTTCGGAAGAAATGCGTAGTTTCTTCCGTGCTAAATGATAACTGATTTTATTTCTCTAAGTAGGTTTGTACACGTCAATAACATTTTAAAAACTAGCAGAGCTCTGCGTTTCCTATCTGATTACTTTGAGAAGAAAGGCCGAAACAAACTCAGAGATCACAGTCTCTTTAAAAGTCCAGACATAATCTTGGTCAGGCTATGTGAAGACCATGTAGATGGTGTAGGGAATGGTCTTTTGAGGAAAGAACCACACAGATCGAGTGGACCTGTACAGGCAGTGCACGCATTTGTCAATAATCATGCAGCTGAACTCAGAACTGAGGAGCTCAACGATTCGACGAATATTACCAAAAAAAAGAAGGTGAAGGTGGAAAGAAGCTGATGTAGTAGTCCCCCTGAAAGCCAACATACCTATTTCTACCGCTAAGCAGCGTCTTATTGATCAGATTTGATGGCAACTTTTCTCTAGGATGGAAACGCATTTACAATGCTTCTGTAATTTCAAATTTCAATAGGCGACGGTGACCACTATATATGTAAGTATTATTTATTTTTAGCCTATGTTGTTCCACTACAGGGCAAATGCCTCCCTTTCTCTTTTCCACTCTTCTATGTCTTGACATAGTGTAGACCAGTCCTGTCTGTAGGTGTCAAGCTCGACCCGCCATCTTCTCATGGGTCTGCCTCGATGTCGCCGGACGTTTGCGACCCACATGGTGGTAGATTTGGCCCATGACTCGTTCGACATGCTGCAAATGTAACTCAAAAAGCAGCCAAACTTAAGTGGGATTAGTCCGGATACTAATCCCACTTAGCTTGGCTGCTTTTTGAGTGACGTTGGCAATTTGTGTTTTGGAGGATTAGGGCCACGTATAGTAAAGAGTTTCGTAGTTTAGATAAAGGGTATTGACAGCCTAATATACAGACCTATAAGGATTCCGTTTTTAGGTTTCCGTGCCTCGAAAAGAAAAAACGGAACCCTTATAGGATCACTTTGTTGTCCGTTCGTCCATCTGTCTGTCTGTCAAGACCCTTTTAATCAGGAACGCGTGGAGGTATCAAGCTGGAATTTATATCAAATACTCTGGTCTACTGTCCCTTGGAGCTGTGAAAAAATCAAACTTGTAAGTCAACGCATCAAAAGATAAAGCCGTTTATGCAGCAAATTTGCGCAAATTTTCGACACTCGCAGGGGAATCCAAACCTACAGGGTACTTCCCGTTAACTCAGAATCTTGAAATTTGGTACGAAGCCACGTCTTATAGCACAGATAAAGGAAAAATTGCGAAAACCGTAAATTTTTAGTAACATCATATAATATTAAATATTTTTAATAATTTTAAACTTACTACCCCTTTCCTCATGAACGCGTAGAGGTATTAAATTGTAATTGATATCAAATACTCAGGTCATAAATACGTACAGGTTTGTACGGAACCCTCGGTGCCGAGTCCGACTCGCACTTGGCTGGTTTTTTTTTTCCTTTTGTGGTACTGAACCCTACAAAAAAACTGAAATCTGGTGGGCAAAATAAAGTTGAGATCCTACGAGCCTAGACTATTGGATATTTTTGGTTGAACTTTAGTTTACGGATCGCTTGTGCTAAATTTCAAGCTTCTAGACTCAGCCTGTCAGTGTGAATATTTAAGATTTTCAAGAAGACCACATTGTCAATCCGAACAACTGATTTCCTTTCAAAATAATCTAGATAGGTAGTAGATACCTAATAGCAAGTTGACCTCGGTTAACCTTTTGATAGAAACTAACTGTCAGGTTATGGCACCGTAGCTAACCATAAATCGCTGATGACCTAAAGGTTAAGCTGGGTTTGCTACAATACTCCGACGATCTACTTTCACTGGAAGTTATGAACATACGGGAGTAAGCTATGTGCCGAAACGCTACTGAATTCTTGATTTATCTCTCACAAAGTTTGGTCAAAAACTAGCTGTGCCTGCGGCTTCGCTCACGAGGCTGTGTATTCTAATCAATTCTAATCCATACTAATATTAAAAATGTAAAATTGATTGTTTGTATTGATTAGGCGCCGAAACTACTGGACCGATTTGAAAAATTGTTTTACTATAAGCTACTTTTTTTTCAAAATCCACGCGGACCAAGTCGCTAGTTGAAGTGCTAGTGGCATTATAAATTAATAGACAGATAGTTAAACAACATCAAAAACGGTTGAGTTCGTTAATGGAAACTTACAATAACTGTTAGCACATTTTTGGTTTTAGTATATGAACGTTAGAAAATAATTGTAATTCATTATTTGTCCTAACTCAAATTGCTTTCACTTCGATGATTGAAGCACAAAAAGGAGAATATGCCAGTATATTCACGCGTTAGTGGAAAATACTGTAATCGCTTGAATTAAATTTACTCGTTCGCCCTAAGCTTGCCGCTAACCGTCTGCAAAACCGACGAAAAGTGAAGAATATTATGGTGTCGAATAAGTAATAATCACACGCGCTTGCGTTGACGTTGCTTACGGCACTGAAAGGGCGATTCACAGGTGCAATAGGCAGTTGGACGGAGTAATTAAAAATGCAAACTCCATAGGCTCTGCATGTTTGGTATTATTTTGAACGAGACCTATTTGACTCAGTCCTGAATACTGCAATACCTGTTTTGTGGCTTTTAAGTTATTACCGTTGTCTGACTCTTTTTTTATGTTATTTTATTTTCTATATAGATATCGAAAAACGATATAGTAGGTACTTAATACGGATTTTATTCCTATTATGTAATATTATAAATGCGAAAGTTTGTGAGTATGGATGGATGTTTGTTATTCTTTCACGCAAAAACTATTAAACGGATTTGGATGAAATTTGGCACACAGATAGTTTATTACCTGGATTAATATATAGAGTACTTTTCATCCCGATACTCCCACGGGATCATGATTTATGCGGGTGAAACCGCGGAGAGCAGCAAGTACGTAATAAAATTAGTTTCATTTTGTTTTCCTTATTGAAATCCAGTAATAATTAACCGTTTTTAGCATAACTTTTTTAAGCGTAATAATTTATCTCTCAGGAAATAGAACTCATGCTCTACATGTGTGTTTGCAACATAATACGCCATCATCCATCCATACTACTAAAATTATATCGAAATGTTAAAGTACAGTTACTTAAGTAGGGTTTAAGGTGACAGACAGATGGAGTCATCTGTCAGTTACCTTATCACGCCATTTTTTTTTTGGGAGCGAGATCATCAACTTGACTTATCCCGCTCTGGGTGGAGCGGGAAAGCTTCAGTTGCCTGTGCCAGGGCCACGGTATCTCTTTCGAATTTCCCGCGACCCTGAGGCACCGGCCCTATCGGTCATTGTGTGCTGACATCTCTTTGAGGCGCGTGTGGAACACGACGCACCGTGGACCTGGGCCTCGTCCTTACCGGACGCAAGGCTCTCTCCCTCACACGCTCCGCCTCCTCCTTCGCGAGTACTACTACTTCGCAGAAGGAGGTGACGGCTTTCCATTCCCTCTCGCTCCGTACCATGGCCTGGACCAGGGCAGGAGAAGAAATCGCCACCACCGATTATCTTTTCATGCCTAAACCCCTGAACCGGTCGGTATGAAGTTGACAAATAGGTAGCCCAGGACCTAGAGAAAAACAGGAAATACACGCAGACGAATTCGCGGCAACGCAAAGTTATTAATAAGACTGCGGGTCAGCGTCAAATGAAAGCGAGTATGTTTTCAATTCAGCCAAGCATAACTGTTCCTTTCTATTTACGCTATTAATATCAGATTTATCTGACGCTTTTATGATCCTGACATAAACATTCTGAGAATAATATTAATACTTATACTGTCTGTAAGCCCATATCTTGTGCAAAACATAAATCTATATATCCTTGAATTGAGATTTTACTTTTGCTATTCCTGCATGTGGGCAATAAAACTTTATAAAAATTATTGTAAGATCGAATCGTTGGCATTCTCTGAAAGAAGTGTTCTACAAGGAACTTTTGACGCCCGAATGGCTTCGACAGCGGGGCGCTGTTGGTAATCACTTGTGAAATTGCCACCAACCTCCGAAATTAAAGTTATTTTTCACTTTGTAGTGTTTTTTGGAAGTCGGTTCTTTTTTAAGATTTTATTTGTTTTTCAACAAATTTTGTGTGAAGTACATGTTTTGTGGTAAGCATCTACTTCACACAAATTTTATTGTAAAACAATTATTGTTAACATTCACTAACGCACTCTTTAAGTTAAGATCTCCTAAGATCATAACTCTTCCACTCAAATTTGAAACTCAAACTTTCTACCTTACAATACCATGTCATGTAGTCTTCGTCAGTGGCAGAAGGCTTGATGTAGACAACACACACATACATATTTCGCCCATTCATTTGGGTCCTCGCCCACAGGTCTTCACCGCTATCCGTTTCTAGGCAATATGATTGCCTGCTCATGGTAACGCCATCGCGTGCTGCTAGCAACACGCCGCCTCCCAGAGTTACTCTATCTCTACGTAGGATGAGCCAATCTCCGTCTGTCAATTCTGAGTCTTCCATTGAGTTATCTAGGTTTGTTTCAACAAGCTTGATCTCCATGTACGTAATTTCGTTTAGAGGCCACGGACATTTTGGTACAGTAGTGCTCATAAGTCCATAGGCAATCTCACCTTCTTCTATAAGTTGTTTCTATACTATAGACACGCACACACACTCACTTTGTATGTTATTGATAGTAGTTCATTATCAATATGGCGTGCTAGCTTAGTCGTTGCTGTGCTTGGGTAGGAGCGATTATGGCGAGCCCTGAGTTCGAACCTCACCTGCGCTTGCGGATTAAGCTTGATGTTATTTACAAATAATATACATATATTTATAGTTTTAGGTATGTTATTAATAATACCTAAAATTAACAATTTTTGTTTGTTTTAATAAAATTACTCGTATGTTCGATAATCATTCGATACTTGTCTCGTTCATCTTGTTTACTTAGATAATAAAAGTTTGTAGGTAGACCACAGAAAACCGAGTAAATTATTCCGATTTCTGTGAGGTAGAATCAATTCGTTACGACTATTCACCTAATGGAACGTTGTTGGTTAGTGACGAATGTATACAATTAGCAGTAGTATTTTCAAAATGCAATGAAATATTAATATTGAAGCGTTGGCAAATAATATTGCGCTGCGTAAAACTGGACGTAAATGATGTGATAACACAAATGGACTAAGTGTGAGTGTTATCATTTAAATATTTAATATTTTACTAAATATAAATTATTATTTGTTTAAATTAGTGAATGATGAGTAAAGTGTTATAAACATAATGTTATTTATAATATGTTTTCTTAATTATTGTAGTTTATAGTATTTTGCTTAGAGATGTCTAATAGTATCACATTCTTTGTTCTAGAGAAATACTGTGAGTCTGTGGGTTAAGAGATGTGAGGAAGAGGGAATCCTTGCTAGTAAGAGCGCGAAACAAATGGTTTCATTCCAACCGGACATTTTGCTGAAGTATTCAACACGTCATTAAAAACTGTTCGCCGTGTACTCCACGCTATAAAGGTTGCATCACGAAGCCTGGCAAACAATAACGTAATAAACAAGAACGAAGTTGCGGAATAGTTTATCCTGTATATTTAATTATAAAAAATGAGGTTTTTCAATCATATTTCTTAAAGAAAATGAATA
Source organism: Dasypolia templi (assembly GCA_963555695.1). Classification (NCBI taxonomy): domain Eukaryota; kingdom Metazoa; phylum Arthropoda; class Insecta; order Lepidoptera; family Noctuidae; genus Dasypolia; species Dasypolia templi. The sequence continues at coordinate 5,944,536 of OY743156.1, forward strand.
CTTAAGCTATTCTCAATATGTAATCTATATTCACTAAAGCCAAATAAAATGTGAAATACTTAATGTAAACAAACTGCCCTACATAACTGCACTTATTGAAATAACTTATTTTGGAAATTAATGATAGCAGCTTAATGTTTATGGTGAAACAAATCTACATATCTTTTTTTTTACATTTCATATGTCAAAATAAATCAAAATGCTTCTAAGTTCCTTGATATAGTATTGCACATCGTATTTGGCTGAAGAAGTTATTATAAATAATCGTATCGGTTTGTTATCCAAACTGATGTAAAATATTAAATCAAATAAATATGTTTTTATTTTTGTTATAACTTGTAATGTTTTTTTAATTCTAAACCCTTTATTGCATTAACAAAAATAAAAAATAAAACCGTTTTTTTTTAATATTGTTATTATTGCAAACCAAAAAAAAAGGCAATAAAACTGCGCTGCATCTTATGAGAACAGAACCTGACCGACTGCTTCGCAGTCCAACGCTTGGCGCCTACTGCTATCAGCACATATTAGATTAATTCGAATTTTAGCAATACCATAACCGACCAGGTCACGAGCATGATGCGTGTCTAATGAAACCGACGGAAATATATTTTTGTTTCGTGTAGTGCGAAGCGAATGCGCGACTTTACGTCAGTGTGTGCCGTGCAAAACTGCGATCTTTGTGGTTAGTGTTGCCCAAAATCGGTCTTGGTCTTGCAGTCTTGGTCTTGTTCTTGCATTTTTGCAAGACCAAGACCAAGACCGACTTATTGTAGCAAGACCAAGACCAAGACTGAACCCTGCAAGACATGAGCAAGACAAGACTAAGCCTGCGAGACTCTTGCGTCTCTCAGTATTTTTTTTTTAATTGTTTTAATTGAAATTGTCAAAAAAACATATTTAATATTATAATTGACAAAATATACGTTCCCGAAAACCACAGCAGTTTGTTAGGAACGTTTGGAAAGTCAAACTGAGATTTGTGCATAATTTATTTCCAAGTAGGTTTTTGGTTTCAATCCCGTTTTTGATAGACGTTCTCCAGTAGACGTTCTCCAGTTTATATACATAAACGATCTTTGTAATCTAAATCTAAATCACGGCCAAATTGTTTCATATGCTGACGACACTGCCCTTCTTTTCTCGGCTGACTCAGAAAAAAATGTCTACAAGCTTGCGCAACACGGATTCAATGTTGTTAATAAATGGCTTCAACATAATTCACTAACACTAAATGCAGACAAGACAAATTACATTAAGTTTTCGATGCGCAAGCAAACATCAACTAGCAACTCGACATTATATGCTCATTATTGCACAAATCCCACTGATAACCAATGTGTATGTCCCAACATTAAAATGGTAAATAAAACAAAATACCTTGGTGTTATAATAGATGAAACACTCTCGTTCAAGCAACATATATCAGCTTTAAATAATAGAATTCGCAAGTTAATATTTGTTTTTAAAAGGCTACGCTATATTGCTGACACAAAAATTGTTAGACAAGTTTACTTTGCTTTATGTCAATCGATTATAACGTACTGTATTACCACATGGGGTGGAGCGGGTAAAACAGTGTTACTAACCATCGAGAGAGCTCAGAGGGCGGTTCTTAAAGTGTCTACTTTCCGCCCTTTCCTTTTTCCTACTAACCTCCTATACAAATCTTGTGAAGTATTAACAGTTCGGCAACTATTTATCATGGGCATTGTACTAAAACAACACAGGGCTCTACCCTACAGCACGGAATATACAAAAAAAAGACGTAAAGATATAGTCTGTCCACAAAATACAACAAAACATGCTTTTATATCCAAATTTTACCTGTACCTCGGTCCTCTCCTTTATAATAGACTAAACTTAAAAGCAAACATTTATTCCCTGAACTACACAAATTGTAAGAGAATTCTCAAGGAGGCTCTCCAAAGTATGTCTTATGAAGATACAGAGAATTTATTAACTGTGTTAAAGTAAACATAGACCCTCACCTACAACAAGTATTTGTTAAATTTAGAAACTAGGTTTTAAGCTACTCTACATTTAATTTATTTGTCTAGTGTCAACTTTTTTGATTGTTTATAAATTTTATCCGACTATTTTAGCACTTTTCGCCTGAAAAACAGGATTACCTAGTTCAGGCACGTAAGTCTTAGGAATACAATTTACATTTAAGCAAAACTGTAATTATTTTTATGCCTTTTAATTTTTTGAATAAACATATTATTATTATGCCTTTTATTTATTTTTATCCTTATTTTGCTATATTTTTAAATATTTTTATAAAACAACTTAAAAAAAAACATTTAAAAATATAAAAAATAGTGGTCCGCCGGTAGCGGGAGCAGGGTCCAAGCTACTGGTGGTTAGGGCTCCAGAGACAGGAACCTCCTCACAATGCGGGCCGTATCAAGGAGTACTGCCTTCTGAATCAGGCCCTTGATCCAACCGCCTAACGAAAGCCTCGAGAGATGTTGGTCGAGGCTTTTTGCCATCAGGCCATTGGCCGATACGACAATCGGCACAATGACAGCCGAGCTCACATTCCACATGTCAACAACCTCGTGTGCTAAGTCGAGATATTTAATTTGTTTCTCTTTCTCAGCTTTCACGAGGTTCCCGTCATGTGGAATGGTAACATCGATAATCATTGTGCGGCGCGCTAATCGATCTATCACTACTATGTCAGGCTTATTAGCGATAATAGTCCTGTCAGTAATGATAGACCGATCCCAATACAACGTGACAAGGTCATTTTCGAGAACTGGGTCGGGCACATACTTGTAATACGGTACCTCAGAATCCACAAGTTTATATTTCAAAGCAAGTTGCTGGTGAATAATCCTGGCTACTTGGTTATGCCTGTGCAAGTACTCGCCGTTAGCCAGACGAGAACAACCAGAGATAATATGTCTGATGGACTCACCTGGACGGTGGCATGCCCGACACACGTCAACCGTCCCGTCCTTCATAATATGTCTCCGGTAGTTATTCGTCAAGATAACTTCGTCCATAATTGCGCAGACGAAACCTTCAGTTTCCCCGAAAAGGTCACCAAAACGGATACGGATATAAGGATACGGACGCTAGGAAATCTACATCAGGCTCATGAAGAGCCCGATAGAAGCGCCCGTGAAGCTCCTTGCTTTGCCATACCGCCTTGCGGTCATCGGAAGTAAGTACTACAGGTTTGTGCCAGTTCTCTTTAGCCATGGAGAGCGGGGTGAGCCCCTTGTCCACTGCGACCACATCACGGTGCATACCCATTTCGGTTTTTAAAAAATATTCCCTGAGACTGCACACCTCGCGATTGTGGAGGGTCTTCGCATTTAAAAAGCCTCGACCCCCGCACTTTCGCGGGATGTACAATCTCATCACCGATGATCGTGGGTGATGCATCCGATTTGCGGTCAGAAGTGTACGGACCCGCCTATCCAGGGCGTCGAGTTCGGTTTGGGTCCATTTGAGTACGCCGAAAGAGTACAGCAAAATCGGCATGACCCAACCGTTGAAGGCGCGCACCTTGTTTCCGCCCGAAAGAAGACTAATTAATACCTTCTTCAGGCGGCCAAAGAAGCGCTCCTTCAACGATTGCTTCATGTTAATAACGTTGATGCCTAACGCTTCCGACATACCCAAATACTTGTAGCTTTCGGATGAAGAGAGGGATCTGAGGTGTATGGAATCCGAAAGTTGAATACCTTCGGATTCCATAATCTCACCTCGCTTAACATGCATGATTGCACATTTGTCCACACCAAATTCCATCCTGATGGCGCTACTGAATGTTTCAGTTACCTTCAGTAGCTCCATCAGTTGCAATTTGTTGGGGGCAAAGATTTTCAAGTCATCCATGAACAGAAGGTGAGATATGACCTCACCACCTCTCTTCAACCGATAGCCTAGACCTGAATCCTCCAGCAGTGTGCTTAGAGGATTCAGAGCCAAGCAGAACCAAAGTGGACTCAAACTGTCGCCCTGAAATATTCCCCGTTTAATCCAGACAGGCTCGTCATTCCCCTGGATCTGTTGACACCCCGGATAGCGAAGGACTGTCCTCCATTGCCCCATACAGGAACTAAGGAAGGTGCGTAGAGTTGCATCTATCTTGTACAACTCCAGCACCCTCACAAGCCATGTATGTGGCACCGAGTCGTAGGCCTTCGTATAATCTATCCAGCATGTCGACAGATCCTTGCGGGAGCGACGAACCTGTTGGCTAATGGCCATGTCGATGAGGAGTAGCTCCTTAGTACCCCGGGACCCGTTCCTACATCCATTTTGAGAGGCAGACATAATAGAGTTACTGTCAATGTGTGTATTAATTTTTACTCTCAAAATGGATGTAAGAAGTTTATAGATCGTCGACAAACACGTGATCGGTCTATAATTCTTGGGTTCCGTGGGACTACCTGACTTATGGAGCAGGTGGGTAACGCCTGTTAATAGAAACTGCGGTAGCGACCCAGACTCTAAGGCTGACTGGAACTGAGATGCCAGGCTAGTGTGCGAACTAATTAGCCATTTCAACCAAAAGTTGTGCAATCCATCCGGCCCTGGCGATTTCCAGTTCGGTAAGGGACGGACTGCTCTGGCAACGTCTGATGGCGTAATTAGGACTTTTTCCATTTCTGGTATAGTTTCACACACTCGCTCGACATCCTGCATCCAGTCAGCCTCAATGTGACAGACGGGTACTGTCCAGATGCTGCGCCAGAATACACTTGTGGCGGCATCATCTGGGCGGCACACGTCTGTCAAATTTTTTTCAGGTCGCTCCCAAGCTCTATATACCCACCTTTCATCGCTCTGGAACATGCGATTCTGCGTGTATCGATCAACCCGCCGCTTATACCGCCGAATACGGCTCGCCCATGCACAAACTTTCTGTTTCAGGAAGTCGATGCGCTCTGTGACACGGGACATGTATTCTCGAGGGCTTACTTCAGTCCCCGAAAATGCCCGCCTCACAAAGCGCATCACTCGTGGTCTTGTATTGCCCTCCCTGAAACAGTATAGTTTGCCTATGAGTACCCTGGCCTCATCGATACGACGCTCGATCCTGTATTGCCAGGCTGGTACGGATGGTTTTGGTCGAGCAGCTCCGTCACAGTTTGGAAACTTGACGTTAGCTAAACGACATGCCGCAACAGCCGCGCAATACAGGATCGAGTGTGTATCAACGAGATCCTCGCTGCTCTCGAACACATTCTTAAGTTGCGAGTCCAGGGCACACACCAGCGCCCTATTTTTTTTGTGCATAGGTAGGCGTGGTAATCGTGGTCTAAGTTCGGTCGGAGTGGATCTATATTCGCGAAACGCATCCTCCAGTGCGCTCCTCAATCGGTCGTTGTATTGGCTACTTACTGTGGTAACCCTATCATCTTCCTCTTCAACACCATGATTGGACCGCGGTAGATCAATCGTTGACGCTTGTACCGCGGTTTGTGCCGGAGTCGAGACGATAAGGTTGCTCAGTATCTCTGAGCGCAGCCTATCAAGTGCGGCAGCGTCCAACCTATGATTGCGTTGGATGACCCGCACCTGATCCGACAGTCGTTGGGCCGAGACGCTGACGGTTGGTTCTAGTTCCTGAAAAAGAGACAGCATCCTATCACGGTACGCAGTGAGGTGAGTTCCCCCCTCTGTAGACCCATAATATGCGCGCATGACGTTCTCGTTCATAGACTGAGTCCATCTCATGCGCTGCACACAACCACCGGCAGCGGGGACCCGGCTCGGGGCCGGATGGCCCCTAAGTCCCAAGCTCCTCGGTGGCCGGCCTCTCCCCTGCCGACGAACAGGTGTTGGTGACGTCGGCGGGGAAAAATACTCGTCGCTCGAGCTCGACGCAACTACCGCGGCCGGTGTCGTCACAGCACTCACGGTGGGGCTGGATACCGGCGGCGGCGAGGCGGAGCTGGGCGAAGAGTCCGGAGGTGGTGGGCGTGCTTGACGTGCAGCTGATCTCGTCAACATTTGTTCATTTTCATACTTATTAATTATTTAAATGTTCCGAGGTGACATGACAGATGTCACCTCCGATTCGGCAGTTTATGGCGTGAAATTCTGTTTTATTCTGGTTCATTATATTTTTTATATTGTTTTTTGGACTTCAGGCTTGTAGGGGTACTATGAAAATATAAAAACTGTGTCTAAAATGAATATAAGTAATTGAAAATAATTTTAACAAATTTCGAGACGTGTTGACGTTGGTGTTGCCAGCTATTTTTTCTTATTATATATTTCTACATTATTATTATTATTATATTAGTATCAAAACCGTATCGTCATAACATAACACATAAAAGGTATTGTATTGATTATTATATAATCCTCATTGCTCTCGGAGTGAAAGTTTACAATTTAACATGAGTGACGAAGATTCAAATAGCTCTAGTCGGAGTAGTGAGAGTTGGAGCATTAGATCTAAAAAACCTAAAAGCAAATTTGACGAGTTTTTTAAAATTCGATAGATAAATAAATTATAAAAATTGCTTAAAAATCCCTACAAACAAGCTCGTTCGTCATAAGCCACAATAGATAATCAAAAAATGACATGTCTGATACATGAAGAGTTTAGGATAGCCACTAAACACGCACAGAAAATCATTATAGGTAAGTACCTATAGTTAGTAATTACGCTCAGGGACTATAAAATGCGTAATTTTTAACCGACTTCCAAATGGAGGAGGTTTCTCAGTGCGACCGTATTTTTTTAAAATAATTATTGTCAAGTTAATTTAATTAATTTGGTGGTTTACTATGCCTAGGTCAATAGCTCAACATGTACCTACTCTGTTACGTTGTTCTAAGATCTAAACTAACGTGTTCAATAAATAATAGGTAATGGGCTAATAGGTATTTGCAAGACTTGCGAGACTCTTGCTGCAAGACCAAGACCAAGACCAAGACTGAGAGCGCAATACCAAGACCAAGACCAAGACCAGGTGTATTGACGCAAGACCAAGACCAAGACTGGACCAAGTCTCGTCTTGGTCTTGCATTTGGGCAACACTATTTGTGGTGTGTGTGTCGTTTAAACACATACAGTTGTGCCGCGAGTTCACAGCAATACGACTCTTAACGTGCCGATGCACTTTTGAACGCTTATTGTACAATACATGTAGGCAGTTGTTACAATTGCTGAGGGTGGGCGGGCTGGTGGCAAGACAGTTAGTGGGATAAATGTTCACTATTTCGGGCACGAAACTTGTTGCGCCACGGTTTTACACAAATATCCTCAACCCAATTATGAACCGCAGATACTTGATCGGCTAATTTCGAAGATATCCCCAACATAAAAGATGCATAGTTGCCACGGGATTTAAGCACTTCTAGTGTGCATGACACAAATTCTGGCACTAGATTCTGTAACTCAAGAGAAATATGTAGCATTTGTATTTCCATTAATACAGTCGGCCTTACCTGAGGACGTTTTCAAAGCTTGGAGCAGCTCCCTTTAAAAAAAAAAAAGTCCACATTTAGCTGCAATCCTTTATTTTATAAGTAAATCGCTGAACCTATTAAGTAAATCAAAACCCATTCTGTTATACTTATTAGACACTGATGAAATATTAAGTAAATACGTTGGTCTAGTGGTCAAAATCGCTACTGCTGAGCATGAGGTCTTGGGTTCGACTCCTAGGTCGGGCAACGTGTTATTGGGTTTTTCTATCTAGAATTTCTCAGTAGCAGCCCGGAGTCTGGGTTTGTGCCCGGTTGATGGCAATAGTCTCGCCCCCTATTACATGGGACTTCAAACATAACTGGCGAAATGTGGGTGTACTATATGTACACCTCTGCCCAACCCTTCGGGAAAACAAGGCGTGATGTTATGTTACTAACTATTTATTATAAATAAAATATTTGCACTTCCTGTAACACATTTTCGGTATATTCATAATGCAAAAAGGCATACCGTAACCTAGATTTTGTTTTGCGACAGGCAAATTAATTTTTTAATATGAGCGCTTTAAGAGCCTTGTACGAAGCATTGGTGAAGAGGCACTTGGAGTAAAACGCGGCTATTTGGAGTACTAGTGAAGCCAAATACAGTACGATGCTAGAGCGAATACAAAATAAGTAAATTAGGTTTATGTATTTGAGGTTACATGGAAACCCATTGCTGTATCCAACCCTATTCATTTTGGGAATGGTTGGTTACTATAAATTAGAAATTAAGCGAGAACTAGCACTAGCCACATACTTGTTCCATGTATTGAGGTGTAAATTTTTTATTTTTACCATACTTCAGACAATTCAGCCAGATGAGTATGTAAACAAGCGGCGTCGGCACCACTGATGTTCGCGCTGTGCACGCTCAACGTGGTAGCCGATAGAATAGACTTGTTTTCTTGTACACTGAATTACTTTACTCGGGCGACTTTTAGGCCGGGCATAGACGGACACCATGGCGCTAAGGCCATGGCTTTAAGGCCTTTCACGAATATTGTCGCCGTACGGCTAAGGCTAACTGAGGCTGACGTAAAACTTTTGACAAACAGGCGTGACCGGTGACACTTGCAAAAAATGCGAACATAAAAAATTGGGTGAAGTATTAACTTTTCCTTTTTGCAGATAACTTTTTAACTTTGTTTGTGTCGTTGGTGGTCTTAAATAGTATTTTATTTATTAAAACCCATTAATATACCACTAGTAACTCGATTAATTAACATTTATTTGTAAAATAATGTGTGTTGCGATGGTTTTATTGCGCGCCAGTGGGTACAGTCCTCGAGGCAGAAGCTGAGCTTTGCATCTGTGTGAGTGCACATATAGATAGCGTAGGTGTGACGTCGGCCTAGAGCGCGATTGGTTTAAACCGGTTTATACAATCGGCCTGAAGCGCTGTGCGTCCCTCCATTGGTGCGATTGGTAATCACTCACACAAATGCAAAGCTCAGCTTAGGCCTCGCGGACTGTAACATAGATTGATCCATATATCATATGGTATTTTAATTTATAAATCTGCTATAACATGGATAGATATTAATATCTTGTAAATATTTTTTGATTAATTGTGAATTAACTGCACTACCGAATTGGGACACTGTAATGGTAGCGTATGTATGCACGTAAATATATAAATAATCATTGTAGCTAGAGTCGTTTCGCCAGAACATAACGACACGATCGGGTTCCCAGAGATGTAGGCCGTGGAAGGTTAAATATCACATTTAACCGGTTATGCTAAAGAAAATAAATACCTGAAGAAGAAATACAGTCCAACCTGGGGATCTCATACATATAATGGGCCACTCCCAATCATTGCCACAACGACCGCTACAGAGTTTCACGCCTCAAACATTCTCAGAAATTTTGGTGAACACGAGACGCGGGACGCGTTAGGCATCCCCTAGAATTGCAAATCGATTGCGCAATGCTATTGCAATAATGATAATTTGCGATGAACGATTTTCTTATAACATTTGTGCGCAATAATACGTAATATTGCACAGTAAAATCGCGAACGCGCCTCAGCTAATTGTATGTGTGTATTGTATGGTCTAATATACAGCGCATTATACAAGTTCTGAGCAATGTTCGAAAACGCCTTTAGCTGCGGGCTGTTGTTTCAAATTATCTTCAGGATCGGCTGAACAGCATGTCTTCTCTGCTGCTTATTTACAACTCCCAAATATGTACACTTGCACTACGAAAACCGGCCTTCTTGCTCCGACATTAAAGCGCTGCCAATGTCAAACTGATACAACTGATGACTGAACATAAATCCTAAAGTTTCATTATTCTAAATGCGCAATTCTTTATTTCGCTATGAATATGTGGTCATGGAAATTAACAATATGTGGTTTACGCGTGGCAGATGTCTTGCCATTCCATTTCCCAAAGGCAAAACTCTCGTCTCCACATCGTCTCGATCAGCCTAAGTTTATATTCCGGACACAGGCCTCACATCTATCAACCCGCACTGGACTCGCGTGGTGGATAACGGCGCACTCCATATCACCGAGAGGAGGAGTCCCAGCAGTGGGAAAATTATATGCGGATTTGCTAGCAATTCTTGCGCAATAGCATTATTTTTATCCTTCTACACCAATGAATTTAACACTAGTAAAACGTTGGACGCTCTGATGTAAAATTTAAGATTACTTAAAAGCGTGACGTTTCAAATATTAAAATTATCCTTATCTAAAAAGAGGAAGTTTTTAAAACAATTGTACCTATATATCTCTATTGTTTGACGCAAAATCTTATCACATCCCACATAAGATTTTGCCAACAATTTAATTGCAGGCGTTACTATCCAAAAGTTAATAGGAACCTATACCTTTACCTTTAACGTTAAAGAATGACGCAAGGAAAAAGTGCAAAAATAAGTATATATGGTGTAGGTATGTCACCACGTAAGTCCCTGTGTCGATGGCTGACTATCGGCTTGATAAGATTAAAAGTTATTAGAACAGATAGCAACTCTGATATTGCTGCACAAATGGCCAAATACATCGAATTGATAGGTTGTTGTATGTGAATCAGGTGAAAAATATAGGTGTTATTGTATGTGGTTGTGAAAGAAAAACCACACGTTGTGGGATCGAAAAAGACAAGCAGTGGACTGCAATATCGATAAACTAACCGAAAAAACTGGTTAATGTTGTGGGTAATAGTGTGGTAGTTTTAAGAAAATCACTGTTTATGCTTAATATACTATTGATTGTTTTCCCAAATGTGAAAAAATGGAGAACGACAACAACGCTTTTTACAATCAAATTTTGTTTAAAAAAACCAAGGCAAAAAGAAAAAAAAGGGTAGAAAAACAAAAACCCAAAACAGCACTGGAGAAACGAAAAGTGATGCGGGGACTTTAGAATCAGTAAATGTTGTCATTTTAACGGATAAGAATAATGGAGTTGACGATACAGAAGAAGGTTCTAGTAAAGACGCTGTAATTTTACGAGCTGCGGAAGATTCAGTTTTTCACAATGAAAACCGAGTGCCTTTTGATGGTACGATGGCAGTAGTACCAGATTATAAAGAAGGTGTTATAGAAAATAACGCAGAACTACTAGAGAGTTCTATGGACAAATTAAATATTAATTCAAGGAGACAATATTCTTTGGTTAATACCATAGCTTTATCCAAGGAGGCGACGACATATGAACTAGACACCTTTGACAAACATGCACTGGTTATTTTTAATCAAAAAGAAATTGATGGTCACAAACCCAGGCTTGGCACAGAGGGCACGCCACAATAGCGGCGGTAAGTCCCCTCTTTGAGGAGTGGTTGGAGAGGCGCCACGGCGTCCTCACCTTCCGCCTGACACAGGTCCTCACCGGACACGGTTGTTTCGGGAGGTTCCTGTTTTGCATAAGGCGGGAGGCAACGCCCGGGTGTCACCATTGTGTGGATCGCCCGGAGGACACGGTGGAGCATACGGTGGAGGTATGCCCAGCTTGGGCAGAGCACCGCAGTGTCCTCGCGGAGGCGATTGGCGGCGGCGATCTCTCGCGTCCGGCCCTGGTCCAGGCCATGGTACGGAGCGAGAGGGAATGGCAAGCCGTCACCTCCTTCTGCGAAGCAGTAATGCTCGCGAAGGAGGAGGCGGAGCGGGTGAGGGAGAGAGCCTTGCGCCCACACGCCCCCACTAGCCGCCGCAGGAGACGCCCTGGGCGTCGGGAGTCGCCTGCAGATTCCCGGCCACCGTAGGCGCGGGCTTGCGGACGGCGAGCAATGGGTAGCCGTCCGGTAAGGACCAGGCCCGGGTCGACGGCGCGTTGTGTTCCACGCGCGCCTCAAAGAGATGTCAGCACAAAGTGACGGGGTCCGATAGGGCCGACGCCTCAGGGTCGCGGGTTATTCTACAGAGAAAACCGTGGCCCTGGCACAGGCAACTGAAGGAACACGGGTGGGTTTTAGTCAGTAAAAGTCTGACACGCCCTCCCGCTCCACACAGAGCGGGAGAAGTCATTTGATGATTTCCCACCCAAAAAAAAAAAAAAAAAAAAAAAAGGCTTGGCACAGAGAAAGACGTGGACGCTTTGACGAGGACCTTTAAGAGTTTCGGTTTTGAAGTGGCATCACACGACAATTTGACAAAAGATGAACTTTTCGAGGAGCTCAAAAACTGTAAGTAATTTTTTTTTTTACCAAATACGATCATTATCGTCAATTTACTAGTGGGTATAAAAACACGATTAACGAAGCTGAGGGCCACATAAAGTCCCTGTCATTTTGAGAATTTTTTGTACTGGACCATACCTGGGAGACTTCTGATTACGGAGATTTATATATGTATTAAGACATTTGAATCTCAAAGTTCTTTAAACTTAAAAAAAAAACAATCATATGATGTTATGACGTCACGTTAAATACCCCAAAATTCCTGTATCGATGCATGCACACATAACCACAAGGTTTTTCGTGCTGCCGTAAACAGTGATTTTTCACACCAAAATTAAGTCGTCCCCAGCAATTTATTTGGCTTAATGTTACTTAGTTTGATGTAGGTACATAAAGCATGAGTAGATAACCGTTAGGTGATGGGTCTTTTAAAAGCCTTTAGAGTATCTTGTGATGAAGAAGCAATTTCCTAGGTCCCTAGCTAGGAAACTGCGTATGATATGGGCTAAAACTGCTGTCCGACTTTAACTGGAGTGTTGTTCTGAAAAAGCTACTCCATGTGAAACAAAAATAAGCTTTTCGTGGACGAGGTGTTCAAATTACTTTCGAATGTACTACTTTTACGACACTTTTTAAAACTGATATTACATTTACAACTAATAAGAAGTTATAAGTTAAGATCAAGTTACCTTTCGAACCTAACAAAACAAAAAAACTTAATTGCAGCTACGATGCCACAGATATACGCGTTAAACATATAACACCCCTCTTATTCCGTCAGGGCTTAAAAATACCTAGTGGTACCAAAGTTAACCAAGCTTCTGTATATTTCATGTAAACAGTTAAATACAACAACAGACGGAATGTATTCAAGGATGCTGTGTCATTGTGTCACCTGGCTGGTAGTGAACATAATCTATGTTACTGTGCATTTAATTTTCAGTCAGCAAAAAGGACTTCACGGACTACGGATGTGTGGCTGTTGCTATCTTAACACACGGTTCTAACAACGGGATGCTGCGGGCCAAAGACCAGCGCTACAGTGAGATTGAGGTCATCAACCAATTCAAGGACTACTCCAAGCCTACCCTTGTGACCAAACCAAAGATTTTTATAATTCAGGTGAGTTTTCGTTTAGATGGCCGTTGTGTTAGACGTGTTCTTGAGTGGGGATAGCGCAGTGGCGTACTTTAAGATCCAGCGCCCTGGGGCTATAAGGTTTGTCGCCCCCATAAATTAACGGAAAGAGGCAAAAACTTCTCATTATAATATAAAAACCAGCAGTGTGTTGATGAGGGTTGAGAATGATGTTATGGAATGCAAGCACCATTAATTTTTGTTTCCGATGGACAGATTGGCTAACATATTCTTCAATGACACTGTCATATTAACGGATTCGGTCAAGTCAGCTTCTATAATTTCTTGAAAGGGGTTATACTTGAGGAGGGATGAATAAGTCGAATAAAAAAAAGAAAATGGTATCGAAACCCTACTTAAATTAAAATTAGGCAAATTAATATTATGTGCATTGCCTTAATCGGGTAATTTAAATGATCCAGAAAATGACTACATTTATAGTTTAAACAACTTAATGCATATTTTGACATGTCGTCATAGTGACCGCTTATTGTATTTTGATACTAACAATTTTGTTAGAGATTTTTTTTTAGTTCGGGAACATATGTATCTCCCTAAGAAAAGTCGACATATATTAGCTACTTTGTTAGCATTCAATATACACGCAGTTATTGATAATTTAACTGAGAATAGGTTAAGTGACGAAACGGTATTATATAGTACTACTAATAATACTGTAATTAATTCTTTAAACTTTTAGAGTCGACAAAAGAGAACCAAAATAATATTATTTTACTATATCACCAAAATATAAATCGCTTCTCTGGCAAAATCTTAGACGTGGAAATGTTATTAGATAAATATCATAGGGATATCTTATGTTTTTGTGAAACTTGGTTAAAACCGGATAGGATGTTGTTTAATGTAAATAATTTTTCAGTTGCCAGTGCATACAACAGGTCCTCAATAGGGGGTGGTACCTTGATATTGTTTAATAGTCGTTTTAGATATAGGGAAAGGAAGGATATCACTGCCTGCTCTGTTGATCGCTTATGTGAGGTAGCATGTGCAGAGGTTGAAGGCCATACTTTCTTATGTGTTTATAGACCACCACCCTCAAACTTGTCATCATTTTTTATCATTATGGAAGGAATACTAAGTAAACTTTTTAAAGATAATAAATTAGTTTTTGTTTGTGGTGATCTTAATGTTGATCTGCTAGTTAATTCACCCGAAAAATGTAAGTTAATCTCATTGTTTAAATCATTCAATTTAAAATGTATATTTAATGAAGCAACTAGAATAACAGCAACCTCGGATTCATGCATAGACAATGTATTTACCAACTGTAAAATAAAAGACTCCACCTTAATTAGTGGCATCAGGTCAGACCATACTGGTCAACTTATATCATTTGACTTAGATAAAAAGTTAAACTCAAATAAAACCATTGAAATAAGACCTCTTACTAAGAATAAGTTGAAAATGTTTAATAATAATCTTAATAGCAATCTTTCAACAGCCAGTTTTGATTCACAAGACCCCAATTTAAACTATGGTACCCTATTTTCTACAGTATGCCAAGAATTCAATAAAGCATGTCCTGTAAAAAAAGTTACTATCAATACTAAACCAAAATTTAGTGAATGGGCCACTGCTGGCATTAGAAAAAGCAGAGATATTTTATACAGGTTGTATCACGAGAAATCATTGACGTCTGATCTAACTCTTCATGATTATGTAAGAAATTATTCTAAAATATTCAAAAGAGTCTGCGCTCAAGCTAAGTCTAAATTAATAAGTAACAAAATTGGTATTTCCCATAATAAAATAAAAGCTGTGTGGCAGGTAATTAACAAAGAAACTGGAAACACAAAACAGCGAGATCAGAATGACTTGTCGTTAAAAATTTATAATGAAACCATTTCAGATAAGTTGAAAGTTGCTGAGTCACTAGAAAATTTCTTCACCAACATCCCAATTGAGGTTACGAAATCTCTTCCCTCATCATCTGTGTTAGCTGAATCTTTACTCAAAGAAAACTTCAGTAAGGACATTCCTAGTTTTAAATTCGAGCCTATTTCTATTGCCACAATTAAAAAAGCGTTCAAAAGTCTTAACATAAAAAACACTGTAGACTTATGGGGGAGTTCCGTTAAGGTTCTTGGAGATATTATTGACACAATTGCCACTGTCCTAACAGGCATATTTAATCAATGTTTAGACAGCGGTACGTTTCCTGATTTAATGAAACATAGTAAAGTAGTACCAATTTTCAAATCGGGTAGTAAGAGTGATCCCTCTAATTATAGACCTATATCAGTGCTACCAGCATTGAGTAAAATCTATGAAAAAAACATGCTAGACCAGATGTTGTCACATTTTAATTCAAATGGTATTTTACATAGTCGCCAGTTCGGTTTCACGAAAGGTAGGTCGACGACTGATGCGGGAGTGTTACTCATCAGTCACATTTTGGAATCCTGGGAGAAGTCCCAGGATGCAATTGGCATTTTCTGTAACCTCTCAAAAGCGTTTGACTGCGTTGACCACAATACACTGATCTGTAAATTACACCACTACGGAATTCGTGGACAAGCCGCTAATCTTGTTCTTTCCTATCTATCAAACAGGCAACAGAAAGTGAACGTTAACGGGGCGACGTCCTCGGGGTCCTTAGTTAAGATGGGAGTGCCTCAAGGTTCAATTCTCGGCCCTTTCTTATTTCTAGTTTATATTAATGACCTTCCTTACATGATGGCTAACTTATCAGATATAATTTTATTCGCTGATGATACTTCTCTTATTTTTTAAATAGATAGAAAAGATACGGATGTCTTACATGTGAATGATAGTCTGGCTATTCTTTCGAAATGGTTTGCAGCTAATAATCTTTTACTCAATGCGAACAAAACTAAATGTCTTAAGTTCTCATTACCAAATGTACCCCAAGTGGGTTTAAATTTAAAACTTGATGGCAAGAAAGTAGATGCTATTACGGAAACTGTATTTCTAGGAATTACTTTAGATTTTAAATTGCAATGGGGCGCTCACATTAGAGCTCTTTCAGGTAAATTAAGTTCAGCTGCGTATGCAGTAAGAAAAATATGGCAGTTGACCGATATAGCCACAGCTAGGTTGGTATACTTTGCTTATTTCCACAGTATTATGTCTTATGGCGTTCTGCTGTGGGGATCAGCAGCTGACGTAGATTCAATTTTCATTTTACAAAAGAGGGCAATCCGCGCGATCTATGAAATGGGTCCTCGCGAGTCTCTTAGAAACAAATTCAAAGAAATTGATATACTCACTCTGCCTTCCCTTTATATCTTAGAAAGTATTTTGTATGTTCGCAAAAACTTAGGACTTTTTAAAATAAGAAGCGATTTCCATAATATAAATACACGTAGTAAAAATGAAAATGTTATACCCAAATTTAGATTAACTAAAACAAGCAAATCATTTCTGATAAACAGTATCCGCTTTTATAATAAGTTGCCAAATTCGGTTACAGAACTTAGCGATGGAAAGTTCAAAGCCCACATCAAACGTGTCCTTATCAAAAAAGCGTACTATAAGATTAAAGACTACGTCGAAGACAAGAAAGTTTGGCAATAATTCCTTCTGCACATGTGGCTTCCCTGGTACCTCATAAACGGCATCACTATGTAAATTTCTAATAACTGCTCTCAAATTATGGTATTTAATTTTTATTTTTTATTATTAGATATGGACTTTTACATAGCTCTGACATAATATTTTCATTATTTGACATTATATACCTACAATTTTTTATTAGTTTTTGTTTTTACTTTATTAGATTATTTTATATTTTGTAAATGTGAGAACGTCGTAGGCCCTGTGGATTGTAAATTTATAGACAATTGTCTATTTGTTTAACATATGGTACTTGTTGACAGGCCTTTATTTTATTTTTTTGTTCCCGGGGTGGAAAATCCTCATGGATGTCCTCCGCCCTGGGGCGGGCGGAGGGGTCTGTCAGACTCTTACTGACTAAAAACCACCCCGGTGTTCCATCTCACACCTACGCCGGGGTCGCGGGAACACATTATTCTTCCACAACCACGGCTGGTGCCGGCCCGCTTGCGCGGGCCCAGTCTCGGGCGGGGGGAGTGAGGTGTACTCCCCCCGCAACGTCTGTGAGCGGCGCACGCGGAACACTACGCGCGCCGCCTTCTCGGGTCCTGATGTTGGGGGGCGACGGATGTCCCCGAATCCGTCGCCCCTGGACCCATTTAGGGGGGCCGGAAGAGGGCGTTGTCCGCCCTCCTCCGACGCCCGGTGCGTCTGCTGCGGGCCGGGTCGAGAGTCGAGATCTCTCTCTCCCTTTCCGCAGCCTCCTTCTGCGAGATGACCGTTTCGCAAAAGGAGACCACTGCGTCCCAGGACTCTGCGCCGCCGACCATCGCGTTCACGACGGCCGGCAGCGACAGGTTTTTGCCTACTTCGGTGATGAGGGCACGGCGCGGCTCCTCCCAAGCGGCACACTCTGCCAGCGTGTGCCACGCCGTGTCCTCCCGGCAGTCGACGCAGTGGTGACACCGGGCGTCCGGCTCCCTGTTTATGCGACACAGGTACTTCCCGAAGCAACCATGCCCCGAGAGCACCTGCGTCGCCCGAAACGTCAGGGAGCCGTGCCTTCTCCCGAGCCAGCGGTCGAGCACTGGCCGGATCGCCTCGATGGTGCTGAGGCCGGCGGTAGGGCGTGACAGCCTCACCCGCCATTGCGCCACCAGGACCTCGCGGAGCTGCAACCGTTGCTGCTCGACATGTTGCTGCATCGGTCGCTCGCCCCGCTCCCGCGCTGCCTCGCGCCACCGGTACAGTGACGCGAGCACCTTCGCCTCCAGGTCCCAGGGCGGTGATCCGGCCAGTACTTGTTGACAGGCCTTCACTGTCCTCCCGTACCTGTTAACACTGTAATTGGAAAACATTGTAAAAGACATATTTTTAAAAGAGTAACCATGGAGTTTCTTGCCGGCTCTTCTCCATGGGAAGCGACCAATTGGAACCGTGCACCTAGAATCTGACGTTTCATAAGTGCCCATCTAGGTCTATGTGAAATAAAATATTTTGATTTTGAATATAAAAAAAAACTGCTATATGTGTAGATACTTCACATAGCGTGACACAAAGGTTGGTCTTATCGCTAATAACAACCTATAGATATATTATAGGAGAAAGGAGAGACAATACTGCCGGTAGTCTGTGGTGTCCCATTCATTTAAACAATACATACATAAAACATACACTTATCTACATAAATATGGATACAAAACTAATCGTGAAAACATAAAGTGTGTAGATATGATCTTCTATCCCGTATATAAACTTTAACGGTACCGTTTTCAGGCGTGCAGAGGCGATAAAATCATGACTGGTGTCCCAGTCTTCGAATCAGGCAAGATTCGCAAGGACCTCGATGAAGAAGATTTGGATCCATACATCCTGCCCGTGGAATCTGACTTGCTGATCCTTCATAGTTCTTATCCAGGTCGCGCTTCGCACAGGTACCAATATTTTTATCCTAACTAGCCTAAATAAAGCCACTTGAACTACAGCAACCCGGTCGTTTTCGGCACCGTCCATATACATGGCTCATAATTATAAGAAAACATTAGTAAATATACCAAATATCAAGAGATTCATGACTATACTTGCGATTTTATTATATAAGACATATTCTATTACAGTCATGCTCGAATAATAAAAAGTGTTCTTATTTGTAAATTTTGGCGTGTAAAACTATAAAACAACCCGTACCCTAATTGCGTAATACACAATCAATCGGAATCTGAAACATTTTGAAACAGATTGCTAATCCATTGCTTCATAAGTTCGATAAAAAATTCTGCTCAACAATGTAAATAACACAATGAATGTTGTTGAACTGTCAAAATCAAACAGATTAGTCGTAATCGTTTACGAAAATGTGTTACGCAATTAGGCTGCTGGATAGAGTGGAGAATTTTCTTTGTCCTCTACAATCTTCTTCTATGCCTGCCCTTGTCGCTATTTACTGGGGGTCTGCACTTTCCTTCTCCCTTCTCACTTACTGTTACTTTGGACTCTACACTAGTTTAAAAAAAAAATGTTTGACGTGTAAAAGTGTTTGTACAAACCCACTTACAGAAATAAAAATCATTTATCATTTATCATTTATCATTTACAAACCCCTAAATTTTATTGTAATTTATTCCACAAACTAGCAGTACAGTTCAGTATTCTCAACAATTTCTTGAATTCTTACAGAAATGAACTGTACGGCTCTTGGTTCATCCAGACACTCTGCAAGAAAATAGACGCCCTATCCTTGTCTCACGACCTTGAGTCCATCATGACAGAGGTGAAGAGAGACGTGGCAATAGACAAGCAACACGAGGTATACAACAAGAGAACCTTAGAGATGAACGTGAACAAACAAATGCCGGTCATGACGTCAACTTTGATTAGGAAACTGTACTTGATGAAGGTTGAGGAGCGACTTTTGGAAAACACGCATGTGGTCAAGATGAGGCCGCGCATTAGATCCAGGCATAAAGTCATGGACGCAGTCAGTAATGCACCCATGACGCAGTTCGGACCTTGCTCCTGCTATTTGGAATACTTCACTTATATGACGAATTGTTTGAGGTGAGTTCTCGTTATATTTCTTGATTGTTTTTAGCTGATTTTGTTAATCCATTTACATTCTATATACATTAATTCTGTTCGTTAGTAAGTGCATCACTTGAGAACGGCTGGGCCGATTAGGCTAATTTTGGTTAAAATGTTCGTAATAGTTCGAAGTAGGTTTTTTTGGAAAGTGAAATAGGAATAAACTTAGATTTTTTTACTGAAGATCTTTCATTTCTGAGATTATGTAAGTCCTGCGGGCCTATTACGAACTTTTAAAAAACCAGGCAAGTTCCAGGCAATTCATTTCACGGGCTGTTTAAATTTCGTATTATGACATTCCTAGTTCTGAGCGACTTCACGCTGGGTAGTTTGTCTATGGCTGGCTTGTAATTCTCTGACGTAACGTTCAGAAACCCAATTATTTATTTATAGGGAAGTTACGGTTTTGTTTAAATCACATATTTTATAATAAAAATAATAAATACCATATATTAAACTAGTTAGTCTAGTATAGTAGGTGAAAATATGAACGCAATTCATATTGTGCTATTCTAGATTATAATAATTTACATAATATTTCCTGTTTGCAAATTGTAACGCGAGGTTTCCGAACGTATTCCACTTGAAGGTCAGCGGGGAATTCGACAACTTCAATGAAAGTATTGTTTGACAAACATTAGTTAATAACAATAACATTATGAAAGAACACTATCGTATTGTTTGTTTAATGGAAGGATCCATTCTAAGATTTATGGAGTACGAGTATAAACAAAAAGATGGCGAAAGTGTTATTGAGTATTTCAATTAATATTCGTCTTTTTTACATGATATAATATTAATACAATGTAAGTTTTATTTTAATAGTGGATGAGCGTTCTCGCCCTCGCCTCGTCGGCGCGTTACCTAACTTATGTTCAGCTGGAAAGATTGTTGGAGTTTTTATACTACTTCCAAGAAGTCTGAAGAAATCTCAGTGATTTGCATCTACTATAGAAAATGTTGGCTGGGACATTGAACGAGAGCCTATATCACCAGTGGTGCGTTGGTAGGAGCCAGTAGCATACTATGATAATGCAACCAAAACCTAAAATGAGAATAATGTTTAGTTAAAACTTTACGTAAAGTTCATACTTAATAAAAACAACTACCTTAGTCTTCACGGATAAATCCGTGGGTTTTGGAAGCCCGTTAAGGGTTAAAGGTGAACAACAAAAGGAAAGGCCGTTGTTAGGATTTCAATAATACGTTTATTATCCTTTTATTTATTTAGTGGAAAGTGTATTTTACTATTCTTAGCCTTGCGTGCGATCACACGTCTCATGACATGTGAGGCAGCTGCTCACAGAGATTCAGTCCCAAGTCGTGAACTGCACATCATCCATGTCGAACGCATTAGATTGGTCACAAAGTCGTTTCCTTTTATTAATTGATTCACAAGTTTGCCGAGAAGAATCACTTTCCAGGAACTCAAACAGTTCATTTTCGTCACACAGGATTATATTTTCTTATGTTGTATAGAAAACACTCCAATAATTTCCAAATAAACCCAAACAATTCAATAAAAGCTCCTCTGAAGCAGCGTAAACTGAATGGATTGTGAGGTTACTTTTTGACAGTTCTAATACGGAATGAAATGTCAAACGAACGTTCGTAATACGGTATTTCCAGGCAATATTCGGCCAGAAGTCGGCCAGGGTGTCACGTGATCGCTGACTGGCTTGTTTGACGAGTTCATAATACGAAATTGCAAGGCAGTTCTGTTTACGCCGTAAACTGCCTGGAAATAAGAGTTCATAATAGGGCCCCTGTTCAAGCATTTTTAAATGATTTTTCAACTTTCGGAAAAGTATCAATTAAATGTTTAGAGTGTAGTAGTTTTTTTCCTAAATAATTGTTTTTCGTAACAAGTCAGCGAAGAACCGACACAGCTCGATAACCATCCAGTTTTGACCCCTTTCGAGGAATAAGTCTAACTTCGCTATCGTCCTGTTTATGTATAAAAATCAAATAGTAAAATGATAATACATAATAATAAATGTGATAAAATAAAAAAACTACCGTAAAAAATCACCAAAAAAACAGAACAACCAGCAGCAGAATAAGAGCTGCTGGATGAATGAGATGCTGAATGAGATGCTGCAAGGAGCAGAATAAGAGGCAGTCACAATAGCATCCTGAAAGCTGTGGCGGCAGACACTTCCTCACCAATAATAAGGCAATTTGTGAGAAGACTTATACCCTAGTCTCTATATTTCGTTATGTCTAGTTTGGTGGGTGGTCTTCTCGTGAATTTGTCTTTAGTTTTAAATGTTTTTAAGTGCATCTGTTTCTAACAATTTATGGATCTTTTTTAGTTGTATGAAATAAAATGATTTATTACTCGTATTATTAAAAACCATTTAGCTGGCAGGGGTGGGGCACTTGACTCTAACAAAATGTAGCACTTCAAAGCTTGATATTTCGCAAACGAATCTCTGCATTATTAAAAATGGTTTTACGTCTGTTGGGTCAGCTAGTTTAAACTAAAACTTGTTAGTACATATTTGGTTTAAGTATATGGCGACGATCAAAATCGCAGCACTGTAATTACCATAGTCGCCATCGTCCTTCGCAGGCACAGTAAGACCCTTACTCCTGCTACTGCGTGTTTACTCTTAAAAGGCTCATAAAACAGCAACAGTTTAAAACAGTGGAGGAAAAAAATAAAAAAATAGAATTTCGAAATTCAAACGATGTCATATTAATCTGATAAATTGGTTATAAAAAATAAAAAAAGGTAATTATAATATGTCTGTCAGGTATTCGTTGACTTCTTACCTCTGCCCAACAGCCCACAGCTGCAATGATATATAGGTATATACTACTCTTTATTTGGTACACCTTAAATAACAGACATACAAACATCAACAGAATCTAGGGATACCTTAATCCTAAATTATTTACGAATTTAATGTTTACCTAAAAAGTTTATTTACAGATAGATATCTCTTTTACCTTTTTTTTTAATTTTTGAAATGTAAATAAAAAAATTAAAATGTTTTTTTTTTAAATATTAATAAATGAAAAGGGATAAGTCTGTTTTTCTTTTTTTAATTTAACGTGCCGTGTGAGCTTCAAGAGTCATGTCACGTCGTCATTTGAGTCGAGATGAAATATTACGAGCCGTGGGCATAGTATAAAATGGTGCTATTCAATGCGTCGTTGCTGAGGCCGGTGTATAGGACACTGACGAAAACGTGATATCAAGGTTGTGGTCACGTCATCGCAGTACTGAGGATGTGGCTGAACGGCTCACTGATAGATATCGTGTTACTACGCAGAGACAGGATCGATTTCTCCCCATGGCCGCCAGAAGACAACCCAATATCACAGCGATGCAACTAGCTAACAAAAACTCCAGGAGGACCACCAACTGCTGGTAAGCGACCAAACCGTGCGTAGGATTGCGACGTGGCAATCGTGGTAGGCGGCTTTCGTGGGCTCGGGACCATGGAATGACGAACAATGGTCTTTGGTGCTGTTCACTGATGATTCCCAGTTTGGGTTTCATCCAGATCCACGAAGAACACGCGTTTGGAGAACTCCAGGGAGAGTTAGCCGTCTACGGCACCCTCAGGAGGTCCACTCATACCAAGGCGGACAATCATGGTGTGGGCAGGAATTCGTCTTGGCGGACGAACCCAGCTCGTTTGCATCCAAGGCAACATGACTGCACAAAAATACCATGGGAGTTAGTAGAGCCCGTTATTGTCCCACACAGAATCCAAACGGGCCAGGAATTTCTACTCATGCACGATAATACTCCAAGTTACCATTTTATAAACAGATATTTATTGTGTCTTTAATTTATTACTTAATGTTATTTTATCTTATCGTTTCATGTGTTATTTTATCTTAGCGGTCGCTGCACTGAAAAGCAGCGCTAGGGCTATGTCTCGCATAAGGACATGCTACGAACATTATGCTGAGCGATGGCCGTTTTGCGTAATTGTGACGAATTTTTTCCAACAACTTGTAATTTTTTTTCTGTTTGCGTTCGTTCTCTGCGCCGTGATAACCGTAAATAAATGTTTTTCAAATTCAATTTTTTTTATTTCGAGCGAAGACTCATACAGGGTTAGTAACATTGTCCTTAAAAACTAAGTGTTAGTAAACAACACGATACGGTGACACATGTAACTGACAGCAGTGAACCATAAATGGACAGTCCATCCTGTCAGCAATCATTTTTAGAACCTTCTGCTTGCGCATTAGAGTGTAAAAACAATCTACACGCGCCATCGCAAACATCCCTGACGCACTGCAACGCCATCGCGTCATGGCAACCCCATCAGTTTTCTAAACGCGTTATTGAATTGGACACGAAGGGCTCCATGCGACGCTTGCTAATATTTCTCCCACAAGCTGCATGTGTAGAAAGAAGGAGGTACAGAATTCTCTAAAGAGCGTTACCTTTACGTCTGCAGTACACCGTGCAAACCTGCGGGCTATCATATTCGCGCGTACGGATAAAGCCCTCCGTTCCGTTTCAATATCAGCATTGTCTTTAAGGTCAGTGGTGACCAAGTGACCCAGGTATTTAAATTGTTCCACTCGCTCAAGAGGAACACCGCTTAACCGTATGGGATACACATCAAGGTGGTACTTGGTCCCCGCCTCAAAAACAATGTACTGACTTTTTTTAACGTTATACAATATTCCGTGTTCTATTGCGTAAAGTTCACACATTGCTAATAGTGCTCCAATACCACCAGGTCATCCGCGTAACTTAAATTAATCTTAAACTTAAACTTTCCAGGTACTTCGTTGAAGAAAACCCTAACGATGAAACAGCGCAGACCATCTTGGACATGACCAATCATTACGATGATAGCGACAAATTCAAAATACTTAAAGACAAAATGTGCATACTTATCAGCAATCACTTAAAAGACAAAGCTCAAGATAGCCAGTTTTACAAATATGTGCATTTCATCCGTAGAGCGGAAAGTCGCTAAGTCTAAAAGTGCCCAAAATGTATCATCAGTGTAACTAAAATCATCATTTGCTTCTGTAAATGACTGTCTAACCGGCATTATTGTAGCAACATTAAGCAAAAGTAATTAAGTCTACTCTTCGTACCAACAGCATAATGAAAGAAATGACGATTTTAATTTATTATTATTCATTCATTGAAGATGTCCATAACTCGTAATAAAAACGACTCAACTTGTATTACCTTTCCTCTTAAATTATCAATGTATACCTACGACTTTAGGTTGTCTAAAAAAACTCTACACAATTGAAAAATTACTATAGTTTTGGAAGTCAGTGTGTTTGGATTTGTATTTTAAAACGACCTTTGTATGGTCGTAGACATTTTAGTTTTATGCCACCGACTTTGGAAGTCAAAGTTATTTTTTTTAAGTCTGGTTTTTTTTTGTTTTGTAAAAAGTTAGTTTTTGTTCTCTTTTTTAGTGATTCAGTTATAAATTTTATCTAAGTTACAATAGTCATAAGTCGAACGATACTTTTTGAAGAGTTCTTCTGGTAAGAACCAGTAGAACTGGAGCTGATGGTGAAGGCACCATCAGCTCCAATTCACCATACGCATTGTGACGAGCATACATTACTTAGCAACCATGTTTAAGTACTGAAATCTCAAAAAAATAAAAAAATCCCTTGATTTCCATGCCATCATCTCATCGGAATCTAACTTGGGGACCTCGAGATCATACCCTTTTTAATAAAAAAGAATTTTCAAAATCGGTCCACAATTGACGGAGAAATCGGTAAGCATACATTTAAAAAAAAACACATGTAACCGAACATATAACTTCCGCCTATTTGGAAGACGGTTAAAAATAAATAAATTGATTTATTGAGTTTTTAAATAGAAAGACATAATGATTGAAACCATATTAAAATTGGTAGAATCATATTTAATAGCATAACACGTTAAAATGTTCCCACAGCTTGGTCACAGTCATCCTCTCTGTGAGAGGAAGTGGTCTGTAATCTACAACGCGGGCCCAGTGCGGGTTGGTAGTTGCCACATGTCTTCCAACTTTTGGTTCTAGGACATGCCGGTTTCCTCACGATGTGTTCCTTTACTTTCCGTTTGGAGAGCAGTGGCGATGGAATTATTCACACAAAGCAAAGCGCCTGCCTGGATTCGAAACCATGACCTATTACCTAATATTCAGATCAATAATAAACGATTAATTACGTGTGTACCACAGAAGAGCATGCTAGGTCCCACGTTATTTTGTATTATATTCATATCAATGATTTAACGAAAGTAACAAACAAGTAAAAGTAAGACAGTCTCTGCGTAAAGACAGTGTGCCTGCCAATCCCAAGAACACAACACAGGCCAATAGCATGTCAAGTCTATGGCGCGCTAAAACCGACAGCCTTTCAAACGTCGTTTTAACTTTTGCAAAGCCAACTGGAGCAGCTTTTCCCAAGACTTGGACGACGAATTGCTGCTAAACTACAGCCAATTTGTGAAAACGGTCTGGTCAGTTTCACGGCGACATATACCAACAGGCTGTCGTTCCCTTTACGTGCCGGGCCTGGACCCAGACTCATCGATATTGCTAGAAGCCTACAATTTTTTTTATGCTAACGATGCCTTTTCTGCGGAAACTATCACAACCGGAGAGGAGTTACATGCTATTATGCTAGGTAGCTAACCAACTTTTACTAAATGGCAAGGCCCCAAACAAACTGCCAAAATTACCAAAACCCACCAAAAACCTAACTCCCTGAACAGAAATTAGTAAGCCCTTCACACTGTCAGATATAATCCCGGCTATAAAGGCGCTGAAGAATGGTAAAGCGGCTGGACTGGATGACATTACTGTGGAACAACGCAAACATCTAGGCCCGGTTGGTGTGTCATGGCTCCTTGCCCTTTTTAAGGCCTGCCTTGAAAGCGCGAAGATCCCTAAATTCTGGAGGAAAGCTCAAATCACGGCACTACTAAAACCCGGAAAACCGCCTGACAACCCGAAGAACTATCGCCCTATCTCTCTTCTGTGCCATACTTTCAAATTATTTGAACGACTCTTACTCAATCGCCTCCAGTCCATAATCGACACTAAACTGATCCCTGAGCAGGCTGGCTTCAGACTTTGTCGCAATATATTGAGGATGGCTAGGAGGCACGAAAGATCACTGGGGTCACCCTTGTCGACTTGTCAGCGGCTTACTATACTGTCAATATTAAGAGGGTATTGGCAAAACTATCTGACATGATCGACGACCAGGCTTTTATCCGAGTCCTTGTTGAGATGCTGCGTAATAGACGTTACCTAGTCCTCTTGAACTCAGAAAAAAGCATATGGAGATCACAAAAGAACGGCTTACCTCAAGGTAGTGTTCTGGCGCCTATTCTTTTCAACATCTATACCAATGACCAACCCGAAGTTGAACACTGCGAGAGGTTTCTATACACTGATGACCTCGCCTTGGCTACCCAAACAAATAAATTTGAAGAAGCCGAAATTATCCTAGATGCAGGCATAGAAGTTCTCGGAAAATACTACAACGATAACGCTCTCAGACCTAACCCTACAAAAACACAGGCTGGTGCTTTCCATCTCCGCAACAACACAGTAAGTCGCGATCTAAACATCAACTGGCAAGGTATCACCATTGAACACTGCAATAACTAAAAAGTAATGAAATCTAGACAAAGTCGTGCCAAGTCTAAGGTTCCTTACTGCGATTTCTTTATTATTATAGTTAAAATGTTGTGTGACTTGGCCGTTGAAGGGTACACAAGGGTACAAAACCAGGTGCTCCATGACACCATTGTTCCAGTAAAGGATGGTACGGCAGTGTTTGCTTCACGCTCGACTTGGCGGGGGCACTGCCGTGCCCCCCGATGAATAAAACTATTCAATCGAACTAAATTGCATGATTACTTTGTGTAAAGTATTTCATCTTGAAATAATTTACACAAAGTAATCATGCAATTTAGTTTAAATAGGTTTTAATCAGACTTCACTAAAGAAGGAGGTTCTGTGTTCGTCCGTATGTATTTTTTAATGTATGTTCATCTATATTTTCATCAATTGTGGACCGTTTTTTTATTATTTGTAGAAGCAGCTAGCGCGGGGATTATATGAATTTTATTAAGGTTTCTATGAACCTAAGGTTAAGGTTAAGGTATTTTATTAAGGTTTCTATGAGAGTTTTTGAGTTAGCTTCAATAATACATATCCTCCATCCACTTTGTGTATGTTGGTTTAGTTATACATATAAAACTTACTGTCCCTGTTAAGACAGCTGAAAAGTGAAAACAAAACAACCGACTTATGAAAATATATCTACCTTTATTTCGGAAGTCCGTGGAAAACGAAAATACAACACCGTAAGACACCAACTTCCAAAATACAACACCGAAAGACACCAACTTCCAAAATGAAAGAAATTTTTCATTTGTAATGTTTTTTTGGTAGTCGGTGGTTTTTATTTAATTTTACAATTTAAGTTACTTTTATAGATCATTTCATTAACACTCTTTTATTTTATGAATGTGAGAACGTTAGTGGTCTTGTAGATTGGATATAAGTACTTGGTTCTTGTTGATAGGCCTACTCTGTTTGATTTATGTCGCATAATTGGCCGTGTATTATTAATGCTTTGACAAAGAAACTTGTTTTTTTAGAGCTCCAATCCTTTGGAGTTCTAAAAAATACAAGTTTCTTTCCGTAGAAAGTTACGTAAAAAGTAAAGTATTTGATATTATTTTCAACTTGAAACCACCACGCGTTCTTAAGAAACAGGGTCTTGACTACTTGTCCTAATTTCTAACAGACAAAGTATGCATCAGAGAAAGCAACTGTAAAAATGGCGCTGTCGTAGTTAGTTCTCAAAACAAGCTAATAATGGCGCTGTCGTAGCTAGTTCCCAAAACAAGCTAATAATGGCGCTGTCGTAGCTAGTTCCCAAAACAAGCTAATAATGGCGCTGTCGTAGCTAGTTCCCAAAACAAGCTAATAATGGCGCTGTCGTAGCTAGTTCCCTAAACATCAAAACATGCTAATAATGGCTCTGTCGTAGTTAGTTCCCAAAACAAGCTAATAATGGCGCTGTCGTAGCTAGTTCCCAAAACAAGCCAATAATGGCGCCGTCGTAGCTAGTTCAGAAACATGCTAATAATGGCGCTGTCGTAGCTAGTTAGTTCTCAAAACAAGCTAATAATGGCGCTGTCGTAGCTAGTTCCCAAAACAAGCTAATAATGGCGCCGTCGTAGCTAGTTCCCAAAACATGCTAATAATGGCGCTGTCGTAGCTAGTTAGTTCTCAAAACAAGCTAATAATGGCGCCGTCGTAGCTAGTTCCCAAAACATGCTAATAATGGCGCTGTCGTAGCTAGTTCCCAAATCATGCTAATAATGGCGCCGTCGTAGCTAGTTCCCAAAACATGCTAATAATGGCGCTGTCGTAGCTAGTTAGTTCTCAAAACAAGCTAATAATGGCGCTGTCGTAGCTAGTTCCCAAAACAAGCTAATAATGGCGCCGTCGTAGCTAGTTCCCAAAACATGCTAATAATGGCGCTGTCGTAGCTAGTTAGTTCTCAAAACAAGCTAATAATGGCGCCGTCGTAGCTAGTTCCCAAAACATGCTAATAATGGCGCTGTCGTAGCTAGTTCCCAAAACAAGCTGATAATGCAAGGCGTGAGGGGGTATTTATATTTTTTTGCGAAAATGATTTTGTCTCGTTTTCCTAAATGCTCGGAAATGAGAGTCTACTATTTTCCGAATGACTCTAATTTTAGAAGATTGTAGCTTTTAAAGCTATTCATACAGAATTATTTACAATTTAACAGAGTTCAAACTTACGTCGGAAACCTTTTGATGAAAGTGATTACGAAGAAATGTTTGAGGTTTTTAATTCTGACACTTTCCATGTCGAATAAATATTGATTTAATATGATAAATGATAAATCATTTATTTCTGTAAGTAGGTTTGTACAAACACATTTACACGTCAATCATATTTTAAAAAACTGGATGAGATCGGCGTTTCCTATCTGACTACTCTGAGAAGAAAGGCCGAAACAAACTGAGAGGTCACAGTCTCTTTTAAAGTCGAGACATAATCTTGGTCAGGTCATGTGAAGACCATGTAGATTGGTGTCTGAAATGGTTTTTTGAGGAAAGAACCACACAGAATGAGTGGACCTGTTCAGTCAGTGCACGCATTTGTCATTAATCGTGTAGCTCTAGTTTTCTTGGGAAACACTCACCAAGCGTCATAAAAAGATCACTGGAATCGTTTACGGTGCGAAATTGCACTTTAAACGTTAAGCCCACGTCGATCTCAAAATTCGCACTATCCGTCAATTTATGAAACGCAATTCTCAAAGCGTTTCTTTCAAGTCTGCCGTCCAAGGCATGTCCTCGCCGACCCCGATTACCACAAACCTCTCATCCAGGAGAGCAGTAAGGCCACTAGTACAGTGCACAAGAAACAAAAACCGACATTCCGAACTCGCCGCCGATGTCCCTCGCGAAGACCCCAACGTAACCGGCCCCCCGACCCTTGCTCGACGAAGTGCCAGCCCGCGCCGTAGGTGAGCCTGTAGCTTTAAATTCCCCTGATAAAAATAATCATAAAAATTTGATCCAGCCTGTCCCATCTTGATGTCCTCCTGTCCTAATGAATAATAAGGAGATAATACGAAATCAACGCGCACAAAGTTGCGGGCTAAGTGCTAGTAATAGTATAAATCGTTAATTGCAAGCTAAATTAAGTCTAACCGTAGTTTACGACGTATGATGAATGTCTTTTATAAACTCAGATGACATCAGACGGTAAATTAACATTTTAGTTCTAATGGCGTTAATTCCACAGTTGTTCTAATACTCCCCGACCCTTGCTCGACGAAGTGCCAGCCTGCGTCGTAGCTGAGCCTGTAGCTTTAATTTCCCCAGATAATAATAATCATCTAAATCAGATCCAGCCTGTCCCATCTTGCTGTCCTCATACCAGCGACGCCCTAAGCCGAGGTACGGACCTCGGCTTAGGGCGTCGCGCGGTAGGTTAGCGTGCAGTCGCTAAGTAATGTAAGTTTTACGCCCCTGGTTGGAGGCTTTGAATTCGCTTAAGGCAGCCACAGGACAGTCCGGTTAAGTAGTCAGGACCTCTCAAGATCAACTAAGAGATGCCATTCACAAAAAAAAAATCGTCACGCATTTCGAACGGATGCGTCTTGGTGCACGGACCACTGTCTCTCGGCAGTCAGTACTGCCCGGTTATTGGTCGTGGAAAGCTGTCTCTGACAATTAGTACCGTCCTTATTGCGTTGGTTGCATGGGCCACTGTCCCTGACAGTCAGTACTGCCCTATGTGACCGCCCTCAATGCCATTATTTGTAATTTAATTAATTTTAACTCATTTTTATATTTTCTAGATTGAAGATGAGTAACTGATTGTTTAATTGAAATAAGTTTGTGTATTGCCATACCTTTTTTTTTTTTTTTGGGTGGGAAATCATCAAATGACTTCTCCCGCTCTGGGTGGAGCGGGAGGGCGTGTCAGACTTTTACTGACTAAAACCCACCCGTGTTCCTTCAGTTGCATGTGCCAGGGCCACGGTTTTCTCTGTGGAATAACCCGCGACCCTGAGGCGTCGGCCCTATCGGACCCCGTCATTTTGTGCTGACATCTCTTTGAGGCGCGCGTGGAACACAACGCGCCGTCGACCCGGGCCTGGTCCTTACCGGACGGCGAGCTACCCATGGCTCGCCGTCCGCAAGCCCGCGCCTACGGTGGACGGGAATCTGCTTGCGATTCCCGACGCCCAGGGCGTCTCCTGCGGCGACTAGGGGCGTGAGGGCGCAAGGCTCTCTCCCTCACGCGCTCCGCCTCCTCCTTTGCGAGCATTACTGCTTCGCAGAAGGAGGTGACGGCTTTCCATTCCCTCTCGCTTCGTACCATGGCCTGGACCAGGGCCGGACGCGAGAGATCGCCGCCGCCAATCGCCTCCGCGAGGACACTGCGTTGCTCCGCCCAAGCTGGGCATACCTCTACCGTATGCTCCACCGTGTCCTCCGGGCGATCCACACAATGGTGACACCCGGGCGTTTCCTCCCGCCTTATGCGAAACAGGAACCTCCCGAAACAACCGTGTCCGGTGAGGACCTGTGTCAGGCGGAAGGTGAGGACGCCGTGGCGCCGCTCCAACCACTCCTCAAAGAGGGGACTTACCGCCGCTATTGTGGCGTGCCCGTATTGCCATACCTGAGTTTTACTTCTGATGTCTGGGCCTAATCCGACAACAAATACTTTTAAACGTTTTGAATTTTGGAGGGGCGCGCCATGTTATCGTAGTTAATCTCTACGGTATTGTACCAATATTGATTCAACTTATATTAATTTGCTCAATGTGAAGATTCGCACCACACGGAGGCAATTTTAGCAAAACCTACAACAAACAATGTTGTTCTTACTGTTTACCTACGAACGATAATGCTTTGAGTAGTAGAGAAAACTGTGCAAAAAATTTCAATCACAACAGAACTTAATTGGCCGCGTTCAAGATATTTTTGATCCCAAGTGCAGTATGATTCTACATTGAAACCGTCGTCCCTCACACATATTTTGCTTTGCCATTTTGCACTCTATCTCACAGAGAAAGGAGTGTTGCCATTGTAGTTATTTTGATCATTGTGAGTCAGTGCATACAAAGGGTATCAGGTGTGATGCATCAGGATTTGGGGCTTTCATAATCTGTTTACAATGTATTAACTGTTCTGTGCTAATCTTGGAATTTAAAGCATTTTGACGACATGTTTACTGTACAAACATTTAGTTTACTTAACTTCTGAATTTATTAACAGCTTACGTGTGCATCCGTGAGCATTCGTAACGGATTTAAAGTCATACAATGTCGTATTATACCAGCATCCTATTAATTTTGATTGCATTGCAGAGGTAATTGTCGTTGAGTTACTCGTATATTTAGTTTTTAATTTTTTTTAGTTTTTTTTAAATTAAAGAATTCGATGCGTCACACATAGTGACAACACCAGGAACACATACACCAACGTCATTGTACAAATTTGCGCCCACATTTTTGTTAGTTGATGTCATAATCTGCGGAACCTCGGCGCCATTTTGACTTACAGCATTACCACGGCTACATATATTCTAAGATTTTGTGCACTGCCGTGTTGCTATATAGGTTTTAATGGCTGCATTGTGGGTATATGTAGCACGGTTTTTGTAAAGTCAGGGTTTTGATCAAATTGCTAGGAGAGCTGGTTAAACTCTATACATAGACTCGACTCGTGAAGGAGCATTACTTTTCGTTGTGATCTTGTTCTCGTAACTGCAGATAGCAGTAGTATTATTTAGTATTTAGTAGTAGCATTTGCCCGCAACTTCGCTCGCGTGGCTGTCTTATATATACGCTAAATATTGTTATTCTAATATATACGCTAAATATTTCTGGACAGTTTCATAAAATCCGTTCTGTTTTTTTTTTGCGTGATCTTTGACTTTGTAACAAACATCCATCCTTCCTCACAAACACGTTTATAATAGTAGGTATGATGAATGTATTTATGTTTCTATTATTTAGGATAATATGTCTATTTATTTTAGTGATTTGAATACTTATTATTTTCATCAACGACACTACCATTTTATGTCCAGCAAAATCACTGTCCATTACAAGGTTGATTGTATATTTTGCAGTATATGATTTATTTTTTGTTATGTATTTTAATTGTGCACATTTGCACAATAAAGTGTATATAAATAAACTAACTAATGCCCCGCTAAAAACAAAAAAAAAACAATACTACATATTTGAGTTTTTGCGAGACTAACGAACAGCAATAAATTTTTTATAGAACATAAAACTTATTCTACACAGCCCGTGAATTCCGATGCGTATCTGCGTTACTTCCTACGGATTTTTGATTGATTTAATCAACACCCTGGACTGAATAATTAAATATAGAATCAATTATTTAAATCTAAAGCCTAACTTATATTTTTTATTACCTAAATTAGCTATCTTGATTAATTCAGGTGGTTGGGCACCAACCGACAGGGACTTAAAGCCTTCATAAAAGTTACAGACTTATACGTGTTACATGTTAAATTGATAACAGAAACAAATAATGTTAACAAAACACTTACAAAAGTGTAACAGTAATATGTCTGTAACCTAAAAAGTGTTAACAGTGTTATTAAGTGCAACGCCGCGTCTGTCTGTCCGCCGCGCGTTGTTGCTTATTTCTATTATACATTGATACTGTAACAACATTGTTTCTGTTACATTTATAAAGGTTATTCTTTTAAAACATTATAAAAAGCAGTGTTAAAAACACTTATTACGTTTACAGACGTAAAACTTTACATCGTTCACCCGAAAGACGTACAAAACTGGACATCGGCTTCCGAACATCGCCTCCATTACCAGTCTTTGCAAATTCGATTTCTGAAAACGTGTCCGCGAATAAGGCATCATGGTTTATTCTAGCTTTATGAAGTTGTGTATCTTTTTCATGTAGAGAAATTGAGTTCATTGACATGGCATGAGAAGGATTAGGGATGCCCGTACATTAGATCCGTATCGATTTATTTTAAACAAAATCGATACCGTACATTACTAAGCGTGTAAGTTCTATTTGAAATATTATTTACTTACTACTCGTATATGGCGTTTTGTGCACTCACTCATATTGCATTCGTATTCGTGTTTTTCAATCGAATATTATCGAATCGCATATGAGTGAGCGCGAAATGCTGCACACATTATGAACGCGATCGAAAATCTGCCTTCGAAATGTTTTTAGTGAATTCACGAATCTCGGATCAGTGCCCGTGGACTCTAGTATTCGGTTTGTATCGTGTTTTAAAACGAAATATGAAAACTTCCCCACAACAAATTAATCACGAATATGAATCGTCTTCGAGTGATTGCACAGCGCCCATTAATTTCTGATCCGTTTTAATTCTGTTCGTAAAAAACAAGAATATGAATCGAATAGGAGGTGTGCACAAACGACCTCATGTGTAGTAGTTGTGTGGAAAAAGATAATTAATCATTTAGGATGTTCAGCTAATTACTTTAATCACTTTCATTCGTTAGGAGCTCCTATTTAACTAATTAATAAAGTATAAAATAAGAACTTGTATGTATGTTGTAACTATAAATAAACTTTTTATATATTGTACTATACAATGGATTTATAAAAATAATATAACTAAATTAAATTACTAAATAACTAACTACCTGTACAAATTAATATAAAAGACTCAGGCGTCGAAGTACTCGTCCGCATCGCTGACATCTGGAAACGTGCCCAGAAGACTGGCAACATTGCCACGCTGAATGGCAATGCTAATTCTTTGGCCAAAGAACAATCCAGCCCTCTGGTCACGTGAAGTGTCGACTAGTCGGTGAGAAATTTGTCTAAAAAGGAGACGCGCACTCGGGCCCCATGACCCGAGCGAGGCTCAAAACTGTAGTTACCCATAAGGTTACAGTATTTGCGCCGCTTGAGGCGCTCAGCAGCCGCAGCAGCAGCGCCAGCACAGCTCGCCGTGCTAGGAACATGAGATGGAGCAAGGGTATCGACACAGGTTGCGTCCCACACCAGAGGCCTACCCATCTTCCAAGGCAACAACGTCATACAAGGACTTAGTGGTAAGAATATGTAAGTTAATAAGTTAATTACTTACTTACTTATTAATTACTTAATAGGTAAGTAAATAACTTACTTACTTATGCAATGCTAATACTTAAGACTTACTTACTTACTTTGACTTAGTCCTCATTTAGGACGCATGAATTAGGTTATGAAAATAGGTTCAAAATAGATTTAAAAGGAAAGTACGTATGCGTTGACATCAGGTCGTAAATCGTTACAGCTCTTTTATTTGTTCAAAATGTAACGCGGAATGTCCGTTTCATACTGATATTAGCAAATAGTATAGTAAAACATATTTATAATTATTAAGTACGTCAGATGTTTGTTGGCCCCCACGAGCCGCCGCAGGAGACGCCCTGGGCGTCGGGAGTCGCTTGCAGATTCCCGGCCACCGTAGGCGCGGGCTTGCAAACGGCGAGCTACAGGTAGCTCGCCGTCCGGTAATGACCAGGCCCGGGTCGACGGCGCGTCGTGTTCCACGCGCGCCTCAAAGAGATGTCAGCACAAATTGACGTGGTCCGATAGGGCCGACGCCTCAGGGTCGCGGGTAATTCTAAAGTGAAAACCGTGGCCCTGGCACAGGCAAGTGAAGGAACACGGGTGGGGTTTAGGCAGTAAAAGTCTGACACGCCCTCCCGCTCCACCCAGAGCGGGAGAAGTCATTTGATGATTTCCCACCCAGATGTTTGTTGGTCCTGGGGCCATTTTCGGGTATGGGGCACAAATTTCACGCGAATGTAGTTGCGGCCGAAAGGGCTGAATGTCTGACATATTAAGGGTTCCTTCTATAGGTTCCGCTAAGGTAGGCGAGCTAAAGTTCCTTAAAAGAGGTTTTTGGGAATTCAACCTTTAGAGAGGTGAAAAAATTGCATTTCGTTTGCTTGAAAACTCTTAGAAACTTAGCCCGAATAAAAGAATAATAAATTTTGCCATTTGCCGGTTTTCAAAACTTGGTGCGAAAAGTTTTAACAGAAAATAAAGATTTACAAGTTTTTGGGTGAAATGGTTCAGCAAAACGGGGTTGTTCAGTGTTTGAGGGAGAATTTCAATGCGTGTCTGGATTAATTAGGAGATAATACGAAATCCACGCGGACAAAGTAGCGGACGAAGTGCTAGTAATCGTATAAATCGTTAATTGCAAGCTAAATTAAGTCTAACCATAGTTTACGACGTATGATGAATATGTTTGTGTTATAAACGCAGATGACATCAGACGGAAAATTAATATTTTAGTACTAATGGCGTTAGTTCCACAGTTCTTCTAATACTAGTTCTTCAATCACACTTGTACGTTGGGGTTGACTGTAGTAGGTAAGGAAATTTTCGGGTATTTTAGAATGTAATCAGATAATTAGAATTAGTCTTGTGTAGTTCATGAACGATGAACGAATAGGAAACGTATCTTCGCACTGTACTAGAAGAAACGTTTCCGAACTCTGACTCGTAATCGGTCTATTAGGCCTTTTTGATCTCGGACATTGTAAACCGCGCGATCGTTTGTGCGAACGATAACGAGAAATGGTAAACAGTCACTGATTGTTTAACAGATATCGTTCCGTCTGTGAATGAGAACGAGAGAGAATAGCCGACGAATGACGATCCTCACCGAACCCGACCGACCGAATCGCAAGAATGAGATGAGATGCTGACCACCGAGAGCGAAGACCGAATAGAGCTATTAGAACTAATAGAATGAACTAGTTCACTGTCCGAAATGAACTAGTACGGAGCGATCTTAAAAATGACCGAGCAGGCACAAGACTAATTAGAATGTTACATGTTGTTATGCCCTAAATGTATGGGATTTATACCCATATTCTAATTCCTCATGATTTCCTCGACTTGACTCAACATAACTAATGTGGTTTGAAATGTATAGTTGCAAATAAACACCACATCTTAATCAGTTTCCTCAGTCGAAGTGAAATTAAGGTGAGGGACCAACTGTCAAATATAAGGTACGGCGGCATGTACCCTGAGGCTTCCATGAGGTAGTCAACAAAGAAGTTTTAACTATTTAGTCTTTTGAGGAGTTTATTAGCACACTCGTTCGAGGGCCTAACGATTTTTCCGGCTCCTTCGAGTCTTCCGAGGAAAGTATATTGCTATTTAAATATCCGTAGGTGCGATCCCAGGGTCATGGGAGTCATGACCAAATCATTCAAGTTGTCGAGTGCCTGAATGATTTACTTGTCTTAAATTTGACAGGTCTTTAAAAACTAACCCTGTTATACAAAAAATAAAGCTAAATGGTTATCTCTTTTGTTTGAATACCTACGCTAATACCTGGAACTACCAGTCGTTTTCTTTTTGTTCTTTTTGCATTTGATAGCTAAATTCTTGGGGAAAATTATACGACGAAGTTTATTGAACATCACGCTGCAACTTTTAGGAGCCGAGCAAAAAGGAAAAAGAACGCTAAGCGAAAACGAAGTAATAACGTTAGCGGGCGATGGGATTAGACGCGGTGGGTCGGGGCCGAAATTTCAAGCGGACGAAGTCGCGGGTTCAAGCTAGTTAGTTATATTTCCAATGAATCTTTAAGAAGCACACTTATTTGCATAGCAAAATATGTAAACTGCTTAAGTAGTTAACCATTAAAAAAGTTTAAAATCTGTTAATAGTTTCAACCAGCACCCTAATTGCGTAACACATTTTCGTAAACGATTACGATCAATCCGTTTGATTTTGACAGTTCAACAACATTCATTGCGTTTTGTACATTGTTGAGCAGAATTTTATCGAACTTATGAAGCAATGGATTAGCAATCTGTTTCAAAACGATTCAGATTCCGATTGGTTTTGTATTACGCAATTTAGGTACTGGTGCATCAAAATATTCAAGGATTTATGAACAAAGATTTAGAAGTAGAACTATTTGTGAATTATAATAGTAAAGATATTCTTACTATAACTAAGTACTTTTTAACTTTTCTTTACGATAACTAATATAATATAATGAAAACTGTATAACTATAAATTTGAGTGTGTATATTTAGTTTATAGTTTAACATTTAAAACCATAAATTGCATAAGAAACTACCTATTGTTAACATCTTCAAAAAAATACACTTAGTTCGCAATAAAGAATTTGAATTTGAGTTTTACAGAACAGAACTTTGTATAACAGAACATTGCCTTAAAAACCACCAGTTCTTGTTTAATTTTAAGAATCACGAGGTTGGTAGTTCGTTCAGCTGAGTAAATTCTGTACATGGGGGGCTCTTTAATTTTAGTAAGTAACCAGCATACATTTAAAAACGGGGATATTGTGAGCCTATCTGTTGAGCGGACTGTTGAAATAGCTTGCATAGAATTGGAGCAGTTTATTTTATTAAGTGTGTACCTACAGGCCGTCTTCAGGACTGTATGACTGCTTTGAAAAGATAATGGATGAAGTGTTACACAAGATTTGTAACTCGAACAATTCAACTACCATTTGCGGTAATTTTAATGTTAATTTATTGGAAAACTCAGGTTCTTGTTGCAAAATAATAAGTTTGTTTCAGTCCTACAATCTTGTAAATCTGTTTTTGGAGCCCACAAGAATAAGAATAAGCCCTACTAGTGCCACATGCCTAGATACTATTTATACAGATATTGTACCAAGCCACAAAGAAATGATTAACTTACTAGATTCTGATCATTGCAGGCAAAAGATTACTATCCAAAACCGTAACAACAAAATGGCTAAAAAGGATATTACTGTTAACCCCAAAACTAGAAGCCACTTAGAGGCTTTTAAATTTAAACTCATTAATAGCAGTTTTGTATTTACCGATTCATCCTGATCCTAATCATCTAATATGATGAGTTTTTTAATATTTACTGTAAACAATGTAATTCTACCTTTATTCCCAAGACTATCTCGGTTAATAGTAACGCATCTTTGTGTGATTGGGCTACCATTGGTATTCATAAAAGTTAAAAGTAGAACGCGGCTTTATGAGCTGTACAATGAAAGGACTTATGTTAACACTGCTGAATTTAAGTTGTATGTTACAAATTATTCAAAACGAGTTTAAAAAGTTTGTTGTATGGCCAAATCGCGTTATTTGGGTTCGAAGATTAAAAACAGTAGTAATGTAATTAAAACGACTCGGAAAATTATTAACAGTGGTAGGAAGTAGGAAGTGGGTGCAAGGTCTGGTAATCGAAATACTGACAACAGCCTGTCTTTTATTGACAACATAACAAAATCAGAGTCACAAGTCTTGCGATTCGGAATTTCATTTTGAACATATTATCTGTATATACAATTGAAACCTTTCACACTTTAGATGTAAAAAAGACTGCTGATCTGTGGGGTAATTCTGTAGAAGTTGCTAAGTCTATTATTGACATTGTAGCACCTACTCTAGTAATAATTGTATCGACTGTGGGAAGTTCCCTGACCTTATGAAAAATTGTTAAATAATATACCTTTGTTTAAATCAGGTAGTACATCAGACCCCACAAATTATAGACCTACTTCAGTACTACCTAAATTTAGTAATTTTTTTGAGAAATTAATTTCAGACTGAAAAGATTTTTATAAACATAAATTATTACATAGCAAACAGTTCGGTTTTACAAGGGGTCGTTCAACTACTGATGTGTGAACGTTTAGGACATATTATATTGCTTGGGAAGATAAATGTGATTCCTTGGGCGTGTTTTATAATTTTCCCAAGGCATGCGATTGCGTTCATCATGAAACGTTGATCAGAAAACTCCGCCACTACGGGATCCGAAACACCACTCTGGATCTTCTTATTTCATACTTGAGTAATAGGATTCAGAGCGTTGACGTTCATGGAGAAAGATCTCCCGGTTCTATGTTAACAATGGGAGTTCCACGGGGCTGAATTTGTAGTACTTTCTTGTTTCCTATTCATATTAATGACTTGCCTTACCCCATAAAAGATAATCATGATATAGTGTAGTTTGCAGCAGCTGGTTACTGAAAATGCAAATAGCGCGATCTCAAAAATAGTTCACTAGTTCGATGTTAATAGTTTACTTCTCAATGAAAAAAAGACAAAATGCATTAAGTTTACGCTATCTCACGCTAGTTAGGTGAAAATGTATGTGTTGATAAAGGGCGAAGAATTGAAACCTGAGAACAGCACAGTATTCTTGGGCATAACTTTGTATGCTAAGCCTCAGTGAGGCCCACATATTTATAAATTGTCAAAAAAGCGTTCCGGCGCGGCGCAGCAACGCGGTGATGTGCAATGGCCCTTAGGGCTGATTTACATTGGATCCAGTTTTCCAATCCATCAATTGAATCCAGTAGCACTCGATCAAATTTTATCCCCGTTCACGGCCTCAAGCAATGCGATTTGTGTCAAGCGCCGTACGCGCCTGTCGCCTAGTTCTTTCCATCGCTCCGCAAGTCGCTTCACGGAGACTCGTGGCATACTTTATACCACTTCTTAAATTTGTTTTCTCCGCACTCGCTGTTGCAAGATGCGTGTCGCTTGAGCGTGTAGCCGTAGCCACAAGGTTACCAGCTGTCCTATACAGTGCCGCACACACACTAAATTAAAAAGTGTTTACATTGATCCTCGATCCAGTGACACTGGATTCCAGCGCCGGATTGCCAAACCGGATAAATGTAAATCAGTCAAAATATAACCATCTACATTCATGCCTCAAAACTTTCCTTACGACCTGTCCTTCATTCCTTAACAAAACATATTAAAAACAAAAGAAATGCTAATTAAGCCACACATCCTGGTCAAGCTGATTTACTTAAGAAAAGGTGGCTAGAACTTGAGCACATTACAAAAGTTTATGTTTACATAAAGATGAATCCAAACCGATGCATTTCCATGGATGCGGGCAGCGCATTGGTGGCTCGGTGGAAACGACTCACAAGTTGTATGTCGAAGGTTCGAAAATGCACCTCTGCTCCTAAAACATTGAAGGAAATATTGTGAGAAAAGCTGCTTGTTCTAGAACCAAATATTCGAAGATATGTGACATTCACCAACCCGTGGATTACGGCCCACACCCTCTTGTAAAGAGGAGGCTTGTGTCCAAAAACACATTTTTTTGTCGTAAAACGCTCCATGACTTTGCCGTATCTACACAGAATAATTTTCATGAAACAACTGTCATATTTACCGCCAAAACAAAATGGCTTCATAAATTTATTTATTTATTAAAACTTTATGTACAAGTAAAAAAATACTGTACAAAGGCGGACTTAATGCCTGAGGCATTTTCTACCAGTCAACCTTAGGGTGTTGCGGAGACAAAACATGGCAGGTGCAACAAAGGAGATAGATAACTCGAAAAATAATACACCACTAAAACATAAATACTTAAATACATACATATAAACAGATGAAACTTTGTCAGGAGAAATAACGATAGGTAGAGGAGAAAACGAATCCAGCAAATCAGCGTTGAGATGATTTAACAAACTTCTCACGAATATGTTCACGAGCCTTCACTTTGAAAGTTAACCGACTGAACCTGCCAAGTTGCCCGCCCTGTAATATGTTAAAAATTTAAGGCTGTTGTATGTCATCATCTGAATTCATCTCCCTCATCTTTTCCAACTAAGTTGGTGTCGAATTCCAGACTAAACGGATACAGCTGAATTTCAGTCCTCTAGGCAAATGATCGTCAAAAATATTGTATTTTTCGGGTTCCGTGCCTCGAAAAGAAAAAACGGAACCCTTATTGGATCAGTTTGTTGTCCGTCAGTCCGTCTGTCTGTCTGTCAAGATTCTTTTTCTCAGGAACGTGTGGAGGTATCAAGCTGGTATTTATATCAAATACTCAGGTCTACTGTCCCTTGCAGTTGTGAATAAATCGAACTTCTTAGCCAACGCAATCAAAAGATACAGCTGTTTATGCCGCAAAGAACAATGCCCACTTCCCATACATTGCAAAACCTGATAATAAAAGTTTATGTATAGGTATAAGGTATAGTAGAAACACTACCTGTAAGATTAGAAAATAATGTCATATGGTCATTTTCACAATTGAAACGCTACGAAGTCCAAAAATATTAATGTTACTTTTTAGGTTAGGATTTGCCGTTATAAAGAAATAAATGTGTTAGAACGAATTATTTAACACTCGAAGTTTAGTCTAAAATAGTAATACTTACTTAATAATACATATCTATGTTCTAAAACGTCTTTTTTACTTTGTGAATTCCTAAAAACCAGCTGCCCATATGTCACTGCTTAGACTCTCGATGATTGTCAATTTATATTGAGTGTCGAGCATTAAATGTCAAACGTCAAAAAATACGTTTCAATCGTCCAAACTCAATTACATATTGCATGATTCATTAATTTAATTATTCATTTATTTTTAAATAATCTGTATTATACATTGACAATAAAAAATAAATACTTACTGAGTAAATAAAACGTAAAATAATGTATGAAACTCAGAAACAGAGTTGAATAAAGTCAAGTAGCAGTGTGTAAAATGGAACGTTGTAAAAAATGGTGGTTGAGAGGCTCAGCTACGGCGCGGGCTGCCACTTCGTCGAGCAAGGGTCGGGAGGACAGTTACGTCGGGGTCTTCGCGAGGGACCTCGGCGGCGAGGTCGGAATGTCGGTTTTCGTTTTCTGTGCACTGTACTGGTGGCCCTACTGCTCTCCTGGATGAGTGTTATGTGGTTATCGGGGTCGGTGAGGACATGCCTTGCACGGTGGACTTGGCTAATTGTGGAGGGGGTATAACGGGCGGCCTCGACAACCAGAGGGTGATTTGCAGCGGTATCAAAGAAACGCTTTGAGATGCGTTTCATAAATTGACGGATAGTGGGAATTTTGAGAAAGACGTGGGCGTAACGTGCTTTCCGAGGCAAGGAGGAGTCTCGATACCTTTCCCCTTTCCATTACCCTTCCTTCTCTCTCCCTTCACGAACCGACCTGCAAAGCTTAACCCTAGATCGACTTTGCACTCTGAAAGGGCCGCCATCTTGTTTCTATCTGTCAACTGCCGGTAAACGATTATTATTTGAACTCGATTAAAGAACTAAGCCAATATTGCCATTTAATAGTTATTTGAGGGGTAACCTTGGCAATAATGCCAAGCTTAAATGCTTGGAAATGCCACGGTAATAATATCATACAGTATTGTAACTCGGCCGTATCTTTAAAATAAATGCCTACAGCCGCGCGGTACGTAAGCATGCGATAGGGCTGCCCGCCTCCAGCATTTTAATTACATTTGCCTACTTTGTGTTTCGATTTAGTTTTGTGATTGTAAATATACTTTTGTATATAAACAAATAAAATACTTTGTGAATTTAATAGGAAGTGTTCGATAAAAATGCGTGATGTTTTTTGATTGTTAGATTTAATTAAAAAACCATGTTTATGTTTGAATAACAAATCGGTCTTATAAATTTGCGACCGATAAATATTTGCGCCTCTACTGAGACGTACGAAATGCTTTATTATTAAATTTTAAAGTGTAAAAAATCCGCATTCTTATATAAAGCTTAATTAAAAATTGTTTTGGGAAACATGGACTCCAATCCTTACAAAAACAACACCTACCTACTCAACTAAAATGCAAAAAACTGCTGACGAGTAACTTTAATAACTTTTTACCTCAGCTAATAAACGTCTCTATAAATTAGATATCTACAACTCGCAACAACTCAAAACAAAAATTATTTGGTCGCCAATGCCAAGCTGAACAGCTGGCTACGAATGTTTTAAAATCACAACCCTCTCAAACATCTAAATATCCTGTGATTATTTCATGAGTCTAGCTATTGTTGTTTTTATTAATACCGGGAACAAAACGATTTCTAGTAGTATATGTTGATAAAGCAGCAGCAGAAATACTTAATCTGAGAAAATTTCAACTATCTAGTGTGAGGCAGACGGTCAAATAATTTTTTCTATGATTATTCATACACACAGAACAATAAACAACTATTGTAAATAATAAAGTCTTTACTTTGTATTTTTCTTTACTTTGAATAATACAAACTAACAAAACAAAACACACATGCCTGAGGTTTTAACACAAGCGTACCTACCGTTTCCTGATTCACGA
Organism: Dasypolia templi; assembly: GCA_963555695.1. NCBI lineage: Eukaryota > Metazoa > Arthropoda > Insecta > Lepidoptera > Noctuidae > Dasypolia > Dasypolia templi. Next base: position 5,989,028 of record OY743156.1, read on the forward strand.
ACCGCCTGTAACTATCCTATACCTATTTCACTCGTGTCAATCAATCCAGACATCTTTATTTTCGGGAGATAAAAGGCAATACTTATCCATTAAAAAGACACACTTAATGTACCTACAAAAAAAGTACTATAAAAGTTATCTCTGGGTGCGTTATTGAAGGATTCATGCAACCATAAACAGCACAGTATATCATACTCGTCATATTAAATATGTACTTGAACTTAGTTTTGGTGAAAAGATCGCGCAGTTATTGTTAAAAAAACAACACACCGCCCGTTCGTTCGTCACTACGGCACAGTCGAGACTGCAAAGAGTAATAAACGTTATAAAGGCGAGACTGTCTGCATGCTGCGCGCGTGCCTTGAGCGAGGCGCGTAGGCATAGCTCGCGCTTCGTCCGTTTGTATGAAGTTGGAATACTGTATGATATTATTGCCGTGGCAATGCCGTTTCACAAAAGAAACATCAATAATAATATTGATGTTTCTTTTGTGAAACGGCATAAAAATAACTGTTAGCAAACAGCTGTTTTCTGTCCACTAAAGTATAATATTCCGTCGCTCAATGAAATTATTGCTTTTTTTTCATAACATAACATCACGCCTTGTTTGCCCGAAGGGTTGGGCAGAGGTGTACCTATAGTACACCCACATTTCACCAGTTATGTTTAAGTCCTATGTAATAGGGGGCGAGCCTATTGCCATCTACCGGGCACAAATCCAGACTTCGGGCTGCTACTGAGAAATTCCAGATAGAAAAACCCAATAACACGTTGCCCGACCTGGGAATCGAACCCAGGACCTCATGCTCAGCAGTAGCGATTGCGACCACTAGACCAACGAGACAGTTATTTAGTAGTAGTTTTTTTTCAATATTGAGAATATTTTGGAAAATAGGTTGTAAGAAATGCTCTGATCTTGCAAAAGTAGCCGTTTCTTTTTTGTTGCCCTCAGAAGGGTAGGTAGTTAATATACATGAATAATTAAACTTTCATTTTAAAAACGCATCGGTTTTTTTGTCAAGTCGTAAAAACATGCGAAGCAGGGACAATGTCTATAAACGGATCGTTTTGCTTACGTAGGTACATATAAGAAACATTACTCGTAAAGCATTCGACAAATCTAAAAAACTTCATATATCCTCCAAAGTTCTGATTACGTTATACCAACTTTTATAGTTTGATAACTAGTTTTTCCTCTGTAATTAGAACTAAGTCCTAATTCTAGCTACGTTGCTATTGAATGTCGTATCCAGAAAGAACACTGATTTTTTACCTAGTCATTTAAATGCGTCACTCCTTTATTTTTTGTTGTTGGAATTTTTGTCAAGGATGAGAATATAATCCGTGATGATGGAAAGGAAGGCTGATATAAATCACCTTTGTGTATGAATTACTATGAACAGAATAGAGGCGCTGCTCCACAACAATCAGCGGCTAAGCACGATTGCGTGGCTGGCCATTAAAAAACGCTACTAACATGGGTATAGGAAAAGGGGTAGGAGATACAAGTGCATGCGTCCTTGGATTCGAAATTCAAATCCAGAAATAGTACCACGTGGTCGTTACCACTGACCTTTTTAGCCTTCGCTCCAGTCAGGTAAAAAAAAAGTATATATTTTACCTAATTTTTATTCCCAAAAGGATTTAGCGATTGCGTTTGTGAGTTATAGAAATACAGATATTTGTAAAACTGGCTATATCGAGCTTTGTCCAATAAGTGTTTGCTGATAGCTTTGCACATTTTGTCTTTAGACGTATTGAATTCGATGCTGTCTTCGAAAGTGTTGGCTATGTCCAAGATGTCCTGCGCTGTTTCGTCACTGGGGTTTTCTTCAACGAAGTACCTGAAATGTTTCAAGTGAAAAGGCGTAAAAAACAGGCCGACTTTACATTTCCATTTTTATTAAAGTATCACTGCAATGTTTTTCATACAAAAACTTTAAGACGTCAATTTTGTTCCACGGATAATAGATACGTGATGTGGGCGTGTGTGTTGTATGTGTGTATTAAATGTCTGTTTATTTGTTGTATTGTGCGTTTTGTTTGTGCGGAATTAACATTATTTTTTTTCATTTTTCTTTCTTATCTGACTTTGGCAAAGTCAGCCCATAACCAGACACCAATCCAAACTCCTGGATAGTAATTAGAAATTTCTGATGGAATAATATCAGATTGCCCGTCCTAGGAATCGAGCCCAAGATCCCATGTGCAGCAGTCAGACAGGCAGCGTCATCATCTGCCTAGCCTTCCCCAACTATGTTGAGGACGGGTTCCAGTCAAATAAGATGCAGCTGAATGCCGGTATTTCAAATAGAGCGACTGCTTATCTGACCTTCACAACCCAGTTATTGGGTCATACGATACCCCTTGGTAAGACTGGTTGTCAGACTTTCGGGCTTCTGACGTCCCGTAACGACTGTCAAAGATCCACGAATGACAGCCGGGACCAGCGGCTTGACGTTCTTTCCGAGGCACAGGGGGGTCTTGCTATGTAAAGATGGTCACCCTTCCACGGACCAACCTCGGCAAGTCGTGCAGCTGTTAGAACTTAGCCACAAGCCCTTATTACAGGCAATCAGTACGAATTCAAATACATACAGTACATCACGTAGTTCACGGTTGTTGTGGTAAGTACATAAATGTGATGTTATAAATTTAAAATAGTCTATCACTATGCGTGTATGTGTTACTTACACAGTAATAGGTGTAGCTTATAACTTATATAATATTTACATATAAAGGCTCCCACAAACAGGCGCGACACCAAAGCGCGACACAAAGGCACCGCTCGTAGCGCGCCACCGGGTCCATTGGTGCGGTTTGCTGCATCGGTCGACGTCATAACATCAGCGCCGGCTATTGCCGAAAACCAGCGCTGGGGCTCTGTTTTGCATAGGGTCGCAGCATTATGCTGTGCGACAGCCCTTTTGCGTGGATGTGACGCATGTTTCCCACAACCTTTCTTTTTGCGTCATGTTTACCGCAAATAAACGTTTTTCCTTTCTTTCTTTTCTTTCCTTCTTTCTTTCCTTTGTGTCGCGCTGTGGCGTCGCGAAAGTGTACGAGCCTTACAACAAAATAGAAAGATTACGAGAACTCACCTCAAACAATTCCTCATATAAGTAAAGTGTTCCAAAAAGCATGAGCAAGGTCCAAACTGCACAAGCAGAGGCGTCATAGGTGAATTACTGACTGCGTCCAAGACTTCATCCCTGGACTCACTGCGCTGCCTCGACTTGTCCACATAAGTCTCTTCCAAAGGTCGCCCCCCAACCTTCTTTAAGTACAGTTTCCTAATCAAAGTTGACGTCATGACCGGCATTTGTTTGTTGACGTTCATCTCGAAGGTCCTCTTGTTGTACTCCTCGTGTTGCTTGTCTATTGCCACGTCTCTCTTCACCTCTGTCATGATGGACTCAAGGTCTTGAGACGAGGATAGGGCGTCTATTTTTTTGCAGAGTGTCTGAATGAACCAAGAGCCGTACAGTTCGTTTCTGGAAGAATTCAAGGAATTATTGAGAATGCTGAACTGTACTGTTGGTTTGTGGAATAAATTAGAATACACTTTAGGGGTTTGTAGAGTCCAAAGTAACAGTAAGTGAGAATGGAGAAGGACAGTGCAGAACACCACTAAATAGCGACAAGGGCAGGCATAGAAGAAGATTGTAGAAGCCAAAGAAAATTCTACATTCTATCCAAGTCTTTTTATAGTTTTCCACGCCAAAAGATAAGAACACTTTTCGTTATTCGAACATGACTGTAGTAGAATTCTTAAGATAAAGTTGCGTGTATAGTCATGCATCTCATAATATTTGGTATATTTACAACAACAAAAATTATAGGTGTTTCGTAACTGTGTTCTTATTGGGTTGAAGTGGATTATGGAATCTAACACTTGTGTTATGTAAATGTCGTATAATCACGGTAAAACAGGTAAAGGTTCAGTAATATTGTAAAAAATACTGTCACGGGAACTATTAAACTAGAATAAACCGTTTTAAGAAAACGCGTGTCGGTTAGAGCTCGAGTCGCGCGGCGGTTCGGGACGTGTTGACCGTCAACTACTGGCATGGCACTCTCGGTGGCGCTGAAGGCGCTTTCCTCTCTTATGCCTCGAATGCATAGTCGTTAAAGCGAGATGGAAGATCTACGCGGCGGCGATCGGAAATACGGGGGCTTGAATTGTTTGCGACAGGTGTCATACGGCCGGTGCCGAAAACGACCGAGTTACTGTAGTTCAATTAGCGTTATTTAGTCTAGTCAGGATAAAAAAAAATTGTTACCTGTGCGAAGCGCGACCTGGATAAGAACTATGAAGGATCAGCAAGTCAGATTCCACGGGCAGGATGTATGGCTCCAAATCTTCTGCATCGAGGTCCTTGCGAATCTTGCCTGAGTGGAAGACTGGGACACCTGTCATTATTTTAGTGCCTCTGCATGCCTGAAAACGGAATCGTTAAAGTTTATACACGGGATAGAAGATCCTATCCACACACTATCTGTCTCCTTTAACATCATTGTATGTTCTTTGCTCTTTATTTACGATTAGTAAGTTTTGCATACATACTTATAATTAAATGAAAGAAAGTTTAAAAGTCATGTTAAAAAATTCTTTGTAAACAAGCATATTACAAATTAGAGGATAATATCCTAGATAAGAATGCTTGGAAACATGCTGGTCCTGCTCCATAGAACAATCTAGAGGCTAGACAAAATCATACTAGTTGCTTATTGTATTGTATAATTTGTTATTTTTACTTTACTCACACACTGACTTATTCCTAGTTAATTTTTAGGAAAATCATATATTTTTACAATGTTTGTAATATTATGTGAGCACAATGAATCTATCTCGTGATTAATTTATCTGCCTTTGCTTTTTTTAAATTCTTTATACCAGTTGTGGTATAGTATTTTTATTCTTGGTGCATCGTCTTCACATATATAAATATAATTAATGTATACAAAATAGTGTAAAACATTTTAAAAGAGTAACGGTGGAGTTTCTTGCCCCTTCTTCTCCATTCGAAACGCCATTTTGGAAGTGGCGCTTAGAATCAGTTCTATTTTTAATGTAAATGTTGACGTTCAAAAGTGCCTTTTTATGGGCCTATTTGAAATATGTTAATCTGTTTTATTGTACAATATGTAAATGGTACAACACAGACTACCTGCACTATTGTTTCTCCTTTCTCCCATAATACATCTATAGGTTGTCTTGCTGTTAGCAATAAGACCGCATTGTGTCACCCTTTTTTTATCAGTAATTTTTATTTTTATATATTTCCCTTTGATTGATTGATTGATTTCTAAGTGTATATTTCGATTTGTAGAGTCGAATTTGAATAATAATTCAACTTACGTTTTTTAATATTTTTTACATATTTAAACAAATTACATATATGTACTTCTGCCTTTTCGCGTAAGATAGGCCCAGATACGCTTATGTTTTTGTCCCGACACTGTTTGAACCAGGTGAGTAAGCATTCTTCTAAATCAGGAAACTCAGCTAGACGCCGTCTTTTGCTAGATAAATTGCTACTTGATTCATATCTTCGCAATATTTCGGCTTCATTCTTAATTATTGTAGACAAAGTGCTTGCTGGCAATCCGTATTGAGCTGCGACGTCATTTTTTTATGCCATGTAGAGTCAAAGTCTTTAGTTTCCGCTTTGTACTCATGTTGTTGTTAGTTAACAGCCAAAATAATACTGACGGACAAGCTCCGCTATAAGTAATCGTGTCCTGTGTCGACAAGGAACAAACATCACGTTCACAGCTGTGTTACTTAGAAAGTTTCATGAATGCATTCATTCATTGCACGTGTACAAGACAAAAACAATAGATTAGAAGCCCCGAACCCGAACATTCATTTTGGATTTTATTGCTATTATTTCGGGGAATTCCAAGTAAGACGTCATTATATTTTACTAACTACGACTTACGGAGTCTCCTTTTTGATATTCGAGTTATAGAGATAAATATGTTTCATCAATACTTCGTAGGGAAATAACATTTTGTTCGAGTTACAAAGTCTAAATAATTCGAGATACCGCGTATTTAGGTGTTCAGCGGAAGGGAATGGCAATTTTTTTCGACTTACTGAGGATTTCGACTTAACGAGGTTCGAGTTATAGAGATTCCACTGTACTATATTTTACTTACACAGGTCATGTTCACGCAAAAGTTTCGAAGCTTAGGACTGAGTAGCCAATGTAAATGACCGTTTGAGTTCAAGGATTGATCTATTCATTTTGAGCACTAAAAATATTCAGTTACTTATTATGGGGCCGCCTATTTTGTCCTAATCAACAATAGGTAGTCTTGAGTACGTCTACTTCCAGCTTTTCGGCAAAAACCACACGACCATACAGATACAAAGTTGCACTTTATGGTCTTATCTATCCGATCAACAGTCCACGGCTGTACATGGGCCTCTCCCAGGCTGCGCCACAACACCCAGACCTCCGCCTTCCGCATCTAGTCTGTCCCAGCCACCTTGTTTAGGTCGTCTGTCCATCTACCTGAGGGGCGTCCCACATAACGTTTGTCGATGCGCGGTCTCCACTGCAGGATTCGTCTGCTCCACCGGCCATCGGTCCTTCGACAAACATGGCCAGCCGACTGCCACTTCAGCTTGCTTGCTCTGCAAGCTATGTGGGGAAACTCCGGTTCTTTTCCCGATTATTAAAAAGCTTATCTTTTATCAAAGTTTCATCAGTCATTCATAAAATACCGAGTTCCGCTTTAATTTAGGTAAATCCAAAATAAATAAACACCAATGATTCATTCGATGAAAGTGTCTTTGTCTTTTCGAACTTTGATAAAAATAAAATTTATAATGACGAATCGTTCAAGTATTCTTATCAATCTCAGGTATTTGGGATCGAGGCCATTGTAAGAGTGGATTACCAATCGTCACAAGGCCGGAAGGAAATCTCAAGAGGTTGACACTTTATTCGTGGCGGAAGTTTAAACGGATCTATATAATGAGTCAATTCAAGGTCTATGACATGAAACGGTGTGACAGATCCAGAATAAAATGGCGTGATATGATACAACGGATCTCTCGCACGTCCCAAGATTGGACATATAAGTGGAAAGAGAATAGAGATTTATTTGAACTGCAGTGACCGACTCTTCTAGAAATAGAAGAACAAAAGTTGACAAAATTGCTTATCGTCATCTTCAAGATTATGATACCTTAGCCCCCAGTAGATAACCGTCACAGATTTATATAAAGTGATTTGTCTCGCAACATAAACTATGTAAAAAAAAAATTGTTTGGTCTACAAATTGGTGTTTTTAATGGCTGGTCAGTTCTATCTCTGAAAAAAAACCGTTGTCTACCGTTGAATTAAACAATTAATTTTGTTACGTTATTATTGGTCCACGAGAGGAAGCTGCTAGGCTACTGCAATGCAACCACTCATCCTCTTGACATATTTCATTTCTTATAATGAAGCACACTATACGAATATACCATTTCACTGCTGGACAAGATCTTCCAATATCAGGCCATTTAGCTTAAACCTTGGCTACTCTCATCCAAACCAGTCACCCTGCGAAAATCGTGTTTCCACCGAGCATGCTGCGTCCTACCTCACGTTTGCTGATTCGCTATTCCCACTCGAGAACACGTTTACCCCAGCGGGCATCGGAAAACTCACCTGAATTATAAAAATCTTTGGTTTGGTCACAAGGGTAGGCTTGGAGTAGTCCTTGAATTGGTTGATGACCTCAATCTCGCTGTAGAGCTGGTCTTTAGCCCGCAGCATCCCGTTGTTAGAGCCGTGTGTTAAGATAGCAACAGCCACACATCCGTAGTCCGTGAAGTCCCTTTCGCTGACTGAAAAATACGTGCACAGTTACTTAGATCATTTACTACCAGCCAGGTAATACAATGACACAGCATTCTTGAATGTATTCTGTCTGTTGTAAGATTTTAACTGTTTACATAAAAGATCTAGAGGCTTGGTTAATTTTGGTACCACTATTTTTGACGGAATAAGAGGGGTGATAAAAGTTTAACTTGTGTATCTGTGGCATCGTAGCTGCCAATTTTGTTTTTTTCTTTTTGTTTGGTTTGAAAGGTAACTTGATCTTACCTTGTAACTATCTTAAGTAATATCAGTTTTAAAAAGTGTCGTATAACTGTAAATTCGAAAGTACTTAGAACACCTCGTCCATAAAAAGCTTATTTTTATTTCACTTAAAGTAACTTTTTCCGAACATCACTTTAGTTAGAGCCAGACTGCAGTTTTAGTCCAATATCATAGCAGTTTCATAGGTAGGGACCTAGGAAATTGCATTGTCATCACAAGATACTTTAAAGGGTTTCAAAAGACCCATCACCTAACCGTTATCTACGCATGTTTTATGAACATCAAAACTTTGTAACATTAAGCCAAAAAAAAATGCTGCGAGAAGACTTATATTTGGTGTGCAAAATGACTGTTTACGGCAGCACGCAAAACCTTGTGGTTATGGGTGCCAACATCGATACAGGAGTTTTGATTTAAAGTGACGTCATAACATGCCGCGAAAGCTTTCCCTAAGTGTTTAATACATACAAATCTCCGTTATCAGAAGGTATGGTCCGGTACAATAAAATAATCACAATGACAGGGTCTATATGTGGCTCTCATCTTCGTCTTTTTATACCCACTAGTAACTTGACTATACTGATTGTATTTGGTCAAAGAATTACTTAAATAACTTACAGTTTTTGAGCTCGTCGAAAAGGGCATCTTTCGTCAAATTGTCGTGTGATGCAACTTCAAAACCGAAACTCTTGAAGGTCCTCGTCAAAGCGTCCACGTCTTTCTCTGTGCCAAGCCTGGGTAGGTGACCATCAATTTCTTTTTGATTAAAAATAACCAGTGCATGTTTGTCAAAGGTATCTAGTTCATATGTCGTCGCCTCCTTGGGTAAAGCTCTAGTATTAACCAAAGAATTTTGTCTCTTTGAATCAATACTAAGAATTGTATCGAATGCTTCGTCTTCAACATTTAATTTGTCCATAGAACTCTCTAGTAGTTCTGCGTTTTGTTCTAAAACACCTTCTTCGTATTCTGGTGCTACTGCCATCATAGCATCTAAAGACACTCGGTTTTCATTGTGAACAACTAAATCATCTGCATTAGCTCGTAAAATTACAGCGCCTTGACTTGAACCTTCTTCTGTATCGTCAACTCCACTATTCTCATCCGTTAAAATGGCATCTTCTACTGATTCTAAAGTCCCCGCATCACTTTTGGTTTCTCCAGTGCTGTTTTGGGTTTTTGTTTGCCTACGCTTTTTCTTCTTTTTGCCTCGGCTTTTTTTTAACAAAAATTCGAATCCTGAGTAGTTTTGGTAGCACTCAATGTTGTCGTTCTCCATTTATTCGGTTAGTTAATCGATATTGCAGACCACTGCTTGCCTTTTTCGATCCCACAACGTGTGGTTTTTCTTTCACAACCAAATATAATAACACCTTCAATATGATTCACGTACACAACCTATCAATTTGATGTATTTGACCATTTGTGCTGCAATATCAGAGTTGCTATCTTTTCTGTTCTATTATATTTTTAATCTTATCAAACCGATAGTCAGCCATCGACACAGGGACTTATGTGGTGACATCATACACCATATTTTCTTATATTTTTAAACATTATTCCTTGCTAATTAGTACATCAGAATCAAATTGTGTTAAAGAAAAAGACAATACCGTGACCTTGTGTATTTATGTACCTAGTAATTTTGGTAAGAAACGCCTGAAATTAAATTGTCTGCAAAATGTCATGAGAGAGAGGTACTATTGTTTAAAAACGTCCACTTAATAAATAAGAACAATTTGAAACGGCACGCTTATATGCAATTTGCAATTTTACTTCTGAGTGTCCAACATTTTACTGGTTTAAAATTGGGTATAGAAGGCAAAAAAATTCTATTGCGCGAGAATTGCTAGCAAATCCGCATTTATAGAACTTTATACCGAATTGGTCGATAATTATAGGTTCTTACCAGAATCTAAGCAACGTCCAGTTCCTTGGCAATATGCATACTATTTTAAATATTATCAGAAATATCAAGATACTTCAATAAAGAAAAAGTATTGTTTACAGTAAAAATCGCTCTCATTAACCATATACACTTAAATGTATATCATAACTTACCTTCGCTAGTTCCACATGATAAATATAATCCAAAGTCATATTCGACCATTTTACCATCCTCAAAATAGATTAGTATCAGCATAGAAAAGTCGATGTACTGTAAATGAGATATTCTGATAATGTTCACACTGCTGGGACACAGGCCTCCTCTCGGTGATATGGAGTGGGCCGTAATCCACCACGCGAGCCCAATGCGGGTTGATGGATGTTTTTTTATTCTAGGACTCTCACGATATTTTCCTTCATTAAACAGTGGTGCCCCATTGGTAACGACCGTGACTTACGAGTCGTATGTTCGAACCTAGACATGCGTTATGCTTTGTGTATAATTGCTATACATAACTCCAGTAAATCAAGTTATTTTTTACAGCCTCGTAACGAAAAAACTGAGATCACTTTTAATAGAAAACAATTATTACACAGTGAGAAATTCATGTCGGATAAAACTTTGTAGTTGTAGGTACTTCATTTCTAACTTTTATTTTGTAAGACGGTCTGATCAAAGCTATAATGGGACTGTCTGTTCCAGTGACATAAAATAGTTCATTATGTGTGTTATTTTACTCTTCTAAAGGACTGTTAATTAGACATTTCATGTTTCTAAAATGTATCTACAGTGCTGTGTTTTTGATAAGTTTAGACTCAATTTATGTAAAAAATATTATCCACAAACTCAACAGCAAACCAACATTATGTTTTTCAGTGTCCTGACAGGTTCATGTACTTGCAGTATTTTTTTTATTAAATTTATTTGAAACAGTCACATTATAATTAAGCACGCAACAGGTACTTCAGTTTCATAGTAGCGCTCAGTATCTCATCTGGGAAAGTACTACCAACGTACACCTCTATGCAGCGTTGCCGTATTCTGATTTTATGGATAAGTAGCATAAGCAAAATAAGCATAATCAGCCTATAACGTTCCCACTGCTGGGACACAGGCCTCCTCTCTATGAGAGGTAGTGAGCCGTAATCCACCACGCGGGCTTAGTGCGGGTTGGTAGATGTCACATGTCTTCGAACTTTTGGTTCTAGGACATGCCGGTTTCCTCACGATGTTTTCCTTCACCGTTTTGAGAGCAGTGGTGATTAAATTATTTATACAAAGTAAAGCGCCTGCTTGGGTTCGAACTCACGACCTACAACTCGTAAGTCGGGACCGTTACCACTGGATAAGTAGATAGCAGTGCAATTAGAAGCACATGAGACATTTTACATGGAGAGCAGTGGTAGCCCAGTTACAACGGCCGCGACTTACGACTTGTAGGTAGTTCGAACCCAGACAGGCACTTTACTTTGTGTATTTAATTTCATCACCACTGCTCTCAAAACGGTGAAGGAAAACGTCGTGAGGAAACCAGCATGTACTAAAACCAAAAATTCGAAGACATGTGACATTTACCAACCCGAACTGGGCCAGCGTGCTAGATTTCGGTCCACTCCCTCTCACAGAGAGGAAGCCTGCTCTAGCCAGCTAGGAGGCCGGACTATAAACTTAGGCTGATTGAGACGATGTCGAGACGTATTAGCTTTGCCTTTGGGAAAAACAATGGCAAGACAACTGCTACGCGTATAATTAATATTCCATGACCACATATCCAAGGCGAAATAAAGAATTGAGCATCTAAAATAATAAAGCTAAAGGATTGAAGTTCTTATTTGACTGATTAAGTACATTCAAAGGCACATCAGTTGAAACAGTTTGACATGGCAGCGCTTTCATGTCGAAGCAGTAGATAAAGCCGGTGTTGGTCGTGCAACTGTACATATTTGGGAGTTGTAAATAGGCAGCAGAGAAGACGCGCTGTTCAGCTGATCCTGAAGATAATTTGAAACAACAGCCCACAGCTAAAGGCGTTTTCGGTCATTGCTCAGAACTTGTATAAGGCGCTGTTTAATATACCGCAATACTGTAATCTGTAATAGATACCGTTACAATACTTACTCTTCTCGTCATACAATTAGATGCGGCGCGTTCGCGATTCTATTGTGCAATATCACGTTATAAGAAAATCGTTTTTCATTTTTGCAATAGCATTGCACAATCAATTTGCAACTCTAGGGGATGCCTAACGCGTCCCGCGTCTCGTGTTAACCAAAATTTCTAAGAATGTTTCAGGCGTGAAACTCTGTAGCGGTCGTTGTGGCAATGATTGGGGGTGGCCATATGTATGAGTTCGGGCAGTATTTCTAGATTCTCAGTCAGGTATTTATTTTCTTTATCATAACCGGTGAAATGTGATATTTAACATTCCTCTGCCTAAATCTCCGGGTACCCGGTCGTGTCGTTATGTTCTGACGAAACGATTCATACTACAATGATCTATGGATCAATCTATGTTACAGTCTGCGAGGCCAAAGCTGACTTTGCATTTGAGTGATTACCAATTGCACCAATGGAGGGACGCACAGCGCCTCAGCCCGATTGGATAAAACGGTTTAAACCAATCTTGCTCTAGGCCGACGTCACGCCTACACTAACTATGGCCGCATTCCGAGATAGACCATAATCGCTGACAGTGCTCACATCGATAATTAGCGTTCCGATTTAGATATCACGATTATGACAGCTGACATTTCGCTCAAAGTGATATTTCTTTATGGCATGGTCGGCTTATCGCAAGATGGCGCATGTCATGACGTCACCTATGACGATTCGCGGGACATCGTTATCGCGCTCACGCCAACTCGGTACGGGTGTTAGCGCGCTCAAATCGATTACATCCCAATTCGGAAAGCAGCCTTAATGTGTACTTACACAAATGCAAAGCTCAGCTTAGGCCTCGCGGACTGTACCCACTGTTGTGAAATAAAACCATCGCAACATACAATATTTTACAAATAAATGTCAATTAATCCAGTTACCAGTAGTATTTTAATGGGTTTTATTTCATTAATATATCCAAGACCAAAACGGCACACAACGTAAATTGTAAAAAGGTAAAAAGTGTTCTGCAAAAAGGAAAAGTTTATATTTATTTCACGCAATTTTTTATGTTAGCAATTTTTGCAAGTGTCATCGGTCACGCCTGCTTGGGCGGTGGGTCTGTCACTGTCAAAAATTTTACGTCAGCCGCAGTAGCCGATACCCGTATCGCGACAATATCGTAAAACGAGTTTATTTTTTTAGCTTTATAATTATAAATAGACCGAAAATGTGTTACATAAAGTGCAAATATTTGATTTATAATAATTAGTTAGTATTTACTTAAATTTTTATCAGTGTAGAGTAAGTGTAAACAGTGAAAATGTTCAGTTACAAATATCTCGCCCGCGAACACCTTGAAGGGTTCGATAATTACAAGGTATGGGGTCTTCTCTTGATTAAATTAGTGTTTTCCGCTATAAATAATGTTCATGCATGCTAAAGACTTGTAATACAAGGCTCAGTTTATGTTTTTATTGCAGTATCATCGTGAAATAACCTTTAAAGATATCGATTTTTTTACGTATCTTATTACCAGGAAGTAGTCAATATAATTGACGCATTATGTTCATACGTTTAACCTAAGTCGTAGTTTTTTGCGTCTCATTAATATATTCGTTTCATATGACTCATTAGTATGCTATGTACTGGACGAAACACTACATTGTTATTCGAGCACAAAGCTAGTCTTAAAAAAATGGAACGAAACTCGTTCCAGGTATGCGTATATTTGTACAGAATCTACTTGCTGGATTAAGAGAAAAAAGTACTGTGTTACTACTACACACCAAGATTGATTTAAATGTAAAAATTCACAGTCTAGGCACTATGAACACCCATTGCTGATATTTAACTGTTCCTATTAAAAAAGAAAAATGAAAACTGTAATATGTAAATACCATTATTTTCTTTTTGTCACAAGTCAATACTGATTCCAGGATTTTCTGCGATTTTGTATTATCTTTTTTTTTTAGGATACTATATCCTAATAAACACATGAAAGATGCAAAACAAGGAAGGTATATGAAACCTACATCATTATGTATTAATTATCTCAATTGGAAAGTCTTAAAATTTTTGCTAAGAGCTTTTTAGTGAAAATAGATTATGACATAGGTACTACTTTTTGGTTGAACTTACCAAAAAAGTACAACTGAAAAAGTATAAATTACCTATTGAAATAGCTTTCCTATGATTGAAAATAAGAGCTATACAATTTAAAGGAGGTTTAATGCAAGGGGCCAAAAATACAGTTTTAAAACATATAAAAAGAATCAAGTCCACAGCTCTGGAGGTCCCCTTTTTAATATTAAATATCTCAATTAAAAATAATAAATAATTTTACTAACATAGATAAAAACAATACTCTTTACTCATATTACAATCTAGCTTAGCCATTAAGTGATTTTAATATAACTTTAACTGCTAAGTTATTAGAACATTTAGAAATGTCCAATAGTCTTTTTAATTTACTTGATTCACATGTTCTTATTAATAGATATGCAAATAATTATTTAAAAATACTTTTTTTTTTTTGTACAGTATATGGCCATAGACACCAGCCCACTGAGTGTTTATGTTATGCATCCTTTTTGGAACAAAGTTGTAGAGGTAAGTAATACTTGGTAACTCTTAACTGTTCTTATTATAAATTGTTTGTCTTGTTATTTTTTTAAACTGGTGTTCCATACCGTATACTATAATGTGTGGGTAATGCACTTTTGCTTGAAACAGCAAATTTTTATTTAAGGTAACCAACATAAAATGTCTACATGTGTGGGTCTATTGTGGAAACAGTTTGTGCGTCGACATGCCTTACACCGAGTATTTAATTAAAATTATAGAAGCAAACAACCTTCTGCCCATATTAATGGCAAAAAGCTATGTTATGAATAATTTTGTAACATAATCTACTTTTTGCCAATGATTTGCCCAAAATTCAGCTTCGCTATCTCTGCTTCCTAAAGCTGTCTTAAGATACGTATCTGCAATTAATGGTAATAGGCTAATAGGTCCTCATCTGCGCAGCCTTATCCCAACTATTTTTGGGGTCAAAATTCAGTCTGACCGGACGAAGCTGCTGAATACCAGTACCAGTAACACAATAACACTTAGGCCCTTAATGGAATGGCAATATGTATGCCCCATACGATTTGGTACTAAATCATTACTGACGTAATATCGGCTTAAGGTCAAATTAAATTAGCTAGAAAAACTTCACAGACGTGATAAGTATCTGTAACGAGTTTTTTTACACCGTTACATGTATTGATAATTCTAGTCGATTTCGGAACGATTTCTTAATTGTATTTTTTATCTGTGATACATTTCGTATGACATTTTGGACGTCAAAATTGGACAAGTCACTTTTGCGATCTTTGTTGGTGAAGGTGCCAAGTCTCTTGATTTTTCCTGAATGGAATCGTAACTAATCTGGTTTATAGTGGCGCTTTAATGCCATAATCCTAAGCCAAAGGACCCGTGGAATGGTCCCGGTGGATATTTCTATCGGATTTTTGGTAAGTTGGACTCTTTTCGAGAGAAAATTTCCTTCGACGATGGCGGTTCGTTTGTGACCATCTTACGGTTTTTCGCAGGTTTCCTCGTCGCCTCCCTACGTCTTTTGATACCAGATATCTTCACGGTACACCGAGGGAGACGCGAGTTTAAATACCTGGAATAAGCGGTAAGTTTTTCGTTGGTCGATGCGTCCCCGCGTGTCCGAGTTCGGAGTGAAATCACATCTCAGAGTTCCTTTTTGTCCACAGCCTACAATTGTGGGTGCTTATTCCACCTTTACTTCAATTCAACCGGGAAATTTCTACTGGCCTTCCACGGGGGCTGATTACCTGAGAGGTACCACCTTCCGGCTCTCGGGGTCACCTTCAACTTTTTTTTTTTTTTTTCCTTTATATCATAACAGCCTTCAGCTGCGAATTTAAAGTTACAAAGATGCTAACTAAAATTATATTAATATAATTGTATTCATTAGGCTAAAGGTATACAATAAACTGGGAACGTTCAAGGTAGTGAGACTTTTAATCACCATTGACATCCACAGGTCCCCATCCTAAGATTAATGTCTCCAACTTTATCTGGCTATCTATTAATAGTGTGTCGCTCCACGGCGCCCGAAATTTAATTTCTTACATTATCATATTTTTTTTAGGAGATCACACACTCAGAAACACACACACACCTATTCTTTTAAATTTTTAATATTACATATCGTTATAATCAGGCTTTAATGTTCCCACTGCTGGGGCACAGGCCTCCTCTCTTCGAGGCTATAATCCACCACACGGTTCCAGTGCAGTTTGGTAGATGTAACAATTTGTCTTCGAGTTTTTGATTCTACGACACGCCGGTTTCCTCACGATGTTTTCCTTCGCCGTTTCGAAAGTAATGGTGATGAATTCACACAAAATAAATCGCTGCCTGGGTTCGAACCCACAACCCACGCCTCGGCCACCACTGCTCCATGGGTATTTTTCTACACAATTTTTTTAAAATGAAGAAACCCAAAAAAGTTTTTTCTACACAAATAAGACGCTTTTTAAAATAAACATAATAATATAATCTAAGTAGCCATAAACCTCGTATTCGAAAATAAAATAATAAACACAACCAGAGAAATTAAATGAAATACGAGTAATTCAAGCAACTACATAGGGTTAGCAACCCTTACAACAGCTGATTACGGGGTCAGCGACCACGGGTCGCTGACCCCGTAATCAGCTGTAATTATTTAATGTCTCTTAATTGATTTATTTAATTTTTACCTTTTTTTCATCTTGTAAGGGTATTACAAATCGTTATTATGCGATAACCATCATGTATGTGACGTGCTGTAAAGTTTAGCTAAATAATTTAATTTGAACTTGGTTCACCCTCTGCTTACCCCTCGAGGAATTCAAGTGTGATGTTATGTTATAAGACAAAAACAAACATTAAAAAAAAAATACAGCCAACAATGAATACCGCCAATCTACGTACCAAGCAGATTGTCAACAAAAGTAGCTGTAGAGTTCAACTAAGCTTAGCTAGATCATCATTCTCCGGATTCTCCCCGACAACATACGATATGTCGGAGTAATCATTGACAACCATTAAAAATAGAAAAAGCAGATCAACTCCATATATATATTTTTTAACTGCTGTTCCTGGTTTCAAATGCTTGATAACTGTGTACCTTGCTCTCGCTCAATTAGTCCTTGGCTTGACCACGTGGGTCGGTACCCACAAACAACCATTCTGCGACGAAAAAAAGCGCAGAGGGCTGTACTAAAGGTCCTTTCTAAAATACCAATCCGACATTTGACCTTTACTCACTCGGCAAAGTTCTCACAGCTATGCAGTTCGTCGTACTACACACTACTCAAAAATCTGTCATTTATTGCAACTGAAAAAGTTGTGGTAAAACACACACCCTCACTCACACACACTCTTACTCACACATACTCACACTGACACTCACCTTCACTCACTGTGAGTGACAAACCTCAACATCCTCAGTTTGCATGTTTTATTTTTAAAATGTCTAGCTGGAGCAATGCGTTTCGGGCGTTTTTAACTTTTGTAGCTAGCATCGTTTAAGTGAAGAATAATGGTCACGGCCCATACAAAATTTACCCAGGCCCGATACGAGAGAGACATATCCCATTTTTTTATATATTTATTAAGGGCGAATTTCCCCAACTTTTATAACTAAAATAAGTCTTATCCTGAAAATTTGTTTTGAATTTTTCACAGTTTTTCCATACTAGAACTGTCAGACGTCATTTTTTTCCCACGGTTAAAACGTGTTTAAGTGTATCGTTGGTATAACGAATTCAAGCGCGGTCAGTCGACTATGGGGGCTGTTACGGAAGAAAACGTGCTAGCAGTGAAAAATTTAATCCAAGACAATAGGCGAGTTACGTATCAAGAGATTCAGCACTTACTGCAGGTTGGATCGGGAAGCCTTTACGAATTTCTACACTTATTTACAAACGTCACGAAATACAAAACATGAAGAAATTATCTAATGAGGAAAAGTACTGTATAAGACAACAAACAATAGTATTAAAAATTATCATAAGACACAGAATGAAAACAATAGAAAACTTACTCATAACAAAAGTAAGCACAAAAAAAGCTTACAAAATATAAAATAAAGATTAAACATGGATTCCAAAACTGAACTGCAAGCAAAAACAATCACGAGCAGAAGTTATTAACATCGCTACAGATTACTACATAACTTTGTAAAGCACACCGGAAACCAGACAAGCCTTAAACTCACTGTCAAACATAGTCACACTTAAAGCCTTCTGGCGTACCTGAAATCACAAACCGCATTGATAAACTAAAATCTAATAAAAGCCCCGGACCAGACAACCTATCAAACGAAATGCTTAATCCAAATACGTGCTTGCATCACCTCTGACACACCTGTTCAACAAAATCTTAAGAGAAGAAATAGTCCCGAAGTCATGGGTACTTTCAGACATAATACTCTTGTACAAGAAAGGAGATCCAGCTGACGTAAGAAATTACCGACCAATTAGTCTAATGCCAAATTTATGTAAATGGTCGGCTCAAGTCTGGAAAATAGATTAAAGGAATGTAAGCATGCTTTCGTAAAGGTTTCAGCATACTAGACCATGTACATGCCTTAGAACAAATAATAGAGAAATACGAAGAGTTCAATGCACCTTTATACTTGGGATTTGTCGACTACAAAGAAGCATTTGATTAGATTTTCCATCAGACCATATGGGACTCACTTTCAGCTATAGAGCTCCCACAAACTGACATTAATAAAATTAAAGACATTTACAGTAAAAGCAGAAGTCAAACTGGATAGAACTGGTGATACTATAAAAATAATAAGAGGAGTAAGGCAGGGAGACCCGCTATCTCCTAAACTATTTATTAACATATGTCAAACCTTGATTGGCACCGAAAAGGCATTCTAATAGATGGTAAACATTTCAGCCACTTAAGGTTCGCAGACGACATTGTTTTTAATATCTGCCAAACAACTAGAACATATGTTAAACGACCTCCATACAGTAAGTGCACATGTTGGATTAGAAATGACTTGCCAGACGTGGATCTTTAATAGCAAAACCAAAAATAAAATACAAGTTTGCCAAAGGGCCATGGAACGAAGCATCTTAATCATCAGACTTGGAGACAAACAACGAAACACATCAATCAGAAAGAAGACACAAGTCATAGATGCCCTTCAACACGCTCAAGCACTAAAGTGGAGATGGGCGGGCCACCTGGCGCGATCAGAAGACGACCGGTGGACGTTTAGAACAACCGCTTGGAAAGGCCCACACGGAAAGCGAAGTACAGGCAGACCAGCAAAACTTTGGGCCGACGAGATAGTGGAATTGGTAGGCAAATCGTGGCTAATAGAAGCAAAAACAGACAAGACTGGAAATTACTGGAGGAGGCCTATATCCGTCGAGGGGTCCTTAATAAATTTATTTATTACTAAAAGTAAATAACTTTGTGGCGGCATCTACACCGCCACATGAGAACAAACGAATCAATCCTGCATCGCGCAAGCAGAGTTTACCGCGCAGATAGCATACATACAACTTCCCGATAACAATCATCGGGCAGTTGCCCACCAGATACGACATCCATCTGGTCGGAGGATCCTCCCTTTTCTAAAGAGTATGAGTGAACTTTACACCCTGTTCCTCATATCTCTAAACTGGTGACCCCGACGTGATAAACATCATCCCTTCACTGGTGACCCCGAGTATGAACGTCAGCGCAGCCTTCGTGCAACTACTTCAGCGTGACGTCATCATCATCACTCCCGCAAGTCACACAGCCAGCCATCAACCACGGCTTGAACAGTTGTCCTGACCATCAGCATGCAGCGCAAGCGCATACCTGGTCATCACCTTCAGCCTCATCAGCAACATTGGCACAGCACACTGCACATTCGGCCGGTCCACAAGCAGAGTGCTTAATCCCTCTCCTGGTCGACATCAGCAGTCAGCCACCCCGACTCACTGGGGCATCTTCGCAGACAGTTCCGACTCACCGCGAACTATGCGACACCCGGTTCCAACCCACTGGAACCCAACTGGCATTGGCAAGCATCGCAAGATACAAGACTTAGTCCACTATCGACCTCCGGTCTTCGGAGGGGAGTGATGTGGCGGCATCTACACCGCCACATGAGAACAAACGAATCAATCCTGCATCGCGCAAGCAGAGTTTACCGCGCAGATAGCATACATACAACTTCCCGATAACAATCATCGGGCAGTTGCCCACCAGATACGACATCCATCTGGTCGGAGGATCCTCCCTTTTCTAAAAGAGTATGAGCGAACTTTACACCCTGTTCCTCATATCTCTAAAACTTTTTAATACTAATTTAATTTATTTATTTATTATTTATAACTTCGCATGAGGAGGATAGTTTCACGCTGCGTGCCGCTCAACCTCACCGATGCTCAGAAGCAGGCCCGGGTTTATTGGGGCCGTGATATGATAAACTAATTTGAAGCAGGCTCTTCTCGGCGTGTTTAAGACATTATTACAGGTGATGAGTCTTGGATTTATCAATACGATCCAGGAAACGAAGCGCCAGTCGACGGTTTGGGTGTTTCAAAACCAATCAACGCCTACCAAAAACTTTGTAGTGTAGGGTATTTTGAAAATGTGTCAGATTTAATAAAAAAAATATTTACATAGAACATTAATTTTTATTTTCGCAAAACTTTCCGAGTGTCCCACGTATATTACTAGGTGGCACGGCTGCCAGCTGTCTAAATATTTCCATTTCAAACAAACCAGTTGTTTTTCTATGCTCGCTACAATAGGAACGTGAGATCCTAACATGATACGTCCTTAATGACTATTTAATTAGGTCTTCGATGTTAATCGTTGGGAAAAAAAAACTACTTGCTGTTCGTCGGCTGTCATTTGACGAACTGTCGCTCTTTGTTGGTTTAAATTATTTTCTTGGACGTACTCGGCTAACTGATTATATAGTTATTATATAGTTCTATATGTAATTTGATTTATAGTTACAATAAATTCTTCTAAGTAGGGGCTGTGCAGATAAGGCTCTTGGGGGCAGTTTATGAGAGCTGCAGAAATCTTAAAATAAAATGGCACGTTTTTTTTTTTAAGGCGGGATATATTTGCTGCGTCGGTACTGAGTTGAGTTTCATGTCTTTAGTTTAGTTGGGGCATATAGGCGTCGTAGCCATATGTGTTTCCATTAATGGAATCGAGTCCCTAGCCCCTGTCTAAAACAAAGGTATCTCCTTCGTGAAAAAAAATATGGAATGCTCCATCTTCGATGGGTTAGTCATGGTTTTCTATAATTTTTGCCAGTATCTGAGCGTCGGTTCGGAATAATGATGGTATTAATACTATATGATATTGCCCCAGGGTCCTAATAGCAAAACGACCTAGAATCAAAACGACAATAACAAATTGTTCTGTTATCTAAACGTCCTACGAGCAGTAGGTATGTCCTGTCAGTAGTCCCATTTGTAAAGTACTGTAATACTGAAAAGGCACTAGTGTTTTTATCCTCATGACCAATAAAGCAATTATTTGAAAGTCCCTTGATATGACAAAAAAAATCAAGTGTTGTTTCTTGCGTAACGCATGCATAATCAGCCTATTATGTTGCGACTACTGGGGCATAGGCCTCCTCTCTGTGAGAGGGAGTGGGCCGTGATCCACCACACGGGCCCAGTGCGGGTTGGTACTTGTTAGATCACATTTCTTCGAACTTTTGGTTCTAAGACATGCTGGTTTCCTCACTATGTTTTTCTTCACCATTTTTAGAGCAGTGGTGATGAAATAATTTACACAAAGTAAAGCGCCTGTCTGTGTTTGAACCTACGACCTACACTCGTGAGTCGCGGCCGTTACCACTAGGCCACCACTGTTGTTTCTTAATTCGCCTTTATAGGTAGGTATTTGTGTTCTGGCATAACTTTCACAATTATGCACTGATTCCATTTATACTTTTTTTTTGTTTCAAAGAGGTAATAGCGTAGGGGTCCAGTTGGCAACCTTTGGGTACGGAACCTTAGAAATTGCGGTGCGGCCTACATTTAGAGTGCGATAGCGATGGTTCATACAACATGTACGAGAGTTATTTACAATCCATTCAAAGTTAGCCAATAGCAACCTTATCGTAACAAAAATAAAGATCATTGTGAATCTGACAGACTTGTCACTAGCAGCAACCCATCAGCAACCTTATTTCAACGGCAATTATGGTGACTGATTTTGACAGCGATTCAAACTCAGAGGTAAAATATAACTGTGGACGGACTGTAGGAGGATTTTTGCAGCCTTAAAAGTTGCAGCACTTCAAACCAATTTGTGTGGACAAGGCACTTATATAAGACAGTTATGTTTGTTTACAAGTAATGTAGATATTTGAAACACCTTTCAATGGCAATAAAATAACTTTATAATCATAAAACAAGGAAATGCCCACATTGATAACGTTTACTTGCTAATACTGAACAATGACGAACATCGTACGATTTCTTATCAGCATCTAAGGTTGTAAAAAAAATAACTGATAGCTTAATTTCCGACTTGACTAGTTGGTTTAAGGTACAAAATTGTTTGTTTTGCAAAATATTGTTATCAAACCTTTTTGTTTGTTTTATCGTGTGGGCACTGTTGTTATAATAATAAGCCATTGTCAGAATAACTGTGTCGTAACAATGTGCCAGATTCGGCCTTGAAAGTGGCTTATTGAAAACAGCATTATCTAGCAATGATCTAGCACCGTAATGTTCAACCTGTGAATTACCTACATTATACATTTCTGGCTGCATTCGGGATTGCGCTGTAATGTTGCTATTTGAGCGGGCTTACACCCGTTAAGAAATTAAGAATTAGCGTGAGCGCGAATAACGATGTCATGTGAATCGTTATAGATGACGTCATGACATGCGCCATCTTGCGATAACGCTGACCATGCCTTAAATTAATATCACCGTGAGCGCTGTCAAAAATGACAGTTGTGCTTGTGCTGTTTTGTAACGTGGCATTTTCGAAATTATGCTTCTGGCCAACTAACCAAAGAAAAAGAATAAATTTGTGGTAGGTATATATGCATACAAGGAAATCCTGTAATCCAACCATGAGTATTCAAGTGAATATTCAGATACGAGAGGGGAGTATGAATGAGTTGAACTTTTATTTCCATAAACATATCCAATCGATTGGATACAAGTTACAAGTTTTCGCACTGTGAGCGCGTTCACGAGCATTCCGAATAATTGACAGCTCTCAGCTGTCATAATCGTTATATTTAAATCCGAACGCAAATCATTGATGTGAGATCATGTGAGCACTATCGGCGATTATGGTCCAAATTCGGAATGTACCCTCAACGCACAAATTAATGGTCTCTGAGAAGACAGTTGACGATTTCCAGGCTATTAGTAGTAAGTTGATCATCCCGATACACAAACATAGACGTACATAAACTCCAATGAGCTAGGCAGAAACTACAGAACGCCACCTGCTACGATCCTTACAGACTTCTTTAGCTTCGTTAACGTCGTGTCATACACGCACGCCGGTTGCGTTCATCACCGATGTAGCAACATAATTAAGAGGCTAACTAGAGCTAAAGCGCGGTCACACAGTGTTTTCATTAAAAAAAACTGTTTTTTTTTTTTTAGAGAGTTTATTAGTTCGCTAATTTAGTACTACCCTGTATATGAAATGTAACACACGTTGAAACAAATTCGCTTTGTCGTAGTGTTGTATTGCGTATATGTATGATACACTAGCTTTTGCCCTCGGCTTCGCTCGCGTTTAGGTCGTAAATTATCCCATGTGAACGTACTACCGAGATAAAAAGTATCATAAGTGTTAATTCAGATCATAAACTATCAGTGTGCCAAATTTCATCCAAATCCGATCAGTAGTTTTTGCGTGAAAGGTTAACAAACATCCATCCATGAATCCACAAAAATTTTCGCGTTTATAATAATATTAGTTAGACCGCGCAAATGTTGATTTGCTTCTTTATTTTTTTTTTAAATTGATGCGGGCCGATTCTCAGACTTACCCGATATGCACACAAAATTTCATACAATTCGGTCCAGCTGGTTCGAAGGAGTTTGTTAACAAACACCGTGTCGCAAACACGAGAATTTTAAATATTAGTAGATTTAATAGGATTTCGTGTAACGTTTTACCCACCATTATAACTACTAAAGTCTGTTTACTAATTTCTCCAATTTTTTCCAGTTTGTACCAAAATGGGTGGCTCCCAACGTTCTAACTTTCGGCGGATTTCTGCTCGTCGTATTGAACTTCTTGCTACTGTCGTACTACGACTACGATTACTACGCGGCCACTACGCCGCTGTATAATGAGACCGTCGGTGATGTTCCTTTGAACGGACATATGGAGGTGATACCGCAATCCTTGTGGTATTTCATCGGAGTCTTCTTGTTCCTGGCTTATACTTTAGGTAAGTCCATACTTATTTATATTTACTGCCAAAGATTTAAATCGTTAGATTCGCCCGGCCGCGTCAAAAGCTGGGCACGTT
Organism: Dasypolia templi; assembly: GCA_963555695.1. Classification (NCBI taxonomy): domain Eukaryota; kingdom Metazoa; phylum Arthropoda; class Insecta; order Lepidoptera; family Noctuidae; genus Dasypolia; species Dasypolia templi. The sequence goes on from OY743156.1 coordinate 6,013,692, forward strand.
TCTGTTTTGTTGTCATTTGAATTTGATGGTCTGGCCTCGTATTGTCTCGCTCACTTCTAGTAAAAATCGTATCCATCGTTCCATGCGAGATGTGTGACCCCAGTCTTCTCTGTATGGACACTTTTTCCGTGACCATGATGAGGGTAAGTCTAAAGATGGAAATCTTTGATGACCCCTTGTTCTATGGTATTTGGACTGGTAATTAGCGTGAAAAAGACCCAAATCCTAAAGCAGCCATCAAGGGGATGTGATGTCGACAGCTCAACCGTTAAGCTGGATTCTGAGCCACTGAAAGAGGTATCACCCTCTCTTGGAAGTCAAGTCTACGAGAATAGGCTGGTCTAAAATTCCAGCACGGATTGCTAAAGCGGCCACCACCTTTGGGAAACTTAACAAACGTGTGTGGCCTCCCACGACCTGAAATTGCAAACTAAAGATAATTATGCGTTAGTTAGTTCTGCCAATACCCACCTACGCCGCAGTAACCTGATGTCTATAGAGGTTATATTAAAAAGGTCTCTTTCCACCTACGATGTCTTCTATGTATTCTTCGCATAGAATGGCAGAATCGTGTTCTCAATACGGAGGTTCTAAGGCGCACTGGAATGGACATCGAGGCGATTTTGATAAAGATTCAACTGAGAAAACGTACACGGGGCAATACCTACGCTACAAAGACATCCTTACAACGTCACCTTACGACTTGTGGTATACCCGTTTATCGGTGGCAAGAGCTTGCTCGAAACCGAGAAAGGTGGCGCACTTCAAACCACAAAGCAACTGAAACAAATCTTCTTGAAGTCCTCGACAAGAAGCGCTAAATACGCAAAAGTCGCCCATAGCCTACACATAAAACGATGCTGATCAGCTCTTCTATACACGGTGTAACCGGGTTTACAAGACTAAATTTGGTTTTGCCCGCCATCAGAGAGCTCACGAAAGAATAGAAAAGTAGTCTTGGCCGCTGTCAACGGATACGGGAAAAGGACTCTAAACCTTGAATTCTCAAATGACGCTTAACTTTAAAGGCTTTTAGGTCTTTATTTCGCTTCAAAACGCTTTGAAGTGGCGTGTTTATGGCATTTTTTTTGCTACATTGTAGAATTCGACTGTTGTTGATTCCGTCTAAGGCCGGAGAAGTGTTATTAGGGTTTTCATTTGGAATGGCTCAGTAGCATTCCTAAATTCGTTTAGGTCTAGGACAATCTGAGCTCGCCCCCTATAACATGGGACTTAAATACACGGTGGCAGGGATATCGACGCGAAAACTGAAACATTGAATTCAGCACACGATTAACCAAATTTTTTTAAATAGCCAAACAAAATTTTCAACTCAGGGGTTTCAGAATTCACCTTCCGCCTGACACAGGTCCTCACCGGACACGGTTGTTTCGGGAGGTTCCTGTTTCGCATAAGGCGGGAGGAAACGCCCGGGTTCGCGTCCGGCCCTGGTCCAGGCCATGGTACGGAGCGAGAGGGAATGGAAAGCCGTCACCTCCTTCTGCGAAGCAGTAATGCTCGCGAAGGAGGAGGCGGAGCGCGTGAGGGAGAGAGCCTTGCGCCCTCACGCCCCTAGTCGCCGCAGGAGACGCCCTGGGCGTCGGGAGTCGCCTGCAGACTTGCTTGCGGACGGCGAGCAATGGGTAGCTCGCCATCCGGTAGGGACCAGGCCCGGGTCGACGGCGCGTCGTGTTCCACGCGCGCCTCAAAGAGATGTCAGCACAAAATGACGGGGTCCGTTAGGGCCGACGCCTCAGGGTAGCGGGTAATTCGATAGAGATAACCGTGGCCCTGGCACAGGCAACTGAAGGAACACGGGTGGGTTTTAGTGAGTAAAAGTCTGACACGCCCTCCCGCTCCACCCAGAGCGGGAGAAGTCATTTGATGATTTCCCACCCAAAATAAAAAGGGAGGGTTTCAGAATCAAGTACTAAATCCATGGTATCCATAATTGCGCGTCGATGTATAATTAGCGAAATTTTAAACATAATTAAACTAAACATTTCTTTGTCCTTTGTACCGGCGTAAATGCAATAAAAACACTTTTATTTCATTTTAGATGGAATTGACGGAAAGCAAGCCCGCCGCACGCAGACTTCAGGCCCTTTAGGAGAACTCTTCGACCATGGGCTGGATTCATACACAGTATTCTATATTCCTGCCTGCCTCTACTCTATTTTCGGACGGCTGGATTACTCAATACCGCCTATAAGGTACTAACATTCTAAAGTTTGATTTATATAAAGCCTGAATTTATCCAATTTTATAGTGACTTCGTTATTGTTTACCCTTAACCTTAACTGGGGTCATGTTACTGTGGCGCCATCTACATTACCACATGCGGGAGTTGTTCCCTTTTCTATAGAGGATGAGTGAACTTTACACCCTGTTCCTGTGCCTTTCCAATCAATAGAAACTTCAGTTTTTTTGTGATCTTAATTATAGAGTTGAATTAAATATTTAAGTTAGGTTTTGAGGTTATAGGATGTGAGGTACTTAAATATTTTATTAAAATCTGAACAGAAGTAGAATTAAAAGAGTATCAACGCAACGCTTAGCGTAATAGTCAACTGTTAAAACGCTTTTAACTTACACATCATCTAAATTGACATACAATTATTTTATACATTGTATTTCAGTGTTGGTCTTTTAATAAAAAGTTGTGTGTTTGTTCATAATGATAAGTGCTATGGCCCCTTTACAGTTTTAGTAGTGGTAAACAAAAACGAAACTTGTATAATTTCTTCAGTACATAACAACATAATCTAGTACAACTTCATGCATAAAAACCTCTTTTCAAGTATTACTTGTCACGATTTAAAATTGGAACTGCGTGTCTGCAAGACGTTGCACAATATTCTATTGCACTTAGCCCACGTTCGCACCGACGTAAAAATATTGCGGTGGGATTTTATAGCGCACTGGATTTTTAACTCTCGGCATTGAGCCGAGTGTTGAGAATCTATCAGAGCGCGTCGAAGAACGGAATTTCAACTCTCGGCGCTAAGCAGAGCGTTGAAAATCCAGTCTGCGATCAAATCCCGCCGCGATACTTTTAGGTCTGTACGAACTTGGGCTTACAATAATATTCTCATGCAAAAATACGTGTATCATGTAAAATAAGTACCTAGTATCCTGTGTTCGCGTTTGAGTTTCCAAACAAATAACAGAATATGTTTTTTTTAAACTAACTTTAACACCAGTACATAAAGTTCCATTTGCTTTACAACGGCTTTTTCACTTTTTAATAGCACTAGTTATTTATCAATGATTTGAATATGGAATAGCTTAAATATTGTTAACTTGTTTATGCCCGTGACTTCGGCCAGCTTTTGAAATATCCCATAGAAAGTACAACAGCCCATGTCACAACGCTTGTTGCGCAAAAGTTGGTCTACAGTATAAGGGCGTATATGCATAGACAGCCCATTTGTCGAGCCTCGCCATTGCTCGTCAACGTTCGCCTAGCTGGCCGAGTGCAAGCGAGCGCCAACGTGTGTACGGCTCGTTTGCCGTGCCTCACAACCACTCGGGATCGCTTGCTACAACTCGTCTCACTTCGGATCTGTGTCTGTTCGATTTGCCTACGCTCGCGTTGGCTGAAGTGGGGCCAACATGTAGACAGTAGCGCTCGACTTGTATCAATTTGCCTACGCTCGCGTTGGCTGAGGCTTGGCCAACATGTTTTGCCGGATTATGATGTAAACAAATATGTGTTTTTGGAAAAACTATTTATTGTCTAAGTTCAGCTTCACCTATTTGAATTTCTTATTTAATAGTAGGTACTAGTCATTTTAAAATCAACTTAACAACATTAACATAAATTTCTTATTTATTTAGGTGGCTATAACGTCATTTGGAAACAAGGATTTGAATAGACTTTAGTTTAAGACCCGGTGTTTCTAAGGTCTATAATAGGGATTAATATTAAAAATGTTCGTAAAAATAATGTTATTTCAAAGAAAGCATAGTAAAAATTAAATAATCGAAAAAATCTGTTAAATCAATGAAAATAAAAACAAGAAACACTCTTAAGTTTTTGGAGGGGATTATTCCTAGCTATGTATGAAATCACACAGTCGTGACGTCACCTCTACGATAGTGTTGTCCTTGTCTAACACTTATTTTAAAACATTTACAACTTGGCAATTTTTTAAGCTTTTTTTATAATATTGTTTGCACTATTTCAAAACAAACATTGCCATCATCCCAATGTTCGACCACGGACACATTCTATAACATTTTGCATTTTCGTTTTCAGAGTTTATTACGTGATGTGGAATCTCCTTCTCAATTTTTACATAAGCCATTGGGAGAAGTACAACACCGGTGTGTTATTCTTACCTTGGGGTTATGACTTCAGTATGTGGGTAAGTTACATTAAATTATCCGTTCTGTCCAAATAGACCTGAGACCCTAGTGTGAGTTTCTTTAAACTATCTCGACTTTATGCATTAAACGCGTTCGGCGCTCCGTTTGGCCCCTGGCAATCGGAGCGTAACTTCCGAATGGTGAAGGGCCAATCGGAGCGCCGAACGCGGTCGATGTGTAAAATCGAGATGGTTAAAAGAAACTCACACTCGGGTCTCGGAGGGCGAAGACAAAGTAACATTCGATAAGCGACGACGCTAGTAGAAAAGCCAAAAAATGTATGGGGTTGTCATAAGCTATCGAAATGTCACGTGATCGTAGGTCATAGCGCAGTATCATTGCGTAACACACTATTGAAGGATATCGAAGGACATTGCTCATCCATTGCTTCATATGTACGAAAAATTTGTCAGTTCAACAACGTAATTAACGCAATGAATGTTGTTGAACTGTCAAAAAGACAGCCATTGCCACTGTTAGTGTGTAACGCAATAACCCCGCTGAGCTACGTGAAGACTACGAGTAAACATTGATTGTCATTTTCATTTTAAATTAAATCAATTTAATATAAAATATTTACAATATATTTTTTTATAAACGCAATGATGTACGTTGGTAAGTGCATCGCTTGCGCACAAATTTTCGTTCGGTCCGACTTAGGTTTTTATGGAATGAAAAGTTGGAAAAGTTTACCGGAAAATCGGGTCAGTAGGTTGACAATAAAGCGAATTATTCCATTTCGAAGAGCAGTATTTGATGTGGGTTACTTAGAATAAAGCCTCAAATGTCATATCTTCATGAAAAAGTCATTTAAGCAAACCATTTGAACTGAGAGAGTTTTATTGATGATTTTACATAACGTAACATCACGCATTGTTTCCCCGAAGGGTTGGGCAGAGGTGTACCTATAGTACACCCACATTTCGCCAGTTATGTTTAAGTCCCATGTAATAGGGGGCGAGCCTATTGCCATCAACCGGCCACAAATCCAGACTCCGGGCTGCTACTCAGAAATTCCAGGTAGGAAACTCAATAACACGTTGTCCGACCTGGGAATCGAACCCAGGACCTCATGCTCAGCAGTAGCGATTGCGACCACTAGACCAACGAGGCAGTCAAGGGAGATGATTTTATGATTCGATAAATACATTTTTGGAGCAGTGGTGGCCCAGAGGTGACGGCCCCGACTTACGAGCTGAACTGCCACTGCTCTCGAATCGGTGAAGGAAAACATCGTGCGGAAACCGGTCCGAGAAACAAAAAATCGAAGATATGTGACATCTACCTACCCGCACTGGCCCCGCGTGGTAAATGCGTGTCCCAGCAGTGGGAACATTTTAGGTTGATTATGAAAAACATCTTTGTTACGAGCGTGCCAAACTTTATATTACTATACAACATGATACTGAGCATGCAAAAAAACGTAAGATGTTTTTATTTCACGTGCTTCTTTTCGTAGGTACTAAGCGCTTAACTAACGTAGCACTTTTGACTTCACGAATCACCTTTTGCTTGTTTTTCAGGCTTCCACAGGATTCTTTATTTGGACGGGTGTTAAGGGCACAAGCTTCTACAAAAGGTTCATATTCGCCGGGTACACTTTAGCGAATGTGTTCGAAATACTGATCTACGCAACGGGCGTCGTCACCAATCTGCCGGTCGCCCTTTATAATCTATATCGGTGAGTATGTGTTTTTATGCGCACTAATTCACTACTTTTTGTTTGGTCATGTTGTGAGGATGAATGAAAGGCAACTAACAGAAGATATATAAGTGAGTGGAAACGCCGAGAGCGGACGCCTTAGAAGGACATACAGTAGAACCCGTTTAAGACGATTTCACAGGGACCCAATTGGCTAAAAACGCGACTTAGGCGAGAAAGCGTGTTTTACGGGATCGCGGGTGGGGGGATTTTGACGTTCGAAAAGTGCTGGCTCTCAGCCTAGTTTGAATAAATGACTTTTGATTTTGAATGAAAAATAAAACGTAATACACATACATACGAGTAGTATGATCTAATTTCGTATATTAGTTGTTGAATTTTACAATTAGTTGTTAGGAAGTTTTTACATACATGTAATGTTATGTAAGTACATAATTATGTGTTTTTAAATTAATCTTTATGAAGCCATTCCACTAAAACTTTCTCTAATTTATCAAATTTTCCTAACTTTTGTTTTTTTCTCTGCACACCTGCCAATCTGTATTTTTCTTTAATTTCTTCTTTGTTTTTTTAAAATGGTACGTATTTAGAAACTGGCAACTGTTTGACTTTTGTTTGTGATTTTTCATCAAAAACTTGCAATATGTTATATTTTGTTGAAGTGACAATGCCTTTCACTTAATTGTAGACATTTAATATCAAACAAATGATTAACACTGACACGACGTCGGTAGCAGTGCGCGGTCGTGGTGGCACGGGAGGGCCGGACGCTCACGACTGCGCACCGCTAAGACAGACGCTCGCTAGTCTTGTGCCTGCTCGGTCATTTTTAAGATCGCTCCGTACTAGTTCATTTCGGACAGTGAACTAGTTCATCCTATTTGTTATAATAAATAGCTCTATTCGGTTTTCGCTCTCGGTGGTCAGCATCTCATCTCATTCTTGCAGATTCGGTGGGTCGGGTTCGGTTAACATCGTCATTCGTCGGCTGTTCTATCTCGTTCTCATTCACAGACATCGAACGTATCTGTCAAACAATCAGTGACTGTTCATCATTTCTCGTTCTCGTTCGCACAAACGATCGCGCGGTTTACAATGTATGAGATTGAAAAGACCTATTAGACCTAATAGACCGATTACGAGTCAGCGTTCGGAAACGTTTCTTTTAGTACATTGCGAAGATACGTTTCCTATTCGTTCATCGTTTATGAACTACACAAGACTAACGCTCGTCGCTGTCGCGAGAGACAACACGCGTGCGCATTTAGGCGTATTAAACGAGATGACGAATCGTATTAAGCGTAAAAAAATGTATGAGAACATGTCTCAAGTTGTATGGACTGACGTAAAATGACGTATTATGCGTGAAAACGTTTTAAGCGTGATCGTGTTAAGCGGGTTCTACTGTTATAAAATACTGAGCTTATTGGTGATGTTCGTCAGAAATGTCTGGTGTGTACTACACAATTACCTAAGCCATAGTTTTACCAACCATAGTTTTCATAACATACGTTTTGAACAAATGATTAAAAGAATAGCAAATACAAACCTAGATAATTATTCTACAATGGTTTTGCTATTAGGTAATAGTACCGGTATTACCAGAAAGGACATAGTGGATGGTGTGGACACCTTATTAAAGCTAAATATAGGGAAGCTAATGTTGTGTGCTTTACCTTATTCTGATACTTTATCAGATAATCAAAACAATTACAGTGGATATCATTTATTACGACCTTGGTTGTAGCGACCATTTACCTATAGCGACTTTAAATCTAAGTCCCTTGAATTTAAAGCATACTTTAGTACAAAATTCATGTGGCTATAGCGACTTTGGATGTAACGCCGAGTTCGGGTGTAGCGACTGTTTTTAAAGAATCATTTGTAACAAATTCCTAGAAATCCCATGCAGATATTGCGACCGGAGTCGGCCGCCAAAGACACAAAGATTTTTTTCTTTCACAAACATTTCTTATCTTTTGTTTACATCCATTGCACACAGATGGTCAGCAAGTGTGGAGACCTTTACCTTTTGTTTATAGATATCAACTAAGTAGGTAGGGAAGCGTATACGTTTCGGAGCTTTTATGGTTCAGTTACAAAGTGATATTCTGAGTAGCAACTGGGTTTAGTAAACTTTTGAATAAGTATGGCTGCTAGACGCAGTGAGATTCCTACAACTAAGGATGTGTTAGGTGTTGTAACAAAGCTTAAAAGATACTGTTTATTTGGTGATGGAAAGGATAATAAAGATATTGAAGAAGTAATGAAAATAGAATACACCCTACAGCGTACACTAGCACAAAAAAATAAATTGAAGCAAACTAATATTACACATTTTTTTTCATGTACCGGTGAATAACTATGTGTGCAAATATTTTCAATAATAAATGAATATAAACTACACATGTGTACGTGTCTGTATCTCTTTACCTTTGCCTGTAACGACTTCCGGATATAACGACAAAAATAGAGTGGTCCCTTCATTGTCGTTATACCCGAAATCCACTGTATATTCATAAGTTGAATAATACTATACACATGCTGACATGTTGTCATAGTGACAAATTATTGTTTTTTGACACTAACAAGTTTGTTAGTAGTTTTAAGTTAACTCAGAGAAATTTATCTCTGTCTTGGAAATGTAGACATATGATTGCTATGTTGATAGTATATAACATTAATGAGGTTATAGCTAATATAACAAATTGTAGGAGTCTGATTGACGAGTCTGTGTTGTCTGCTTATTATAACAACATAGTGAACAATCATGAATCGTCATGTTGTACGAAGGAGGAACCACCTATAAAACCAACATCCTTGGAGGCTACTACTAGTCAGGAAAGGTGTACTCTTCCTTATGGAACTGAAAAGGGCATTCTAGACTCTTCAAAAATTGTAGTTGTGGAGGTCACTCCGGATAACTTTTTAAACTAGTTAGTAAGACAACAGAAGTTACCCCTACAAATAACCAATTATTATTAAACAATAGTAATAAAGTATCTTCTGGCAATTTAACTCATAATGAGAAGAAACCAAGGGGAGTGCAACACACTTTAAAATTACTTAATCAGAATATTCAAGGTTGCTCTTCCAAATTACTAGAAATAGAATTGTTTTTGGAAAATACCAAGTTTGATGTCATTTGTTTAACAGAACATTGGTTAAAAGATTATCAAGTACGGTCAATTAACTATGAAAATTATTGCGTAGTAAGCCATTTCAGCCGAAAACGTATGATACATGGCGGGTCATTAATTTTAGTTAAAAACACAATTAAATCTAAGGAACGAAAAGACATCACTGGTCTGTCTGTTGAACACATCATTGAATTGTCCTGTGTTGAGCTTGATAAGCATGTGATAGTATGCATATACAGACCTCCAGGTTACCAGAATCTATGTGTGTTTGAATCAGTAATGGAAGATGTGCTGAAGAAACTTAGTGCTAGTAGTAAGTCAATAATCGTATGTGGTGATTTCAATATTAATTTATTAGAAAATAACTTGAATACTGTCAGATTATTAAGTCTTTTTGGGTCATTTGATTTATCAAATGTTTTTATTGAACCAACCCGAGTGACAGCTTCTTCTGCCACTTGCATAGATAATATTTTTTGTAACTGCGATTACTTACACAAACAAATTGTAAATAAGCTGTCATCTGATCACAGTGGACAAACAGTAACATTTTGCTCATACATGCCTATACAAAAAATTCAAATAAGGTTTAGGCCAATTACATGTAAAAATTTAGAGAAATTAAATAACTCTTTGGCCAGTAAATTATTTGTTCAAAATTTTTATAATTTATGTGACCCAAATGAGTTCTATGCCGAGTTCTTTTCACTATTAAACACACAATTTAATGAAATTTTTCCACTTAAAACCAAAAGTATTTACACAAAGTTCTTATTTAGTGATTGGGCGACTCCAGGTATTCGTAAAAGCAGGGGATTTTTTTTTTAACTTGATGGTCTAAAGCAACATATGAATAATATAAGCTTTAATATGTATGTTGCAAAATATTCTAAAATTTTTAAAAATGTGTGCAAAGTTGCTAAAGCTCTTTATATTAGCAATAAAATAAAATCAGCCGATGATAAAATAAAAACTACCTAGCAAATAATAAATAGTGAAACAGGTAGGAAAAAACAGCGTAATACTGAATTTAATTTAGAAACTGCACATGGCCCTATCAACTCAGATCTAGAAGTAGCTCAGTCATTTGAAAACTTTTTTGCTAATATTCCCCTAAAACCTACTGAAGCTTTAAATTCCTCACCCGAGTTCTCTGCTGCCTTACTTAGAAAGAATGTAAATGCATGCCCTTTGGAGTTTAGGTTTCAACATACAAACCCCCAGGCTGTAATAAAAGCTTTTAAAGATCTTAAAATTAAATCAACAGAAGATCTCTGGGGAATGTCTGTAAAAGTCTGTAGAACTTTCATCGAAACCATTGCGCCCTATTTAGCTGTCATATTTAACACCAGTGTAGACCAAGGTGTCTTTCCGGATCTCATGAAACACAGTAAAGTAGTTCTTTTGTTCAAATCCGGTGATAGTAAAGAACTCAACAATTATAGGCCTGTATCAATTCTACCAGTTCTCAGTAAGGTGTTTGAAAAGTTGATGCTCAATCAAATGGTACGTCACTTTAATAAAAACTCCATCTTACATGAACAACAGTACGGTTTCACCAAAGGGCGTTGTACCACTGACGCTGGTGTTTCTCTAATAAAGAACATTTTTAACGCCTGGGAGGAAGCAAAAGATGCCATTGGAATTTTTTGCGACCTCTCTAAAGCATTTGATTGCGTAAACCATGAGACCCTTCTTCTGAAACTGGAGCACTATGGGGTTAGGAATACAGCTCAGATCATACCTGAAAGATAGAAAGGTTAAAGTTCAAGTAAACGGCATAAACTCATTAGGGTATGAAATGGAAATGGGCGTTCCTCAAGGTTCGATATTGGGTCCATTCCTCTTCTTAGTTTACATTAATGATTTACCTCAAGTACTTCAAAATCAACCGAAGATGGTGTTATTTGCAGATGACACATCATTAATCTTTAAAATAGACCGACGGTCACAAAATCTGGACGACGTGAATAACTCGATTCTTCAAGTCCAAGATTGGTTTACGGTAAATAATTTGGTACTAAATGAAAAAAAAACCAAATGCATTAGATTTAAATTACCTAATGTTAGAAGTAGCGAATGTGACATCGTATTGAATGGAGAAAAACTGGAATTTATTAATCAGACGGTTTTCCTAGGAATCACGCTGGACGAGAAATTACAATGGGGACCACATATAACATCTCTTGTGGGGCGGCTAAGCTCTGCCGCTTATGCTGTTAGAAAGATAAGACAGTTAACAGATGTTGAAACCGCGCGTTTGGTCTATTTTAGCTACTTCCACAGCATTATGTCTTATGGCATTTTACTGTGGGGTCGGGCTGCTGACATTGAATCCATTTTTATTTTGCAAAAGAGAGCTGTCAGAGCCATATACAATCTTCCTCGTCGCGAATCTCTCAGGGAACTATTTAAAGGGATTAATATTATGACAGTACCTTGCCAATTCATTTATGAAAATATTATGTATGTAAGAAAAAATCTACATCTTTTTAATAAAATAAGTGATAGACATAATTTGAATACTAGAAATAAAGATAAAATAGATCAACCATTTTTCAGATTAGCTAAAGTACATACATCATTTATGGGGTACTGTGTTAAATGTTATAACAAAATACCTTGTGATATATTGCAATTAAATGAAAGAAAATTTAAAATTCGTATAAAAAGTACACTTTGCAGACAAGCTTATTACAAATAAGAGGACTATATACAAGATAAGAATGCTTGGAAACATGATGGTCCAGTTCCATAGGACAATCCCGTCTAGACAAAATCACACTGGTAGCTAATTTAATTTTTTTTTTAATTTATTTTTTTATTACTCACACACTGACCTATTCCTAGTTAATATTTTAGGAAAGTCATATATTTTTACAGTGTTTGTAAATATGTGAGCACAATGTACCTATCGCGTCATTCATTTATCTGCCTTTGCTATATTTTTAGTTCTTCTTACCACTTGTGGTATAGTATTTTTATTCTTGGTGCATCGTCTTCACATATAAAAATATAATTAATGTATACAAATATTGTAAAATATTTTAAAAGAGTAACGGTGGAGTTTCTTGCCACTTCTTCTCCATACGAAACTACTTTTTGGAAGTGGCGCCTAGAATCAGTTATATTTTTATTGTAATTTTTGACGTTCAAAAGTGCCATTTTATGGGCCTATTTGAAATAAATGCTTTGACTTTGACTTTGACTCGCAACCGGCGAGTTTATGACCAGATGTAAGAACGTAAACGAAGTAAAATGGTCTCCGACACACGACGTCCTTTTCACGACAATACCCCTGTGCCCCAAAAGCTGAAAAGCAGAAACGGTTTTTTGAAGTGTGTCGCCCCACTCACTGGAGAACGTTCTAAAGAAAGACTGAGGCTGTGGCGAGACAGTGCTTCCTTACCCAAACCTTTCGTTCCACCCGCTGAAGGTCTTCCACCTGGACATGAGTTGCCTTGGGTAACCTGGAAGTCTTTAAACAGACTCCGGACCCAGGTTGGCCGAAGCAAGGAAAACCTGTTCAAGTGGAGATTTCATAAACGACTCAGCCTAGCGGTGTAAATGTGGTGCTGTTCCGCAAACAATGGGACCCTTGATATCATGTTCTGCGTGTCCTGTCAGCTACATGTGACAGGAATTGATGGGATTCTGGCTAATTCTGGGTAGAGTCCATTTAGATTGCCATCGACACGCTAAGAAGAAGAAATATGTAAGGATCGTAGCAGGTGGCGTTCTGTAATTTCTGCCTGCCCCCATAAGTGAAAGGCCTGAGTTTATGTATGTAATACACTGCTATCGTAACGTTGAAGGAAAACATCGTGAGAAGAACGGCATGTCTTAGAACCAAAAATTCGCTGACGTGTATGATTCACCAACCGGCAGGCTTATTAGTATTTTATATTAAAAGCTATCAGCAATTATCTCGTCATCAATCGCTTAACGTTATAAAAATCTGTGTTATCTCTATATCGTTTGCTAATCGCTGGCCGATTGCTAATGCACATATCGCTACGACACCAGCGCCAAAACAAAAATAAGTAGCAATCTTCGGAACTAACCTAATGAGAAACTCAACTTTCAAACACATGTAACTAAAGCGAAATGTGGGTGTACAGGTACACCTCTGCCCAACCCTTCGGGGAAACAAGGCGTGATGTTATGTGTAATAAAAGTTTTGTCATAAAAAAACTAACTTAAAAATCTAAATCTACTTGAAATTTACCAAAATAGCTTTGCGTCGGACAAGATGCCAAAGTGTGTGAAATCAGTGTTTACGTGGACAAAAACGAACAAAAAACTTGTCGATAGAACAAGTAACTTTTAAACTATTCATGTGTTTGCTATAAATTGTTCACTTACTTATTTCAAAATTAGTACGTGCTTTTGATTTGACGCCTTTTATTAAAAGCCAAGACTCAACAGTCGGTAATAAAACGTGCGAGTAGGACGGCGAATGTTTAGGATATAAAAAAGCACGTAAAAAGTTTAGTGTCGTCTCGCTCCCACTTTCTATAGACCTTCCTCCGCACAATGAAGCTTTTTCGGACCGTAGAAGCCCGGTTTATGGGGTCTCAACTCGAACAAATTATAATTAGTCTTGAAAATAAATCATAGATGGCAGCATATGTAACCATTATGAAATTAACAATAATAAGAGCGCGAAATGCGGCAGAATTTTGGCTGAAATAAGATTAGTTAAATTTAAAACTTCCTTGTTAAATGCTGATTTCTTTATTTACACTCGTTGTGCACGTATTTTGAAAAAAAAACATAAATGAATCCTTTACCTTCAATTCGAAATAATGAAAGTATCCATCTGTTAATCATTTTGTTAAGAGCTCTTTGCAATAGATGGCGTTTTACTGAATTTGTCCTGTCATCAAAGTAAGCACATTATCGTTACTAATTTAACTCAATTATTTTTTTAAATCTATTTCTTTATATAGAATTATAAAAAAAAACTATTAGCATGTTTTTCTGAATCCGGACCGATACAACTTTATCCAAAAAGGATGGCACGAAACATATTAGAAGTAGGTCGACTCGTCGGTCGGTGTTGTAAAACTAGTCTCTGGCAATAAGTGAGTCGCTGATGCTGCCATCTGTTGAAAATTTGGATGAATGAAAATAGCCAGCTCAATTATAGACTTAGGGAGGTTTCGTTTCGTTTTATGGGGTTTGGTATCTGTACGTCGTATTATATTATCTGTGTCCGGTTGTTTTATTTTAATAAGCGTGTACAAAGATTTATAGACATCTCATTATTACTACATTTTTTTTCTAGATCCTACAAACTCCGCACAGGCAAGATGCGTTCTCCGACAGAGGCGTTACGACCTCTATGGTCATTCCTGACCGTGTTTCTAGTCTGTTCTGTATGGGTCCACAAATCTAGCCGGCTCCCCGACTATGACCTCCGAGTGCTGTTCCTGCTTATCGGAACATTGTTCAGTAATGTAGCTGTAAGTATTACTTATTTAAAACTATGTGTGCCTGGTACTTTATAATCTGTACAGATCGAACTCCTCATTACTCCAGTGCGAAAAAGAGATAAAACTACATGTATAGAAGGTACACGTCCTACATCGTTGTATCTCTTTTTCGCATAGAAAAAACTCAATCCCTAAGTTGAAACGCGAAAAGAATTTTTGGTAAAAATTATTTAACCTAGACCCTTTAATCCAGAATCTCATATAATTATCTAGTTTTGGGAAACAAAACCAGTACCACAACCATAGGAGGTATGAGGAACAGAGTGTAAAGTTTATTTATCCTCTATAGAAAAGGGAGGATCCTCCGACCAGACGGATGTCGTTTCTGGTGGGCAACTGCCTGACGATTTATGCCGGGACGTTGAATATATTATGCTAGTTGCACGGTAAAATCTGCCTGCGCGATGCAGGATTTTGCGTGACGTAGTTCACATGTGACGTTGTAGATGCCGCCACAAACTAACTCTTCAGCTTTATTATTACTTTATTATATTATATATAGATAATTAGATAGCCAATCACAAATTACCTTACCACTAATAACCCTAAAGTAGATAGTTGATTGAGTGGCAAAATATGTGAATTATCTAAGATTGGCTATTCAAGTACTACACATAGATAAGAGTTTATTTTTAAAGCCCGACGGTGGTTTCCATCGGCAACTACCCAGGAGCCTCAGGGAATGGGTTTCCAAAAACCGATGATACGACTAACTTTACCTATAAACGGGAATCCAAGTACTAACATCCACATTTCTTACTGCAAAAATTACTTCCATTTACACTTTCATCTCCTATTAACTCGTTTTTGGGGTGAATTTTCTTCAAATTATTTATCAGGTACTAACGTTTGTTTTGAAAAAAAAAATACGCCTTTTATAAAAAAATATCTGTTGTCCATACATTATGACCGCGTACTGCACTTTTTTATGAAACAGCAGATTTTTGTTTTAATGGGGGTTTAGTTCATCAAGTACCCATGGTCACATTTTGCGCATTGACACCTTCACATTCTTTATATAAAACTTAAAATTACAGGGTGGCCCCTGTAAGTTTTAAGACTCCATGCACGAATAAAAACCAGTTTTGAAAATTTCTTATCTAATTGTGAGAAAGCTTGAAATCATTGAAACATTATGTCTGTGTGGCGTAAGCTAAGCCATTCGTGTCAGTCAGTGTTTTAAGTTTCATAATTTTTGCGCACTCGAAAATATAGTTTATTTTGCCTTTGATTCACTTAATGAAGATATTGTATTAGCCTACAAATTTAATTTCATTTTAAGAATAGGCGAAGATGAATGAGCGATTTTAAAATTTCTTGAAACGGTTGGCTTAATGTTAGGAAAAATAGATTTAAAGATTGTTTTTTTTTTCTTCTTATAATATTTTTTTGTTTTTTTTTCTATTCTTGTAACGAAGTGAAGAAAGTGGTTCAGCCACGTGCAAGTAGACCATAGGTAATAGGTAATACGGGCTGGTGTCAGCAACTCCACGACAATGCGCGTATTTTGCGTACGGTGGGAAAATCGATCATTCGATCCAACCCAGCTCCTCCAGGAAGGCCAGCAACGCCTTGGTGTTACTGACAGCCTCACTTAGGGTACCTGGGTTACTGAAGTACTTTGCCCTGTATGTGGCGACCACCGGGCAGTGTAGAAGTACATGAGCTGCTGTCTCGTCCACCTCCATGTAGGCCCTGCACAGCGGACTGTCTGTGACTCCTATGACAAAGAGGTGTTTATTAAATGACTCGTGGCCAGTTAAAGCTGCCGTAACTATACGCAGCTGTTGTTTGGTTAGTCGGAGAAACTGTTTCGTGAGGCGGCCGTCTATAGCAGGGAGCGCTTCCCTAGCCTGCCTGCACTCACCTTGTACCGACCACAGTTTGTGATGTTGTTCCCTGGTACGTTTCCTTACCAGAGTGCGTAAGTACCCGAAGGGGAGTGGCAAGATGGGTTCAGGTCCCACTGGTGCCTCACTCGACCCCCTTCTGGCAAGTTCGTCGGCTGCATCGTTGCCCAGCGAACCGCTGTGTTCTTTCATTCATTGAATGGTTATGTTATTGAGGCTACCCATCTGATTAAGGCGCTGGTGACACTCGTATATTAGTCCAGATTCAACTGTGTGGCTGTTCAGCGCTTGCAAAACAGCCCTGCTATCTGAGAGTATCCGGATCGAGTGGTCCCAAACATCCCTAGTCATGATGGCCGAAGCAGCCAGATAAATACCCACGCATTCGGCCTGGAACACTGTGTTATGGGCCCCCAATGGTGTGGCTATGCGTATGTTGAGGCCCTCCGAGTATACTCCAGCACCTGTGCCATTACCTGTTTTGCATCCGTCTGTGAAGATACGCAGCTCTGCAGGGCACAAACCCTCGCACCTACGATCCTCGTGAAGCTGGATCTTGTATTTTTTATCGAAGATAAATTGTTTGAGTACCCGATTATCAATAGCTTTCGTAATGGGGAACTCCTTATTGAGTCCCTCAAGTAGCGCGGTGTGTGGTGTGGCTCTCTTACCCCAGAGACCTAGTGCCCTGAGACGTACCGCCGTCAGTGTCTCTTCCTGCCGTATGAACAGGTAGAGCGGTGGCAGTTCCAGCGTGGCTTCAACTGCTGCAGTTGGAGTGGTCCTCACGCAGCCCGTAGCCGCCATGCAGGCTAGTCGTTGCATGCGTTGTAGTTTGTTTGAGGCTGTAGCCAGCTTGGTTCCGGGCCACCAGACCGCGGCCCCATAGGTGATCATGGGGCGGATCACTGTGGTGTACAGCCATAGTATAATTTTAGGGGATAGTCCCCACTTTTTACCTATCATTTTCTTGCACTGCCAGAAGGTTATGCAGGCCCTGTTTAGTTTGTTGTCCAAATGACTACTCCAGTTTAACTTACTGCTTAGAATGACCCCCAGGTATTTGACCTCGTTCCAACTGAAGTTCTGTATTGAAGTTCAGTTTTGGTAGGCGAAAAGGGCCTAATGCTCGTTTTTGGGTAAACATAACTAGTTCAGTTTTAGTAGGGTTCACTGATAGGTCATATTCCTTGCACCAATTTTCTACTATAGTGCTGAGTGAGGTTGCAGATCGTACCCGTCACTTTCCCCGAAACAAGGATTGCGAGGTCGTCAGCATACCCTATTGTGTAATAGCGGCTGGCATTGAGTTTGGTGATGAGGTCATTAATAACCAGATTCCTTAGAAGGAGGGACAGCACCCCTCCCTGGGGGCACCCTCTGCCTATCATGGCCAGTTGCTGCTCATCCTCAAGGCGAACCACTTGTTTGCTTAGCATTTTTGTAATCAGTCCGTTAGTACCTGTTCTACTCCATGTCTGGAGAGGGCGCTGCTAATGCAAGTAGACCATGTAATGATGTTGATATTATTTTTTTCATGTTCAAAATCAAAATTAGTACACTTGAGAGCAATAAAATCGCACACCCCTTGTAATTTGGTTTATTACTGATTTTTTTCTTATTTCTAAAGATATTGAGTACAAATCATCAGGCAAAATTAAAGAATACAAGCTTAGCTTAAAAAAAAACACAAAATTAGAATCATTGACCTTCACGTAACTTACAGAAACCAGCCGTATTGCCGTAATTAGCCAAATTCACCCGTTAGCACTGTCACTACTTGCACCCTTACCCGCAGGTATAAACGGGTCGGTTTTTTTGGATTTTTAATCCCCCTCCCGACCCTTGCTCGAGCCAGCCCGCGCCGCTGAGCCTGTAGCTTTAAATTCGTCCCTAAATCACTCAAATCCTGATCCAGCTAGTCCCTTGCTGCCCTCTTCCAGCGACGCCCTAAGCCGAGGTCCGTACCCCACAGGGGGTGCCCTTAGCGAGCGTTCGCTTAGTAATGTAAGTAGTTTTACGCCCCTGGCTGGAGGCTTTGAGTCCGCTTAAGGCAGCCACAGGAAAGTCCGGTTAAGTAGTCACGACCTCTCAAGGTCAACTACGAGATGCCATACATAAAAAAAAAGTATTTTTAATCAGTTGCATACCGAAGGTCAATGTGATAACATCTCTACTGAAAGCATACGGAAAAATATGGATACCGCGGCCGCAGAAGCCGCTCAAGTTATTGCCTTGCTCGAAGCAGGCCATAATCAAAGTGAAGTTGCTCGACGACTAAATTTGAGCTGCTACTCTGTTCGTCATGTGTACCAGAAGTTTCAAGATACCGGTGGCTACATTCGGCGACCAGGATCTGGCCGGCGACGCAGAACATCAGAGCGTGATGACCGCTTTCTTGTGTCGAGGTCTTTAAGAAATCGGCAACTGAATGCGGTTCAACTGGGACAAGAGCTTCGAGAAGTTAGCAATGTCAGTGTAAGTCGGTGGATAGTCATAAGAAGACTTGGTGAAGCAGGACTGACTTCACATCGCCCAGCAAATGGTCCCAAATTTACCACAGCTCACCGACAAGCCCGACTACAATTTGCCAGGGAACATTTAAATTGGACGCGTGACCAATGGCGGTCTGTTATGTTCTCTGATAAGTGCAGAATGACATTACATGGTCTTGATGGACGCTCTAGGGTCATCAGAGCGATTTTCACAATGCTGCATAAGCGAACGTGTGGCTTTTGGCAGTGGATCGTGTATGTTTTGGGGTGGCATAATGTTGGACACTAAAACTGACATTGTATTACATCACTGGGGCGAATACCGGCCCGAGATCAAGAGGTTTGACGGCTGCACGATACGACGAAGAAGTTCTCGAAGGACATGTGAGGCCGCTTGCGTGGCTTATGGGAGAAGATTTTCTCCTAATGCACGACAACGCCAGACCGCATGTCGCTAGAACAGTTTGCGACTACATGGAAGACGTTAGAATCACCGCGATGGAGTGGCTAGCAGGCCATTATTTGTCCTGATCTCAATCCGATTGAGCATGTCTGGGATGAGCTAAAAAGAAGAGTTCGAGCAAGAAGCCCTGCTCCTACGCGCGCCGAGAGCTTCAACTTGCCATTGAAGAGGAGTGGAACGCTATACCACAAGATTTCATGGTAAAATTAATACGGTTCATGAAAAACCGAAAAAGAGCTGTAATTAAGGCTCGGGGAGGGAATACACCTTATTAATAAACAATTTGATCAAGAATTTTGAGTATGTTTTTCATTATTTCATTAGCGAAATTGGGTAATTTTTAAACCCGGTTTTTGGGTTTTGTGCCGTAAAACCTCTAATGGGTATTTTTTGACACTGTATTTGATATCATTAGAAAGGTAATAAGGTAGACTTTTAATTAGTGTGAGTATTTTTAAAATGTTTATTCAGATCCATGAAAAAAAAACAAGGTGTGCGATTTTATTGCTCTCAAGTGTAATGGTAAAAAACTGATCAAACGTCAGTCTCGCGGCATAATTTGTAAAACTTGTGGCGAATGTTTGTGATTTTCCATGCATACATAATTTATTCGAAGAGCCACATTAAAAACAAACTACTTTTCAAATCACAAATAACGTGGGTTTTTTTTTCGCCTTTCTCGCTAAAGTGCACAAACTTTATCAAAATCAGTCGATTTCGGGCACGGCCCCTTAAGTATGTAGGTTGTTATTCCTTCCGAATAATATGACTGTTAAATAATGAACAATATTTATCTCTTTCCCCGCAGTGTCGTCTAATCGTCAGTCAGATGAGCAACCAGCGCTGTGACGCGATCAACGGGCTGCTGTGGCCATTGACTGCTGCGGCATCCGTTTCACTGCTACTGCCGCACTACGAAGTGATGGCCTTCTACGCCGTTACACTGCTGACCGTGTTGGCTCATATACACTATGGTGGATGTGCTGTAAGTATAATAAATTATACTGTTCTTATCATTTATTTGAAACTAGCGCTTCAGTTGGGCACTGTATGTTAAGCCTTCCTCTAGAAAAAGAACTAAATAATTGTAAAAATCGCATCGAAATCCATGAAGTAGAAAGTACAATGCGAATATACAGACGATTGGATGCAAAATTAGTTACTCGTATTTTATTTTATTGCAGACTGACTATAAACATGTTCACCGCCAACCGCAATTTACAAATTCATTCTAAGTTAAAATGCGGTTTATTTCCTTATTTCTAAAACCACACAATAATATACAATTTCGTGTTGTGTTGTTGATCAATATTTTGTTGGGATTTCATTAATTGTTCTGCAATAGGGTGATGTTTTTTTTAACTTAATTAAATATTCGTTTCAAAATAGTGCTAACAATAATAAAAAAAAGTGAAAAGCCTTAAAAAATTACCAAGTTATAAACGTTTTTTAAATAACTATTAGACAAAGACAGCACTATCTTAGAAGTGACGTCACGACTATGTAACATACAAGCGCCATAGATTGTCTGTACCGCCCGACGGTACGAATGCGTATAATTATTATACGCGCGAGGACGGGAACAATCCCCTCCAAAAACTTTTAAAGCGTGTAACTTCTTCATCATATTTCCATCGATTTTTCAGATTGTTATGATTATCTCATTTTACCATGCGTTCTTTGAAATTACATTATTTGATCGAATATTTCTAATATTAGTCATTATCCCTATTCAAAGACTTAAATATAGATTCAGAAGTAAAATAAATAATGTATGTAAAAAAGCGCGTATAATTGCCATTTACAAGCGCCTCCACAAACTAGAGACTATGTACTTAAAGTAACAAAATGAAAAGGAAATTCTTATTAAAATGATTTCTTTCCCAACAGGTACGTCAAATGTGCGACCACTTCCGAATAAGCTGCTTCTACATAAAGCAGAGGTCAGATTGACTCTTAGACGACAATGCGTGTTAGTAACATAACATTTTACTGTAAAATAAAGGTTTTGAAACAATTAACAACATCATGTACACGCGGTTTTACATAAATACAATAACCATGTTGATATGATGCTAGATTATTTTAAAATACAATTGGTGTTGTTCTTCAGTAAGGTCAGGTGTGTAGTACTTGTAACCGACCAGATGTATGAACACGAAATAGAATAAAACAAGTGGAAACCTTACCCTTACCACTCCTTTTGCGTCGTTTACGGTCGTATACACACGGAATAGAAAAAAAAAGTGGAAGTGCCAATGCTGCAGAGATAACCCGCGTGTGTCACAATAATGCGGAAAATATGTAAAATGATAACCTTCGTCCGTTGTAATAAGACTTAATTTTGTATGAACAACAAATAAGCTTATCGTCAAAGTTGAATTGGCACTTCCACTTGTTTTTTCTATCCGTGTGTACACGGCCGTAAACGACGCAAAAGGAGTAGTAAGGATCGTAGCAGGTGGCGTTCTGTAGTTTCTGCCTACCTCCATGGGAAGAAGGCGTGGGTTTATGTATGTCTGTACATATTTTAGGTATCATCGTATTCATGGAGCCTCTGCGCTATAATTTTGACAGTCTCTTAAAAAGATACGAATCTGTGAACATTGCAAGATGTTCGATATAAAAAATAATCTAGTTTCATAGTTTATCACTTTTATAGGCTGTTTATTTTATGGGGAATGTTGTTTTTCTTTCGAAATAATCGGAATAGAACCGGGTTTACCGACATAGCTTGCAGATTAAGTAAGCTGAAGTGGCCAATTTTAACGAAGGAACGGTGATCGGTGGGGCAGGCAAACAACAAAAAGTCGGATTTTGACATTAGAATTGGAATAGTCATTACTGTAAAATAAACAGCCAAAAAACACAAGAATACTACTGAATCGACAAAAAAGAACACTATTCCTTACATAAAATAAAACATAGGGTAAGTACATTTTGTTGTTATAATTTCTAAAGGTTATGTTATTCTTATAAGGATTGTACACACCGCAGAAGCTATGTTTTTTTCCCTTATTCGAGTCATAATTTTGAAAAAAAAAAACATTTTTTTTTGTAATAACAGTGTACGTCTTTATTTTGAGGGTATATAACGCGCATTGTCTATTGTTGTGTTAATGTATTTGGTACCATCCTCTAAGGTACCGTAAAACGGGGTGAATAGGGATGCAGGGGTGAATCGAAACGAAACTTTAAAGGGGATTTTAACATTGAAATAATTATGTTTATTGCTAAAAATTTCGCTTATGGATTGACTGTATTATAATTAACGATTAAGTGCCCTTGTTGGTAACAAACTCTATTATTTCAATGTTAAAATTCTTTTTAAAGTTTCGTTTCTATTCACCCCTGCATCCCTATTCACCCCGTTTTACCGTTACTATTACTTTAATTTTAAGTGCACGCATTTTGGTCAAAGTATTTTTTTTTTTTAATTGACAAAATTATCTATCCTAAGACAATTTATTGGAGAAGAAAAAAACGAATGTGAGTATCGTTTTTTTCTTCTCATATAAATTGGTTCTACCCTATTATTTTTGACAATGCTAATTGTCAAAAACCAGTTGAGTCACTGTACAAATTGAGGAATGTGACACAATTATTTATTCTTACAAGCAGTATTGACGCGCAGATATTTTAAAGTTTTATGTATTCTTTTTTGTATTTTTCTTTAATTTAGGAAAATCTCTATAAGATCTTTTAAGTTTTAAACTGTAACTTATTTTAGAGATTAAAGAAAAAATAAATTACTTACCCTTAGTATATCGTCAAACGATAAAAAAATCTCTATTTTATTTATATTTTTAGTGTTAATGAACATAAACTTTTTATCATATTTTATATTAAACCTAGAACCAGTGTCAGGGATCATACATACTAATATGATTATAAGTTTTTATTTAGGGGATAATCTCTGATACTACAGTTGTATTAGAAAACAAAATTGATTTTTTTAGCCCAATTCTTGAGGTAGGCCGAGCGAACAGAAAAAAGGAAGAACGCTTAGCGAAATCGAAGTGATAGCGCGGGCAGGTGATGCGATGCCACGCGGGGTAGGCCCGGGGTCAGAAATCGCGGGCAGGAAGTCAGTAATACAATTTAAAATAAAACCTTTTTTATTATTATTGCGGATTGGTCTTCCTCTTGAAGTGGATGAGGTCTACGATGGAACGAAAGTGTCAGAAGATGCTTGTTTATTCTTGATTTGTAAGCTGTCGGGTTATAGGTGGAAGAGAACACAGACCCTGACACAGAATTCCAAACTTTGGCCGTGCGCATAGTAAACTAAATTTAAAAAAAAAAACGATTATAAGGAAACGGTGTGCAGAAAACAAGTAAGCTAAAATAATGATTACATCGAGCACTTATTTAAAACTGTTAGCACTTTGTAAGTTGTGTTGTATTGAGATTTTTTTAATGGGTCATTCCTCAATTTGCATTTTGTTGTTTATTAGTATTATAGCGTTCTTGGTGTTATGTAAGTAAAGTTTTTGTTTTATTTATTATCATTATCATCTTGATGCAAAATTATCGCATTTTTTTATTTAAACAAAAATTTAATATCATAATTTTAAGTGTTATTGAGATTTTAATTAAAACATCGCATCCTAATTATCAGATAAACACTGCCTTTTATAAAAATTTGACTCTTTAACAGATTGTATATTTCGTGTTTACTCGTATTATTATTCAGTATTTTTAGCCAAAATTATAATTATGTACCTTTAAAAAATATTTACTGTTATGTTTACTTTACTTTTGTTTAAAAAACGCCATGTTATCTAACGATAGGCTTACTATCTATTCTAAATATTTAAATGTGCCTGCATTTGAATATTTCGAAAAAAAATGCGAAAAAAAAAATACGATTTTACTTCCATTTATAATCGTAAAGTTTACCCTTACATACGGTTTTATTTAAATAAGAAGATTTTTAGATAAATAAAGTCGAGAGATGTCGTGGGACATACGGTTTCCTTTCGCTGTGTATTATGTCTTAAATAACAGGCACAATTAAATAAATTAACAACAATTGACATTAAATAAATAAAAAGTTGTGACGTTCAAATTGTTACACTTTTTTTTTGTTCTTGTGTACGATAAGGAACGTCGTTCCGAACTTGTTTGAGAGATGTTATTTAAAAAACACATTAAAGTATGTTTAAAGTTATTAACCTAGTTTAAAATAACCTAACGTAACAACTACTATATTTTTAATTTTACTGACGGATACTACTAACAAACAAAACTAAAATAATGCTGATAATGTGCTGGTATAACGCTTCAGTATAATTTGTTTGAACCCACCATAATTACGGCTTATTTTTAATCCTACGACTTAGAAGATATGTATATTATTTTTTGACAGACAAATTGTGTTCTGAATTTAAAGTAACAGACATATTACGAATGTTCATTACAAAATAAAAGTGCCTCATAGTTTTCCATAGATCGCTTTTCGCTACTTCTATAATTACGTGTAAGATAATAATAATTATGAGCTTCAATGATGGCCGGCACCCTAATTACGTAACATACTTTCAATCAAAATCCGAGGGTTCTGAAGGAACGTGCTTTTCCATTACTTCTGTTTGAAAAAGTTCGTCCTGTCAACATCTTAAATGGCGTAATGAATATTGTTGAACTGTCAAAATGAAAGGCTTGCCCATAGACTTATATAAATAATAGGAGGGCTTGCCATTGTAGGTGCGTTACGCAATTACCCCGCTGGTCCTGTAAATATTAATAAAACGTGTCTTCCTTGAGTTTTACTATATTCTACCTGTGGATGAACAACCACGCATGCTGGCGGTCAATCACTTCTCAGTCTTACACGCTAAGTAATAAGGTTGAAAGTGGATTATAGCCAACGTTCAGTTGAGGAGCTTTGAGTATTATGTAGTTTGTTTTTCACTATGCTTACGTCTGGGACCAGCTTAGACACAAGAAAATGTTCAGGCAGAAGTGTGACATCCATCATATTCTGGCATCAGCCAGAGCCTTTGTTAACTGCAAAATAACATTACACACAGAGTAATAAATAAATGGAGTGTTAATTCTCTGTCAGAATTTGTGCAAAAATATGGAGTAAAATAAACTTTGCGATACCAGTAATTTTTTTCTTTTTCTAATCTGTCTCAATCTGTCAAACAAGTCTCTAATCTAACCTAAATTTTTGACATTGATTCCGAGATGAGATTGCAATTTGAATTTAAATGCATTTTAAGTACGAGAATTAGTCTTCTAATTACTGACACATTTATTTAGATACAAGAAGTAAATTCTCCGTGTTTTCTCTAAGATTTTAATAGAGATTATTCAAGTACATACGTTAGTAACAGCCTGATTTATCAAAAATAAGTATTGCCGGAAACTAAACATAAATGCGCGTGAAATAGACCTTTTAAATCGCTTTAACTTAGAATAATTGTGTGCCTATCTACTTGTGTTTTTCTATAAAATAAATGGGTAACTTTAATTCAATAAATGCTTTTTAAAGCGAAGATAAATGTTTTTTAAAGCGAAGTTAGGTTTTATAAATTACTAGCTGACCATGCGAAATTCGTACCGCCTCAATATTCATTATTTCTTTTTTTTTGTTCCGTTTTCCCATTTTGATAGTTATTCTACTATTCAGGATAGAGATAAATCCAACAAAAAAAATATCATAAAGATCGGTCCAGCCGTTTTTCAAGTTTTAAATGGTGTACTAACCCGACTTTGTTTTATTTATCTATATTGATTTATCAAACTTCGACATATTCTTCCACTTTTGTCTGCTTCTCGAATTTTTTTGCAATATAATCTATAAAAACTAATTTCATTTTAAGTGTTATTAGCCTAGATCTTTAGGCATCGTCCTAATAGAACGCGACTGCGCGATCATCTTAGGTTCGCGTGAATTTTACTCGTACGAACGCGCGATCAAACATATTGAATTCGAATAGGTGTCCTAGTTGAAATTCGCGCGAATCGCGTCGGCGCATCGGGGCACCGCGCCCTAATCCACGGTCGCTTGCTCGCGTCGTTAATTCGCGCGATGATCAATAGGACACCAGTTTTTGCCTTCGCGCGTACACGCGATGGTCGCATCACTTACTCGCGCGATGATCGCGCATTCGCGTTCTATTAGGACGATGCCTTAGGGTAATAATCCGACAATGACGTTACAGCTTTACGAATTTAGAACCGCTTCCCGCGGTATTTGTATCGCGGACACTGACGGTCGACCACTTTTCAAACTTATAACTAAAAACATAAGATTGAAAAGTGGTCAACCGGCATTGTGCGAGGTCCTCTAATGAGTCTGACTGATGTGAGAGTGAGGGTAACCCAAAGAGTGATGGAAACAAAACTGCGTGCATTTGAGCAAAATGTCAAGAAATTGAACGTTAAAAAATTATTGTAAGGTAATGCTGATTTATAAAAGCATATCGTCGATCTGTTAGTTATTTCGCGTAAAGGAACATATTTTACATTAATATGATGATTACTACTAGTTCGGCCAACGAGAGAATGCGTTCTTGACATCTGTCAGTTTCATACTTGCATGCGAATACGTGTATGGCGAATTTGATATTTATTAGTTACCTGGAATTGTCGCACTGATAGGTATCAGGAACGCATTCTCTCGTCGCGTCGGTCAGACTGTACAGTGTCACCAAGTTTTTTGTTATGTGTCAGGGATTTGGCCTGCACCTTGTTTCTTCTTAAATGACGAACGCTATAAGGTTCTTTTGGCGCGTGGCCAAATTCGGAACTAATGCCGCCATCTTTTTTTTTTTTTTTTCAATACATTTTTTGTTACGATTTCGCAAATGTGTACCAACAACGCTCTCCTGCTGATGTCAATCAGGCGCCAAAAGATCAATGTAACACTATGCTAAAAGATTTTGTTTGCGCTACAGAAAAATTGGTAATTGTATTAAGCAAGTAAACATTTTGAAGTACATAATTGTCGATCTTGTTTTTTGCATTGTACTCTTTGTTTGTACTATAAGTAACTAAAACGTAAGCAAAAGGTTGTTTTTGTATGCGTCATCTCAAAAGTCGTCAAATAAACAGATTACTTATGTGTAGTCAATGATGACCTTTAGATGCGTTACCCGCACTCAATATTGGCAAGATAAAAAAGCAAGGCAATTGCCTGACTTGAAAATGTTCATCTCTTTCTAACAACAGGTATCTGTATAGGTATTTCCTTTACTTCGCGCTCTGTACGATTGTGTTCTAGTATGTAGCTAC
Organism: Dasypolia templi; assembly: GCA_963555695.1. Taxonomy (NCBI): domain Eukaryota; kingdom Metazoa; phylum Arthropoda; class Insecta; order Lepidoptera; family Noctuidae; genus Dasypolia; species Dasypolia templi. The sequence continues at coordinate 6,041,419 of OY743156.1, forward strand.
ATTCATTGCTTACGCTGTGTTTTAGTGCACTAATGTTCGTGTATGACGCGTCTATTTATAATACGTCATTGAGTATAGAACCAGATTACACCATCATTAAAAAAAAGTCGGTGGCACTGTATAAAATGATACCTAATTAGGAATTTAAGAATGGTTGTGTATTGTCATATTGTGTAGGTATAACTTTTGCACAGATGCACGCAGTTAGGCAGGTTATATTCTAAGCAGTGCCTACGTGTAATTGGCTAGATAAAGGCCAATAGTTTGACTGCCTTGATAAGTCATTAGTTCAGATGATCATGCTATGTTACAATATTGTTAACGTGATGTTCATAATAAAGCCATTCGCATAATAAACCTATTTTAGCCATCGAACTGTTTTGTCAGTTTCTGTCAAGCAATTATGAAGTTTGAATGTGGCGAATGACTTTATTATTTTAAAAAAACGGTTAGTATTTAAGCAAATGGCAACGCACTTAATATACCTGTATTTGAATTCATAATCTTAGGAAACATTCCATCGCCACTTACTCCACAATCTACTTTAGTAATGTGTATTCTAAGTTAGTTTTTGAGTGAATATTTGCAATAAAAAGATCCTACAATAATGAATACACCACTAAAACAATATTTTTGTTTGCAATGTAATTTGAACTTTGTCATGTCTGGCATTGAGTTTGTGTTCATCTGAGATTCTGAATTCAAATACAAGGTCAAATAAAATTTGCTACCTAATGTAATGATTCTGATTTGATGTTTTTTTTTATCAATTAGCATAGAAAGTGTTTCTACTTAAAATATCAGTTTTAAATTCTATTTTACCTACCATTTATTTGCGACCGCTAGGTGACGCGTTAGGATCATCTGAACTCGATTTACGATAAAACCAACAGATTTATAATAGAAACTGTTCTTCCCATATTGCCTTGTAACGGTGATGCTCTATATATTTGTAGCTAGTGGCATTTTACACTAAGACACACAGTCATCGCTTCTCCACTGTTGTATAGGTCACAATAAAATATTTAGCTGATAATTATTGTCGTTTTATTTTATTCTGTAATTATTCGTAAAGATAGGCCCCCCTAACGCGGGCAAGTTATTGCGAAATTCTTGTCATTATGATGTCTCGACACTAACGGCAATACCGGTTAAAACGGGGTGAATAGGGATGCAGGGGTGAATGGAAACGAAACTTTAAAAAGGATTTTAACATTGAAATAATTTAGTTTGTTGCCAACAGTGGCACTTAATCGTTAAGAGACATTTTTGGCAACAAACATTATTATTATTTCAATGTTTAAGTCCCTTTAAAAGTTTCGTTTCGATTCACCCCTGCATCCCTATTCACCCCGTTTTACGGTACCCATGTCAATTTTTGTTCAAATTTGGAATTTCACCCGAGTTTCAAATATGTGGATTTCAAAATGACATTGCAAATAGTACTAATGATACATAACATACATAAACTCATGCCTTCTTCATATGGGGGTAGACAGAAACCACAGAACGCCACCTGCTACGATCCTTACATACTCCTTTTGCCTCGTTTACGATCATACATCTGGTCATACACGAGCTCCGGTTGCGAGTACTACGCACCTGACCATTCTGAAGAACATAATAATAATAATAGTACAAGATAAAAAAAAAACAAGTATCTTGACTTAGCACACGAGGTTGTCGACATGTGGAGCGTGGACTCTGCAATCATTGTACCGATAGTCGTGACAGCCAATGGATCAATAGCCAAGTGCCTCGACCAACACCTGAGAAAGCTCTCGTTGGGCAGCTGGATCAAGGGTTTGATTCAGAAAGCGGTACTTCTGGACACGGCTCGCATTGTCAGGAGGTTCCTCTCTCTGGTGCCCTGACCGCCGGTAGCTTGGAACCTGTTCCCGATACCGGTGGGCTACTATTTTTTAATGTCGTTTTATGAAAGTATTTAAAAATGAATTAACGAAAAATAATAGTACTAATGAAAATGTAAAAATATTGAAGTTGTGGAAATGAAACTTTTTGGTACAGGTATTTTTCCAAACTTCTGTTATTTTATGCAAGAGGATAAGGATGAAGCGCCATTTTGCCCGGGAAATTTAAATTTTCTTTCGATTTTTACAATTTGCAGGAACAAGAACGTTTTTACAGAATTATCAATACCACCATCTAAGTTCATGTAATCCTAATTTAATGAAATATCAATCAAAAGGATTATATGATATAATAGGGTTGTATTGATTGACGTAAACAAATTTGAAATGTAGCAGGGAACCTGGCGCTTCCCCCAGTAAATAATACAAACATGCAGTATATGTAAAATATATTTTTATGGTTGAAAAGGCTTGATTCAGGTTGTACAATAGCACAGGCAACAAATAAAGCCAAACTTTTATTTAGTACAAGTAAACCACAGAGACAAAACCTATTTCGATCATTGTCGTCGTTTGCGTGATAGCCGTAATACATTTGAAGTTTCTACACTCTCGGTAGAGAGTAGTTATATATTCTTTATTTCTACAGTTTATCTTTTTACAAACAATCACAGCTAACAGTTGCTACCAGAGAGAGGACTCATGTTTTATTTTTCACAAAAATAGGTAATGAAACTTAAAACATTGTGACAACTCGATTAATGTGTGGCAGACACTGGTGCCGATTCTCTTGTACACCGAACTAAACTAACTAAACTATCACTAAAATCCGTTACTTTTTACTATGAAAATCTTGAAGCTATTCTGCGAAAAAAAATCGCTAAATTTAACAATAATTTTGACACAACTATAATTGAATTTGACAATCGCGAGTCCACGTGTTTTTTTTCTCTTTTGATTTCGCAACGTCTTTGTTATAGCCGGAGGCAGCCTGGGGCAGCCTCGACATGTTTTCTATGGAAGTTTTGACTTTTTGTGTGAAAAATATAAAATAAAAATATCTACATGTCGAGATTTGGTGGTTTCAGTGTTACAAAGGGGGTCGAAATTTTCATTATTTTTGTGATAGGACACACCGTTTTCGAGATATGAGCAAAAAAAGAAAAAGAAAGTTTAAGTATATAATATAGTGTATTATCTATGGTTTTTGTGTAAATAATTTAATCACCACTGCTCTCAAAACGGTGAAGGAAAACATCGTGAGGAAACCGGCATGTCCTAGAACCAAAAATTCGAAGACGTGTGACATCTACCAACCCGCACTGAGCCCGCGTGGTGGATTACGGCTCACTACCTCTCATAGAGAGGAGGCCTGTGTCCCAGCAGTGGGAACGTTATAGGCTGATTATGTATGTATGTATGTATGTAAGTACCGTTTTTGCACGTCTGAAGTCGAGGTGTTGGTGTGAATTTTAGTTCATGCCACCTAATTTTATTCCACACCTTTTTAATCGCGATTAAAAATAGTCAGATTCATGTTCAGATTTAGGTAGACAATCAAATTTTTAGGTGAAAAACGTAAAATTCAGAATAGCAAAATAGCCATTTTCACTAAACTAATAACTCAGTGCAATCTTAGTGCTGTCAAACTAAAATATAGTTAATTTGTGTCACTATAGTCAATTTCAGAATGGAAAATCGTCATTTGACAGAATTAAACCAAATTTTAGTGATTTTTAGTCTAGTTTAGAGGCGTTTGTGCCAAGAGAATCGGCACCATTATAAATCCACTTCAAAGATGCCTGGAATCAACAAATATTGGGTACAATGCCATTTAGTCAAGATTAATCTGTGTATTTTAAGGAAGAGTTTATGTTCATTGCCATAGACAAAATTGTATGATCAAAGTGTCACTCATTGATGCTACAAATTACATAACCATTTTATCATTTACCAGTAACCTTTCTTATGGTGGATTTCACTAATGAAACTGAATGCGATCAGCACATGAGCTATGTTTAAGAGCTGTCAGTGTCTTTATTTTCTATGGACTGAACGTGTTCAATAGTATTGGTGATATCGGCACTTAGTGTAATTTTATAAATAAATACATTTAAAAGCTATCTTTAACAGATTTGAAATATTGTTCCTTTATTCTTGCTCTATCCTCTACTTCAGGCATGTATGGATACTGTCCTTTAGCTTTTCTGTCGTTGTATACTTTACCCTGAAAGATAAAAGGATGCTGTCAGTAATCCACTTAATATTAATTATATGTAAAAGTTTGGATGTTGGATACTCAAACACGCTTAGTGCTGATTTCACCAATGTCAATATTCCATAAAAAATAATGACACTGACAGCTCTTAAACATAGTTAAGTTGTTTCATTGGTGAAATCCACCCTTAATGGCGGGACAGATATAAATGACATTTTGTGCAAAGTTAAGATAGGGATAGATTTATAAGCTAGCATTTCTGGGTCTGTGTAGTAATTCCTCTAAACTGCATTAAAACTCAAACAGCCAGCATAACATAACATCAAGCCTGTATTCCGCGAACGCTTAGGCAGCAATATACCTATAGTTCACCCACATTTCGCCCCATGTAACAGAGGAGGCGAGCCTATTGTCATCAAACAAGCTCAAATCCAGAATCGAGACTCAGGAATCGAACCCAGAACCTTATGCTCAGCCGTAGCGCTTGCGACCATTAGACCAACGAGGCACTCAAGATGATGATAAAATCATCTCAAGGAGGCTTAATACTGGGAAGCATCTCTACAGTTGTAACATTCTAACCTCAAACATAAAATTGTTTTTGTCTTACCCAAAACTTTTTACATGTGTTATAGTTATCAAAATATGCCTCACATTTAGAATTATCATACCCATTCTTGCTCAAGCATTTGTAGGACATTTCTTGCTCCTAAAAAGATAAATAAAATTAGTTACATTATGTAATACATTTTTGAGGGAATATAACACCACAAAAAAAGTATATAAATAAGACCTTGAGACATGGATTTAGCCGTTCCGCATCTCTGTTTATTAGCTTGGTCATATTATTTATTTATCTTATTTTATTTTTTCGGTTTACGTCTACGAATAACAGTTGTTTTTGTTGTTTGTAAGATTGTGACTTTTTGGCTTATAATTTGACAACACCACCAACCACTAGAATCTGACCAGTCTGACTGACAACTGACACTGACAGAATCTCAAATTCTCAATTTAAACACTAGGGTTGTTACATTTTTTTTTTTTTTCAAAATAGTGCACAGAATATTAAAGCTTTGAGAATTGACAAGTTATAAACGTTTTAAAATAAGTGTGAGACAAGGACAGCACCATCATAGAAGTCACGTCACGACTATGTAACTTCATAGCGCCACACATTATACAAGGACGGGAATAATCCCCTCCAAAAAAATTTGAAAGCGTGTATATTCTCCTTATTTACATCGGCTTTTTCGATTATCTGATTTAAACTATGCCTTCTTTGAAATGACATTGTTTTTCGAACATATTTTGTCCATTGTTAGTTGATTAAGTCTTAGCATATACTATTATACAACCTGTATCTATGTATATATTTTTGGATCAATAAACTTATTATTATTATTATTATAGGCTATGAGCGTGTGCCGCGAGTATAGATCGCGCCAAACTTCTTGACGCCTCTGAAGTTGGCGCGATCTATATAATGACTGCAGTCACTTGCTATGCACATGTTGTACTAAGCGAAAGTCTCAGCGAGTTTTCTGTCCACCAAACGAGCCTCACTGAGCGAGTAGTTTCTGCCATTTAATTATAATACTCTGAGTTTCTCTGTGTGGGGAAAAAGTTCTCGTCGCCATTGTGAGCAATCAGCGATCAACTCTTATTATATTGTACCTGTTTCTAACAGAATATGCAAGTTCTGTTGAACATTTCTTGAGCGAGAAAATAGTTGATACTAGTCGCTTTCTCGTCGGTGGTGGGGCAGGTGCCTTAGAGTTAATCATAATATGTAAAAGAATCGATTAGGCCTGGTTAAAAAAAATCGATATATCAAAATATCGATATTTATTCTTAATATAGATATTGTTTTCGGATATCAAAAACAACATCAGAAAAAACAAACGAGTCATCAATCTGGTGCAGACATGAGCAGCTTTTAAATCTGAGAACAACTATGCAAGAGTTCCCATGCTACGGATCTGTCCCCAATGAGCTTAAGCAATATCTGGCAACCTATTCTTGAGAGGAAGTCAGATCCACTAAAGTTTTGCCGACATTTCACGCCGGTTCTTTCGGATATCTCTCTTAAATATTGAATATGTCAATGTTCCTTGGTAGTATCCACTGGGGTTGGTTCGGTTGTTAATTTAACAGTGCCGGATAATAGGAGCACATTAACAGGTGAGCACATTAAAGAAAGAGTGCTGCTGATGTCTATTTCAGACGAATACTTGTTTTGGTAATGGTTATTTTAAAACATTATAAATGTACGATTTATGAAAAAAAAAAAAAAAAAAATATCAGATTTGTATTTTAATTTTTTATTATCAAATTTTTGAGATTGCAAACTATATACATACACACATACATAACTACATTTATATATTTGAAAAGGATCGATACGAAATATTTTGATATATTTTTTTCCATTTGCCCATCCCTATTATCGATCATTATGGTAAAATTGACGCGTATGTCATTTATAGAACGTTTCAACTTACGTAAAAATCAAGGACTTAAAAATGCCCAAAAATCATGTTTTATGTCCACATGTGTGAGAAATCATAGAAAAAAAAAAACATTGATGGTCAAAAAAAATGTATTTTTTCTAAAAGATAATAAATTTTGGAGATACTGCATGGAAGGAATCAAAGAACAACTGACGTTATTTATTTTATTTGTCGACTGAAACTGGCCAATCATTAAAACGCATGGTTTAAAAAATTAAACAGGCTATGCTGTTATTGGTGAATCACAAGTCATGTATTACTAATACATGAAAAATGTCGTAAGTCGTAACTGAGAACAAACTTATTGAAATTGCGACGCGAGTGGAATGGACTCCGTCCTATCAATAATTTAATAAAACTTTTGATATTTTACAATGTTGTGTTTGAAATTAAGTGCCTAAATGTTTAGAGAATAGTTTTATAGTGTTAGTGCTTTATAATAAATGCTTTAGAGATGTCGAAGAACAAAATAGCGGCTCGTGTTGACAGTCTAACTGTGGAAGTCAAAACTAAGGTAAGTGGGAAGGAATTTCTAATTTCTTGACCAAACTTGAAGAGTCACGCGAACTTTCGGACTTATTATGAGATGACAGGATAGCGTATACTATTTTTGCTAGAATTTGGTTATATTTAGCAAATGAATTTTCATAGGGGTGACTTGGGATTTATGTGAAAAAAAAAGTACTCAACTAAGAATTACCATTTAAAAGGAAGCATGAACTCAGAAATTGTTTGAATCCCTTACAAAACAATGTTTTCCTTCTGTAATGAAGCTATCAAAATAGCTTATTAGTGTGTAAGCTTTGAATGTTAAATGATAGTAACAAAATAGCTCCATCAAAAACTTGAATCATTTAATTTATGAAAAAGATGAATTGAGCAATTAGCTCATTGTAGTGCCTTGGGAGTTAGGTCTGTTTAAAATAACTGAAGTAACAACCACTTTATAAGTGTTAATAAACATGGACACCACAATGTTACAAATTCGTTAGACATAAATTCAGGACAGTTTTTAATGCTTTAGGTACTCTAAATCTAGTTTAGAATTCCGATAAATCTAACACCATCACTAACAGCTAACTAGTTACAATAAAACTCAATGCAAAATAATGTTGATTATAAAATAGCAAATCAAAATCACAATATTGCATTGGTTGAGATGGAAACTTATTTTTCTCTTCCTTACCTTATATATTGCACTGTTGATATCAACTCATTTCTTTTCACGACCATACATCTTGGTTTAAGGTATTAATACAATTTCCAATAAATAATGTTCAAAAAACAGCAAAAATATAATGAGATATGTTTTTCTCTCTTCACAGTTTGATGCAGAATTCCGTAGATTTTCGCTCAGTCGTACCGAAAAGCTCAAGTATGAAGACTTCAAAGCTTTGATAGAGAAATTACACAGGCTTCATGACGTGGCGTTCCTTATATCCTATACAGATCCAAGAGACGGAGACTTGTTGCCCATCAACAACGATGATAACCTAGCTAGAGCGCTGCTCACAGCCCGACCACTGCTCAGGGTTATTATACAGAGGAAAGGTACGTGTAAAAATAGTTAATAAAACTCATGAAAGATGCACAATGATGTTTTTGTAGCATTAAACACATTTACTCTTTTGTGTTTGGTGTATGGTTTTAGACTTGGATAAAACCATACGCCAAACTTATCAAATAGATATTTAATAATTTGTAATTAGGATATAACCTGCTTGCATACTTGGATCCATTTAAGCACTGCTTTCCATTTACATATGAGCACATCTATAAAACCTATAAGTGTTTCAAAACAAGCCACATGACACACGTGGCAGGGACATATATGAGAAACCTGTTACCATGAATTCAACACATAATAGGGATGATGACTGATATTAGAAGTGTTCATCAAAATAATGTAATTTCAAAGTAGGCATAGTAAAAATGAGATAATCGAAAAAATCTGTTAAATCGGTGTAAATATGAAGAAGATATCACACTTTTAAAGTTTTTGGAGGGGATTATTCCCGTCCTTGTCGCACGGTACGGACAATGTACGGCCCTAGTATGAAGTTACATAGTCGTGACGTCACTTCTCCGATAGTTTTGTCCTTGTCTAACACTTACCTTAAAACGTTTATCTCTTGGCAATTTTTGAAGCCTTTTCAATTTTTGTAATTTTGTTTGCACTATTTGGAAACAAACAGTTTATTGAGTTAAAAATAATAAAGAAGCGCGTATGTCGTAAAATAACAGGTAGAATTATAAGCGCGTATCGTATAATAACAGGTAGATTCAGAAGCGCGTATCTCGTAAACCAACAGTTAGATTTTTTTGTTTTGATAATGATGATTGTGTTATCTAAACCTTAGTACAAAAAAATAGATTTTCTAGAAAGTTGCATTTTTCATTTCACGCGAAAAACGCTTTCGAATTTTGAATAACTGTCAGGTATTTATGCTCGTGATTGAACATCACAGCCTAAAAAGTACCCACAGGCACCATAATGACTCATCCTCAATCAAAACTTAAATAATTAAAAACCCATGACCTCTATTATAGAAAGACACACAAGTACCAACACCCATTGTGCTGATAAAGACTTTTAATTAGCATAGAATGTGACACTATGGCCATGCACTCCTCCCACCGTCATCAGAATACAGCATCTATTCCAAGGCTATAAGGTTCATAATGCCCTGTGGATTACATTGTTTGGTAGATATAACATTTAGGGCTTGGTAACGTCACTGTGTACTTATTTACTTTTGTTATGTGTTGTGGACAAACCCGAATTCGTTGGTTGAGTATGTTCGATAATGATTATACTCGAGCCGAATTCGAAGTGACGTTTATGTAAAGAAATCGTCCTTAAGTACATTAAGTTGATATCAGTTGATCAAATAGATTTATGGTGGCATTTGAGTTTGAAATCAGAATGACTAGTTTGCGACGTTCGAATTCGTGGCTATGTTTTAATTTATCGCAAAAACAAAAATAATAACCAGTTGTAGACAGCAATCGAACAAGGATTAAGTAATAGATATGAATATAGTAAATAGTAGTTGATCTAGCCTTGTGAAATATATGAAACTGCATATTACTGAAAAAATACTTTAACTGCCGTACTGCATGCATTTTCTTACCAATATCGCATGCATTAGGTTCGGCACCGCATTGCTCTAAGTTAAGTGAAGGGCGGGCGTTTTAGGGACTGTCTTATGTAATTTTGACGTTCGAAAAGTGCTGATTCTCAGCCTAATTTGAATAAATGTTTTTTTATTTTATTTTATAATTTAAAGTGACTCTGCCTGTTTGTCGGTTACTTTTGGCACACACGAGGGCTTGAAATATGAAATTTTCATTGGCTCGCGATAGTACTTCCGCGACGAGCCCTTTCAATGAGCTTTCCTATAATGGCTTCTTTCAGAAACCGCTTTAAGGCTCTATGATCCGATTGAAACCGCGCTTTCTGGTGTCTGAATCCATGGGAAAATAAAAAAAATAGTGTTATAAAATTCTGAACAAAAGATGTAATCAATCATCATCAATCAATTAAATAGGCATGCAATCGCTTTAAATAATACGATTAGATTAACTTTGCTGGATAGAGAAAATTCCATAGTTACCCCATTTCATAATATTTAATCTAATAGCTACGAAACAAACGTTAAATAAAAAATTAATGGAACGGTAGTAAGATTGTTTAGCACAATTTGCTGAGTTTGTCTTGATAAAATGATTGAAATAATTGCTATGTTTAATGGCCTATAATAATTAATATGATTTTAGAATACGTATTCTACTAATGGACGTTTATGGAATATAATTTGCCATTTTTGCAAAACCTTGACATAGCATAGCTAACCCCCAATCTCGCATTTTACGACACCCACGATTATTAATTTTACGAGGGCGGGTCAATAAGTCCGTGACTTTTTGAATTTCTGACCTCTTTACTGAAAAAGCAACACTACTCCTGTCAACAGGCATCTGTCAGTTGACTCCTGTCAAAATTTGAACTAGCTGCGTCAGTTAGTTTGTGTTTGACAGCTATCTTTATCAGACTACCCAGTAATTTGAGGAAAAAATGGAAAAAATTGAATTTTGTGTGCTTATTAAGCATTATTTTTTTGCGAAAAAAAACCATTACCGAGACCAAGGCTAAGCTTGATAAATACTATGGGGACTCTGCACCATCGATTTCAATGGTAAAAAAGTGGTTTACTTAATTTCGTTGTGGCCGTACAAGCACTGAAGATGCCGAACGTCCTGGACGCCCAGTTGAGGTCTCTTCACCCGAAACAATCGAAAAAATTCACGATATGGTGTTGGCCGAACGAAGATTGAAAGTGTAAGAGATTGTGGAAGCCGTAGGGATCTCGCATGGCTCAGTGGTTTCAATTTTAAATGATCACTTGGGCATGAGAAAGCTTTCCGCAAGATGGGTGCCGCGTTTGCTCACAGTCGACCACAAACGCAATCGTATAACAACTTCACAGGATGGTTTGGCGTTGTTTAATCGCAATATGGAGGAGTTTTTGCGCCGTTTTGTAACCGTGGACAAAACATGGATCCATCACAACACACCAGAGACCAAACAACAGTCAAAACAGTGGGTTTCTAAGGGTGAATCGGCGCCAAAGAAGGCCAAGGTGGGTTTGTCAGCCAATAAAGTTATGGCGACTGTTTTTTGGGATGCACGCGGGATAATCCACATTGACTACCTTCAAAAGGGAAGAACAATCAATGGGAAATATTATGCCAACTTATTGGACCGATTCAATGACGATTTGAAAAAAAACCGACCTCATTTGGCCAAGAAAAAAGTTCTTTTCCACCAAGACAATGCAAGGGTGCACACATGTGCAGTTGCCATGGCAAAAATCCATGAATTGGGCTATGAATTGCTCCCTCATCCGCCCTATTTTAAAGAATTGGCTCCGAGTGACTACTTCTTGTTCCCAAACCTGAAGAAATGGCTTGGTGGAAAAAGATTTGACTCCAATGATGAAGTCATCTCGCAAACAAAGGCCTATTTTGAGGACCTCGACAAATCATATTTTTTGGAAGGGATAAAAAAATTGGAGAAGCGTTGGACAAAGTGTATAGAGCTCAAGGCAGACTACGTTGAAAAATATAACATTTATTTATCAAAAAATCTGTGTTTTATTCCAAAAGTCACGGACTTATTGACCCGCCATCGTAATAACGGGTCTTCCTAACTAATAAAGGAAGTCATTACTGTGATCTTGACTAACGAAGTTAGCTATTATGCGCTCTCCCCAGTACAACTGAGCCAAGACCCTCAACAGCTATTCCGAAATCCATCACCACTTTAGCCGAAAGATGTCCAGTGCTGGGCATAAGCCTCTCCCAAGCGTCGCCACATCGAATGGTAGGTACTGTGCTTCTCGTATCTGGATTCAGTCTTTAGGTCAAAATAATAAACCCAAGTACGAAGTACGCACGTGCATTTTTTTTCGCGCACTGTATTTTCGACTCTCGGTATTGAGCCGAGCATTGAGAATCCAACAAGCTCATGCGCATCCAAGCGCGTCAAGAAAACACACTGTTCGATTTTAACTCGGCAAAAAATCAGCTAATTTGGTATATTCTTTTGAAGTCGGATACCTGCAGCTACAAATTTCATCTAATTTCACTTTCAAATATTCTTGAAATTAGTACAAACTCAAGTCACGGTGCAACGCATTCTGTTTATTATAAGATGGACACCGTAGCGTGTCGCTCCACTGATTAAACGCTAATTGTGAACCGCATTATCTCGTTATGTTTCACACTTTGTGGAGACCATCTTGTATGGAAGTTTCAGCGTGCATAGAATAAATAGTTAAAAAAACATTGCCTCCTGCCTGCCCCACACTATAATGTGTTTTTCCTGACATTACTTTTTTATATACAAATACGGCTGACGACGGCGGCGACGTTTGCATTATTCAATTTATTATGCGCACGGTCAAAGTGAGGAACTCTTTGCCAAACTCTGAAGACTGTCGGGTTAAAAGTGGAATCACACATTCCACTTATAAACCGACAGTCTTCAAAGCAAGAATGAACAGGCATCTTCTGGGCACGCTCGTTCCATCATAGACCTCATCCATCGCTTTCTATCAGACGATATCGGGGCCAAGATACACTATTAGGTACCACTGTACGAGGGCTGCACTAAAAGTATCGGGAATGGAATATTTCCACTGTTCCTGTCATATTAAAATCTTTTTAATTGAAAACTCCTTGGTTTTAAAAATCGAATATCATTTATTTATTTTAAAAAAGATTCTCGGTCTTGTCACAAGGTTTTGTCAAACTTGTTTAGTCGTTGAGAAAATGGAATTGACTCGAGAAAATTCAAGAGCGATGATTTATTATGACTTTCGAAGTGGTTTAACACAAAAGCAGTGTGTTGACCGGATGATTTCTGCATTTGGTGATGAAGCCCCATCCAAAGCCACAATTTATCGCTGGTTTGCTGAATTTCAACGTGGACGTGTCAAGCTCAGTGATGATCCCCGTCAATGTAGTCCAAAAACTGCAGTCACCCAAGAAAACGTTGATGCTGTGCGTAAGCTGATTGAGGAAGATCGACATGTGACATACCGCGAAATTCAGGCAACTTTAGACATTGGCATGAGTCAAATACAAATAATCTTGCATGAACAATTAGGTGTAAAAAAGTTGTTTTCCCGATGGATACCGCATTCGCTCTGTGAAGAGCAAAAAGCGGCTCGCGTAACTTGGTGCATCAGAACTCTCGAAAGATTCCACGCGGGATCCTCAAATGCTGTATACAACATCGTATCAGGTGACGACTCCTGGATATACGCGTACGAACCCGAAACAAAAAACCAGTCACGAGTTTGGGTGTTCGAAAATGTTTAAGGAGTGTTGCAAAAAAAATGGTGGCCACGTTTGTCTCCAAAACCGGCCATGTTACGACTATTCCTCTTGAGGGACAAAGAACGGTTAATGCAGAATGGTATGCTAGCATTTGTTTGCCACAGGTCGCTTCTGAACTCCGTAAAGAGAACTGCAACCGCCGCATCATCCTCCATCACGACAATGAGAGTTCTCACACCGCACACAGAACAAAAGAGTTTTTAGAGCAAGAAAACATAGAATTATTAGACCACCCGCCGTACAGCCCCGACCTAAGCCCTAATGATTTCTATACTTTCCCTAAAATAAAGAATAAATTGCGTGGACAGAGATTTTCATCACCTGAAGAAGCTGTGGACGACTACAAAACGGCCATTTTGGAGACCCCAACTTCCGAATGGAATGGTTGCTTCAATGATTGGTTCCATCGTATGGAAAAATGTGTCAAATTTCGCGGAGAATACTTCGAAAAGCAATAAATACATTTTTTACTACTTACTGGGGATGTCTCATTTATAATCTATGTAACTGTTTTGGGACAAATAAACAATTTTCAATTTCAATTTTTAAATAGTAATGTTGTGTCACTTCCTTGATTCCCGAAATTTTCAGTGCCGCCCTCGTAGTTACAATCAGAAACACTTTCACAATGGATTTAGGATGTTGATGGGGCTTCCGCGCTTCTGCAGTGACTCGCAGATGTTCGCGGAAGCCCGTGTTGATTTCCATGCCATAATGAGAAAAAGGGCTGCGTCAATAATGGGTAGGTTGCGCGGAGGCTCCAACAGCATCCTAAAAACATTATTTGACAAGGTGGACAGCCCCTATATTAGGCACTGGGTGCTAAACCACGTAGATATTAGTTGTTGTTAGGTTAGTTTGTAAGTTTTACTAACATAGTTTTTAAGTCGTTGTTACTAATACTATATGGATTGTGTGTTAATTAATGTATGATCCGAAATAAACATAATATATAAATATATATATATATATAGAAATGTTTCACAATTAAAAGTGTTACGTTTTGAATTTATTGATAACTGAACCAAATATGTAACACTTATAAATGTGTTTTTCAATGTGTAAACCCAAAACACTTACATAAGTGTAACAGTAATATATCTGTAGCCGATATAAAAGTGTATCAGTGTAAATAGCCGCAATCACGACTGGATTGCGGCTATATTGGCAAAGCCGCGTCTGTCTGTCCGTCGCGCGTTGTTGCGGTACCTTGCAATTATACTTAAAACAGCTTATTTCTGTCACACATTAACACTTATTAACAAATATATAAGGTTACACTTTGATTCTGTAACATTATTGTATCTGTCTTTTGAATCAGTTTTAAAAAACAGTGTTAAAAACACATTTATACGGTTACAGTTTGAATCCCTGGTTACAATTGGTATGAAAATCTTGATCTTTGTATGAAACACAAAAAAAAAGCTCGTCACCATATTTGCTCATTGCGGGAATCAAACCCTCAATAGTCGAGACAGCGAACACGCCATCTTATCGCTCCATCTTATAGAATTAGTTGCTTGCATAAAATTATTTACATACGGAAGGAAGCCATTGTGATTCCGCATTGCACTGCTGCCTTGTCGCAACTTAGGAGTGATGCGGTGACCGTATTTTAAGTTTACATTGCAACCATTATTATATTATTATGCTGTAGTGTCCCGGCCAAACTTCTCCCTTTCTCATTCCCGCTCCATTTTAATATGAAGCCTGGCTTGTCTTACCTCCTTTGAGTTCCAATTTTCCTATCGCTTACAGTTATAGCATACAGTATAATCAGCCTATACTGTTCCCACTGCTGGGACACTGGACCTCCTCTCTATGAGGGGGAGTGGGCCATAATCTTAAACCACCACGAGGGCCCAGTGCGGGTGTGCGAATGTCACATTTCGGTTCTAGGACATGCGGTTTCCTTACAATGTTTTCCTTCACCGTTTCCTCTTCCTCTCGCTTAAAACTCTATATTTGTTACGTTTGTAAAATAAACAAACCACCCTGTCCGTCTTGACCAATTTCGCTGAGCCAAGAAAATACCACATAGATTTACTAAAACGACATGAATCATTTTTCTACTTGTTTCGCATAATACTGACTCATCTAACGCCACGGAATATTTCACGCGGTTCCGTCCAACCTGACCTGTCGTGTTCCATCGTTTCCGGTGTCATACAAAAGATGTAACCGGCAACATTGTAGCCATGCATTGTGTACGCATACGACCCATGACCGTGACACAAAACGACGTGAATATATGGAGAAGAACCGGTTTAATTCTCAATAGTAAAGCGTTTTTTTTCAGAAGTGGGGCTTCTTCATTGTTAGAAAAGACTGGGCTTCTGGAGGGTTGGATCGGATTGACGTTTTTCTCACAAAATGTGACAACAATTGTCTGGTTTGGGTAAATCTTTTTCGAAAGATGTGATATTTGGAGGGTTTGGTAAGACGTTTGGAGAGACGTTATTTTCTTCGGGTACTTCAAAAATCGTAAAACTAAGACAGGCAACATTGTTTTGCACTGCAAATCCCCTTAACCTTGTTTAGATAAGACGATAAATGTCCGACAAAATACTTACATAAGTACATAGATCTTGTGCCTAGCTAGTGAGGAAATAAATACTGAGATCACAGCGGACCGATAGAGAACGTTGTAAGAAAAAGAGCTATTGTGCCGACCTCATAATTTGGATAAAGGATGACGATGAAGGCCATCTTTGTTCTTTCCCCGAAAAGGTATCATGCGATTTTCCAATAGAAAACTTACAGATCCATCAAAGTTCTCATACTTTCCTACAGTGCGACAAAACTCCGCTGCTCTCTTGAAACTTGATGCAAACAACGTCACTTGCGAAATGAAGCATTGCAGTACTGATTTGTGGCAATGATCTCGTTAGAATATATAGCGTATATTGTAAGGGCCTCGATGATTGGCTGTCTGCTGATGTGGATTGAAACCTTGATGTATTGTAACAAGTTTTATTTTGTATGATTTAACGATAGTTTCGTGCGTGATAAAGGACACAGCAATCCGACTTATTAGAAGTTGACCTCTTCGTAATATTCTGCGATTACCATACGTGTTTTATTCTAACCACCAATTTAAGAAGGGTATTCATTAGGAGGACCTTGAGCGGTGGACTGGTCCAGGTTGATATTCTGTATTCAGAAGCATAAGGAAGCCCGCTCCATCAATTCCGATGTTACATATTATATAGGAAAATAATACAGGATGATACATAAACATACATACATTAACTCACACCTTTTTCCCGTGGGGGTAGACAGAAACTACAGAACGCCACCTGCTACGAACCTTACATACTTACTCTTTTTGTCTCGTTTACGTTCATACATCTGGTCATACACGCACACCGGTTGCCAGTACTACGCATCTGACATTTCTGAGGGAACAACAATAAAAGTAATAGTAATTTATTTCCAAATCTTCAGTACACGTTACATCAGTGAAGACTCGACCCCTGAACTAGGACATACTGAGTATGACAGGGGTCGAGGATTTCTCCAGTTACATGGATCAGCATAAGAAGGCTTAGACGAAATACATTGTAGCAAGTTTTTTTTTTGTTTTTAATGAAATGAGTTTATTTTAATAATTCTGTTTTATAATAGATTAGGGGTAGTATGTGTAGGATGAGATGTGTGATAGGTGTGTAGGTGTAGGTGTGTGAATGTGTGTGTACTCTGTGTCTGTCCACTAGGTGAGATTACTGATAAGATCTTCAACATCATCGTAGCTATAGCTTTCGAGCCAAAGTAGGATTTCCTTTTTTATCATGAAATTGCTTACGTTTCTTACTAGTTTGAACTGACAAAATTTGGTACCAAATAAGGTCACTATATGTCCTCCTAGGGCAGATCTGCCTTGTAAATACCTTTTGTTAGTGATAATTATTAAAAAAAAAATTGTGGATAAATCCCGCAACAGCAAACTCTGCCTAAATCTCACCATTGCAAAACTTACTCCTAAAATAGTGATATTGGTAATGAGTAATGGTGTTTATATAGTACTAGCGAATTGTTACATTGTCTGCTAACCTAGTACTTCTTATTAGGAAACTTGCAACGCATAGTTGCATACCCAGTGGACGCCGGTCGGCCGTGAGATAAAAATGTCATTTGATTCTGTGTCTAATGGAGTTGATCATGTTTTCTTGCCGTTAATTGTAGCGTATGTAGTATGATATTAAAGAAAACGAAGCGTATGTGTCGTTTTCTTTTATGGAGTAGGCTGTCCTGCGGGGTTTTTAGCTGTGTGACTATCAAAAAGACCCACTTTATATGCATACAATTTTTTTCTTATAAATTAATTTATGTATCAGCAATCGACTGCTGGACAAAGGCTACTCCTATTAGACTCCACTAATGCCCATTTTTAATAACACTAGGCGACACCTAAATGAATGGCTGAATAAGAGCACTCGCTCTATTGGATTTTCAACGCTCGGCTCTTCATCGAAAGTTGAAAATCCAACAGTATTACATATGTTCATTGTTAGTGAAAAAAAATCCCCTACCTATTTCACTGATGTTAAGCAAATATGTATCTTAAAACAATATTTTCTTTCATTTTCAGGAGACAGCCTGGAAGAGCTAAACGGCTATGGAACGATGCGACCAAGGAACATAATCTCCTCAATACTTAGTGGGACGCCGGCCAAGAACAAGGGGCTCGCTATATCGAACCCTCATGATTTTAGAATGGTAATTTATTAAGGCGAAAGAACCAGAGGGCGTAGACAAATGGCATTCGCTTCGGATCGATTCTATTTCTACAATCGCTATCGCTTTTCTGTGATACTACGCTATGACCTATGATCACGTGACATTTCGATAGCTTATGTCAACCACATAACTTTTTTGGCTTTTCTACTAGCGTCGTCGCTAATCGAATGTTACGAATATTACTTTGTCTAGGCCCTCAGGGTGGCCACGATGTTAAAAAGTTCAGTACTTATCAGGTTTTATATTGATTTAAAAAAAAAAACGCGATCGTAACAAAATGTCTTTTTTACTAAATAAAAATCTTAAATTCGTTAATTTACTGACAGACAACGCACAGCTTAAACCGCTGGGTCTAAGAGCATGACGTTTTACACAAGAGTACCTTATGTAACGAAAGTGAGCGCATAGGAATATTATTTTTCCAAAGAGGTTATTTATAAAGATAAAAGTTTGTATGGATGGTTGTAATTTTTGCCACTGGAAAATCCTTACGGGCACATGGCTTGTATAATAATATTTTCTCAACAAATAATTGCAGGTATCGGCGATCATAGACGTAGATATAGTTCCTGAAACGTGCCGGCGAGTCAAACTACTGAAGCACGGGTCGGATCGACCTTTAGGATTCTTTATTAGGTAAGGAACTTCAATTTATTTGTGGCTATGTATTAACAGCCGCACGGGTGGAACGATCAGGTTAAGCGACACTTGTCGCGGTTGGTCCGTGGATGGATGACCTTCACCATGGGGTCTCAACTCGAACAAGTCTCGAAAAAAATTATAGATGGGAGCATATGTAACCATTGTGAAATTAACAATCATTAAAAAGCGATAAACGGCAGAATTTTGGCTGAAATATGATTGGTAAAAGTCAAAACTTACTTGTTAAGTGCTGTTGTATCTATTTCCACTCATAATGCACGTATTTTAAAAATAAAATTATAATGAAGCCTATAACTTCAATTCGAACCCTTTTATTGATTTCTGTTAATCATTTTGTTTGGATCTTTTTGAAATAGATGGCGTTTTACTTAATTGGTCATGAAAGGATTGCACGAAACGTTTTAAAAGTAGGTCGACTCCTAGATGGCGTTGTCAAACTACAGTCTCTGGCAATTAGTGAGTCGCTTATGCTGCCATCTGTTGAAAAAATTGACGACGAAAAATTGCCAGCTCAAGTGCCAGACTTAAGGAGGTTTCATTTCTTTGTATGGGATTTCCACTCATAATGCACGTATTTTAAAAATAAAATTAAAATGAAGACTATAACTTCAATTCCAACCCTTTTATTGATATCTGTTAATCATTTTGTTTGGAGCTTTTTGCAATAGATGGCGTTTTACTCAATTGGTCAGGACCATGGCTGGCTGGATGGCTCTTCAGTTTCCAAAATTTTATACTTATTTAAATCACCTACTTTGTTTTTTTTTTTTTTTTTTACATAGAAAGATAAAAGAAATGTAATGACATGTTATTCTGAACCCAGAACTATAAAACTCTATATAAAAAAGGATTGCACGAAACGTTTTAAAAGTAGGTCGACTCCTAGATGGCGTTGTCAAACTACAGTCTCTGGCAATTAGTGAGTCGCTTATGCTGCCATCTGTTGAAAAAATTGACGACGAAAAATTGCCAGCTCAATTGCCAGACTTAGGGAGGTTTCATTTCTTTGTATGGGATTGGGTATCTGTACGTAGTATTATATTATCTGTGCCTTCACATACTAAGAACACTCGGCGCCTCGGAGAGCACGTTGAGCCGTTGCTCCCGGCTGTCATTCGTGGATCTTTGACAGTCGTTACGGGTCGTCTGAAGCCCGAAAGTCTGACAACCAGTCTTACCAAGGGGTATCGTATTACCCAGGAACTGGGTTGTGGATGTCATAAAGGCAGTCGCTCCATGTACAATACTGGTATTCAGCTGCTTCCGGCTGTTTGGAAGCTAACCCCGACTTAGTTATAATACAGGGTGGAAGGGACATCGACGCACAACCTGATACCATGGATTCAGTACATGATTCTGTACCCCCTGGAGTATAATTTTTCATCGGATATAAGAGCAATACCTACGCGGTCAAAATGTATGGCAGACCATTTTTTTTTTTTAAACCGATGATTAATTACTACGCAGGGGGGTTCAGAATCATGTACTGAATCCCATATCAGGTTGTTCGTCGATATCCCTTCCACCCTGTGTAATAAATAATAAAATCGTTTATTTATAAAAGGGTCACATTAAAAATTAATAAAAAAGAGCAGAACCTGTGCTTCAAGCTAGAAAGTGCATAAATATGTAATATATTAAATTAACAAACTATAAAAAAAATGTAAAATCTAAATTAAAACTTTGGTAAATAAAAATAAAATAGCATGTTAGTTGAGAAAAGGCAAGGCATAATGATGCCTTTGTTACCTTCAAAGCGTAAGAGGCCCTATTAAGGGTAAAATGACCTACAAAAGTAAAACAAAAGAAGCCCTGCAAGATTTATGGAAATGACTGCGAATTTTCAAAAAAGATTCTTTTTTTGAAAATTCGCAGTCATATAAAAAGAAGCCCTGCAAGATTTATGGAATATGACTGCGAATTTTCACAAAAGAATCTTTTTAAGTTTTGGCGAAATTCGAAATAAATTAAGTTTCGTATTGAAGCGTTCTGGGCGCTTATACGCTTTGTAGCTGTAGGTATCAGACGCGTTCGTAGTGTTTGATCTTTCAATCGGCCTTGAATTTTCCGCTGACCTATTATTGTAATTGTGCGATTTGAAAGCATTCTTTATATTTCTGTGACAAGGAAATGTGACGCAAATTAAAAACAGCGATTTTCGTATCTTATAACGTCTAGCTTTTACCCGCGGCTTCGTCAGCGATTCTGCGATTCACGATGTCTTGTTGAAGAAATGAAAATCAATCTATCAATGAATTTTAAGATCGCCCTGCCTAGAACATACTTTCTTCTCCTTCTTATCTTATAATTCAATTCAATTGGTTCACTTACGGGTTTGCGTACGATTTTTCTAATATGTTCTTTAAATTTTCTGACAATTAAAAATACAACAAACAAAAAAAATTGCTAAATAGGTGCGGCTGCTTTGAAGTGATGCGCCGACAAACATTTGTAGCGGCATCTACACCGCCACATGCGAACAACGCATCACACGAATCCTGCATTGCGCAATCAAAGTTTACCGCGCAGCTAGCATATATACAACTTCCCGACAACAATCATCGGGCAGTTGCCCACCAGATACGACATCCATCTGGTCGGAGGATCCTCCCTTTTCTGAGCGTATGAGTGAACTTTACACCCTGTTCCTCATATCGCTAAACATTTGAGGCAATTGTTTGTTTTTTTTGTTTAGATTTATTCAAGTGAAGTATCCTAATCATTTTCATTGCATTTTTTCCCAGAGACGGCACCTCAGTCCGGGTTACACCCAACGGCGTAGAACGATCCCCCGGCATCTTCATATCGCGACTAGTTCCCGGAGGCCTAGCGGAGTCCACAGGACTACTGGGCGTCAACGACGAGGTGTTGGAGGTCAACGGCATCGATGTGTCCAACAAGACCCTGGACCAGGTATGTGACTTCACACTTCATATCGCGACTAGTTCCCGGAGGCCTAGACGAGTCCACCGGACTTCTGGGCGTCAACGACGAGGTGCTGTAGGTCAACGGCATCGATGTGTCCAACAAGACCCTGGACCAGGTATGTGATGTAACCAATGTATTGTAAACATAATTTGATTTAAAAGAGTGTCCGTGGAGTTTCTTGCCCGTTCTTCTCCATAGGTACCTACTACGCTTTGGAATGGGCAACTAGCTTCATTTTTCTGACCGACCGACCTTGACAATTCAAAAGTGCCTGTAATTGGTTTATTTGAAATAAATGCTTTGAGTTTGAGTTTGACACTTCATATCGCGACTAGTTCCCGGAGGATTAGCGGAACGAACGCTACCATCGTGTTTTTAATTCCTTAAGTCAAGTGACATTTTACAAGACATATGCACAAATGTTTAAGAACAGAGGCCCCAGCTTCCGCAGCTCAGAAATCCAGTATTTCTGAGCTGCGGAAGCCTTTACGCGACTGAATGCGCAGTTTGATGGATGAAATGCTACCCTGCTTTTAGTTCTGTAATGCGGGATCCCGAACAAAGTTTAGCTGGATTGCCAATGTGTTACGAATAGTTACGATTAATAAAAATTGCAACCGACGCCCTGGTTTAGGTTAGGTTTGGCGGTACTACCAAGTAGGTCGCAGTTGCTTGTCTATTTAGTTACACACTATGCGGGTTCTAGGGATCTGAGTAGAGGAAGCGTTTTAATTATGAAGTCTTGAACACTATACCGGAAACAATACCCGAATCCTGATCGGTCACAACTCTGAATAGCGGGATGGTTTAATGTAACTTTCTGGGAATTAATGCTAGCAACCCCGCAGCTTAGAAGTGCTGAGGTTCTGAATACTGGAAGGGTTTCCATATACACGTCTGCGTCATTCGAGAGCTATTAGATCCATGTTGTAATAATAAAAAATTTTAATGGATAATACGGTCCCTAATTGGGAAGCCAAATGTAATATTAAAAATTAAAAGAATAGGTGTGTGTGTGTGTGTGTGTGTGATCTCCTAAAAAAAAGTATGTTATTGTAAGAAATTAAATTTCTGGCGCCGTGGAGCGACACACTATTAATAGATAGCCAGATAAATAAAGTTGGAGAGATTGGACCATTAATCTTAGGATGGGGGCCTGTGGATGTCAATGGTGATTAAAAGTCTCACTACCTTGAACGTTCCCAGTTTATTGTACCTTTAGCCTAATGTATACAATTATATTAATATAAATTTTACTTGCTATATCATCATTGCATCTTTGTAACTTTAAATTCGCAGCTGAAGGCTGTTATGTTCTATAGGAAAAAAAGATAAAAAATATGTAACTTGAAGCTTGACCCCGAGAGCCGGAAGGTGGTACCTCTCAGGTAATCAGCCCCCGTGGAAGGCCAGTAGAAATTTATTGAAGTAAAGGTGGAATAAGCACCCACAATTGTAGGCTGTGGACAAAAAGGAACTCTGAGATGTGATTTCACTCCGAACTCGGACACGCGGGGACGCATCGACCAACGAAAAACTTACCGCTTATTCCAGGTATATAAACTCGCGTCTCCCTCGGTGTACCGTGAAGATATTTGGTATAAGAGACGTAGGGAGGCGACGAGGAAACCTGCGAAAAACCGTAAGATGGTCACAAACGAACCGCCATCGTCGAAGGAAATTTTCTCTCGAAAAGAGCAACTTACCAAAAATCGGATAGAAATATCCACCGGGACCATTCCACGGGTCCTTTGGTTTAGGATTAGGGCATTAAAGCGCCACTATAAACTAGATTAGTTACGATTCCATTCAGGAAAAATCAAGAGACCTGTCACATTCACCAACAAAGATCGCAAAAGTGACCTGTCCAATTTTGACGTCCAAAAATGTCATACGAAATGTATCACAGATAAAAAATAAAATTAAGAAATCGTTCCGAAATCGACTACAATCATCAATACATGTAACGGTGTAAAAAAAACTCGTTACAATGTACAGTGTAATTTGCCACAAAGTGTCCACAGCCGTATCAGTTTTTTTTTTACTTATTTCTCTCCTCGTTCCCAGGTGACAGACATGATGGTAGCGAACTCGTCGAACCTCATCATCACAGTGCGGCCCGCCAACCAGCGCGCCGGGCCGCCGCCGCCCGCGGAGACTGTGTCGCGGCACTCGCAGCCCTCCAGCGAACCTGATGAGGATAGGTGACTCATTATACTATTCATAACTAGCTGTCCCGGCGAACTACGTAACGCCTCAGAATCAATAATTGTTGTTGTAACTTAGAGCTGAATTTTCTTAGTTTTTCAATGCGCGATGAAAGTTCTCGATGGAGGAATATTTTTTATTTCGAAATCGATTATACCGTTCTTGTCAAAAAAGCCGTTCTCTTCCTTTCTAAATGTATGAGAAAATTATTTATCGGTACAGATATATGGTTTAAGAACTTTATTTTCTCATAAGAATTAACAATTATTCACTTACTGAGAAACAAGATTTACAATTTATGTTTAAATAACAATAACAAACGTACAGATAAAAGAAGAAAAAGTAACTTTTTTGCGGGTAGACACATAGCACAATA
This sequence comes from Dasypolia templi, assembly GCA_963555695.1. Lineage (NCBI taxonomy): Eukaryota > Metazoa > Arthropoda > Insecta > Lepidoptera > Noctuidae > Dasypolia > Dasypolia templi. The sequence goes on from OY743156.1 coordinate 6,065,842, forward strand.
AACATCACCAACCGAGCAAACACGGATACAAAAGTAAAAGTTACAACGTACTAGATGTGGCATTCAAGGCATCGTACTGACCAATATAATTATTTACTCATAATTTGAGATTTTAGTTGTTTTTTAAACGCGGACAAACTTTTCTGTTCCTTTATTGCCATAGGTATTTTATTGTATATGTTAACACCCTCATATTCAATGTTTCTTTTCCCGTAATTAACTGTTCTGGGTGGGCGCGTTACTAAGTAGTTGGAGTTTCGAAGTGTTATTTTTTGAACTTGATGTTTTTTTTGTAGAATTAAGCGATGTATGAATATCCTTATGAATTATTTTACGTATTAGAATACACGTATAATACATGTATGTTTGGGAAATTGTCATTATTTTGGTATCTTCGTATAACTTTTGAGTAGGCGTTCGAAATTTATAATTGAATAAAATTTTGATTAATCTATTTTGTGCTATCTGAAGTATTCCTAGAGTGGTTTTAGCTGCGGTACCCCAGATTTGAAATTAATTACCACAGATGAACAACATACCCTGTTAAAATTATAACCCTCTTTAGGCTTTGCAGTAGTCGTGTGAAAACAGCCCGAATTCTCTTAACATTTTTCTTATACCTCCGCAGATTCGACCAAGACGACCACGACGAGATAGTGGACCTAACAGCTGTTACGCTCGAAGAAGCGGAGCCCACGCCCTTCCCCATCACTTCGAAAGACGATGGACAAGTTCTACACCTCTAGTACATATTGCAACGGTACCGCGCCGCTAAGGAGCGATACGGCTAGTTGATAGTGTTGAATATGGTGCGACAATGATGTCAAGTGAGTGGTGTCGTTGTTGGGGTGAGATGGTGGTGAGAATAGTAAATAATATTTCGTGTAGAAGCGCTGATGGGCGTATTATACGCCTTAAAAAATTATGTTCATCCAATTCGAGTAGAAGCGTATTTTGTCAGGTGGGCACCATTTTGAACGCGTTTAAACAGTTTTATATAGAAGCTGTAATGGGCGTAACATACGCCCGATGCTAAGAAGCGGAGCCTACGCCCTTTCCTATCGAGGGTCATGCCTCTAGGTGAGATTGTGGTGAGAAAAGTAAGTGATATTTTGTGTAGAACCGCTGATGGGCGTTTTATTGGTATGTGGTTTCACCCGCTGTACATATGTTAATCCAATTTCGAATATAAGTGTATCATATGCCTTGTAGGCTAATAGCACGATTTTTCAACCAGTATTTAGAAGCTGTAATGGGCGTATCATACTCCTTGTAGGCTGTAAACGATATTTTAACGCGTTCTGAGCGTGTGTATGATATGTTCAACAAGTCGATTTGTTAGCGTGATAATGATATTCTGAACATGTTTGTAGGAAGAGTATCGCTTCTATATGAAATTTATTTCTTTGGTTGTACCGAAATGAGCGGTACCGTTGTTAAAACATATCGATTACTATTGTTCAATCATAGTATTCACAAACAGTATGAAACGTGTGTGATATGTTTTTTCGAAAAAAATATCTTGAAGTGTCTTTCACTATCAAGAGAAACATGCAGAAAAGCTAGCATTGTCATGGTGATCGATAACAGAGTTGGTAGTTTCGATAAAAGTAGCCCTATGTAGTATTTGCGAAGTTAGCTGCGTTCATAAATAAACGTAACACTCCGGTTCATAGTTTTATCGGGTTGACCATCCCAAGTAAGAACATGATCGTTAATATAGCATATAAAGTTGTAGAGCTTCGTCTCTCAGAACTGTATCTTTCTAAAGCTCGATATGTCATATTAACGCCCGGGTATTGCAGAATCGATTTATCAATCGATTAAAAAAAATCTTCTTTTCGTGTCGATGGTACTCTTCTTCGATATTTTTTATATTGTTTGAGCTCAGTAGGTGACCACGGTAATTGCAGCATCAGTGGCATTGTTTAGGTTCGATCCGAGGTGTAGGTGAACAGGCACTTAGGATACCCCAGCAGGCTTAGCATGGCGTTTTCTGTTTCTACTCTACTGTAGAATAGAAATCGCTTTCTACGCTCCTCGAAATCTCTTTTTCGCGAGCACGAGGACACACTTAGACTCAGGTTGCTTTATAGACAGTGATATTCCATAGCAACGGGTTAGTTGCTAGTGATGTGTATAACTACCCATTTTTACCGTACAATTGCGTTTCGTTTCTGTGTAGACAGTAGAAAACTTTCTACTGTCTACACAGAAACGCCATTTTTGTCTACTCTTCCGTCGACAATACGCTTCTCTAGGGCGCTCGTGCTAAGCCTGTCCTCATACAAAATAAAACAAATTGCGCGTGCAGCACCGTACACGTATAGAATAAGAGAGATTTTGTGTGAGGGAGAGAGAGTTATATCTTTCTTCTCTCTCATGTAACGAAATGTGCCTAACCGTGACGCGTCCTTGAAATTTCACTCTCAATTCTCTTCGAGTTATCGAATCGCCGCCTAAGAAGTAACACTTCAAAAAATCGAATAAAAATACTGTCTCACATCACCACCTCAACCACACAACTAAGCAAGACTCGAACATTAGTAATTACGTAAAACATTCCATAATATGCCTTATATATACTGCAATAAGTGTCAAAATAGCTAAATTAGGCGTCACAATAGATTATGAAACAATACTTAGGTACATACGACACAGTGAAGTATTAACATATCGCGAATATTATAATTCTCAAGTATTGAAATGGTTTTCATATGCAAAAAATATGCTATTTTATTTTATGGTGGTAGCAAGCCCAGGTCCCAGGTCGGGCAAAGTATTATTTGGGTTTTCTATCAGGGATTTCTCAGTATAAGCCAAGAATCTGGATTTGGGCCCCGCTAATGGTGTTAAGCTCTCCACCTGCTACATGGTACTTAAACATTAGTGCACTGTATACCCCTGTCTAACCCTTTGAGGAACAGGCGTAATGTCAGATGCATATTTTTTTGCATACGAACATAGTTACTAGTATTAAATACTTAATTATTGTGCCTAAATATATGTGTATAGTATTTTTTACTAATTTCAAATCTTATTAAAATAATGTCAATCATTCCATTTAGGATGTATTATGGTACTTTGAAAAGGAACATTATAATCCTCAAATTTCCATCAACCTAAATTTTAGCTCAATTTTTCCTAACATATCAAATTTTATTGTTTACTCATCCAATTAGGCTTCGAATAGATCTAGAAAATCATTCGTCAATTTCATTCAGTGTTGGTGTTTGGTTCATTCATCATTCTCAATCATGTATTTTGTAGTTAAATTATAATCATCACATTGTTTTGAGTTCAGAAGAAATGCTTTTTTTTTTGAATGTTTAAACAGTTAACTCTTTCAAAGATAACAATAGGCATTATTAATCAGTTGTAAAATTGTTACGTTGTTGACAATAATATTAGTTGTAATATACTGCGTAAGTATCAAGTTCCATCCATTTTTGTTTGAATTTCTTAAAGACGACATATAACGGTTTTCGTACACATTTTGTGTTCTAAACTCTCTAAATTTATTAAGGCTAATTCGCCAGGGAAGCCCGCGAGATTCAAGAATTCTTAAGTTGTTTGCAGGCCTGATCAGCTTGTATGTTGATCATACGGTAACAAATATGTCTTTACAGAATGATATTCATCAATACAAATTCAATTGAAAGGCTACTTCAAGAAATCATGACATTTGAGGGCAATTCTGACTTAAAATTGATGTATGTCGTCTTTATCAAAGCCGTAGTACGAAGCGTCTTTAAACACTTAGATAGTATTATTCTCACTTCCTATGGAAGGTGCTATAAGACATCAAAATTCATGTTTTACATAGTTAAAAAAAACTAAGAGTTAAATAATTATGAATTTGTCAATTTTCTATGAATTATTTTAGAATAGTAAGGTGGAGCCGGAAATAGCAATTTATTTAATTGTATCGTGTAGTTTCTAAACCCACCACTGATTCGACAATGGCGGTAGTGGACTGTTGAGTCCAAAAAGGTTTTTAACAAAAAGATTCCTAACAATAGCGGACATTTATATTTTAGAGAAATAATTACAATTGCGGCGTATGCCGAAATATTTAAAGCAAATTAGAATATTTTTTGAAAAAAAAAGCTAGTAAACTTTTTCAATAGGCTTAAAAATCAAGACCAATCGCTATACGAAAATTATAATATGTACTTAATCATCAAATCGTGTTTCTTAACATTAAACATATTACTTACACGCTAAAATACGCATGCATTCCACAATTTTCTACTTTAAAATGATTAAATTTGTAAAAAAACATTTAGCTTTGTAAAAGACAACGTGCCTTGAATCTCTTGTAGTTACTCAACTTACGTCAATTTATGATTGGCTGAGCCTAATTTTTAATATCGAATGGACCACATCTTAGATTTTATAATAGTCAATGATAATAGAGACAACTGCGCGGAAATCGGTCCATCTATGCACTTGAATCCGATACTGTCGATCCGCCGCGGATCATCGGTAGAGGATCATCCGCTCAGTGTTGCCAGCTTCACTAAACCAAGTATTAAATCATTACATAATTATCGGCTTACTAGCGCATGCAATAATTAGTCGTCGGTTAGCAATCGGTGAACTACGTTCGTGTTTGGCTTAAAATAAATTTCTTTGTATTACGAGCCTAGATGTATATTACTGCAGAAAAACTTGATCTTTTTGAAAATTAAAAATATCTAAATGAAAGCTTTTTGGACTATTGCTTTATTTTGTGGCAGATGCACTATGCTATTGTGTTCAGTTTTTATGCGTCACATTTTTGAAGGCCTACAACCGTGCCATTAGTGCATAGCAGTGTACTTGCCAAGCTCATAATAAATAATTATTAAAAATATGTTTGAAAGTGTTGAATGTTAACTTGATTTAATTTTTATCTAATCTTTTTTAAACTAGTAAAACTCACTCACTGGCATATGAATTAAAAATGGTTTGTGCTTATACAAACAAAATGAGCTTATTAAGTTTACTTGTAAAATCTTTTAGAGACAATTTGAAATGTTCAAAACTTTATTAATACTTTTTATATGAGATATATATACGTTGAATGGCGTTTATATGCAATTTTGTCTAGCAATAATATTGGTCCATCAGTGTATGGCATAATGATCAAAAACTATATTAAGCTGCAAAGACAACTGTAATTTATCTATCAATGAGTATGTGAACGCTGTATCTAATTTGGAATACAGTTTATATAAAATAATTTTAGGTTATAACCAATATTTAATGTATTATTTAGGTATAGATTTTTTATTATTAAGTTTTTTTCATAATTTGTAAAGCCTTTTTATGTTTGTCAATGTTTTGACACTATCATTTCATTATCGATTTTATAAAAAGAACATAAGAGCTATTGTTTTATATATTTTTACTTTGAAATTATTTCCCTACAATTTACTTAAACATTCCTTTCGAAATACTTTATATTTTAAATTATTTTTAAAATTGTGTTCCGTTCCACAACAATTATAATCTGTGAAGGCTGAAAATGTATCCCCTTAAAAATAAAGTTTAAAAAAAGAAATGTTAATCAAAACATTTTCAGGATTCCAGAGAAGTATTTTGAAAAATGTATTCATGAACAGTATTCTTTTACTTATTGACATTCTGTGCATTCTGTGATCGCCGAATCAAATTGAAAATGTACTTAAAATAAGCATGTACTTGTGAAATATGAAGCCCTAATTTTTATAAAAAATTATATATACTTTTTTTTCAATAATTTTGCTGATTGGCTCAAACCTATGTCCAAAATGTTGTTATAGTCAAACGATTATACATAGTTGATATTTACACATGTAAGCTAGTATACTTGTGTTATTATAAAATATATTATATTTAATTTAACCTTAGTTTTATTACATAAATCCTTGACAAGCTGTTTATATAAAAACAGAGGGTGTGTGCTTATAACCACACGATTGCCAAGTACACGCGATTCAGCGCCGAGTTTACCCGATTCAGAGTCACCTACCCGAGTGTGACGATTCAGTTTCGTTCACTGTTCAGGAGCGCAAAGTACGCTTAGAGAAGTATTCACCAAAATAAATCGCAAATCAAATCAAGTTTACTTAGAACAAAACTGGAATACTTTTGGTGAAACCGATTATATAATATCTAAATTAAATAATGAGAGCTCCCACTATCACATTAACATAAACACCACATTATATTATTGCGGCAATATATCAAAGAAACGTTTTGACATCCCAAATAAATTGGCCAAGAACGTATATCTGCGTCTTACGCTGTCAACACTAAATTATGCGCGTCGAAACTAATGTTATCGCAATGATTTTACAAGGTAACCTTTTTCAGAATTACGTGCACGTAAGTAGATAAAAATAAAATATAATGAATAAACAACTTCTCTACACCTGTTTAGTGCTGTCATTATCTCAGAGGCCCTAGTGTGAGTTTCTTTTAACCATTTCGACTTTACGCATCGACCGCGTTCGGCGCTCCGATTGGCCCTTCACCATTCAATCGTTGCGCTCCGATTGCCAAGGTCCAATCGGAGCGCCGAACGCGGTCGATGCGTAAAATCGAGACGGTTAAAATAAACACACGTGGATATAGGCCACCATAAGCATCGGCACAACTGGGTCCAGCGTTGCGATTCAGAAATCTTGTGGGACGCCTACGCCGATGCTATGTATCTGCTCTTGTCTCGGGGATTGAATCCGAGACCAACAGTCACGTGTGTGATCCCTACTAGACCAACAAGGCAGTAATTTAGTCCGGGGGTTTCAATCCGGAACCAAGTTGCGTGTGGTACCTTTAGACCAACGAGGCAGTCTTTTAGTCCCGGGGTTTTAACCCAGGACCAAGTCGCATGTGCTACCTCTAGACCAACAAGGCCGTCATTTTGTCCCAGGTATCTTGCCAGGACTCATCCAGTCATCCAGCTACTACCTACCCAGCCGCCCTGCGAAGATCGTCTTTCCACCAAGCCTGAGGCCTACCCTACGTTTGTCGTTCGTTGTGTCTACTTAAGAACACCCGATTTATTCGGTAAAACTCTCCCCGTGAAAACTTAGGAAGTGAGTTGTGAATCCCTAGCATCTGGTGGAACGGCGGCTCACTCCGACTTAGTTTTCACGGTGAGATTTTTACAGAATATACCACAGCGGTCATCGGCAGTAAGTGTTGAAACACTCACTTCCAATTTTATGTAGGTACGAACCATTCAGTATTTTTGTCACGTTCGTCTTTTTCACGTGTTTTTGACAGTCGTCCGTTGGCTACGCCCACAGTATGTAGGTAATAAGTACGTTGACACCAATTCGATACATTACAAAAAACACAATATAGAAGCGATGAGCGATAGATTTCAACGTAAGTACCTACTTATAATTTCTTTCTGTTGGCGGGACTTGGCCAATTTTTGTATGTCTTCTTGAAAACGAACACTTGAAATTTCAAGTGAGTAAGTATGAGTGAATTCGTCCCCAAAAAGACCGTCGCCCCTTGTGCCATCCAGCCTGTAGAGCCGAGACCACCAAACAAGGACAAACCTCAGCACAAAATAAGATCTACCAGTGAAACGTGCCCAACGTCCCCGAACGTGGAACGTGTCAAACAGACATTGGTGTCCATCATTCAGTTTCAACTATTCAACAACAAATTTCAACGCAACGGGGTTCATAATCTATACCATACATGGTTACAGGCTGCTGGTCGATGTATGCCACCCCACCCTGTATTATTCTATAGGTATCAGGAGTATCTACCAGGCTAGGTCGTATGTAACTCACCGACAGTTCTGAGCTCTCACATACTGGGACCTTGGCAGCAAGTGGCTGACGAGGTGGCCTCTCAGTACAGGCTACGCAGTAGTCTTGTAGATTGGCCGGGTACTGTACCTATTGTTTCCAACGGTAGATCCCTTTGGGCTCCCCGTGTTGTTCCTCATGTTAGTTTCCGCGAGTTTGTTTACCACGTTTTTGTTTCCAATGTTGGGACGCCACGTTTATAGCTATGTCGACGTTCGCACGGACGTAAAAACATCGCGGCGGGATATTTTCGCGCATTGCATCTTCAACGCACTGCTTAGCGCAGACAGTTGGAAATCCAAGTGTGTTTTTCCGACGCGCTGTTTATGCGACGTTATGCACTCTATCTGAATCTCAATGCTTGTTTTAACTAACACCGAGAGTTGCAAATCCAGTGCGAGAAAGAATCACAGCGCGATCGATTTTATTACGTCCGTGGACTTTGGGAACGTGTGCTATTGTGAGGTGTGAGGTTTGAGGTCGGACTCCGTGTGGTTTTAGTTAGACGTATTATTCTGAAACTAGCTATCCGCCTCTTAAATCCCCATCCGTTTATCATTTTGCACGATGTGTCACATGTCTAAACATCAAGATTTCTATGCTTTAACTAACTTAAATATTGGGTAATTAAAGACTAATACACATGAAATGAAACTTACGGTATACATTCTTTCATTAATAACGAAAACGGCATCAAAATGCATTACTGTGTAGCCACCACTCATCACAGCACCTTACCACGTTTTGACCATCAGTTAAAGAAACACAGAAGCCAACAGTTCTGAAAAGAACTGACACAACGTTTTGACATCCGTTAAAGAAATAGGAGCTGCAGAGGCCACACGCCGACGACGTGATCTCCAGGACACTCCAGTCTTCGTCACACGAGGCACGTCTGCAATCCACAGTTTCCAACACGAATCTTCGTTCGACGGCGGCCGCTCTGCAAAGGAATCGCGAACTACGAGGCACCTATATTTATCCCTTCGGAGAGCCCGCCAAGTCGCAGCCGCGAGCACACAAGCGCTACCTCGCGGATTCATTACGACAACAGTGTGCTGTGATGTGATTGGGCGAAATAACGCAATCCTATTTGCTAAGTTTTTGCAAACGTTTTATTTAATTTAATGTACAAGTTTTTATTGGTAGATTTTAGTTTGTAAAATAGTATAAAATTCGCATTATTTTCATTATAAATTATTCACATTCATTCATCGACAACGAGTATTTCTTCCACCTTCTGAAACTGTGGATTGCAGACGTGCCTCGTGTGACGAAGACTGGAGTGTCCTGGAGATCACGTCGTCGGCGTGTGGCCTCTGCAGCTCCTATTTCTTTAACGGATGTCAAAACGTTGTGTCAGTTCTTTTCAGAACTGTTGGCTTCTGTGTTTCTTTAACTGATGGTCAAAACGTGGTAAGGTGCTGTGATGAGTGGTGGCTACAGTACTCCCCTTCAAGCGAAGCGTACCGGCAGCTTGACGACGCGGCCCGAGCGAGTTGTTTTGATGATGGTGGGCTGTGACGTCACGTTGGCCGTAGGTACTGGTGCTTGAGGCTTGGTAATGGTTGGTAATGGTATGGTACTGGTATTGGTTTGCTTGGTAATGGTAATCTTGCTCGGAGGTAAGGTATTGGTATGCTCTGTGATGACATACGCAGGCTTCAGACGATCGATTGAGATGTTAGCTTGCCGATTAGGTAGCTGTATACAATACACTTTATCTGTTCGGCTTAAAACTCGGTAAGGGCCTTCATACGGAGGTTGAAGTGGTTTCTTAACTGCATCGGTTCTGATAAACACGTGACTGCACTTGAGTAAATCTTGATGCACAAAAACGCGTTTATTGTTACTGTGATGCTCGGTGACGGCTTGCGGTTTGTTTACATTAATGATGTCACGCAGTTTGTCGACGTAAGTATAATCCATTGTAGGTGTGTAGGTAACGGATGTGAAAAAATCGCCTGGTAGACGTAAGTTGTAACCGTAGGTAAGTTCGGCGGCGCTTACGCCGGTGTCGGTGCGTAGTGCGGCACGCAGTCCAAGTAACACCGTAGGTAGCTCGTCTATCCATGTACTTGCGTCCGAAAGTTTCGCGCGCAATGCAGTTTTGAGCGAGCGATGCCAACGTTCGACCATCCCGTTGCTTTGAGGATGATACGCTGTTGTGCGATTTTTCTTGATTCCCATTTGTTTCATTAGGTTTTGAAAAAGCTGACTCTCGAACTGGCGACCTTGGTCGCTTGTTAGTGTGGTCGGACATCCAAATCTTGATATCCAATGCCGGTAGACGATATCGGCTATTCGATCAGCTGATATTTCGTCGGTAGGGATTGCTTTTGTAAAATAGTATAAAATTCGCATTATTTTCATTATAAATTATTCACATTCATTCATCGACAACGAGTATTTCTTCCACCTTCTACTGAACCAAAGTCTTCCTAAAACTGCGTAGCCTCCGGGTTACGCAATAACTACATCGAGACATCGTCATCGATCAAATATACGGGACTGCTATAAATTTCGCAATAAAAAAAGAGAAAGATAAAAAAAAAAGAAGAAAGAACGTTGTTCAGTTTGATGGTCTGTACGACTCTCCTAAATATGACCAAACATTTCGGATATACGCTGAAGAGGTAACAAAATGCATAAATAAAAAGTGATGGGTCTATTCGCATATTACAATGTTACTACATAATTATTTCAACGTTGTCCGTATTTTATCAAATGTGTTTCAAGTTCGACGCGATCTAAAACCGTAATCTAATTTCGTCTACGATTGCGTCAAGCAAAAGAGCATTAGGTCATTCTCGTGTTTGTCGAAAATGCACCTTATGAAGAGGAAATAAGGTTGAGAATCGTAAATTAGACGATAAATAATGAATTTCGTTCCTCCGCTTCCTATGTCGTTTCACTAAACGAAAGAACATGTTATAGCCTTGAATAATAAAGAAAGTGCCTAGTAGGAAGTGGCACCCGTTCAATCAAAGTAAATTGATGACAATAAATTCAGAATTTTAAATCTTTGAAAATGGAACAAGTCTGTCGAAAATAAAAGAAAATCGTTGGAGAAATGAGACTGAGGGACTTTAGCACCTTTACAGCAAAATCACTGATCATGCTGTAGATACATAGTTAGGTACGTGAAAATTTAATTAAGTATTATGTTTTCACGTTACTTGCCAAGCCATCATAACACCAACACCTAAAATAAGATATTTATTTTCGTTCGTCATTTCATCTTACATTATCGTAGCGATAAATAAAACGTATTTTTTCCAATTAATATCGCTTTTGGCAGAAGTAGCCAAATAGGCAACATGTCTGGCTTGGTCTAAAGAGACACTCCTTGAACTAGCTAAGGGTTCAACGATCATCATCAGGCGTGTTACTTCTTTAGTTCAAGCTATAATCACCCCTTACCGCAAAAACTTTGAGACTGAAATCCCCTGAAACTCTAGATTATAAATTTTCAGGAAAAGTTCAGGCGATTTTGAACCTTATCCCTTATCGGTTTTAGAGGTGAAAATAGCTTTGTTTCAGATTTATTTTCTTGACAGATTGACAGTTGCATTGCTGTCTCCGTGATCGGATTTCATTGTGTTTGGCGTGCATCAGTCTTAGTTTTGATAGCGTGATTATTACTCGAGCTCTCATAGTGTAAGTAATTGTTTTATTTGTTTATAGAGCTATTTAGGCATGCCGCTAAAAATATTCATAAATACCTAAAGCTCCATAAAAATGATTCTGACCATATTTGAGTGACAGTTATGTGCTGAACCCAGCTTAAACACTTAGATACAACACCGCGTGAGATTGACTTAAAATAATGACATTAGTGACAGATTGTTTTTTTTTCGTGAGAAAATCACAGGAAGATCCTTTCGAATGTCCTTCGGCTATGGCGTAGCGGAAAAGTACAAAAGATAAAATATATTGTAGTGATACCTAATGCCCAAAGACATATTACTTAATGTTTTCTTTTTGTAGGAGATTTTCTATCTAAAAAGATCTCACAAAAAGTTACGAACAGCTATAAGTACCTACAGCTAATCCAGCAATGAAAAAAATGGTACCTATTTAATCTAAAACATGTGAAACAGGCAGTTATTAATACCTATCATGAAGAGGCAGGTATCTGGGATCCATAGATTCCTATTCCTAGACAACTTTTCGAACAATTGAAGCGCATCAAACTATAGCCTTCCCCATTTTCTTATTGCACATTTACAAAGCACATCCAGCCGGAATTAACAGATCCGTGTTTACAGAAACTTGAAACACATCATCTACAACAATACCTCATAGACGTCATAGATAAATAAAACATCTGTAATTTGAAAACGTGACCACGCACGCGACCAATTTTCCGAACGATCCCCCAACGAGAGAAAACTTAACCTAAAAAAATAACAACTATCTATTCTTACTTTCCATTGTGTCGAAACAAGGCTGAGGAATCACGAAAAATAAATCTTTTACTCTAGAAATTGATCGTTGTAAACATATGAGACTCCAGAAATAAATGTTACATCTCCAGCGGAGCCAGTGCCAACTTTTTCCGCCCTTTCTAGTCAGTTAACACGCAAAAACCGCGCTAGATGGTCTACCGGAAAAATAACCTGTTCTGAAAATACTTGTGCTTAATAAATATAAATTTAAAAAATAATTTGACATACATTGGCGCGGTAAATTATTACAATTGTTTTCTTCGTGCAGTGACAACAAATTATACAGCAATGGGTGATGAAGAATATCAACCGAGAGAAATAATATCAAGGATAGAAAATATCACGGAGCAAGATGATAAAATCTTAGCGGGAGCCACAAAGGAAATAAGAAACGACTTAACAGTCTTCATACCAGAAAACCCTTTCCCAGACATCGAGATTGATGCGTATCCACCTTTGAAATTCTCCTGGGTGATTCCGAAAAAAATTGCAGCCATGGCCTTTCCTAGGAATAAAGAGAATTTGAAATTTTTAATTGATCAGGGTATTTCGGTTCTGGTAACATTGACAGCTGGTAAGAAACCTCCAGTGGACGATATGCCCAGGCTGAGGTGGATAGAAATTCCCGTAGAAGAATTTGAAGCACCCAGCATAGATCAAGTAAAGCAATTCATCGATGTATGTAAGAAAGCTGACAAAAATGGTGAGGTGAGTGTTAAGAAAATCTATTTTATAACTTTATTTTGTATCATTCCGCTAGATGCTTATATGATGCACTAAGCAGAGAGAATTGTCAGCAAAATCTGGTCTCCTATGACGATTTCAGCTTTCATTAGACTAGGGTAAGTCTACAAAAGGCAGGTGCTCAATTTTCTAAAAAAAAAAGATCGTACAGTGACCTCATCTACCATACGCTGAGATTCTAATTTTAAATGAGAAATGTCAACACACTGGGTCAGAGTCTTTCTGGTGGGTACAGTCAGCCGCAAAAATATGTATTTGGTATATAGCACAAATTACACATTGGCGGACTTAATTGTGTGTGGCCATACATTGATTAAATTGTATGAAACCCAAATTGTAGACATTCAAATGAAAAATTCTTGTCATTCTTTTGGTGCTGACTGTACTCACAGGCAAAACACGCTAGGCTTGAAGGAGATAGGGGTTTTCTTTTCGTTAATGGGTTTAAACCAACAATCTATCTTTAATTATATTAAACCTACGAGTTTGTTTGTTTGTTTGAACGTTCTTTGCTCTGGAACTAATCGGATTCGATAGCCCAATACCTTAGGAAGGTTTTATGCTATATAACATCACGCTACGAGCCTTAGGGAGCGCGCAAAAAAATGACAGAAAGAACGCTAACCGAAAACGAAACAATGACGGCATAGAAAAAACAAGTGGAAGTGCTCACGCAGCCTAATTTTGTATGAACAACATATAAGCTTATCGTCAAAGTTGAATTTGTTGTTTATACAAAATTAAGACTTATGACCACGGACGAAGGTTGTTATTATTTTACATATTTTCCGCATAATTGGAACGTGTGTCCGTGGGTTAACTGACAAGCACTTCCACTTGTTTTTTCTATGGTGCGACGTGGTGGGCTGGGGCCTCGGGGGCCAATCTTTCACGCGAACCAAATCCACGGGCAGAAGCTAGTATTAATATTGAAAAGGCTGCCAAATGGCTATGGATAGGCAGCAGAGCAGCTAATTCCTCCAGCGGGGTAACTGCGTAACACACTATCACTAGTAATCGTTGTCATTTTGACAGTTCAACATTCATTACGTTATTTAAACGATACAACATATGAAGCATTGGATTGGTTGTGTGTTACACAATTAGGGTGTTGTTTGCTATTGACGTTATTTTTCTTTGAATCCATTTTTACTAAATGTTAGTAATTTTACAGTCACAGTTTCTCACGAAGGATCATTAGGAAGCATAATATTCAGAAACGCTTAGGTATAATGGCACTATCTGTGTTAATAGAAAAAAGAAACAATTGTGTTTCACTTCACAATAAATGAACAAAATCTATTTGAGGTTAAGTATTTACCTGAGCGAGTACGAATAGCGTCTCGCGTGTGCCAAATAAATAACGAGAATCATTAAAATTGTGGCTAAATTCCATAATTATTTTACTGGTCCGTTTTAGTAAATGTGTGACGCCAGTCATCTGTATTTTAATCGTCTTGCAAACGATGCCTAATTTATATATACGGTCACATAACATTGACAATAAAAGCAAGAAAGAAAATAAATTTATTTACCCAGGAAGGCACACAATATTCGCAACAAAAAAAAACAAGAAAATTGTGTGTAGACTTGGGTAGTTCGCGAACGATTGAATTGAAGGAAATGAACTACTTCATTTCGCAAAATAAACTTATCACTCATGCAGTAGTCATTTAAATGTGTCTCTACTTCATTTAGTTCAGTCTTTTTTTTCGTTCGCATCAACTGTGCGCCGCGTCAGGCGATGACACCCCCACTTAAAACACTCCACGTTCGTGTCACTTCGCCAGCTGGTCGGGTGACCTTCGGTCTAACGAGCGACGGCGTCTATTTAGGGGAGGTAATAATAATCGCTCACAGCGCTTGCATGAATAATAAAACACTACTAAATAAAAATAGTTCTCATATTTCTTGGTTGACAGTCCTAAAGCCTGTATAAAGTATGAAGGAAAATCGAGATAATGAAGTCAAGTGTATCATTCTTCTGATTTGCTGAACTAAATGAAGTACTGAACTAAATGAGTGGACTACTTCGTTGAGCGAAAAGATATACTTCATTCATTTCTTTTCACTGATACATTTTGCGCATGCCTGTGTGCCTCACGGCTGCGCCAAACAGGCCCAGTTCAGCATAAATGCCGGACAACTAAGTGCCTGACGCTACATTAGGTACTTTTGTATACCAACTTTTACATATAGATACCTTCACCAACTTTTACATGAAAACAAAACATATGTGGCGGCATCTACACCGCCACATGCGAACAAACGCATCAATCCTGCATCGCGCAAGCAGAGTTTACCGCGCAGATAGCATATATACAACTTCCCGACAACAATCATCGGGCAGTTGCCCACCAGATACGACATCCATCTGGTCGGAGGATCCTCCCTTTTCCGAAGAGTATGAGTGAACTTTACACCCTGTTCCTCATATCTCTTCACTGGTGACCCCGGCGTGATCCTCATATCCCTAAACATACCTACTTGTGAAATTTAGGTGTACATATTTAACCTATGTCTAATCGTTCAGGAATACAGTCATGATGGACCGGTCGAAATACACAGAGAGACTGCCTAGGGTTACCAGGATGGACAATTTAAAAGTCGTGACATAAAGCCTGATTTCCATAGAAAAGTCCTGAGATTTTGTCGCAAACGTAGTTCACAGATTAATGATTTATTTATTTATTAATGATGATGATAATGTATTGATTATTATTTATTTTATGAGAAAGAAATCCTGAGATATAATATGGTAACCCTATATCAGGGTGGATAAAAAAACCTATTTGGTCAGGTGGTTACTTTATTATCTCGGTACACCTGTCATTATCTGTGTACCCTTTTCCCAACTATGGGTATGTGGGGGCATCTACAACGCCACATGCGAACAACGCATGACACTGACGTCACACAAATCCTGCATCGCGCAATCAGAGTTTACCGCGCAGCTAGCATATATACAACTTCCCGACATCAATCATAGGGCAGTTGCCCACCAGATACGACATACATCTGGTCGGAGGATCCTCCCTTTTCCAAGAGTATGAGTGAACTTTACACCCTGTTCCTCATATCTCTTCACTGGTGACCTCAAGTATGAAGGTCAGCGCAGCCTTCGTGCAACTACTTCAGCGTGGCGTCATCATCATCACTCCCTCAAGTCACACAGCCAGCCAGCAACCACGGCTTGAACGGTTGTCCTGACCATCAGCATGCAGCGCAAGCGCATACCTGGTCATCACCCTCAGCCTCATCAGCAACCTTGGCACAGCACACTGCACATTCGGCCGGCCAACAAGCAGAGCGCTAAATCCTGCATCGCGCAATCAGAGTTTACCGCGCAGCGAGCATACCAGATACGACATCCGAAAAGATTTGATTTATTGTATGTTTGTTTGATACGCTTCCACGCTAAAACGGCTGAACGTATTTGAATGAAATTTGGCACATGACCTGGACTATGACATTTGATACTGTTTATCCCGATATTCCCACGGGATCGAGACATGAATGGGTGAAACCATATTATAATAATTATGACATATTATTGATTGGGATTAATTGTACAGAAGCGATATTAAACCTTAAAATTATGAAAAATAAAGTTTTAAAATCTACTGAAGTTGGTGGTACACACGTGTACCAGCGGTCCTTGACAGAAAGTTTATAAGTGGTTGGCGCGAAAGCCAGTAAAGGATAGTCCGGTTAATTAAACCAACAATATAGGTAGTTTCAAGAAACTTAGATAACTGTGATCCACTACGATTCTCGTTCACACGCCGCACAAACCATTCATTTTTCTTTGCACTATTATGTAGGCACTTAATATGTTTGCTCTCTTTCACACTCTTATTCAGTAAAAGGGATCAGTTGAATACCAGCGCCAAGCACTACCATAATAATATGCCAAAATAGGCGAAGTACCTAATACGCTAGAATAAGACGTAATACGTGAGAGACGCTGTGTGCGTGCGCAGATTTGTAATGTGACCACACTTAGGATGATGACATTTTTTTAATCTCAAAAAAATGTTTGTTTACGGCGCTAGTATGAAGTTACACAGTTGTGACGACAGTTCTACGATAGTTTATAACTTAGCATTTTTTTTAACTTCGTATTTACATCGATATAACAGTTTTTTTCGATTATCTAATTTTTACTATGCTTTCTTTGAAATAACATTATTTTTACAAACGTTTTCATTAATAGTCATCATCCCTATTTTCTTCCATATCCAGTAAACTATGGATTAAATAAACAAAATTTTGAACATAATGTACAAATTCAGTGTATGTAATAAGATTATAACTTAATATTCTAATTGGGTGTTTGGTGGTGTGCGTTAATCCGGGTCATGTTGTTTAAGCCCACCCACATTTTCAATTCATATGACGTAGGTATCTACTTTCTGTGTTCATCTTGGACATTACTGGGAAGGAAAACATCGTGAGTAGGTGCAACAAACATCGGTAGTTAATATAAGTTTGAATAGCCTATATATTTCTCTTGAGAGAGCGTGGTGATAAATGCTCGTGCCTTCTCTTTGTGACAAGAGCCATATGGAGGCTGCACTGGAACATAAATAAGCAGGTAATATTACAGTTTCATGAACATGGTCTTGTAACTCCGCAGGTGATGGGCGTCCACTGTCGTCAGGGCAGGAGCAGATCAGCCGTGATGCTGGCCTGCTACCTCATACACTTCCACCGATTTCTACCAGAACAAGCCATGAACTCCATCAGGATGATCAGGCCAGGTAAAACGAGATATACTTTTCTGTGATAAAAAACGGTCCAAGGACTAATTTATAAACATTAGGATTGAGTACAGGTTTATGAGTAAGCAGGGGCGTAACTACCGCAGTATCAGCCGTATCAATTATACGGGGCCCCGGGCCACGGGAGCCCACGTCATGAAATGATTTAATAAATCAGTTTGCCGAAAAAAACGGCAAGGAGAGATTTTTTTACATACAATTCAAATTAAATGTACACTCATTTAATTTGAATTGTTTGTAAAAAAAATTGGAAAAAGTGACAGATAGATAAGATGAATAAATATTTCTGTTAATTTTATGCAAAAATTTTTTTTTTCTTTTGTGAGAATTACACTTCATAAGGGCCCCAAACAAATTTTTATACGGGGCCCCGCCAAGGCACGCTACGCCACTGTGAGTAAGAGTAAGAAATCTTAAAGAAAACCCCCTACTACAAAACACAACCAGTAACGCTTAAACTAGAACTACACATGTGTTTTATTTGCTGTAAACGCGGCGTAAGGTTAATCTTAAACATAACATGGTAGCAGGGCGTTTAATAACATTGGAAACGATCGATTAACGAATCGAGTAAGGTTTTAGTAAATAATAAGCAAAAATAAAATAAGGAATTTTCAAATAAATTCTAACGAAGGCCTGCCAAAAAGTTAACTTCGTCTTCGAGTTACAAAATTTATATCAGTCATTTAGAAGGTATTTTTTTTTGTCAACATGACTCTTTAAGTACTGTTTTTTTAATACCGTTGCGGCACTCCTGGCGGGTTGCACGTTATAAATGGGAAACTTAAAGAATCTAAACAACCAGCTATTACAGCAACTGCAGACGTTAAAGCAAATTATGAAAAGACTAAAAGCAAATCATAAGATAGATACTACAGCGATGCTATGTCTCAAAGCGATCGTAATGAAATACAATATATTCTGCCATCAGTTCGCTTGGCACACCGTGAGAATCGGGAATGGATATGTCCATCAATCTATCAGAGTTGATTGGCATTCGGATTTGCAACCGCAATGGACACCTACATGATACGTGGCACGTGGGCAGTTCCCTTTCAAGTGGTTTTTGTTGTCTATTCCCATCAAATCCTAGTCGAATTAAAAGTTGAAAATCATCTAGCTCTGATTTTCAAAACCCATACTTTTTGGCAACATTGATATCTGAAATTTCTACGATCATATCGGTTGTTATTGTTACGACCTATACAACTCCTAAGACGCGGCCGTTACCACCGGGCAACCACTGCTCCCCTAAATAAGATACCTAAGTGTTCGTACCAACCGGAAGTTTTAGATGTTTTCAGACTTTTTTTGAAGTAGGTATCAATGTGTTCAACATTGGCAGCCACGATGAACAGCGTGGTTGTCGTTCTAAGCTTTTAACTAAAATCAAACAGCTTTCCGAAATAAAACGAAGTCGGTACGGTACCTATCCCAACCTTGTGCTATTTCCTCTAAACCTTGACCATGCATCAACATATAGAATTTTACGTCAGTTACGTGTATATGTTCCGACGCTTTTTGGAATGCGGAAGATTGTTTTAAAAATTAAAAAATCATTCGGAAATTAATAAGAGAAAAAAAGGCATTTATTGCGTAAAACATCGTAATTTATGTTGCAACACTTTGATCCTAAAACATTCTGCATTTCACATTGAAAACTACTTCGATTCAAGAATAGGATTGACTTCCGGTTGACCGTTGCCACGGTTGCGGTTGACTACCCGCTCGCTACTATGACGCTAGCGGGTAGTCCGTAAATACTACCGTGACGTTTCGCTGAAATAAATGATATTGAGGGAAATTGCAATGAATAATAACGCGCTTTATAAACGCACCACTATTTAAAACAGAGAATAGAATTGGTCGATCTGTTTGGTATATGATTTTATTTCTGTAAGCAGATTTAAACAAACACTATCATATATTTTTTACAATATATGTGGTCGCCTATCTGACTACTCTGAGAAGAAAGACCGAAACAAACTTCTGAGTTTGTTTCGGTCTTTCTTCTCAGAGACCATGTAAATCGGTGTCTGAAATGGTCTTTTGAGGAAAGAACCACACGGATTGAGTTGACCTGTCTAGTCAGTGCAAGCATTTGTCAGTAATAGTGCAGCATCTTGATGTTATCCTAATGGCTTGATTCACCACCTCTTTAAATAATACACTACAGTCCTCCATCAGATAGTTTCGTGCAAATTCTTTAATTTTCCTTTTTTCTGTGTCCCAGCAGTGGGAACGTTATCATAGGCTGATTATGCTTATGCTATGCTTATTATCTCGTATTGTGAAACACCCTTTTTTTTGGGTGGGAAATCATCAAATGACTTCTCCCTCTTTGGGTAGAGCGGGAGGCCGTGTCAGACTTTTACTGACTAAAACCCACCCGTGTTCCTTCAGTTGCCTGTGTCAGGACCACGGTATCTCTTTCAAATTTCCCGCGATCCTGAGGCACTGCCCCTATCGGACCCCGTCATTTAGTGCTGACATCTCTTTTTGGCGCGCGTGGTACACGACGCGCCGTCGACCCGGGCCTGGTCCTTACCGAACGGCGAGCTACTGTGAAACACCCTTGTGCTCCAACTATGACAACGAGAACATACCTAACTCACAAGGCCGGAATAGTCATAAAACAAAATACTTGCTCATAATAACATGTTCCTTATGGCTTCAGACATGGCACAGTCATAAGAAGTCCACTGCTAAAAATATACTTTTCAATGACCACTTCATTTAGAGAATGGCCCTGCACTCGAAAATTTGTCTTTCGTCGTAACGAGACTACTCGACTACTTGACTATAAAAAAATAGACCAGCACCCTAATTGCGTAACACATTTTCGTAAACGATTACGACTAATCTGTTTGATTTTGACAGTTCAACAACATTCATTGCGTTATATAAATGGTTGAGCATATTTTTTAACGATTCAGATTACGATTGAATGTGTATTACGCAATTAGGGTACTGATTTAGGTCGTTACGAGGTTTTTTAATTAATTTTAACATATGGAACTCAGTAGATTGTTAACATTTCTTATTGGTGTTACAGCGTCATTGGCCGCCGAGGAGCACGAAGAAGCAGTGGGCAGATACTTCGAATACCTATCAGAAGATAACCCTGTGAAGTTTGGAGTAAGTGATGACGTCATGGACGAGTTTGTACGAGCGGCCAAGGAGTGCAACAAGAGTCTACTGAGTTAGACTACTGTGATCTGTTATATTGTGTACCTGACATTAAATTTTATTTTGTTTGTTTTATTGTTGACGTTTTATTTTGTCTAACTTCCCCAGCTAGTCCTAACATTATTAGAAATAAGTATTATACTTAGGACCGATATTTCAATCTTTAGATAACTTTCAGAATCGCTCAGTACCTAGTGCGATTCTGTAACCATCTCACCGTGAAATCTTAGGTGAAGTGAGTGTGGAGTGAGCTCACTCCACACTCACTTGACCTAAGATTTCACGGTCAGTGCAACTCACTCCACGCAAGCCTTCGCGGTGAGATTTTTACAGAATCGACATGGTGATGAAGCAGTGGCATCGTGCGAGATTCGTGCCCATCATCTACTTACTACTGAATGTCCCAGGTAGGTACCTACCTACCTGAGGAACAAACATTTTTATTTGTCAGTTTTTGTATAGAAAATATTTCATAACCATAATTATTCTTCAGATATTAATACACTTGAGAGCAATAAAATCGCACACCCCTTGTAATTTGGTTTATTACAGATTTTTTTCTTAAATCTAAAGATATAATACAAGCTTAGCTTTAAAATAACACAAAATTAAAATCATTGACCTTCACGTAACTTACAGAAACTAGCCGTACACCAAATTAGCCAAATTCACCCGTTAGCATTGTCACTACTTGCACCCTTACCCGCAGGTATAAAAAGGGTCGGTTTTTTTCGTTTTTTTATCGCACCGCAACCCTGTGGTTGTGAAGGCCGCTAGCTATATTCCCTCCTCCATCAGTCATGTCCGCCGTCCCAAGCATGTCCTCACCGATCCCGATGACACCATAACTCTCATCCAGGAGAGCAGTAGGGCCACCAGTACAGTGCACAAACACAGACCGACATTCCGACGTCGCCGCCGAGGTCCCTCGCGAAGACCCCGACGTAACTGTCCTCCCCGACCCTTGCTCGACTAAGTGCCAGCCCGCGCCGTAGCTGAGCCTGTAGTTTTAAATTCCCCGAATAATAATAATATAATCCAGATCCAGCATGTCCCATCTTGGTGTCCTCCCGTCAGCGACGCCCTAAGCCGAGGTCCGTACCCCACAGGGGGTGCCCTTAGCGAGCGTTCGCTTAGTAATGTAAGTAGTTTTACGCCCCTGGCTGGAGGCTTTAAGTCCGCTTAAGGCAGCCACAGGAAAGTCCGGTTAAGTAGTCACGACCTCTCAAGGTCAACTACGAGATGCCATACATAAAAAATTGTATTTTTAATCAGTTGCATACCGAAGGTCAATGTGATAACATCTCTACTGAAAGCATACGGAAAAATATGGATACCGCGCCCGCAGAAGCCGCTCAAGTTATTGCCTTGCTCGAAGCAGGCCATAATCAAAGTGAAGTTGCTCGACGACTAAATTTGAGCCGCTACTCTGTTCGTCGTGTGTACCAGAGGTTTCGAGAGACCGGTGGCTACATTCGGCGACCAGGATCTGGCCGGCGACGCAGAACATCAGAGCGTGATGACCGCTTTCTTGTGTCGAGGTCTTTAAGAAATCGGCAACTGAATGCGGTTCAACTGGGACAAGAGCTTCGAGAAGTTCGCAATGTCAGTATAAGTCGGTGGACAGTCAGAAGAAGACTTGGTGACACGCCTTACCGCTCTACCCAGAGCAGGAGAAGTAATTTAATGATTTCCCACCCTAAAAAACCGCAGAATCGCGACCCAAACATGTGTGTACACATGTTCGGGTCACGATTCGGGCAGTGTTTTTTGAACAACAAAGCCAAACCAAAGCAATTCCTACATACTTTATTATATTCAGCTTTCATTCGCCTCGTCCCGATCGGCTAACTCCATTCGGCATATACCCTCGCTGATTCAAGTTCTCGTTGGCTCGACACTATTCGAGCTAAGCCGAGTGGCTTTTCCCGAACATTTAACTGCTTAAATTCAATTCTCCAGCCGGGATGTGGCGAATCACCCGAACTAAATTGAGTCCTCCCTTAATGGGTATTTGGTGTAGCTCAATAAAAAGTATTCATAATCTGTGTGGTAATTTAGAGGACATTGTCTCTTGTATCTGTACCTAGATACCAGCAATAATATAAAAGCAAGCAAGTTTTGATCAATTTTATGAAATTATAGTTTTAACACCTGTCTCCGTCAACCAAATCGGTTCGCCAAGGGCAAGTTGCCTATAAATTGTGAAGGTAAAGTTTTTTTAAATAATTTGTTCGAATTTCCACGTTAATTAAAATTTATTTAGCAATAACGGGACGTTACTAATTTGCCTAACATTAGATTTGCACGTAGACCGATAGCAGCCAGCAAAAAAAGGCGATTAACACTTTTGATTATTATTTTTTATTTTAAGTAACACATAAAACATAACATCACGCCTTTTATCAAAATCAAATCAAATCAAATCATTTATTTCAGGTATACACCCATATAGAATTTGCACAAGATTACAAAATGTTACAAGATTACCAAAATTACAAAATTACAAGAACACATTAACGATAATTTATATATGATTAAAATACAATTAATACCAATATTACATTACATTAAAAAAAAAAAAAAAAGATAAGAATAACTTTAGCTGGAATATTAATTGCCATATACGAAGAAACAGTTTACCTCGTATATGGCCCTCACTATTCCATTGTCAGATTTATGTATGCGGTTCATAAAGGAGGCCTGCGACTTTCTCATGACTGCGTGAAAGTCATCTACCCTGCTTTCAGCAAACATGCCGGACGCACTACACCGCCAAGGCAGGCGCAGTATGCACCTGAATGCGTTATTATATTGAACACGCAAAGTGTTGTAAGCACGATGCGTGTATTTGTACCGTATGGCACAGGTATAAAGGTTCCGGCAGTATGCGTTAAACAGCGTGATTTTAACTTGATTTGAACATTTTGCAAATCGTCGTGCCAGCATATTACTCTTGGCAGCAAGAGAACGTCTCTGTCTTTCTATGTCATCGTCATCTTTTAGTTTTTCATTCAATAAATGACCTAAATATGTGAAACACTTGACTGATTCCAACTTAGCGTTGCATAAGAATATGTCCGGTATATGTAATGTGCTGTTATTATTTAGTTAGATATTAATCGACTTATGAAACAATCACATTTCTACTACCTACCTACTACAAATTTCTAACTCTCAGTCTGCCAACTGTCACTATGGAGTTGTATTGGAGCGGAGCGGCCAACGTCATACGCAGACTTTGTGAAGTTTGTATGCCGAAACAAAACGTAATAGATCTACGTGAGACAATGGAAATTTCATTTAGTCAATAGTAGCGGCATAGAAACCACTAGCTTCTGCCCGAGTTCTAGCTTCTTCAGGCCTTTTGCGCCGACAAATTTCTTGTTCCCCGTCGCATCGCATCGTCCGCCCTCGCTAATGAAGCGAAAACGCGAAACGAAAAAACGAAGCGTCATCGACATGACGTGTTGTGCCAGCCTGGCGACGCGCAACGGCCTGTGTACACTGTGGCTACCTATTTTTTTGAAGTGAAAACTTCTTTAGCGGCGTTGTACACTTTTTTTTGTAATGGGTAAAAAAAAAAAACTCGCGTCAGGACACGTGACCTGATTGAAAATTCGTAAGACGAAAACTTCTTTAGCGGCGAAAATTCGAAAGACGGATGATTGTTGATTTTTCTGAGATAAACTTTTTAATGTAATATAAATTGTCATGTTTGTGTACGATAGCGCAATAAATGAATATTGTATTCTACCACTTAAATGATAGTACTTTTATACTGATAATTAAAGCAATTCGTGCAAAATTAATCCCTAACCATTCCAAAATATTAAAAATGCACAACGTTAATATTCAAGTTTTCACTTCTGCCGGCACTCCCGGAGAGCAACCCGTCGTTTTGTTTTTTCCTCGGCTTTAAGTGTCGTAGCGAGATGATAAATAGCCTACCTCGAGAATTTGGCTATCAAATCCGAATGGTAGCTCCCAAGATTACCACGTTCAAAAGTACAAACTCCTCAGCTTTTTAGATTAGTATAGATTAGAACGTCGTGGTTTGAGAATTCGCGGACTATCTGTACAAACTTTTTTTTTTTTTGTTTCTGGTTGGAAAATCCTCATGGATGTCCCCCGCCCCGGGGAGGGCGGGGGGGTCTGTCGGACTCTTACCGACTAAATACCAACCCGGTGTTCCATCACTCACCTACGCCGGGGTCGCGGGAACACATAATTCTTCCGCAACACCGGCTAGTGCCGGCCCGCTTGCGCGGGCCCCGTCTCGGGCGGGGGGAGTGAGGTGTACTCCCTCCGCAACGTCTGTGAGCGGCGCGCGCGGAACACTATGCGCGCCGCCTTCTCAGGTCCTGGTGTTGGGGGCGACGGATGTCCCCGAATCCGTCGCCCCTGGACCCATTTAGGGGGGCCGGAAGAGGGCGTTGTCCGCTGCAAGCCGGGTCGAGAGTCGAAATTTCTCTCTCCCTTTCCGCAGCCTCCTGCGAGATGACAGTTTCGCAAAAGGAGACCACTGCGTCCCAGGACTCTGCGCCGCCGACAACCGCGTTCACGACGGCCGGCAGCGACAGGTCGTTGCCTACTTCGGTGTTGCTAGCTCGAGTGATAATTTGATACAGTGTGAAATTTATCACACTTCGTTACAATCCTAACAAACTCAAAAAAAGCCTAACTATTTGTAATTGACATTTCACTATAAATATAACATTAAAATGTCGAACCTGGCCCGTGCCAATGTGGCTGCCAATATCGGCTGGCGCACTACCAAGTGCGGTGTACTCCGGTAAAAATAACCTTCGGCAATTCCTTTACAAGTGTAGTTTATCGAAATTAGTGTTTGTGATAATGAGTTCAGTGCCCAACCGGCCCAACATAAAGCTGGCCAGACTGTGGTACAAATATAGGTCGGAACCAAAAGAGAAACCAGAAGAAAAAGTAGAAGATGTCGAAGTTCCACAAGAAAAAAAGGATTACGAAGCATATCCTCCTATCAATTTCTCGTGGTTTATTAAGAACAAAATCGCAGCTATGGGATTCCCACAAACAGTGGAAAACTTGAACTACTTAGCGGATGTCGGAGTCAATCACCTCGTCACGTTGTCGCCAGAGAGAATCCCGCCAATTTTGGAGTGCGACAAAAAGTTGAAATGGTCAGAGATAAGGATCAAGGAGTTCGGTGTTCCAACTTTGAAACAGATTTTAAAGTTTATTGAGATTTGTGAACGCGCCGATATAAGAGGAGAGGTCAGTTTTTGAACAATTTTTTGTGACACTTATTTTTTCATTCAAAAAGGTTTTACTTTTGTAGTGTTTTCTAGAGTTCACGCTTTTCTTCTAAATATTTACCCACCTAAAAGGTAGGTAATAAACTCACAATGTTCTAATCTTGAATGTATAGTAAATATTGGTATTTATTTGAAGCTAGGCCGTCTTACACATAATTTTATGCTGAATAATCAGTGATTATCCATCCAACCACGCTAAAAAGCTCATTGAAAGAAACAAAGAAAGAAAAGATGAAAATCGTGGAAAGAATTAAAACAAAGTAAGACGTGACGTTATTAAAATAAACAGTCTGTTGATAGTTAATTTACCTCTGAGTTTGCATCAAAGTCAAATTCACAGTGATCTTTAATTCTGTTGGGTTGCTGTCATTGAGGAAATTCCGAATTAGACCACAATCACTCAGCACTCACTTGGCCAAAGGGTATTTAAATAACTCACATCATTATTTTGCGTACCGATTTATGCATATCACGATTATGACAGCTGAGAGCTGTCAACAATTCGGAACGCTCGTGAATGCGCTCAAATGTATAATTATTATATACATTTATTAAAAAATTACAAGGTATAAAATGATTACAGTTTTGCTTAAATGTAAATGATATTCCTAAGACTTACGTGCCTGAACTAGGTAATCCTGTTTTTCGGGCGAAAAGAGCTTAAATAGTCCGATAAAATTTATAAACAATCAAAAAATTTACACTAGACAAATAAATTAAATGTTGAGATAAGTAGCTTAAATCCTAGTTTCTAAATTTGACAAATACTTGTTTTAGGTGAGTATATATTTACTTTAACTTAATAAATACTCTGTATCTTAATAAGACATACTTTGGAGAGCCTCCTTGAGAATTCCCTTACAATTTGTGTAATTCAGGGAATAAATGTTTGCTTTCGAGTTCAGTCTATTATTAAGGAGAGTACCGAGGTACAGGTAAAATTTGGATATAAAAGCATGTTATGTTGTATTTTGTGGTTTACGTCTGTTATTTGTATATTCCGTGCTGTAGGGTAGAGCTGTGTGTTGTTTTAGTACAATGTCCATTATAAATAGTTGCCGAACTGTTAATAGGTACTTCACAAGATTTGTATAGGAGTAGGAAAAACGAAAGGGCGGAAAATAGACACTTTAAGAACCGCCCTCTGAGCTCTCTCGATGGTTAGTAAAACGGTTTTACCCGCTCCACCCCATGTGGTAATACAGTACCTACGTTAAAATCGATTGACATAGAGCAAAGTAAACTTGTCTAACTATTTTTGGTTCGGTTTATTTTTTAAACAAACTTTAACTTGCGAATTCTATGATTTAAAGCTTCTATGTATATGTTGTTTGAACGAGAGCGTTTCATCTATTATACACTAAGGTATTTTGGTGTATTTGCCATTTCAATGTTGGGACAAATACATTGGTAATACTGGGATTTGTGCAATAATGAGCATATAATGTCGAGGTGTTAGTTGGTGTTTGCTTGCGCATCGAAAACTTAATGTAATTTGTCTTGTCTGCATTTAGTGTTACTGAATTATGTTGAAGCCATTTTTTAACAACATTGAATTCGTGTTGCGCAAGCTTGTAGACATTTTTTTCTGAGTCAGCCGAAAATAGAAGTGCAGTGTCGTCAGCATACGAAACAGTTTGGCCGTGATTTAGATTACAAAGATCGTTTATGTATATCAAAAATAGCGTAGTCCCTAAAATACTTCCTTGGGGAACTACGAAGGACGTTTTTTTTTACATCGCTGAGAACATTACAAATCCTTACACATTGGGTACGGTCTTCTAGATAGCTCTTAAATAGATTCAGCTGGGTGCCTCTGATACCTATGGCTTGAAGCTTGTGCAACAGAATAGGAATAGAAACCTTATCAAAAGCTTTGGCAAGGTCCATTGTAACGTAATAGTGGATACTAACTACATGAAAGATGCAAATAGACTTTGAAGAGATAATTTAATAAATGAAATATAAAATACAGGTCGGAATATAAAAATAACACAATACGGTTCACGCGACACTTGAAGTTATTATAGGGGCTTGAATTGAAGTCCGGAGGAGGAGGTGGAGAAAAAGGGTCTTCAGGTGTCGAAGGGACACTTTAGAGTGCCAGTCTCCTTCGACAAAGCTCGACGTAAAATCTCCAGGCAGATGGTTACTCAGCAGAGTGCAGACGTAGAATTGATAGGTGTTGATAAAACCCGGACGCCGTATCCTCAGGCAGATGGTTAGTGAAACGGGTCCAGACGCGGAATCCCCATCAGGTGCTTCAGACTTTTCTTTTATAGGAAAATATTCCTTTTCCAGAATTAATTTTTGATGATTTTTGAAGTTTCAAAATTGTTTTTCTTCATTCTGACATCTCATCTGCCAGTCATAAAACCAGCCTGTGTGTTCAGCCAAGACGTATTAAAACCTCCACGATCGAGTATGAGCGTGTCCTTATTAATTATTGTAGATGTCGAAATTCAGTTAGTAATCGGTAATTATATAGAAAATACAATATTTCAGCTAAACCTATTGATAAAAATAACTCAAGTAATATAAACCAAAAAGTAATCTTCATAGACATAAAAGAGAAAATTTAATGACAGTTTGACAATTGACTTGTGTCACAACAATGGAAAATGTAAACAATGAACGATTTTTTTTAAAGATATTATAAAAGAAATCGTTTTAGTTAGAACGATTCGTAAAATGATAGCAAATAAAAGGATATGAAACGGGACATGAATGGATGTATGAATGATGACTAATGATGTAAGTATAAGTAGCATATACTCTACCATGTAGATTCCAACTGTGTGGTTACCTTTATCAAGTTCTTGTGCTAGATAGATAGTCAGTCAGATGATGTACGGCATCGTCTGTTGACATTTTAGACGTAAATCCAAACTGCGGTTTAGATAAAATTTATTTATCCTCCAAGTATTTGTAAAGCCTTTTATTTATATATTTTTCAAATACTTTAGACATAGAAGCCAGTAAGGAAATAGGTCTATAATTTGTTACTCTTTACTGCCTGATTTATAAACAGGGACAACTACAGCTTTTTTTAGGCATTCGGGAAAAAGACCAGTAGATAAACATTTTTGGAAAATCTAAGTCAGCAGCGGTATCAAAATGTGTCTGAACTGTGTAATAATTTTGTTTGACATGTTATCCCAGCCAACTGCACAGTCGTCCTTTAAACTCCTAATTGTCGTTTCCACTTCAGTCAGACAGTTTGTGGTGATATACACCACAAATTTCTTTTTTGCTCATATGTATATGCCTTTACAAAAAACTGATATAAGGTTTAGGCAAATTACATGTAACGATCTAGAGAAATTAAATGATTCTTTGGCCAGTAAATTATATAAACAGAGTTTTAATAATATAGGTAACCCAAATGAGTTCTACGCCGAGTTCTTTTCACTATTAAACACGCAATTTAATGACACTTTTCCACTAAATACTAAAAGTATGAATACAAAGTTTTTATTTAGTAATTGGGCCACTCCTGGCATTCGTAAATGTAGAGAAAATCAAGAGAAAATACAAGCTTTCATCAGTATGTTGTAAGATATTCAAAATTATTTAAAAGTGTGTGCCAAATAGCTAAAGCTCTTTATATTAGCAATAAAATAAAATCAGCTGATGATAAAATAAAAACTAACTGGCAAATAATAAATAATGAAACAAGTAGGAAAAAACAGCTCAAAAATTTTGAAAACTTTTTTGATAATATTCCACTTAAAACTACTGTAGCTTTAAATTGCCCACCCGCGCTCTCTGCTGCCTTACTTAAAAATAATGTAAAAGCATGCCTTTTGAAGTTTTCAGCATATAAACCCCCAAGCTGTTATAAAAGCTTTTAAAGATCTTAAAATTAAATCAACAGAAGATATCTGTGGAATGTCTGTAAAAGTCTGCAGATCTCTCATCGAAACCCTTGCGCCCTATTTAACTTTCATATATAGCACCAGTGTAGACCAAGGAGTCTTTCCGGATCTTATGAAACACAGTAAAGTCACGGAATAGTAAAAAAGAGTGGAAGTGCGTACATCTATCGCGCGTGTGTCACAATTATGCGCTGGTTCGCAACACCGGCTCAGTCACGATCACAGAACACAAATACAGTATAAGATGCTCTGTGATAAATATTTCCCCGATCCCAATCACACCGCCGATGTTTTCGACGTGGCGCTCCTACAGAACGTCAACCTACGGTTGGACTCTATAGAAGTGGTACAAGAGCTCGCTTCCGATCACCGTTCAGTAGTCATGAAACTGTTCCCCCGCATAGGTCTGCCCGATTCCACCCAACCCCTTCCCAACAAAGTGGTAACGGACTGGAGGAAAGTAAGCGATCGCTTAAAATCCACCACGTCCCCCCACTTGGACCCAATCCCCGATCATTTCGACTCTATCGCTGACACGACGGCCGCGATCGACTCATTCACAGCTCACGTACAATCAGTCCTGAACGATTGTTCAAGGGACCAACTTCCAGCGACGGTCATCCGTCGCTGGAAGTTGCCGGACGATGTACGCGAACTGTTGAATGAGAAGAACGCGGCTGTCCGTGCCTACAGCAACTTCCCCTGCGACGCGAACAAAGCCCATATGCGTTACTTACAGCGTACTGTAAGAACACGCATAGAGGAGCTGCGTACCGCCGGCTGGGACAAGATGTTGAGCGAACTAGAGCCCACCCACCTAGCCTTCTGGCAACTCCAGAGGAAGCTCAGATCCGGAGAAATAGTCTCCATGCCCCCCCTGATCCGTCCCGACAAGACCATCGCCTTCGATGATGTCGACAAGGCTGAGCTTCTAGCCGACAGTCTAGAAGTCCAATGCTCGCCTAGCTCTCAACCAGTAGACCAAGCTCACCTCTCTGAGGTCGACGCTGAAGTCGAACATAGAGCCTCCCTCCCTCCCGTCGAAGACCCAGAGTATCCACTGCCCCCAGTCACGCCCGACGAAGTGCACGACCTCATCAAAGGTCTTAAGGCTCGTAAAGCCCCCGGCTCAGATGGAATCACCAATAGGGTATTCCAACTTTTCCCTGCCCACCTGATAATGCTACTGACCACCATCTTCAATGGTGCTCTGAGCAACAACATCTTCCCACAGGCATTCAAAGAAGCCACCGTCATCGGTATCCCGAAGCTCGGCAAGCCAAAGTCAGAACCTAGTAGTTACCGCCCCATCAGTCTGCTCAATGTCCTCGGCAAAATCTATGAGAGGCTTATTTATAAGCGCCTCAGAGACTACGCCGAGACAAAGGGCCTCATCCCCAACGAACAGTTTGGTTTTAGAACCCAACACTCGTGCATACAACAGGTCCACCGTATAGTCGAACACATCAACTTCGGTTTCCAACGAGGTTTGATGACCGGTGCTGTCTTCTTCGACATAGCGGAAGCATACGACAAAGTCTGGCACAACTTATTATATAAGCTGTACGGCGTGCCAGATCGTCTCGTGCTCATCTTACGGGACTTTTTGTCGAACCGCACCTTCCGTTATCGCATCGAAGGAGCGCTATCCT
The DNA here is from genome assembly GCA_963555695.1 of Dasypolia templi. Taxonomy (NCBI): domain Eukaryota; kingdom Metazoa; phylum Arthropoda; class Insecta; order Lepidoptera; family Noctuidae; genus Dasypolia; species Dasypolia templi. The sequence continues at coordinate 6,097,636 of OY743156.1, forward strand.
TCCCCCACCCTATTCGCGCAGGAGTCCCTCAGGGCTCTGTGATCTCTCCTTTAGCTTTCACGCTATTCACCAGCGATATGCCCAAGTGCAGCAAGGCGCAGTTGGCCCTGTTCGCAGACGACACGGCCATCTACTACACCGGCCGTGATGAAAATTCGATAGCTCGCATTCTCCAAACCCAAGTCAACAAGCTTGGCGCCTGGTTTAGGAAATGGAGAATTGAAGTAAATCCCGACAAAAGTCAAGCGGTTCTATTCTCGAAGCCGCGTCATACCCCCTGCCCCCCTCGACCCATCACCATGTTCGGCAAGCCGATCCCTTGGGAGAAGCGAGCCAAATATCTGGGTGTATTGCTCGATGAACACCTCTCTTTTTCAGAGCACATTAAGGCGGCTCGTTTGCGCGCCGCCTTCGCTCTAGGTAGACTTCACTTTGTCCTCAATGCACGTAGCAAATTGTCACTTAAGTGCAAATTGCGTATCTACACAGCGTGCATTCGCCCGATCATGACCTATGCCAGTGCAGTCTTCGCACACGCCAAGCCCGTTCGCTTCAATAGAATGCAGACCCTCCAGAACAAGTTCCTCCGTAGGATAACAGGCTCCCCCTGGTACGTTCGCAACGAAATCCTCCACGTAGACCTCAGGATTCCCACTATCTGTCAGTTCATGAAACGCATTTCAAAGCGTTTCTTCGAGACCGCCGCGAATCACCGCAACCCTCTGGTTGTGAAAGCCGCTAGTTATATTCCCTCCTCCATTAGTCATGTCCGCCATCCCAAGCATGTCCTCACCGATCCCGATGACCACATAACTCTCATTCAGGAGAGCAGTAGGGCCACCAGTACAGTGCACAAACACAGACCGACATTCCGACCTCGCCGCCGAGGTTCCTCGCGAAGATCCCGACGTAATTGTCCCCCCCGACCCTTGCTCGACGAAGTGCCAGCCCAAGCCGTAGCTGAGCCTGTAGCTTTAAATTCCCCGAATAATAATAATCAACAAAACTTGATCCAGCCTGTCCCATCTTGCTGTCCTCCCGTCAGCGACGCCCTAAGCCGAGGTCCGTACCCCACAGGGGGTGCCCTTAGCGAGCGTTCGCTTAATAATATAAATAGTTTTACGCCCCTGGCTGGAGGCTTTGAGTCCACTTAAGGCAGCCACAGGATAGTCCGGTTAAGTAGTCACGGCCTCTCAAGGTCAACTACGAGATGCCATACCAAAAAAAAAATGTGATAAATACCCTGACGGGGTCGCGATTTGCTACTCGCTGTGTTACGACGTCTCGAACAAACCGAAAAATATTATAAACATGCCCAATTGTGCAATTTTTACGTGCAAAAATGATAGAATGTATCTCACAGAGGTGTATCCTATCACCGGTAAGTATAAAACGTTGAAATATTTCAGTACAATTGGTTTTTAATGAAAAAACATATTTATTACGTTGATGCGAACTAAAAACTATCTTGTGTCCATTCCTTAATTAAAGTCTAAATCAACTTGCTCGCTATCTTGAATATCATCGCATAAGTTCTAGTTTCGACGCTACTCGTTTAGGTATGGGACACAAATACAGTCAATCCATTGTTCGGTATCGATAAAATATATATATTATTAGACTAACATTATTGTAAATAAAAAAATGTACATGAAATTAGTATCAAATTATGCTTAAAAATGATAGTTAATAAAGTATATATGTGTCAGCCGAAAGAGGTCCAAAGTCGAATTGAGTGAAACCATAACTTCATGATATATGTACCTTAATCTGGCAAATACATCAATCATTCATTCATTCCCGGCTGGACGTATGCCTCAAAATAAGTATTTAAAAATAATAAAGTATGTAAATATTTCAGTTTTCCATAAGATCCTTTACCAAGAAAAAATGGATAGAAGCTACGGGAAGACAAAACTGGATGCCGACTAAATCAAGTTCCCTATTATGCTCAGAACATTTTTATGCAGAAAATTTTAAAATTTCAAAAAGGCAACAGATCTTTTTTTTAAATATTTTTGAAGATTTATAAATTGTACAAACATCGACATTAAATAATCGACAGAAAGTCCACATCTCTATTGGAGTAGAAACATAGATGACAGTTGTATGTGAATATGACATCTATTTCAAAGACGTTAGCGTGCTAAATTGTGTAATTTGGTTACAGCGCCCTCTAGCGTAACGGTGAAGGAAAACATCGTGAGGAAACCGGCATGTCTTAGAACCAAAAGTTCGAAGATATGTGACATCTACCAACCCGCACTGGGCCTGCGTGGTGGATTACGGCCCACTCCCTCTCACAGAGAGGAGGCCTGTGTCCCAGCAGTGGGAACATATTAGGCTGATTATGCTATGCTATGCCCTCTGGCGTTGAGTAGTTCAACTCGTTGTGGATCGCTCGAATTTTATTGTGCGTTGGAAAAATGTCCTTATTGATTTTAACATTTAAAATAATAACAACATTCAGGGGTTGTATTAAGACTTAATTTTAAACAACAATAAATTATGTTTTCGGCAAAGTTGCATTTATGATTTCTAGCCAATTATATCATCGGTAGAGCAGTGGTAGCCCAGTGGTAACGGCTGCGACTTACGAGTTGTTGGTCGTAGGTTCGAACCAAGACAGGTGCTTTACTTTGTGTAAATTATTTCATCACCACTGCTCTCAAAACGGTGAAGGAAAACATCGTGAGGAAACCGGCATGTCTTAGAACGAAAAATTCGAAGACATGTGACATTTACCAACCCGCACTGGGCCCGCGTGGTGGATTACGGCCCACTCCCCCCACAGAGAGGAGGCCTGTGTCCCAGCAGTGGGAACATGATAGGCTGATTATGCTATATCATCGTTATCTGTGTATTGCAATCAGTGCTTCCAGATCCCAAAAGTAAAATTACAGTGGTGCCGGTTAAAAAATACAGAAGTTTCTAAAAACAATACAGCAGATTTTAAAATCGATTACTATATATGATATACTGTATTTTATCATTACAGTATACAGAAGAAAAGCCTAAAATACAGTAAATCTACTGTAATTACAGTGAATCTGGAAGCACTGATTGCAATGTACATTTTAATTTGTAAATGTGTGAGTTTGGCGACACTGGTTCCCGTAATAAGGTAGTTTAAGGACACTTCCACTCTTTTTTACTATTCCGTGAGTAAAGTGATCCCATTGTTCAAATCCGGTGATAGTAAAGAGCTCAATAATAATTTAGGCCCGTGTCAATTCTGCCAGTTCTCAGTAAGGTGTTTGAAAAGTTGATGCTCAATCAAATGTTACGTCACTTTAATAAAATCTTTCATGAACATCAGTACGGTTTCACTAAAGGGCGTTGTACCACTAACGCCGGTGTCACCCTAATAAAGAACATTTTTAACGCCTGGGAGGAATCACAAGATGCCATTGGAATCTTTTGCGACCTCTCTAAGGCGTTCGATTGCGTAAACCATGAGACTATTTTTGCTGTGCCCGACAGGGTCCACAATGATCGATATAATTTTAAGTTACCATATAGGCAAACATGTGGAATGCAAATAAATGATTGAGTATTGAGTATTGACACTTCTGCTGAAACTAGAGCACTATGGTATTAGGAATGCAGCTCTTGATTTGCTAAGATCATACCTGAAAGATAGAAAGGTTAAAGTACAAATAAATTCATAAACACATTAGGGTCTGAAATGACAATGGGCGTTCTTCAAGGTTCGATATTGGGTACATTCCTCTTTTTAGTTTACATTAATGACATACGGCATTTTACTGTGGGGTCGGGCTGCTGACATTAAAACCATTTTTATTTTGCCTATGAGAGCTGTCAGAGCCATTTAAAATCTACATCGCCGCGAATCTCCTAGGGAACTATTTAAGAAGAATAATAAAATGACGGTACCTTGCCAGTTCATTTATGAATATAAGTATGTAAGAAAAAATCTGCATCTTTTTAATAAAATAAGTGGTAGACATAATATTAACACTAGAAATAAAAATAAAATAGATCAACCATTTTTCAGACTATCTAAATTACATACAAATTTTATGGGGTACTGTGTTAAATGTTACAACAAAATTATTTTATTATTATTATTTATTTATTTTATTATTTATGTACACACAGTAAAATACAGAGGCACACGTCATAGTTACAATTTGAGTACAAAGGTACTGCTTATTTCTTAAGAAATTTCTTCCAGCAGACCTGCGAAAGGAGAATTGAAAAAGAAATGTAGACAATAGTGTGTGAAAACAAGAAGAGAAAAATACGAACAATGTGAAGTCTAAAACTAAAATAACGCAAATATATATATATATATATATAAAACATATGTATTATTTATATATACATAAATAAATACTCACAGTTAACAGGAAAGGTAATGCTCTTTTAATCGACATTTGAATAGTTTTTAAATCACGAATGCTAGGCGTAAGTGAGTTCCACAATCTTACAGCATGGACAGAGAAGGAATAAGAATAGTAGCTTGTTTTATGAGGATGAGATTTAAGGAGGTATCTAAGGTGCGATCTACACGGTGCGTCGCTAGAGCGAGCGTAAGAAAAACGCTCACGCAGGTAGGAAAAAAAAATAAGGTAGGAATGAAAGAAAGTTTAAAACTCTTGTTAAAAAAAACTTTGTAAACAAGCAAATTACAAATTAGAGGATTTTATCCTAGATAAGAATGCTTGGAAACATGTTGGTCCTGCTCCTTATTGCAATCTAGAGGCTAGACAAAATCATACTAGTTGCTTATTGTGTTATATATTTTGTTGGTTTTACTTTACTCACACACTGACTTATTCCTAGTTAATATTTTAGGAAAATCATATACTTAATACTTTCGCGATTTTTGTAAATATGTGAGCACCATGTACCTCACGTGATTGATTTATATGTCTTTGCTTATTTTAAATTATTTTTACCTATTTGTGGTATTATATTTTTATTCTGGGTTTATTTTATTTTTATTTCTCTTCACATATAAAAATATAATTAATGTACACAAAATATTGTTAAACATTTAAAAAGAGTAACGGTGGAGTTTCTTGCCCCTTCTTCTCCATACGAAACTACCTTTTGGAAGGGGCGCCTAGAATCAATTCGATTTAAATGAAAATGTTGACGTTCAAAAGTGCCTTTTAGTGCCTATTTGAAATAAATGCTTTGACTTTAAATATTTCATATTTCCATACAGTAATACAGACAGACGATACATTTGCGACGTAGCCAACTTTCTGAATGCACAGAACTTAAGTAATTACTAAACATTATTTGCTGTTAATGTTGCAGGTGGTAGGTGTCCACTGCAGGCAAGGCCGAGGTCGCACCGGCACCTTACTGGCATGCTATCTGGTACACTTCCAGGGGATGGCGCCTGAACGAGCTGTGCTCACCGTGAGGGTGAAAAGACCAGGTAATAATTATTACCTGGCTTCGATCAGACCGTCGTCGTACGGCCTGTTTGTTACATAAAAACGTCACCAGTGACCAGACCAGATTAAAAAATATACAAAATTATTTGCTAGATGAAGAGAATCAGGAACAGCTTGCACCTAATTGACCCTCACATACAGCCAAGTTCATAGGAGCAGAGTACCAAAAAAGAAAAAAATAACATTACTAATCCATACTAATAGCACAGATATTATAATCTAATAGTATAGATTCGAAAGAAACTCGTGTCTGTTACCTTTTCATGCCTAAACCACTGAACGTATGGCATCCTTGAGATAGACTTAGGCTACTTTGTGTCCCGGTAGCATGTTCCCGTGGAATATTTTTGAACCTCTGCGCGGGAGAACCCGGTGCTAAAACCTAGTATAACATATACCAACACCTTTTTTCAGGGTCATGCGAAACCTACGAGCAAGAAAAGGCCGTATGTCACTACCACGATTGCCTGCGAGGTACTATCGAGAAACCCGACTACCGCCTAGCCGACGACAAACTTTATTTCGACTTCTCCATGAAATACATGTACAACGACAGCGAAATATCATTTAGTAAAAAAGAAATAAAAGAAAATGCAGCTGACACAACGGACGATTGGGACCATAAAATTATAAATCTCGGCGATCCCAAAGAAGAGAAACATGTAAAAATTAAACTTCCAAGGAAAAAAACGAATGCAATGGTGATCAATCACAAGATTTATTTTTAAATTCAATTGTTTTACAATATTTTTCCGGGTTTGATTCTTTGAATTAAAATATAGTTTGTCAATTTTCGTTTTATTATTAACACTTTTAGCATGGCAGTAGGTATACTAAAACATGGAGTCATCAATGCAATCTGCACTGTCCAAAAACACTTCAATAAGTACAAAATCAATCAGTATTTTTTACAATGTTTTTAGCTGCACCTTTGTTTAGTAAAGGTTTAGTAAATCATACAATACGCCAACATAACAAAATAAAGACGTCTTCTATTTTCAAAAGCATATCATAAAAATTCAAATAAACCTCATTTTTAAATTAAAAAGAAAAAAAACAACAATTTATGATTTCCTCTGTATATGGCAGCCCAGTAGTCCAGGTTGTTGCCAAGGTCTTGGCACAACTGTCAAACTGAGAGTGTTGTGGTTTCTCTTTACTTTGACATTTACTCTTTGACCCACAGAGTGCACGACTATGTTGTTAATCTGGGAGATGTCATGAAAGTTCTGGTGGTTGACTGAACCAAATTGTAGGACTTCATCGTGTTCTTGTAGGCCCTGGAAAGTAAGGGTACATGCTATTAATTAGATCTTTTGCTAGTCTACTATAAAAGAAGCCCTGATTCACACAGGTGCTTCTTCAACACTCGTTGAAATAATGCTTGAATAAAACTTTGTTAGCTTTTTTACTGTGCACTGTAATATCATCTGTGTGATCAATTATGTATGTGTAGTAGAAGAAATTAATATTGCAGTTTGTTGTTATTGACAAAACAATTGCAATAGAATTTATACTTACAGCAATGTCCGCAGGTGATCCATTGCTAACAAAACCAACTATGGCAAAAACTTGTTCATCCTCAACAACTCTGGGAAAAGTGTCACCTCTGCTGGTCCCATTTGTGTGACCGTTGGTTGACGTAGCAACATTAACCGCTGGCCCTTCACCGTTTGAACCAAGTAGGTCTTTGTGCACGTCTACAAGACCCTTTTCAATTAATTTCATGAGACTTTTGTGATCATTTTGGAGACCTGAAATTAAATATTTTAGGAAATCACAAATAAATAGTAAATGTACAACATTTAAAAAACAATTTAAAGCTTATTATGTCAATGATAAGAGGCCTTTACTTAGAGGAATCAATTATAAATGAGCAAGTCTAACTTAAGAGTGACTCTTCAAAAGCAATTGAATTTTGTATAATTTTTCTGTGTGATTTAAAAATACTGAAAGTATATGATATTTTCATAAGATTCTTCTGCTAAGCTGTATTACCAAATAATGCTGATAATGACAGAATTATTTGGTAATACTTCAAGTGACTTAAGCCAGTAGCTTAGTAGATGTCCTAGGTTCAATACTTTTCAACCTCATGAAATAACCGAGTGGTACAGAATACCTTTGAAAACTGCTAAGTCATGCTGTTTTGTTTTCCTACTGGAGTTTACGAAAATTAAAATTATATACTTACAAATTATACGGTGCCTTGCATGTCGGACCTTATAGACATCGATATCGTTCCGAGGGAAACCTTCAGCGTCGACCAAAGGGTCATTCATGCCAACAATGTTAGTTTCCAATACAGATGTATGTTCCCGAATTTCGCTCTCAATTCTGTCTTTTTCTTGAATTAACTTTATTACGCGATCCCTGGCGGCTCCATCCATGTTAATTCCTACCATTTTGCTATTTTTTATTGAAAGTTTTATGTTTACTGTATTTTTATATTGAATCTAAACACAAAATGGTTCTTTGACACTGACAGCAGTGTTGCCACCTCAAAAATTATCCTGTCACTAGATCCAGTGTAAAATGTCGCCATATTTTGGAAATTTGGATTGAAAAAAAAACCACCAGTTCTCGCTATTTAAAAAAAAATTAAAATAAAGTACTTTATTGCCTGAATAAAAAAAAAGGAATATAGTAACAGTCTATAGAACAGACTTGATTAAAATTCAAGATTTTGAAACATTATATCTTTCGTATAGAACTTGTGTGAACAATCGTTGGTGAACTAATAAATAAATAAAAAATATCTTCCTTTACATTATCATCATCCACAGACGCCGACGTTTGTGCTGAAGACGTAGTTGGTTGTGATAGATCTCTAATGAGAACTTGGCGTTTTTGCCGACAGCCTCAATGACATCGCTAGGAAAGTGAGCAAAACCATTTCAGTTCGTCACCAGGTAGAGGTTTAAGCCAGCTTTTGAGTTCATCATGCTCCTCCCACTCTTTTTTATACTTTTGCGTATTTTATTTTTCTTGGACGGCAGTTCTATTCTTTATCGAATTTAATTAATATTCTGAACTTCACTATTCTCACTCCGACGATGAAACGATACGATGGACACCCTCTTCAACTAACTTCTTTACTGTTCTTTCACTGTGAACGTGCCATTTCCTACCAACTTTAAATCGAATTCAGTTACAGAATGATAAAACAAAAACAATAAAGTCAATAACTCAGTGTTTGGGACTCCTCGACCATAGAATAAGTCCAGAAAGATACATATATCCGTCTCAATTAGGTGTTCCCAAATTCCATATTGAAAAATCGTCAAATATCGCTAAAAAATAATTAGTCGCTAAACGATGAAAAAATGTCGCTAAGAGCTCTGAAAAATCACCAGATCTAGTGACAAAATCACCAAGGTGGCAACACTGACTGACAGAAATATACGTATAATGTTGCCAAACTATTAATACGTTATATTATGGTTCTATGTTACGGCTATTCGTTATTCAACGTCGTTATTTAACATTGAAATAATTTAGTTTATTGCCAACAGGGGTACCTAATCGTTAACTATAACACAGTCAATACTTATGAGACATGTTTGGCAACAAACAATATTAATTAAATGTTAAAATCTTTTTACCCCGTTTTACGGTATTATACAAGGAGATTTCTAATGTTTTTAAGCAATTTGAAATAGTTATGGCAAACGATTGCGAGTGGAACTTCCTACAATAATGGCTCATTTTCTAAAAAGTAAATGTGTTACCCAATTACCCTGCAGGTATGGTCCATCCAGTACAAAAAAATCGTAATGACGGAGAGTCTAGATGACTCTCGGCTTCGTTAGGGTTCCTTTTACATCCGTTATTTATGTACCTACTAAAACATGTGTCATTTACCTTCACTATTTTTGCGTGAATAGAAACCACTAAATAAACCCAAAACTAGGTAATCTGTACCAAGATCCAAGAATGACAGACGAGACGTGCATTTCGGAGGCATTGAGGGGTCTCGGTAATTTGGTGAGGGGTCTCGGTAATTTGGTGATGGGTCCGGTCGGGGTAACCGATCCGCGTCGTACCGACCGGACGTGGCAAGCCCGGCTTAACCGTTATCAAGTTAGCTGAACTATGTGGAGAGTAACCCTGGAGCCATAAAATAACCATTTATATTTAAATGTTGACTGGCATGACTATATTTAACAACCATGTTTTATTTTATATCTTACCATAACTCGGTCCTTTGGAAAGCGTATGAGGGGCCGAAGCCAACTCACAGAATTATCCCTATAAGCACTATGCAAGGGCACCTTATTATTAAGTCTATTACTTACTATAATTCGATTATTATTATTCTTATAAATAGTAAAACACACCAAACTGAATTATTAAAACTCGTATAACAGCGCAGGGAATGACCTTAAAGATTTGGTCCCATAATGAAAACTGAAGAGAGTAACATTTATTCTAACGGATAGACCGTTTTTTTTTTTTTTTTGAACATTTTTTTTACAACTTCTTACACCACGCACACGCATTTTTTTATTTGGCACAAAAATGAATGATTTCTGAGAAAAATCGCCTTAATATTAAGGCGTAGTCGGGGCTCCTAGACCTGTCTGAGTCGGGGTGCCCCAAATCCCGAGCTCGCTTCGCTCGCTCTTGCAGACAGTAACACACCAAAATATTATTTTTTAATAATTATTTTCATGTAAACTCGGAAGCAACAGAATTAAATTACGTGAATTCGATTATATCTGACACTGACAGTGTCAACAAAGTTGCATTTCAAGCATTAGTTAACGCAACTTTGTTGACACTGGAACAGGTTCAGTTTCAATAGTGAAATTGGCACTCAGTGATAGTTAAATACATCGTAAATGTATGAAAAGAAATTTTTTTGAAAGACAAATAAAACCAAGGCCATAGAGCTTTGCAACAGAGCCATAACAAAAGAGCTCAGATGGATAAAGTCTAACCAAAGGTCTTTGGTATTTTCATAACATAACATAACATCACGCCTGTAATCCCAGAAGGGCAAAGTAGAGGTGTACCTATACGAGGGCTGCACTAAAAGTATCGGGAATGAAATATTTCCACTGTTCCTGTCATATTAAAATCTTTTTAATTGAAAACTCCTTGGTTTAAAAAATCGAATATCATTTATTTATTTTAAAAAAGATTCTCGGTCTTGTCACAAGGTTTTGTCAAACTTGTATAGTCGTTGAGAAAATGGAATTGACTCGAGAAAATTCAAGAGCGATGATTTATTATGACTTTCGAAGTGGTTTAACACAAAAGCAGTGTGTTGACCTGATGATTTCTGCATTTGGTGATGAAGCCCCATCCAAAACCACAATTTATCGCTGGTTTGCTGAATTTCAACGTGGACGTGTCAAGCTCAGTGATGATCCCCATCAAGGTCGTCCAAAAACTGCAGTCACCCAAGAAAATGTTGATGCTGTGCGTAAGCTGATTGAGGAAGATCGACATGTGACATACCGCGAAATTCAGGCAACTTTAGACATTGGCATGAGTCAAATTTAAATAATCTTGCATGAACAATTAGGTGTAAAAAAGTTGTTTTCCCGATGGATACCGCATTCGCTCTGTGAAGAGCAAAAAGCGGCTCGCGTTACTTGGTGCATCAGAACTCTCGAAAGATTCCACGCAGGATCCTCAAATGCTGTATACAACATCGTATCAGGTGACGAATCCCTGGATATACGCGTACGAACCCGAAACAAAAAACCAGTCACGAGTTTGGGTGTTCGAAAATGAGTTACAGCCAACAAAAATTGTTCGTTCACGGAGTGTTGCAAAAAAAATGGTGGCCACGTTTGTCTCCAAAACCGGCCATGTTACGACTATTCCCCTTGAGGGACAAAGAACGGTTAATGCAGAATGGTATTTGTTTGCCACAGGTCGCTTCTGAACTCTGTAAAGAGAACTGCAACCGCCGCATCATCCTCCATCACGACAATGCGAGTTCTCACACCGCACACAGAACAAAAGAGTTTTTAGAGTAAGAAAGCATAGAATTATTAGACCATCCGCCGTACAGCCCCGACCTAAGCCCTAATGATTTCTATACTTTCCCTAAAATAATGAATAAATTGCGTGGACAGAGATTTTCATCACATGAAGAAGCTGTGGACGCCTACAAAACGGCCATTTTCGAGACCCCAACTTCCGAATGGAATGGTTGCTTCAATGATTGGTTCCATCGTATGGAAAAATGTGTCAAATTTCGCGGAGAATACTTCGAAAAGCAATAAATACATTTTTAAATAGTAATGTTGTGTCACTTCCTTGATTCCCGTTTCAGTGCCGCCCTCTTAGTACTCCCACATTTCGCCAGTTATGTTTAAGTCCCGTGCAATAGGGGGCGAGCCTATTGCCTGGCATTTTCATTTGGGCCTAAAAATGAATGAAACTTAGATGATGTCCTTTAGTCAGTTATCACGAGTATCTACCAACTTCAGGTTTTCAGACTTTTGCACTATGTTCGTGCTCTCACGTATTACAATAGGTTATCTCCGTCCTGCTCCGGCGCTCCAACAAATATCACTTCAATTTTGAAAATAAAAACTGAATAAAATGGTTCACCTTAAAATCCTTTTTAAAGTTTAGTTTCGATTCACCCCTGCATCCCTATTCACCCCGTTTTACCCGGTATCTTTTATCTCTCTAATATTGAATGTCAAAGTTTCAACTTTTAATTACTTAGTTTCAGGATGTGTTATTACTAAACTTTACTATACTAATTGAAAAATAAAACAAAGATGACAAGAAATAGCTCTGAGCTGTTGTTTTAAGATATTTTTAAACCGGTGCGAAGTCATTTCTCGTCACTCTTAAGGCGGTTAAGGTTAAGGTTGCAGTACTTTTTAACTTTCTCTGTAAATTTAGCCAAATGACATGTTTAGCAATATTTTTTTTTTGGGTAATTGATCGTAATGTATGCGTTCAAACGCTGTTTGAAAACAGAAACGAGAATTAAAATAATTGGCTCAATAAAAAAAAACATGAAGATGACACTAAATCGCTATTTAAAACATGTACCTTGAAGAGATTCCATCATGAATCCATGTTTTTTATGGTATGTTAAGAACACATTTTATAATTATTTTTAAAATATTTATATACATAATATACAAGCGAACGGTCTTAAAAATGAATGATATGAACATTAATATAAAAAAGGAGAAAAATGTAAAAAAAACCGTCCACATAGCTGTCAACAGGAACTGTACCCAAAAGACGCGCAGCATTGGCACGTTGTATGGCAATGCTAATTGATTTACAAAATAAAATAGGACAATTCTCCAAAAAAATAGGTCACGCGACGAGTCGACCAACCGCATAGCTATGTCTTGAAAAGCCAAGTGGGCACTCGGATCCCATTTTTTTATATACAGCGTGTAACGAAAACCCTGTCCGATCCTGAAGGGTATTATTTGGTATCGTAGTGCGTACACAAATACGTAATCATTTAATGGATACGAGATAATTAATTTTCCCCAATGAAAACAATTAATTTAAAAAATTAAAAATAATCATACCAAAGGCAACACTGATCGCTCGACAGGGTTCACCAGAGTTCACCTACAGTTTCGTGTCAAAGAAGCCGCCTGAGCGCGGCGATCCTTTGTCGCATGCCGCCAAAGAAACGTAGGACTAAAGAAATCTACGTTTTGCCTACGCGTAGGTATCAGCTGATATTTTATTGTAGGCTTACGCACTAGCGGTGGGTAATCTTTATTCCGGCAAGTGAATTGATTCACTTATTCCGACTCCGGGTCCGGTACCGGTTCACCTTATTTATTCCTTTGGCACCGTTTGGCACCGGCACTCACTCGCTCATTTTGGTTCCCCGGTTTCGCAGAACATTTCATTCATTTGGTTCACTGGATCATTTGGCACATTTTGAATTGAACAGTTGGTTAGTTAGAGCGATACGACGTGTTCCGAGTACTTCCGAGTGACTTGAGCGAGTGAACGAGAGTGAACAGTGAACGCGCGCTCCGGAATCATTTGGTACCGCGGTGCCGGTAAGGATTGTGAGGAATAAATAAGGTTTACGTATCCGCGTTCGGTACCGGCTCCTTTGGATCAGTACCTCCGGAGTTACCCACCGCTATTACGCACAATTACCCCGATTTCTGACCTTCTGTTTATCAAGAAACAATTATTATTGAGTTAATGTGATGTGCTTTTGGCAATGTACCCACTGTAGGTATCAGTTTATTAAAACATTTACTTGTTACATACCTCTATCTATCTAGAACATTAGTACACATTCGACACCTTTTTATTAAATTTGCACGTACTCTACGCAGCGCACATGTGTACGATTTGAGTGACTCGAAAGCTTCCACAATCCGAGCTGTTACTTCGATTTCCGAAACACACATTCACTCACAAATAAAAATTACCATATTCAAATATTCCTGATTGGTATACGATATTGTTCGCGATACGATAGCGGCTAGCGGTGGGTAACTCCGGAGGTACTGATCCAAAGGAGCCGGTACCGAACGCGGATACGTAAACCTTATTTATTCCTCACAATCCTTACCGGCACCGCGGTACCAAATGATTCCGGAGCGCGCGTTCACTGTTCACTCTCGTTCACTCGCTCAAGTCACTCGGAAGTACTCGGAACACGTCGTATCGCTCTAACTAACCAACTGTTCAATTCAAAATGTGCCAAATGATCCAGTGATTCAAATGAATAAAATGTTCTGCGAAACCGGGGAACCAAAATGAGCGAGTGAGTGCCGGTGCCAAACGGTGCCAAAGGAATAAATAAGGTGAACCGGTACCGGACCCGGAGTCGGAATAAGTGAATCAATTCACTTGCCGGAATAAAGATTACCCACCGCTAATAGCGGCACGTGATGCGTACGGACATCCGATCGCAAGCTATCTCCACGTGAGACTGGCGAAACCGCGAAGTGTCCAAACAAGTAGCGACCAGTCGGCTACATCAAAGGATCGAGGACTCGTTATGAGGACCTACAGCGCGGCTAATGCAGGGCGGTGTCCTTTGAAATAAAATAGGCAAAAATAAAAGATTTCGCCGGCCGGTGGAGTGTTGTCAACTTATGAAAATTTACCATATTTAGTGTTACATTTCGCATGGTAACTAAAAATAAAAAAATCAATAGCTTTTGGTTTTTATGAGTTAGTTTTTTTTTTTAAATTCTAGTACGTATGTTAAACCAGGAATACGCCTTTTTTTGGATCGGACAGGGTTTTTGTTACATATTGTATACAAAATCTAGCAGTTCAAGCGCTCGCAACGCCCGGTCAGTGCTCGCCGAGGCGCACTACAACTACAAGACACGACACACCGCAATACAAGAGGGCCATAATCCTGTATCAAACAAGGATGAACAAGTGCTTTTTCTAAAATTTTTTTTTTTTTTTTGAAATTTCGCGTAACTTGACGGAGAATGGCCTTACAGGTTTGGTTCCGTAGTAAAAAACGGAAGAGCACTTGCACTTGCTGTATGGACGGTGAATATTCTTCTTTTTAAGCCTTTAACATTTATGAATGAATGAATAAATTGCATCGACCCCAGCTTGGTTTGACCAGACTCGATCAATCGAATGCACCCCAAGTTTTGGACAAGCCCCTGAAGCCTCATGCTTCATGGTGTTACAAAGACCATTACATATCTAGAAGTAGACCGGGGGGCGCTTTAATAGTAGGGCAGCAACGCAAGCACTCAACAACGTTTTTAATGAATGAATTCCAGGACAGGTGTGTCTACCGCAGCGCCTCAATGGCGCTGCGGTAGACACACTTGTCCTATGGTAGTATTCGTTATTAAAATAAAATCTTAATTTTATTAACGAATATTTAGATGATATGCTAGATAATGTATCGCTGGCTGAACTTTGTCGAGCATGGTTCCAGCACGATGGCGCTCCACCGTATGATACGCGCCCCGTCCGCAAGTGTCTCACGGAGCTTTAGGATGACCGCTGGATCGGAAGGCTGGGGCCACACGCCTGGCCGGCTCACCCGACTTAACACCTTTGGACTTCTTTTTGTAGGGGTATGTGAAGGAAAGAGTGTTAGATAGGGAATGTGACAGTGCTGATGAAATGCGGGGCAAAATAGTGAGTAGTTTTTGATAGACTACGTGCAGAATGTGTTGAGGATCCTACACTAATGCCTCGTGGTCACTGGTCGATGCAGCGACGACGGGCCCGGCTTTGTATTGAAATGGATGGAGCGCAGTTCGAACCAAGCCATATAAGGTCGCAAAGGATTTATACACGTACGGTACGTAAAATGCCTCTGTCGGCATTAATGTAGGCTACGAAAGTGATTAAAATTTATAATTTTGTGAAGTGTTGTAGGGGTAGGCATTTTGAAAGCTGTGTTTTTAAAATCCGAATAAATCCCGTGACTCTGCCGTACGGAGCGCCCGGCGCTCACGACGCTCGGACGCTCGGTGCCGCGACGTTGCCTTGCGTGTCAGTGACCTCATGTTTTGTACGGTTTCCATTGCGTGTTATGATATTAAGAAAATAACCAATGGGGAAGGCAACTGTCAAAATGGCGCTGTCGTAGCTAGTTCCCAACACAAGCTAATAATACAAGGCGTGATGTGGTATTATTTTATTTTAGCGAAAATTGATGCTTTGTTGTGTTCCTAGATACTACGAAATTGGAGTCCACAATTTCCCGAAAGCCCCTAAAATTATGAGATTGTGGTTTAAAGCTCTTCGTAGAGATTTTTTTGAGTTCCAGTTTATGTCGGAAACATTTTTAAGAAAGTGATTACGAGGAAATATAATTCTAACACTTCCCATGTCAAGTACTTGATTTAAATACTGAAATCACCGAAAATAACGAAATTGTGAAATAAAGTCAAATTCATGAATGAACATAAAATGAAATGAATGAACGAAATGTCAAATTTATTGTAGGCCACAGGGACCTAGCTATGGTCACGCCATCTACAATTAGCTTTGCCCGACCTTCCCCATTTAAAGTGAAAGGTTATTGGTATCCGTTTGCATTTAGGTTGTATATAATCTACGTTGTGGCTTCTGAACCGATCCCCTTACACCCTGTATGGAGCTCATTGGTAACTAAGTATCATGACAAAATATTGTTGGGTTTTATGTATTTACGTGGGACACTCAGAAAGTTTTGCGAAAATAAAAATAAATGCTCTATAGGTAATTTGGTTTTTAGTTTCGGGAATTAAAAGAAGTCACGCGGTGCTGTAAGCAGGGTGACCCAGGAGTTTGACCGGTGTGCTGTCCAGGAAGTCCCTCGTTTTGAGCGGGGTGTGCGAAGGTGCATTGTCGCGGTGGAGCAGTAGCCCGCAGAGCCCTGTGTTTGGTCGCTTGTTGCTCACAACAGATAAAAATTCTGCCAAGCATTTGGTAGTATACCATTCAGCGTTGATAGTTCTTTGGTCCCGTAAAGGAATTTAAACCAAGTAGATAGTCAAATTGAAAAATTTTGCGATCAAAATCTTTCCCCTGTTACTAGATCGCTTCACGTTGGTAGGCGTTGATTCGTTTTGAAACACCCAAACCGTCGACTGGCGCTTCGTTCTGGACCTGTAATGATGTCATAAACACGACGAGACGAGCCTGCTTCAAATTTGTTTGTCATCTCCCGGGTCTGCTACTAAGCATCGGTGAGGTTGTGCGGCACCCAGCGTGAAACTTTTGAAGAGATATGTGGAACAGGGTATAAAGTTCACTCCTATTCTCAGAAAAGGGAGCGTATCAGTCAACACAATAACATCACAGTCAAGGTTGATTCTACATAGAAGTGTCAGAAAAGAATCAAAGTTTGCGTTTACTGACCGGATGTTTTGGGTTACAATCTTAAACTACTTAGCAGGGATATTAATATAGGAGGAACATTCTTCAGGTTTACAGCATAATGAAGTAGACACTGACAATTGGTCAATATGATCGTTTAAATCGCGTATGTTATCCACTTAAATGATTAAATAGTAGTAGGACACTAATTAATGGTACAGGTAGGACAAAGACATCTACGTTTTGCCTACGCGTAGGTATCAGCTGATATTTTATTGTAGGCTTACGCACGATGACCCCGATTTCTGACCTTCTGTTTATCAAGAAACAATTATTATTGAGTTAATGTGATGTGCTTTTGGCAATGTACCCACTGTAGGTATCAGTTTATTAAAACATTTACTTGTTACATACCTCTATCTATCTAGAACATTAGTACACATTTGACACCTTTTTATTAAATTTGCACGTACTCTACGCAGCACACATGTGTACGATTTGAGCGACTCGAAAGCTTCCACAATCCGAGCTGTTACTTCGATTTCCGAATCACACATTCACTCACAAATAAAAATTAACATATTCAAATATTCCTGATTGGTATACGACATTGTTCGCGATACGATAGCGGCACGTGATGCGTACGGACATCCGATCGCAAGCTATCTCCACGTGAGACTGGCGAAGTGTCCAAACAAGTAGCGACCAGTCGGCTACATCAAAGGATCGAGGACTCGTTATTAGTACTTACAATGCGGCTAGAGCACGGCGGTGTCCTTTGAAATAAAAATAGGCAAAAAATAAAAGATTTCGCCGGCCGGTGGAGTGTTGTCAACTTATGAAAATTTACCATATTTAGTGTTACATTTCGCATGGTAACTAAAAATAAAAAAATAAAAAAATCAATAACTTTTGGTTTTTATGAGTTAATTTTTTTAAACTATTTTTTCTAGTACGTTTGTTAAACCAGGAATACGCCTTTTTTGGATCGGACAGGGTTTTTGATACATATTGTATATAGTTTAGATATCTTGGTTGGATCTATTGTAAGATTTGAAGGATTGAATTATCTTTATCAAAAAATCGATTTCTATTCTAACAGAAAAGAGAACTTTGACACTGACAGAAATGTGTAATGTTGCCATACTATTACGTTACATCATGCGTGTAACGGCTACTCGTTATTCGACGGCTTTATTTAGTAACCATTAAAGTTTTTATTTTTTTAAATTATATTCGACGGGGTGCCGATACCGAACGCTTCAGAACGGAGATCATGACAAATAGCACGAACATAGTGTAGAAGTCTGACAAACTAAAATAGGTATAATCGTATTGACCGACTTAAGGACATCATCCAAGTTTCATAAATTTTGGAACTAAATTTGAAGCAAAAAAAAATCTTGCCGTAATCGGTTCCAAGACCATATCCTTCTGACCTCTTTTATTATGGCTCCAAAGCTCCAAAGGCCTTGGATTTACTTGTCTTTTAAAAATTGTTTCTCTCATACATTTTTGATGTAAGGAATTTAACACAAAGTAAAATAGTTATGTAAGGATCATAACTGGTGACGTTTTGTGGTTTCTGCATTCTGCCTATCACCATGGGACAAAAACCGAAGTTTAAGAATGTATGAATTAACAGAACATTTAAACATCCTGCCATAGCATGACATTTTGAAAATCTTTTCTTTTTCATTTTTCTTACGTTTAGAAAACTTTGTTTTCAAAGCTTATTTTGTACCACTTAGCCAAATGTTGACATAAAAACAAAACTTTGAAGCTAGAGGATCGCTTTTAATATAACTTCTACTTATATTTTTAGGGTTTACATTTGAACGATAAACTAAAATCATATTTATAACACATCACTTGCAGTAAGAAGTTAACTTTCAAGTTGTATCCTATTTTTACCCAACTGCCCCAATAAATGAATATTTTAGAAATAACGCATCAAGAGAAATTACTAATTATAATTTATAATTATGTTTTCCGAATTCATTTCTGGAATTAGACTTGTTAAAGTTATTTCAACAGAAATTAAAATCGCAAAACATATTTGATGGCACTGAGTAAATGGAACTGTTAAATTGGCTTTGCATGTCAGGTTTGCACTAAATAATATGTATGTTGTATACGGGTAGGTATTTATTTAAAAAAAAAAACGACACATTAATTGTTACTTTTCATTTATTGTATAGGTATTTTGTTATGAGATTTTAAACGGATGTAATGCAAAGATATCCTTTTATACAAAAAATATCATAAGCCTTTTAGTAGATTTGCCACGATTTTACATAACAAATATAACAATGATTTAAATAAAAATGACCAGATTAATAAATTTCGTAATAATAATAATTAAGCTTAATAACAGGGACAGATTTATATAAAAAACTTACAAATAAATGGTGAGCGATGGTTAACATTTTCAAAGAGGTTACATTTTAAAGCGATTACTTCAATAAATATCAAAATATTCTTAGCGCTTTATTAAATGTCTTTTACGACAGTGTACTTGATGTACTTATAAATATATCGGTCATCATGATTAGATTTTTGATAATTGTAAAAACGAAAAAACACCCTCGACTCTGGCGATAGTCGTGAGTAATTTTCCATTTTCTGTCAAACGGAATATCTGTTTCTTTTTCTCGACATGAGATTGTGCATGATAAATATATAAATTATATACAGAAGTGTATAAAACAGAAGAATTATCAAATCAAAATCATGTCTAATGACAAATAAGACCTAAAACTATGAAGGGAAACACATAATTGTGCATTACAAAAGAAAAAGTATTCTATTATCACCTTAACAGATTGAAGACGACGGCTTTGAAACAATCTACCTAAACGTATATCTGGCGAATATACACGCAAGAGTGCGATAGTCGGAAAGCCTTCCTCAACAATCACCTATCTTCATTAATCCGTTAAACCAAATGGTCCCTAAAGAAAACAATATTCAAATCGTCATCACACTTTACCAGCCTCTGTATCGAGACAATAATACGCATTTTACATACAAAAACATAGGTACACTAACAATTATGGCAACGTTGACAATAAATAAGAGAAAGTATTTTATTCACATCGACAAACAAGTCCTGTAAATGTTGACAGCACAAATAAATAAAACAAGTAATTACGAAGTGCAAAGAATGGCGCGGATTTTAGAAAAAAATACAAGGCAACAAGTGCAGACTTTAAGTTTTACTAATACCATTATATATAAATTGTTCTCACTTAAATTAAAAGCCATAATGGCGGATTTTTTATTAAGCTTGGCTTAATTCGCGCGCTGGTTAATTTTATGTTAGTTATTAAAATGTTATGTCAGCACTTGCCTAGGCATGCGAGCCGCTCTGTCGTAGTAAATTTTTAAAGGTGGGGTATATAATAATTTTGGCAATTGATTAAACATGATTTAAAATTGTATAGCATAACGTCAGAGCGACTTGCATAGCATATGTGTTGTCCCCAGCTTCATAATTGTGATGTGTCAAAACTATGAAGTGCGTGGGGTTGGCGTTAAATTAATCGTCTAAAGTCGGAATGGTTCGCGTTTCTCCGTAGTTCGAGAGGATGCCGGAGTGCGTCGTGATGCGGGCGTGGTCGGCGTGCCCGCGTCGGACGCGTCTGAGGGCTTTCTTAACAGCCTCGTCACTGCGGTCTGTTGACCTGACCGCACTGGCGTTGTGCTCCCCGACGGTGTCCTTTGCCTGTTGTAAAATAAGATACATTAGTAACTTTCCTCCTAATACCCAAAACATGCAAAGCACTAGTCAACTCTAATTAAATCAAAACAAAAACACATTTTTACCGCCAATTGTTCTACATTGAAGAAATATCTACGAACATTTGGACTACAAAGAAACACAAAAAACAAAGAAAAAGCGCACTACATAATTTTAGTAGTTACCTATTGGTATTATTGTTAGTATGGTGATCCTTTAGTACTGGGATGCGACTTCTGCCAGGCGTTTGTCCTTCAGTAGAGGCAAACGACCCACTCCTATGTTGATGTTAGCGAGCACACAGACAGACATACAGAAAATTAGTCAGGGCAACAGAAAAGGAAATATGTTAGATTGTCACTGCACATGTATTTAGACCAAAGCCAGCGTATAATTTTATAAACCAATCCAAAAACATTTTTAAGTAGAAAAACATGTGCAGAAACAAAAATAGAAACAGAACATGAAATAGACAATAATTACATACCAATAAAGTAAGGTGTTAAAATATTGCAACACATTAAATTAAAATAAATCAAAATTTATTATTCGAATGTTTTATGCGAGTTTGATCATTATTTCTTAAAAATGTGTTTAATATTTATAGCAATACTTATGTTATTCAATAAGACAATATAAAGGCCAATTGCACGTAGTGCAGGTTTATGTACAGAGAAGAAAGATGATGCATCTTCATATGAATGCTGGGGTGGTGTGCAGTAAAGATCCCAAAACAGTCGAACGACATATTTGGTCACTTCAATTATTTATAGTGCAAAGCTATCATTAGCTGTTAGTGCTTCAGGCAATGTTAGTATTATTGTATCATGTATGCGGTGATACTATCAACAGATGACGTGTTCATAGTGCGATAAACAATCTGAGATGAGCGGATCCATGGTTCGACAAGCAGATGATCTGACAGATGTGAGCATGATTTTTTTTGGCGATGACATAGATACGTATGAAAACATAAATTTCAAAATTCAAAGAGCATCAATCAAAAATAATCGGGCAAAAACCGAAGCTAGCATTCTACAAGCTTGTACCCTTTGACGTCGCGCTGGGTCGGCTTTGACGCTTCTCCGCTCGACTCGCTTATATTACTCTCATATTCATTGTCGCTCGTCATTCCCGATATGCTGAACAGTGAGGAGTCGTCTTCGGGAGTTCTCTGCTCTGACTTCCTCGAGGGGCCTTGGGAAGTGGGACTGGGTTCTTGGGAAGTTTCTCTCGAATGCGATTTTCTAGATATTTTCAATCGCCTCTCAACGGACGGGGATCGGTGAGAGCGGTTCCCAACGTAAACTGGAATTTTAGTGGAACCTTGTGTTTGGAATGCTGGGTGAGTATGGGATAAGGATTTGGGATGTTCGGACGCCATTGACGATGGCTGGGAATGTGTCGAGCTGTTTTATTTTGTTTTCCATTTTGCATGCGGGAAGGAAAAAAATATAATCATTTAGTTTAACGCTCTCGATAATTCTGTTGTTGTGTTAGTAAATCCACACAGTGTAAAGCTGCTTAGTTGGCTACTTGTAACATGCCTTTAGACCTCTTCGATACCAAACCTTGAATGAAGTTTTTCCACCACCATTTTTACATATTTTTACATACATAATACATATATATATCATGGGACGTAACAAATGACAATATCGTGATCTTGCCCAATACAGGTGCACCCAAACATGTCTAGACGTATCCCTGACGTCACTACACCTAAAAACCCTCAAGAAGCTTAACGTGCTCAGAACTTGTGTATCTTTGACAACCTTTTCGCGGATGCAATCTCATCTGTTAAAACTAATAACGGTTCTAAGCTTTTTAAATGACCACGATACTCAATTTAACCAAAAAAAATCCTAAGGTTGTTAATGAAATTGCGTCCGCAAAACCCGATACACATTGGACAAACAAGTCAATGGCGAACTCTGAGTGTGTACCTCACTAACGCCGGCACCGGTGACAATGTCGGAATACTGGATGTGCGGTACATCCCGCCGGTGGTATACCTGTCCGTGCGTATCAGTACACCGGTTATTTAACAGTCATTTTGCTACATATAAGAAATGAATGATTTTATGGGGGATTTAAATTAATAATAATATCCTCCTGACCTAATTCCGGTCACGTCTGCCAAGCTCAACAGAGGATAACCAATAATAGTGTTTGCGCAAAAACGGATGCACTCTCTCTTCCCTCACTCATGTAATCCAATGGAACGGCAATCCGACACGATCAGAGAGAGATCAGGAGATTCTACTCAGCAGCTTATGACGTTTGTAATTGTAAGGTCGAATTTCACCAATGAAACAGAAAGCGACCAGCAGATAAACTACGTTTAAGAGCTGTCAGTGTCATTATTTTCTGTGGAGTATTGGCACGGACAGCTCTTGAACGCAGTTTAGTTGTGCTAATCGCGTTCAGTTTCTTTCCTGAAATTGGCACTTAGTGTCAAGTTTGAAGAGAGATTATTTACCGGAATAAAACAAGAAAAGGGACTAAAGAGAATTATTCATTTCTCTAATATAAAAAAAATTTAGATTGATCGTCATGTTTATGATTTTCAAACCGTTCCATGTACCGTTTGTAATAAAAAGAGTCAAGTGAACGACACAAGATTCAACCATATCTACATTCACCAAAAAAAAAAAAACAGGGTGCGGGGACACGGACGCGCAACCTGAAATTTTTCATCGGTTTAAAACAAAAGCTATTCCATACATTTTGACCGCGTAGGTATTGCACTTTTCTATGAAACAGAGGATTTTTTTTTAAAATTAAAGATCAAAAATTTATACGCGAGGGGCATAAGGTCATGTGCTGAATTCATAGTTTCAGTTTGCGCAGCGATATTCTTGCCACTTTGAATTTATAACAAAAAAAACAGTTATTTGAAGTAACGTACCTTCCGCTGGCTGGTGTTAAGAAGCCGGTTGGCGTACGCGGTCGCGATCCTCCGTTAGGTGTGGCAATACCGAGCTTGCTCGCGTTAGCAGCCGCGCGCGCTATCGATGTCTTTGTGTTCGTCACCCTTCGCATCGGGATGCGAGACGGTGTCGATACTTCATCTATAGAATGGTGAACAAAGATTTAAAAAATGCAATGACTGACAGATAATTAATCAGTATAATAGAGGTAAAGCGTGTTCTTGAGCTGGAGGTTGCTAACGTATCTCCAGTGTCAGGGCCTCTATTACAATGTTGAATCTCGAACAGCTTTACAGACAGAGTCCCAGATCTTCCTCCTGCACTTATCCACCTAACAATCTCTCGACATTTTTGTTATTATCAAGATCCAATATGTAGTGAAACTGACCTGTACTATCTAGAGAGAGATTTGACCCGTGCCTCGATGGTGGTTTGGATCCGGTCCGTGAGCCCGGCCTGGAGCCTGGTCGAGATCCTCCAGGTGTTAAAGTTGATCTGTTAAAGCACATTGAACTTTTTATAATCTATTAGAGATTAAATGTTCTTAGCAGAAGTTTACTTTTAGCAGAATTGTAAAACGTATTTTTCTTTATTATATTAACTCACCTAGGCACGCTGGGTTTCCTATACCTCGCTCCAAGTCCACTTGCCGCTTCGTTGTCGCTTAAGGAGTCAGGTGTGCCAGCACTCAGCGAAGACCTTGACGCCCTGCCTGCCACTCCTCCCGCAGACATAGGCACGGAACGAGCTGTGCGCTCCCTTACCTATCATAAAACATTTATTGATAATCTGCACTATACATAGTCGTATCCAATTAAGCATCAAACGCTGTATAAAACGACTTAAATATCTTTCGTGTCTATGTTCATGAAAAAATTACTATTCAAATCAAAGCAAATATGATAATCAAATTGATACACAATTTACTATTATCATGCCACTCTAGCGGACTTGACGATGTCTACATTACGTACAAATACGATGGGTCTAACACAAATTAACAAATACTAACATAAAACCTCAAAAATGATTCGAGAGTGCAATAAAATCAAGCGCACCACTTTCACACTGCCTATATAGCATTACCCAATGATATCCTGGAGACGGCTGATAGCCGTGATGGTGGCTATAGTGATGCGCGCCCGGCGTTGTGGATCCTTGAGATCTTGAGTGGCTGTATATGAACGCCTGCTTAGTGCCATGTGTTGAACCGACGTGCAGGGGATACGAACACGGAAGCTCCTCTCGCTGTCGTAGCGCCTCAAATATAGGCCTCAGCTGCTCCATAAACTCTTCAGCTAAACGCACCAATACAAAACCGGGAGGCTTATTAAGGAAGGAACCGTAAAAAACGAAACTCGTTTTTGTCTTCATAGTGCCAATCGTTTTTGTTTTTTTCCGGAACGCGTTTGTTTACGACGAATTTTCACGTTGTTACTATTAGTCCACACGTTTAGTCGAACGCGAGTGAATTTTGCTGATGCGGGTATGATTCGGGACGAGCGGGATGGGTGAACGAAAATACATTACCAAAACATCCATAGGCGTAGACGTGCCACCTCTCCAATGCAGTGGATCCAATGAAATACACTAACAAACAACACCAAAACACTACACGAGCCTGTGCGTCAATGCATAGCTTGAACACTAATGCAATACGACCAATCTCTACGAGCTCAACACATGCTGCACTCACGACAATGCACCTTGCATATGGATGTACACGATCCATGTGCAAAGTTCAAATCAGAAAAACAAAGCGAAAAAAGTTGATTCCCAAACCGATTGCTCCCTCCAACAACTACTGTGCGCTTTTTTACTTGTGCGAAATTAAAACTAAGTTCTATCCTGTAGGAGAGAAGACTTATTATAGTATAGCGGTTTGAGTACTTACCTTTGTAATAGGTCCAGTGGACGGTGGTGTGTTTGTGTTAGAGCGGGGCGTACGCGGCCTAAACGCTGCCATGCTCTGTGACACTCCATCGGCCAGAATGAATTGTTCTCGCAGTTCGATGTTGGTGCGTCCCTTGGCTGCATGCGGGCGGCGTCCGGTGCGCGGGATTACAAACGGAACAGGAAAGGACAGGGCCAAAGAAAACCGTTCGGTAAAAGGATAGACAGAAAAATAACACCGAAAGTGTTAAAAAAACGGGACAGCGTGCATAGGTAGTGAGGAAAAGAAAAAAAAACAACAAACAAATCAGAACATGTCAACATAAACAAACATAACAGTTGTAAAAAAAATGGGGGAGGATTTTTAATTTTGTGCAATTAGGAAAAGGAATAATAAAATACGATTAGTATATTCTCTCACCAAATGTTATGCAATTGTATAAGTCAAGAGCAAGATCGAATTTAAGATTCAGAAAAATATAAACAAGTGTAGTAAAAAAAAACTAGTTGTACATTAGTATATTGACGTAAAATATCCAAGTCGTTTTTAAATATTTATATC
Organism: Dasypolia templi; assembly: GCA_963555695.1. Classification (NCBI taxonomy): domain Eukaryota; kingdom Metazoa; phylum Arthropoda; class Insecta; order Lepidoptera; family Noctuidae; genus Dasypolia; species Dasypolia templi. The sequence continues at coordinate 6,123,970 of OY743156.1, forward strand.
GCGAATTAAACTGTTATTAGTAAACACCAATATCTTGCGCTTGAATTATAGACAATTAGTATCTACCAAATAAAATAAATTCCAAAATAAAAATACTTAATGCAAATAAAGAACCATTTTCATGCCATTACGTATATATTAAGCAATCTTTATTATTTTATCACCATATAATGTATAACCACTACAAAATATTTTAATAAATTAGTAAACCCCCAAACTACAGTAGCATTCTACACATTTGATGGAATAAAAGCTGATAACAATAAAAGCACCAAACGTGTAAAATGTATTTATAGAGCAAAATAATTCTACAACGTTGCAAAAGTAAAATCTAAGCCACACCAACTAGGCCGACTTGCGATGGAACCATAATATTTTACAAATTTTGTGTAAATATAAAGCCAAAAAGTGGTCAAAAGAAATTAGAAGGGTTCCAAAGCATGTCATATCTCTTACCGAGCGGACAACAAGCTTCATGCTGCTCCGGTTTGCTCGGATCAGGCAGCGGTAGCACTAATGATACTACTCATGTAAAAGGGATTCCAAGGGATTTAAAACAAAATATAAAAAGAAAAAAAAAACGAATTTTATCAGGGGCCACGGGAGGTGGATTGGGCAAAGCGAATACGAATTAGTAAATTAGTAGCAACATCAAAATTGTAGGTGGACATATTTTATGCTTACTTTAGCAATAACAACATGTTTGCTGAGACTAGCTCTTTGTTGATTTCTGCCTCACAATGGGAGTGAAGTGAATAATGTTTGCAGTGTAAGGATTCATATTTTTTATAGTAAGTGATTTCCGCATGTATCAAAATTAATTAAAAGCAGTTTAATGGTTTTTATAATTAAGGCCAAATGATATAACTATAAAATATCAGTGGCGTTTTTTTTTATAAAGGTTATTTAATTTACCGTTTGAAACCGATATCGTTTTAAGCGTTACGTTTTTCGCTGGCAACATCGATACTGCGCATGTCAAATACATCGCGTCGAAAAAGAAAACAAGAACAATGGAATTCACCGCCGGTCGATTTTAACTCGTGTTGAGTCAGTTTTTATATGTGATCCGCGTGTTAAACGTCTGAAACATGACGGGGACTATAATTGAAAACCTAAGTGGGCGCAAACTCGCCATTTTAATAAGTTTCCTTTTGTTATGTCAACTAGTATGTTTCTTGATCGGTGGGTTGGTCGCACCCATGCCTGCAAACGCTCAAAATATACTCGGAACCGTGTGCCGAGATACTTCTATTGTGAAAAATGACACGACTAAGTGGTATTACAACCGTGGGAAGGGTTCTTGCAAGACCGTCGACCTTGGAGAAACGCATCATGATTTGTCGGAGACCGACATAGTTTTCGCTTTTCAAATGCCGGTTCCCCGAGAGAGCAAGGTTCTAGACTATTCGCGATGGCAACAAAACTTGATCGGAGTACTTCAGATGGATATTAAATACCACTCGCAGATCGAGGTGCAGCCACGGAGTACAGTAACAATCGACGCTCGGTTGGCATATCGGAATAAAGGCGATCCCGAGGATAAATGGAAGCTGTACACACAATCTGTTGAAAAGCGTCACCTAGACTGTGATATTGATTTGAAAAGTGAAGAATATCTGTACAACTGTTCAGCAATTCCATTGTTTGAACTTGGTTCTTTGTTCCATGACTACTATTTACTCAATATAAGACTCCCAGTTGACACACCAAAAATGAACTCACATATAGGGCACATACAAGACATGTGGTTGACTGTGATCAACCAGAATGGAGGTTTTATCAAAGTTTGGTTGTCTCTGAAAACTGTATTTTTCCCATGCATTATTGGTATACTAGTTTGGTTTTGGAGACGTATACACATGCTTCAGCGGAAGCCTGTACTTCTTGAGAAGATGCTTTTGAGTTTAGGAATAGCTCTTTGCCTTCTGAATATGCCGATTGAGTACTTGACCCTACATTACGACTTGCCATTTATGTTATTACTGGGAGATATTCGTCAAGGGTTATTCTATGCTACACTATTTTCATTCTGGCTCGTTTTTGCTGGTGAACACATGTTGATTCAAGATGCATCAGCTCAAAGCTCTGTGAAGCAGTACTGGAGGCATTTGAGTGCAGTTGCTATGGGATGTGTCTCTCTCTTCATATTTGACATGTGTGAGAGAGGTGTGCAACTCCGCAACCCTTTCTACTCTATCTGGGTGACTGACATTGGTACTAATTTGGCTTTGACTTTTATTATTCTGGCTGGGATATCAACTGGGGTCTATTTTCTATTCTTATGCTACATGATCTGGAAAGTTTTTATAAATATCTCTCACAAAAGGCAGTCACTACCTACTATGTGTTCTGTCCGTCGTTTGCACTATGAAGGAATCATCTATCGCTTCAAGTTCCTTATGTTGGCTACCCTGCTCTGTGCTGCATTGACCGTGATTGGTTTCATTCTGGGACAAGTTGCTGAAGGCCAATGGAAGTGGGATGAGAACATTGAGCTCGAATACACTTCAGCATTTTTCACTGGAGTATATGGAATGTGGAATATCTATATCTTTGCTTTGTTGGTCTTGTATGCCCCAAGTCACAAACGTTGGCCAGTTGTTGAGAACACTTCAGATACACAGAATTTGAGTGAAGAGATGGAATTCAGCCCTCTACCTAGCAGTAGTGAGATTTCATCACTTACATCCTTCATTAGGAAGACTACTATTGACTAATCATGCCAATTTCATACTTCAAATAATGTGTTATAGTTTTTAAGGAATGTTTCTTCTTCCATCTTTTTGATGAATTTTAGATTCCATGCATTGGAAATAAAACTTGGGCCAATATTGGCCATAAACTGTTCTTAAAGTCATGCCTTTTATGGATTCCTTGGCCCAAATGTTTGCCCCAATATGAGATTAGATCAGGCGCAAGACGCGATTAAGTAAGCGGCCGTTGATATTCGCTTCTAAAATACAAATTTACGATAATTATGGTCATCAATCGTCATATTAGCCTGTCTGGCGGTCGTAAATAGCCGTTCGGGCTTACCGTAGGCGTTAATTAGAAATAGGATGAGAGAACCTCTCAGTATAGGCAATAGCCTCACTTATCGACAGAGCTCTTTGTCTCGCCAAACAAATTTTGTACTCGTATATTTAACCGGAAATTTTGTCCATATATTTATTTAGTCTTATCGCAAGTATGTAGGCTTGACTTAGCTAAGCAGTAACCATTAGATTTAAGAAAAATTTCAAGACTTAATACTTTGTTCTAACTGATTTTTAGGTTTAGGGTGATTTTGAAAAAAAAATTCTCTTACATAAAATTCATTCTAACTGAATAATGGTTTATTTTTTATACTGATGTTCTAGTTATTTGTGAAATCAATGTTTTATGATGTCTTTTAAGTTTGTTTTCTCGGAATCGACCTAAAGCAGCTAAGATTGTATCGAGTCATTCTAAAAATATTTTTATAGATCATAAAACAGGTAGTTTGACCTTGATATTTCCAGTTTTGTAAAGAGCTTCCAAAAATCATTTTAGTGTGTAACTTGTATTCTGTGATTTTTATTTTGCATTTCTAAACAGTATTGCTAGTTTATGTAAGTTTTTAAACGATATTGCCAGCTACTTAATAATTTATGAAAATAGTGTAAGTTTGAATGTGAAATTAATTTTGAAATCTGTAGTTAACGTTTGTACCCGTATAATAAAATTGTATTAAAAATATGTGTTATTATGTTATTTAAAACACTATTGAACAAACATTTCCTTGAAAATCTAAATGTACAGAGCCGAAATCTTTTTTAGAGTGACGTTTTTCAAACTTAAAAGCGTCGTTTTCCTTAATTTTATTAAGAAAATAGACAGATGAAGAAAACTATATTAGAATCAATTGAGTAGAGTTAAAGGGCACTGGTAAAAGATTTTTCGCCCAATACATATAGACTTAGAAAAAATATTTGCCCATAAAGTTAGGTCGTTTTTTATTAGTCAATATATCCCTTATTAGGGGGTTAACACATTATCTATACGAAGAACCGAGACGTTTGATTGACACTTTGAATATCACCATACATACCTAATACATAATATAAAAAAATATTCCGACTAGAAGGCACTTAATTACCCCACGATAATGAAAACGCAAAATTAAAAACTACCGTTTTCATTTCGATGACGTCAGAGACAGTAAATTCGAAAAAGGACGCCATTTTGTTTTTCATAAGAGGAGTCGGTGCCTAGTAGCCGGAACAACTTTTACAGTGCTTTCATTGCAAAAGCATTGTAGAAGTTGCAAATCATTAGTTGTTTATGAAGCCAGATATTATTGTTGGTCATAATAAAATAAGATACGATTTTCAATGATACGGAACTCTGTGAAATGGTTAAGAAAATCCTAATTGGCTTCACGATTTAAAAAATGTAATATGGTTTTTGGCTATCTGAAGAAAAAAATAGTTATTATAATATTCTGTTCTTTTAGATGGCAATAGTAGGATACGACAAACCACATTGCATTCTTGATACAAATCCCTAGGTAGGTACTTAAAACATCATTTTTGTAGACAAGGACAAACAAATAGGTAGTTAATTTTTAAGAGAAAATGATGTTCTATTCAAAAGGAGTTTTTTCTTCGAGATTTTTCACAAATTACAAATGAGTTTTTTTTTATTATTTTAAATTAAGCACAGCCACAGCTGTGTATTTTAGTTTACAAAATATTAAGGAGGAATCTAAAGAATTAAAATTCTATTCCATTTTTATGAGTTTGGGCTCACATTGTGCAAATCATCAAAGAAAAAGCTCTTCTGAAAAAATAAATTCTTCGTTCTTACTGTAGTTGAATTTAAATTATCGTCTATAAACCAAGAAGTAGAGAGAGAAGTAAGTAAGTAGGTAAAAACCCGAGATTTTTTTACCATTTTAATTGGTAATGAGTATAGAAACTAGTATTTACGTTTTTTCTGGTAGTTTTACAGCAAGATCGAATATTATATTAAAATAAATTTATAATTCGTTTAGATTACCGTGGGAAAGTACCTAGTTAAAATAAAATGTGGAGTTAGTCTTGTCTAGGCACCAAAATACATTGTGAGTATTTTTCAATTGACAGGAATGTAGAAATAGGAAGAAACATAAAATAAAAAAGTTAAAAAAAATTACACCCGGTTATTTCCAAAATAGTGATGAAAATAAATATTCGAATTTCCGCCGTTTCAATATCGCCCAAGAAAATGACATACCTCAGGCTGTGTGCGTAAGTCTACGTCAAGCCGGAATCAGGTGATAGATTTGACAAAAAAAAACTTTCCTATATATCTTAAAAAATTAAGGGTACTTATTTATATTAATAAAAACGAGAAAATCAGTAACTGCCTTTGACGGTCTTTTAACTTCTGTTGCAACCAAATGTTTTTTTTTTGTATTTCTTTTTCTGTTAACTTTTATGACACCAGCTTGAAGTAGACTTACGGTACACCCCGTATAAGTAACCAAACACAAAATTTCCCACGGTAATCTAACAAAGAATTTAAACCCCTGAACACAATATTCCACTCTCGTCACACTGCCTTACAATACCATCAAAGAATATTGTTGGAAGCGTCCAAAAAGTGGTATATTGTGCACAACAGGCCTAACATGCACTACTTTGACAAGACAAGATTTATGTTAAGTGTTACCTATGCATTCTGTCGAAACTTGAATGTCGTTCAAGAGTAACGCCATACGACTGACTCAATACTGATCACATCATAATGTAAGTACAGTCACAAGATCATTGTGAATTTGACAAACTTGTCGATCGGTAACCTTATTGGAACGGCTATAAAGGTTACTGTGTGATGCAAAATCATAGGTAAAATAACAATGAATGGACTATTATTTGAACAGCATTCTCTTTCGACAATAGACAAAGATAGAATATAATTTTTATTAGGTAACTGCAATTTTTTTTATGTAAATAACTCAATTTGCAAGCGAAACTCTCACTACCCAAAACCCACAAAATTTCAGACACTTATCTTGCCAAAGTAACCCATGTAAAGGCCTGTGGAGTGTCCTATCAACCCACACCCCTAAGAATAAGGTTGTACATACCTCTGCACGGGTCATTCTTGACCAGGAACTCGTCGAGGGCGACCCAGCCGCCTCCGACTCTCACCATGACGGTGGAGCGGAGAATACGGACCAGACGCAGCTTTTGTGAGTCGCCGAACTGTGTGGGAAGAAATTGCTGGGCTAATGGATGTTCTAAAAGTGCTCGTAGAATATAAACGGCAATCGAAGCCTATTACAAATTGAAGATTGAGTTGCCCCAAGCCAATTTTTGGTATTCATGAGTTTTAGTTTAGAAATCTTATTATATGCCCACTGCTGGGCAAATGTCGCACTCCTCTTTTTATATTCCTCACGACTGAAATCTCCATAGTGCATCTATTACACCTTTTCAGTTTTTAAACTTAGGTATTCTGGATCAAACTAAATAAGCTAGCGAAACTCCGCAGACCTGATGGGCACAGTTATCAACAAAAAATTAGCCCATTTTTATTCAACCGCTTTTATTGTAGTAGTCACTTAAAATATCAGTATAAAAATCCGTTTTGATCGATAACTAAACACGATAAAACAAAAACAAAAAAAATAGATTTTCTCAACTCATAATTCAAGTTTTTTTTATACCAGCGGCCAATTTTTTTGTCAAATCATATGTTTAGTTTCGACTTTACCTCAAGGCCCCTCCCTTGCCTAGATCAACTCTTTAGAGTTTAAACATTTGCTAATAGAGGTCAACGTATACATCTAATAATCTTGATTTATCTAGAATCAGTATTTCAAGAGCTTTTTCAACCACTTTTATTCAAGCCAATAACGTTCCCACTACTGGGACACAGGCCTCCTCTCTGTGAGAGCCCACCTTCGTCCATTGTAATACGACTTAATTTCGTATGAACAACAAATAAGCTTTTCGTCAAAGTTGAATTGGTTGTTCATACAAAATTAAGTCTAATTTCAACGGACGAAGGTTGTTATTATTTTACATATTTTCTGCATAATTGTGACACCCGCGTGATATTTGCGTGGCCACTTCCACTTGTTTTTTCTATTCCGTGGGGTAACACGATATCCCTTGGTACTTCTCTATGAATATAATACAAAAAAGTACTCACCCTGTACTTGCCCTCCCCAACTTGGAACACCCTGAACTTTTGTCGGCAGGTACACAGCATGACGAGACGCTTCACTTCATCGTGGATCTTATCCGCGTCGTTCGGCGGGCCGCGGCGCTCAACCTGATGACAATAAGGTATAGTTAGATGGTGATAAAGATGAGCTTAGTACATATATTTATTGCTGTACATTTTGGTAATATTAGGCCTAGATACATACGATCCGCGAGGCCTAAGCTGAGCTTTGCATTTGTGTGAGTGCACATATAGATAGTGCAGGTGTGACGTCGGCCTACACCGCGATTGGTTTAATCCGGTTTATACAACCGACTGAGGCGCTGCGCGCCCGGCAGTGCGATTGGTAATCACTCACACAAATACAAAGCTTAGCTTAGGCCTCGCTGACTGTACCTATTTATTAGAAGAAGGAATCCTGTAAGCTAACGTAACTCTGCGGTTTTATTGCGTATGGACACTCTAACAGTGACAATGGCTTCCATCTTGACAGTTTCAACAACAATCATTGCGTTATTTACGTTGTTGAGCAGATTTGTTTTCGAACACATGAAGCAATGAATTAGAAATATTAATTAGGGTGCTGGTTGGAGGGTTTGTAGTTTCGGTAACAATTTAGAAGGCGAATTGTGAATCAAGGTCTGACTTTAGGTACCTAAATGCAACAGGGTGCTTAATTTTTGTATACAGAATGACAGTTAGCTCTAAAACTACTAGTAATTAGAGTACGCGTTATGTTATAGTATAAGCATAAGAGCATGATCAGTTTATAACGTTCCCACTGCTGGGACCCAGGCCTCCTCTCTGTGAAAGGGAACGGACCATAATCCACCACGCGCGCTCAGTGCGGGTTGGTTATGTCACAGGTCTTTGAATTGTTTGCTTCTAAGACATCTCCTCACGATGTTTTCCTTCACCGTTTTGAGAGCAGTGATGATGGAAATAAACTGCACTAAATATGTTAGTACAACTGCAAAAATCAAAATTACCTAAGACGTTTCTTTTTTGTGAAAAAATTGCCTACCTACATAAATATTATCAACACACAAAACTGTATCTTGGCAACAACAAAAAAACTGTGAAAGCAATCGGCCCTTTCTCGCTATCGTGAAAATATAAGTTATCAGTAGGTATGTGATAAGATGATCTGTGCATTGTTGATAAGTGACACAGTATATTAAATGCAAACAAAGAGTTACAAGGCATTGATAGTGATAACACTTTGTTTAATAGGTAAGCTTATGCTTATTTTTCTAAAACTTGATCACCGGTTGCAGCTGACTACCAGTGTTATACAAGGAGTCTTGGTAAGACTGGTTGTCAGACTTTCGGGCTTCTGACGACCCGTAACGACTGTCAAAGATCCACGTATGACAGCCGGGACCCACGGCTCAACGTGATCTCCGAGGCACTAAAACTTATACAATATATTTTGACAATTCTTTTTGAGATACGGTCTCTTTTGTAAGAATCCACCATGAAAACTTACATAAAGTGAGCTGTCAAGCCACTTAACTTCACGAACGTTTTCACGGTGAGATTTTTACAGACTAGGTCGGTTGTTGTGAGGACCAATGATAAGATTTGTTTACTATAGGTCCGACTCCTCTTACAACAGTGCTCATTGCAGGAGAAAAGGCGGGTCTCCTCTTGCTAAACACCTATATAAAAAATGGATGTTAACAATATGACATCCTTCACCAAGCTTTGGTGCACAACGACGGTTCTCTCGTATTGAAGTTAAAACTTTAAAACCAGCTATTACTTAGGTATATTGCTACGTATGTAGTAGACCCAGGTCTCAAGAACTACAGTCCGGCCGTCGATAGAATAACGAATAGAGGTCAAATTCGCAAAACATGTATTCGTTTGTAAGATACTGACAGACGTCAAGAACGCTTTCTCTCGACAGCCGGAGGATAAGTAGGTATATTATTAGTGGGTTTAACTTACCCAGTCAGGCCTGAGCGCAGCGATGAACTCCTCCCAGTCGATGAGACCGCCGCCGTTCCTGTCAAACAGATCAGCGACAGCGCCCATCTCCAGGCGAGAAGTGTCGAATTCTGTAGAAGAAAAAAAACAATTGTAGAAGTAGATAAATGAAAAAATCTCACCGTGAAAACTTAGTTGAAGGAAGCTGTCAATAGGTATTGTTAATCCCTAGCACCATAGAAACGAGTTTGGTCGACGGAAGAATAGTCAAAATGACAGATGTCGCTGTGTGTATTCTATCTGTCATTTTGTCTGTTCTATCTGTCATTTTATCTATTATGTCTGTCATTTTGTCTATTCTTCTGTCGACAAAAGTTGGTACCGCTACGCGTGCTGGTGGAATGACAGCTCACTTCACCAAGTGTTCACGGTAAGATTTTTACAGAAGAGACTGTCAGTACCTATTTATTGAAAGGTTACTGATTATGTAAGTTCTCCATAAACGATTTATAACATAGGGGCAAGAATAGAAATCTGTTTCTGTAATTGGAATTGGTAAAAAAGTTGACGGCTCGTAAAAGCTTTACCGTCGTCTATGGGCACCTTCTTGTATCTAAAGGTTAGCTCAGCCCCAACAGAGCAACACATTTGTAAACTCATTCCGTGTACTACCCGTTCGCTCTAAGCCCCCTCCCCCCAACCGCCTACCGCACCGATGAGTCGCCTTCTCAGTACCATAAGCAACGTCATCGCAAGCGCGAGTATCCTCGACATTTGTTCATTTTGCTGACGGTCAGCGGCAAACACGAACTGGTTGTACATGCGCAGCACACATGTGTAACAGTGTCATTGCAAGGCGGCCTCTCCATTTTCCACAGACTTGGTTCACTGCTCATGCATTCCAACCCTCAAAAACCTCCTAGGATAGACAAAACATTCGGTCTGGTATTAAAAAATAAATGGATTGTTTATACTTACTGGTATTGATAATACCGTCGATGAATTCGTGTCGTGCAATGAGTCCGTTGTTGTCCTTGTCCATCTTTCGGAACAGGTCCGTCAGACGGGACTTCTTGTGGTTCATGAACTTCAGGAACTAAGGACAAGATGGAGAAGATTATAGCATCGAAATTATAGTGGAAGAGATTGTATGTATTCAAGTGCTGACTGACTAAATGTCTTTCAATTCTTTAAAACAACTAGCTAAAGAGATAAAACGGGTTTTTCAGACCTCAAACCCAGCCTTGATAAAGTTCAAAGGGTTTTTTTTATCTATGAGATGAACTACTACAAGCTATATGCATTATCAGCCTATTATGTTTCCACTGCTGGGACACAGGCCTAATCTCTGTGAGAGGGGAGTGAGCTTTAAACCACCACGCGGGCCCAGAGCGGGTTAGTAGATTTCACATGTCTTTTAGGTTCTAATACAAGATGTTTTCTTCACCGTTTTGAGAGCAGCGGTGATGAAACAATTTACACGTGAAGCGCCTGTCTGGGTTCGAACCTACAACTCGCGGCCGTTACTACTGGCCCACCACTGCTATTTAGGTCCTCAAATGCTCTCTGGGTTCGAACCTACAACTCGCGACCGTTACTACTGACCCACCACTGCTATTTAGGTCCTCAAATGCTGTCTGGGTTCGAACCTACAACTCGCGGCGGTTACTACTGGCCCACCACTGCTATTTAGATCCTGAAATGCTCTCTGGGTTCGAACCTACAACTCGCGACCGTTACTACTGGCCCACCACTGCTATTTAGGTCCTCAAATGCTGTCTGGGTTCGAACCTACAACTCGCGGCCGTTACTACTGGCCCACCACTGCTATTTAGGTCCTCAAATGCTAGTAAACTCACCCTCTTCCTCCAGTCGTCCCAGCTGAAGTTGGACACCCTCTGCAGCTCCTTGAGATGTACCAGACGGTCGTGCAGCCTCCTCTGTCTCTCCCACGCGAGCAGCCACACGGTACGCCATCTGTCCCACAGTTGTTTGACGCGGGGCGACCTGAATTCTGGTTCTGCACCTTTGCTGCTACGAAATATAAGGTGAAGTGAGTTTTTTGAGGTCGCACAAAGGAGATAGGAATTTGACATATAGTTTTTTTTTTGGTACTTTTCATTTTCATTATTAAATTTGTAAAAGTATTTAATCTTTTTGAGAGTTTTTCTGGGGATAAAATACGGTGAATGCAAATAAAACTTGAGAGTTTATTGAATAACTGTAATTTGTACAGTGAACATGGAAATATGATTTTAAATCTGTGATAGCTAAAAACTTGGAGTTTTAATAATCGAAAGCATCTAAATATACACTTGCCAGCATGCTAGATACTAGCCATGCTGATTCATAATAATACAATAAGTAGGTACAAATAGCAAGGGCTGCCACACACAGAACCCAGCAAAAATAAAAATAAAACATTTTGGCAAAAAACAAAGCATTATTAACAAAAAAAACTCCCTCTACCAATGGCAGTCATGATTTTGTCGGGTCGAATAAAACTGATGTTGGTAATCCCAGTACGGAAAAGCGCCAGGTTGCCCGCGAAATTCAAATTTTCTTATGTTTTTTTACAATTCGCAGGTCAGTGCCAGGTTGATTGTTGAACAAAATATGATTCGCAACCGTAACAAGTATGTTTTTACAGAATTATAATAATTAAAACCATAAATACAACCCTCTTAGTTCATATAATCCTATTGATTGAGTTTTTCATGAAATAGTCTTCATATCAATTTTTATTTTGTATCCATCAATCACTGTTGGTAGCGATAACGGTTTTAAGTACTTAATTCGAACTACTATTCAGCAACTTTCTCTTGAAGTCTTAATAAGTAGGTAATAAAATACTTTTCCATAATTCAATAAAGTATTTGGCAACACATTTAATTGATTTTCGAAAACCCTGCGACATTACTTGATGGTAAAGTCCGAGACCTAATTTCGTTTTAGTTTTCAGCCAAAAATATAAAATTTTCGGCTTTTTTGTTTTCAGCCGAAAAAAAATCTTTAACGGTTAAAAAATAATCTGTTTTTTTTATAATATAGGATCCCGCTTTTATAGGCACATCCAGTGCACCACTCATTACCGCCGCGTTCCATTTTTCAAACTTTCGCGGTTGACGTATTCCTGTAAAATCGATGCCTTACCTTGCCTTAGCGAGGAATCTCGGGCCGTAGTGCGGAAGGTTGCGGTCAGGCGTCTCTCTTCCAGGACTCACGCGACTAAAGCACACGCAACATTATAATCACAGGAAAACAATCAAACCAAACCGTTAGTAGATGATATACCACTGCGCGTAGTTAAACCTCCATGGCTCGCGTGAGGTTAGTTTCCTTTCGACATCCCTGTTAGTTAGTGCGGACTACGTAAAGTGGATCGTGTGTTTTAAGCGGTAAAATGCGTCTTTGTTTGACTAAGGAGTGCGTAGATTTTTGTTTTTTTGGAAATTGTGCCTTATGTTAGGAAGAGATAGAGTTGGTTTTCGATTGATAGGAATTTCGGTTTTTGTTTACCTATTTGAAGTCTGCATAACTAATACGTTTAGTTTGGTTAGTGTATTTGTGATTGACAACCCTACATCATGCATTATTGAAATAAATCTTTACACAAACAAAGTCGATTTATTGTCGAAAACTTAAGAAAGTGATATTCTAATTGTTGTTTGCTAAAAGTAAAGATAAATCAATTTTAATAAACTACTCATGCATCTACAGTTTTACAGAGTATCAAGAGCTAAACCCAGTGAACAATTTCTACTTTATGACTTGTAATTAGAATTCAAAATTATAAGCATAGGTTCAGTCGTTGATACACATAAATTACCTACTGTTCACAATTATCTAACTACTTATATAGACCATTGTTTACCTAAAGCAAAATCCGCAACGACTGCATTCCAAGGATACAAATAAGATGAAATAGATTATGAAACATTCATTTGACATTCCAAGCGAGTAAACTGTATGACTACAAAGGACCAAAAAAACGATAACTTGGTCCTTTTAGTCTTTCTAGTCTGGGACCAAAATAATTGTAGGATAGTTCTATTCTTTTGTGTCAAAATTCTGATGTTTTCTAGCCAACTCTTGCCCATATTTGACAAACATATAATATCATCGATACGCCAGTTTTTATTGTTGATGAGCAGCCTAATTGCGTAACACATTTTCGTAAACGATTACGACTAATCTGTTTGATTTTGACGGTTCAACAACGTTCATTGCGTTATTTACATTGCTGAGCAGAATTTTTTATCGAACTTATGAAGCAATGGATTGGCAATCTGTTTCAAAACGATTTAGATTCCGATTGATTGTGTATTACGCAATTAGGGTACTGGCCAGCTACAAAATTCAACTCCAATAAAAACACACATGCTAACAACACAAAACTACTTCCTTTTAAGGGCTTATTTTGAAATAGTCAGTTATCTTTTATCTGAAGAATAAATATAGTAGATTGACATATTTTCTATAGAAAAGCTGTCAAACCGCCTTAATATTTATTCCATTTATAAAAGTTCTTTAACCATTGAAAAATTGTCCCACAAAAGCCACACGCACTAATCTACACACACTTAAAAAAAGAATAGACGTTCAAACCTTCCTCTTCTACTTCGAGTGTGAATCCTGGACCTGCCCGTGTTGAAGCGTGCCAGAACGGGACGGAAAGCAACGTTTACATGTGTTAGAGCGGGACGAAGCAATTGTAGGTTGAGTTGTCAGAAAAATTGGGTTATACCATCTGAGATCTAAGATAAATAGTAATAATGGTTGTTTATGTCCTCCACCTTCCCGCCGCCCTAACGTTACCTAACCTAATGATTGCTTATTATTGTAGTTCGATTAATTTTATCGAATAATTCTGTTTTTTTTTCATTTCAATACATTAAAATGGATATTATTAGTTAACAAAAAAAAAAAAAGAATTAAGTTAAACGTTGCACATTCAATTAGTACCAAAGTTCTTATTGAATGTGCAACCTTTAACTTAATTTTTGACATCAAAATGATAAAAACCCTCTGACAACGCCCCTACAGTTACACAAATGACAAACATTTAAAGCACATGAAAGTAAGTAACCACCTTTTAATCTACTTCATACAAACATAACATTGTTTTTTTCTGTTTATTATTGAACCTCTTTCGAATATGTTTTAGATTCGGTTGGTTGTGTTGCCACGTTTATATAAAGTAGGTTAAGTTTGAGATTAACGATTAAATCTTTACCCTGCGTCTTAACCGAGAGCGACTCTCGCGCGAATACGCTATTTTGTGATTTTGTACCTGAATAATGAAGAACATCCGCGACCTGATTGCTCGCGGGAGTAGTTTCGTCATATTCATTTATACGAGCGCGACGTTCACGTACTCGCGCGACAATCGGTTTCAGTTAGGACGCGGCCTTATAGTATTTTTACCAAGTTTGGAACTTTCAGTACCTAAAGCATTCTTTTTCGATGAGCAGTTCAAAATCATTTGGTGACTGTGTGTAAACCTTTAGTCCCATCATATTTTTTGACAACGGCAAAAGCATATTATCGTTTGCTTAGCTTGTATGGGATTATTATAAGCAATTAAGTAAATGAAATTCTAAGAATACAATCTGTATTTTTTCCTAACACGGTAAAAACACTCCGACAAAAAAATATCGTTTTATAACCATCAATATTATGAATGAAAATAAAACACACCTGAAACGCCTAGATCCATAATAATCAGGCGAAACTGATCTCTCCCTATTGAGGTCGTGCTGGGAACCGCGGCTATATATTTGTGATGGCAACACACATTGCAAGCAGGCAACACCATGCAATGACGTCACAAGATGGCGGCGAGGTGTCGACGTGCATGATTCGTGAAAGGTGGGGAGACAAAACGAAAAAACATAAAATAAAGGTATGGAAATGAACACAGAACATTAAAAAGGTCAAATTAATAAAATTGGGACTGACAATTAAAAATGGACAACACTGAAGCTTTTTAACAAAACAAATATTTTTGAAGCTAAAGAATAAAATGAATTACAAATGTGAACAACAAATAAGAGGGAATAACAAAACAAATAATAATGAAATATATATTTTCATGACATACCCGGGTGCTCCCTTAGTGGCACTCTTCGCTGAAACCTTCCTTGGTGTGCTTTCACGGCCTTGGCTTTGGCTTGACTTGACCTGTACACATAAAATAGTATGTGATTTTCAAAATAAAATATGATGCATAAATCCAGACTCCGGACTGCTACTGAGAAATACCAGATAGAAAAAAAAACAGCTTCACGTTGCCCGACCTGGGAATCGAACCCAGGACTTAGAGCTTAGAGGGATTTAGAGCGGAATACACAGCATTTGCTTGCTGTTACGTTTGAGAAAAATCTATAATAAAAAACATTTACAAATTACGAAAACACGTTTTTAGGACGAATCCTGCCAAAACGCCTTTTACATTTTATCTAGCGACAATCTATAACGACTAAAGTCCGGCCGTCGAGAGAATGCGTTTCGACGCCTGCCAGTGCGACAGTTTTAGTACTAATCCTAAAGAATATTATAAATGCGGAAGTAAGTTTGTTTGTTACCTTTTCACGCCTAAACCACTGAACCGATCATCATGAAATTTTGCTTATAAGTGGTCAGGGGTACAGAAAAGGACATAGAGTACCTTTCACCCAGAAAAAAAGTACCTATACACAATAGGTACTTTTTTTAAGAGGGAAAGAACAATAACTTTCGACGGTCACAATTGCTTTAGGGTGCTCGGTGGAATCAATTAAATTAAATTATTAGAAATTATATTAATAATGAGTTAACAATATAAAAAAAATAAGTAATACATTTTGTGAGTTTATAACCAAGATTAACATTTAGGTTACTTTTTATCTCGGTAGTACATTTCCGTGGGCTAATTTCTGACCTGAAAGTGGGCGAAGCCGTGTGCAAAAGCAAGTAACTAATAAAGATCAAATTCGCAAAACACGTATTCGTTTGTATGAAACTGGCAGGTGTCAGGAGCGCATTCTCTCGTCGGCCGGACTGTAGTTGGAGTTGAATCCTGTGATATGATACACGTGCTTTTAGTACACGAATAAGTTTTCGTTCTTGAAGTATACATCTGTATGTATTACTGCAAATGTTGAAGGGATCGAAACCTTAGAATAATTTCTTAAGGCATTTTCCACAAGAAACGTATTTGCTCTGTCTAGTAGAAAAAAATCTTTATTAAACAAATTATTTTATTGTAAGTACAAATTAAAGTTCGAATCATTATCCAGAATGAATTACGATACTGGTTCATCTTTCATTTTATTTTGACTTTCGTTTTTCTAAAGACCAGCTGTTTTAAACAGTACAAGAAAGTGGTCCTTTTGTACATACCTGGTACGCCTTACAGACGCGGTCGACCTCGTTCTGTCTCTTCTGCGTGTGTTCCATCAGCTCCTTGTGGTCCTCAATGAGACCTTCCAGTAGCTCGATGGATTCGGGTAGAGGTTCCGACTCAAGCGCTAAGAAGAAAATAAATATTTAAGGAATGTTCTCCTTTTTGGTAAATATGTTATTTTTTAAACAGTTTACACTCTGATGAAAAGCAACTTAACGTTAGCGAATTCTAATATACCAGCCGTCCTTGATAGCTGATAACAAAATATGATTTAATGATGGCCTCCAATGATCAACAATTTCATAACATAACAGTAAAAGACCCAGGTTTTGTACACCCGCATTTCGTCATTTATATTTAAACACCGGAACCAAATCCAGACTCGGAATTGCTACTAATAAATTTCAAACGGAAAAGCACAATAACACTATATACCCTTGGCTTGGGATTTGAACCCAAAACTCCACGCGTCGAGTCGCGTTTGCGAACGGTAGACTAAGGAGACTGTCTTAATTACATTTTATAACAAAACGGTGAAGGAAACCGGCATGTCCTAGAACCAAATATTCGAAGTCATGTGACATCCCAACCCGCACTGGGCCTGCGTAGTGTATTACGATTCACTCCCTCTCACACAGATGAGGCCTATGTTCCAGCAGTTGGAACGTCATATGCTCATGCTTTAAGCTATGAAAAATATAAGAATAATGAAGAATTTCAAAATATCTGTGACTTACAAAGCAGCGTGTTCTCCAATCCGACGAGCCATTGCAGCAACTCTTCGAGTACTAAGTCTAAGTCCTTCAGACCCTGCATATGCGTCTCCAGTTTTGTGCCACGCTGCATCGCCCATTGCCATACCTGCATCAAGAGATGAGTTAAAAGGGGTCAATTAGGAACGAAGTTCGTTTTGTATATAGGAAAAACAACCCGTATTTGAAAACGTTCGAATTACCTACTACATCTGACAGCAGTAACCCAATAGCTACCTTATTGCAACTGCTGAAAAAATCATTGTGAATTTGACAGTCTTTTCAATGGATGCAAGTCAACATCAACCTTAATGTAACGGCGATAAGGATCACTGTGATTTTTTACAGTGATGCAAGATGAGGTACTGTGGTCATCTCAGCGACAATCAATTTAAAAGAAAAGAAAAAATTGGAGTATTTAGTGTTGGATTCTTAACTAGATTTTTGTTACAGAACGTCAGTTCATCATCAGCCATATTGTGTTAATTTACTTATATCTTATACTTTTTTTTTATCTTTTTCTGTAACTGTCCGTGACTTCACAGCGTATCTGCATTCATAGAGTATCAGCGCTTTGACACTTATTTTTAAGTGTCGCAGCATTATGCTGAGTTGGGGGCCTTTTTCACTTGTTATTTTATTTTAAGAAAATGTTTTTTAAGAGTATGTACTGCGTACTACTATGCGAGTTTCAATAAATGTTTCTTTCTTTCAGTTGTGTGAAAGTTCATCAAATGAATTATATGTCACATTATTAGACTTACTCTGGCCTAATCTAGCATTGGGCTCTAATTCATATATTTGTCAATGAAAATAATTTGATTATAGGTATTTAAGATTCTGGATGGATAGATGCAAAAACAAATGAAAAAGGATTTACATTTTTTTTCTGGCAATGTTTTACATATGTTTTGCAAGAAAGAATTTTGTGAAATTTCGCAACAGAGCATCGCTACAAGATAACTTAAAAATAATAACTGTACCTGCCCTGGAGTTACTTTTCTAAATATCTGTATCACAGGCAACATACTTGCAACCAACTGTCATTTATATTTACTCATTTAAACACAAAACATTAGACTATAACCAAAACTCTTTAAAACACACATACAATTGTTGTTAATTTCCGAAATATTTGCACTGAAACACTGCAACGGCATTATGTAACTAATTATTAAAAAAATAAGTCAGGTGTTTTATTTTCAAATGAAATCGATAATCGCATTTATCGATAGTACTATCTTTAAATATCGATAATTTATTGAATGACGTTCGTTTTGTTTCGTAGGTGCAATCAATGTAGTGAAAATCACTCACGTGGGAAAAAGATAATATATCAGTTTTTTTCCCTCTAATCTTGAGTTATGTTTTGCAGGAAATGGGCATATGTTATACCTAAAGCTGTTGTTATCTTTTATTTTGTGCCAACATCACTATTGTACTACTGTTTTTGTGCGAAATAGACGAAATCTAAATGCGCAAGACGAACCAAACTAGTAACAGTCCGCGAGGCCTAAGCTGAGCTATGCATTTGTGTGAGTGCACATAGCGACGCGTCTTTTGCTTGGCAATCGGCCAATCGGACAACCGGCCTGAGGCGCAGTGCGTCCCTCGCGCGATCAAATTGGTGCGATTGGTAATCACTTACTCAGCTTAGGCTTCGCGGACTGCACAGATATGAAAGTTATACCTGCTTTTGTGAAAAACTGTTTTTTTACGATACCAATAATAAAGCTGCATAGTTTGTGTTTTTTGGAACTCTTATCTCTGTAACTGCTAGTCGGATTTGAAAAAATCTTTTTGCATTTGTTTGACCAATTCTTGAAGAAGGTATATATTACGAGTACTATTTACAACATCACGCTTTGATCCTGAGGAGCCGAGCAATAAGAATAAAAGTAAGAGAGAACGCTAAGCGAAAACGCAGTAATAGTACGGGCGAGAGAAAGCATGCGGCGCGCGTAAGCTTTTTAGTATTTTTATAAAAATATTGATCTAAAAAAAAACTCCTTGTTCAATTTGTACTGAAAAAACATGTCAAGTAGGATCGACTATTGTTATTTCCGAGAACTAGTAACAACAACTTACGTGATATTTGACACTAAACTTTATCACAGTCAGAATAAAGTTCAAATTTCAAAATTCTTTCTGAAACCTGGTGGCAGTGCCTAAAAACTAAAAATGTAGTACAAAACATAATCTTACCTCATCCCACCGACTTTGTATGATAGTGATCCAGTGTTTGATCACGGTAACCGCATCAGGATGCGCCTTACTCAAGATAGAGTGAGCGAGCGTTATAGTGTCGTCCTTGTCTTTCTGTTTCTCATTAAGTTCTCGAACGAATCGTTCGTGCTCTCGGATTTGTGTTTGTGTTTCCTGGTCGCCTTCGGGCAGTTGTCCTGAGAAGCGGAGCTTGGTTTCGGCGTCTGATAGCCATTCGAGGAGCATATTCACAGAGCGGTGGAGTTTTTCGGCCTGAGGGGAGAAAAAGGATTAGAAATTACTGTTATTCGTAGATTTTTTTGTGTTTGGCGAATTTCCTATGTATGTTGTAAATGTTTCATAGAATATTCTATCTTGGTTTTCAGCGATATTTGCATTTGATATAGGTATCAATTTCACGACACTTGGTTAAATTTTGATGTTTCTCAGTTCTATAATTTGGATTATTTATTGCTGCAAAGATTATTTACAATTTTCATCACTTTCAAGTTATTTTTATATTTCGAACACTTTCTCTTAATCTTACCTCCTTAAGTGCGGTCTCAAGTTTGGTGGCCTTCTTCTCGCTGAGAGTCTGAACAGCCTCCCAAGCGGTCTTCAGCTCACTGCATTGTTGGCGAATGCTAGCCGCGTCTTCACGTGGCACCTGAATATTATAATACGATGTTAAAACCGCCCAGCAGAGTCTATAGTTAAGTACTACGCCACATCTCTTTGCTGGAGTTTTTAAAGACTTGGCAAATATGAACCTTAAATTTAATGTCGAGCATCCAATTCAAACAAAAGAAGAAGAAGCTTTTTCTTATAAATTTATATCAAGTTGAAGTTTAAAATAGTTTGATACATACCGTCGCTTCCAGATCTTTGCCAGTCTTCATGACAGAGTTCATTTGCTGTTCGCGCGAGTGCAGATCCTCCTCGAATTGCTAAAACAATGAGAAATAGAGAGATTGTTGATGAGATTTTTTTTGTAGATTCAGTCAAATTAAAATAGCCAAAGAAAAGGTCGAGAAACAAAGACAAACTTAACTCGTTTTGTGGGTGTGTTGACCAACTTTTGGCATTTTTTATGTATAGGTGCACATACAGTGCCAAATTATATTTTTCACTCTTATTTTGGCGCTCAGACCCGAAATCACAATTATTTAGGTTATTAATAAATTGTTGCCAAGCGAGAATCGAACTCACAAGCCGTAGTGCAGAATCCGACAGCAAAAAAAAAACAAATCCTCCTTTTAATAAATAAAGAACCGAACTAACAAACCGTAGAGCAGAATCCGATCATATTAAAAAAAAAATTGTTTATCAACGATTGTTTGATCACATAGTGAACATCATTGGAAACCTTTGCTACATGCAAAACTAAACATCTACTAAATTAGTTAACTTAGGGATAAAGATCCCTAAGTAACTAATTTATATAATATTCTAGTAGCTTTGTACGCTGGAAAAGCTAGAATAGGAAACATTCTCCATTACAAATATTCATATTCAATTGGTTTGGTCTCGAGTAAAATATCTTTTCGCCCCGTTCCGGACATTCCATATTATGAAAAACGTCTTTGAACACATTGATCCGAAAGTTCAGTCTTCGTGCCACAGAATAACAAAAAAAAAAAAAATCGTACCTTATGTTGTTCAATAAGCGCCATCACAGTATCCAGGTCGCCATGTACAGGCGCGTCTCCGGCTAATTCCTTCTGTTGTTTCTTGAGCCAGTCGAGGAGTGCTGACATGGCGTCCTTGAACTGTCCCGAGTATAGGAGGGCTTCTTCTAGCTTGCGTTGTCTGGAATAAAGTTGAGGTGTTAGATTTTTGGGATAAAGTTGAGGTGATAGATTTTTGGGTCCAAGAGGTAATGTAGTATACAGGTTTTGATGAAATACTGCGACATAATATTTTCATTATTTGACATTATATACCTACAATTTTTTATTACTTTTTGATTTTACTTTATTAGATTATTTTATTTTTTTGTAAATGTGAAAACGTCGTAGGCCATGTGGATTGTAAATTTATAGACCATTGTCTATTTGTTTAACATATGGTACTTGTTGACAGGCCTACACTGTCCTCCCATACCTATTAACACTGTAATTAAAAAAACATTGTAAAAGACAAATATTTTAAAAAGAGTAACCATAGAGTTTCTTGCCGGCTCTTCTCCATAGGAAAGGACCAATTGGAACCGTGCACCTAGAATCTAACGTTTCATAAGTGCCCATGTAGGTTTATGTGAAATTAAATATTTTGAATTTGACAAAGATCATATTCGAGGGTGGTAAAAGGCAGATATTAATAGTGTTTTTCAAATTTCGAACCAAAAATTTCCATATATACCATATAAAATTTCCTTAATGGCTATTGTGAAATTGCCTAAAGAATTGAGATCGCCAATATTTATATTCCATTTAATCTTTAAGGGTTCATTTAACGCGTTTTTTTTTAAATGTGTCGCCTGACACCGAATAAGTTCATAAGAAAAAGCGCTCGAAATGTCAACTGAACCTCGTTAGATCACAACTACTGTCATGGCCACGGTTGCCATTGGACGATGGACGTTTATTTGCACTTGCAACACGATCTGGCTGTAATCATTCGACTAATCGAATAGCCAACACATTGTGACCAACCTTTGTCATTACTACTTTTGTCTTTTCTGGATTATCCTAGGGAAAATCACCGTTTGCTAATACACCCTGTATTACCAAACGGTGATTTTCCCATGGATATATGGCAGGGACATCGACGCGAAGGGAACCTTGGATTCAGTATATGATTCTGAACACCCCTGCGTTGAAATTTTTCGACGGTTAATAAGAAAAAATATTAGCATCTCCATATATTTTGACCGCGTAGCTAATGCACTTTTCTATGATATATTTTTGTATTTTGTAGTATTCGATTTATTTTTTGTTACGTATTTTTGTGGTGTACAATAAGGATATATATATATTTTTTAATATAACTTACGACAAAGTTCTACGCTAGAGGGTCTAGAGGGGAGAATCAAGTTCTGAATTCATAGTTTTCAGGTTCGATATCCCTGGCACCCTGTATATATGTATTGACAATTTAAATCACCTGTCAACAGCCTTAGAACAGACAGTGGTCCACTTAGTCTTCATATCCGCCATCATGGTCTTCAGGGTGTTTTCGTCTCCCTTAGGCGCCTTGTCCTTCAACTGCTTGCCGGTCTTCATCGTCTGGTCATACACCGGCTGTTTGGCCGCTAAGGCCTTTTGGAATTCGCGGTGTTTTGTTAACCTGGAAGAAAAGTATGCGATTAGTGCGTTGTTTGTTTTTCATATTGTTATCAAACACGTGTGACTGACATAGGTTATGATTAGGCAACTTTGAAATAAACGTTTACGAAAATAATAAGACTAATTCTTCTAATTCAATTCGCAATCTCACATCAGCGACAATCAATATCAAAAACTTGTTAACAAGATTAACACTGAGGTTTGAATGCGAAAACCTTCTTAAAAATACGGGTATTGGGATTTTTCAGTGTTTTGAATTGTTCAACTTCAGCTGCATAAGATGTGTTGCCTCAACCAAATGAAGTTATTTTCCGTTGAGTATTATTGATGGGCAACATATAGTCAAACATATGCAGAAAATAAAAGCTACTTAAAATTGTAATTGAGCAGTACCGCTGACCGACCATAAGGTACCCGAAAGTGTATTATGTTTATTACCTCTGTTTGATTTTCTCCGGGTCGTTGACGGTAGCCTCAGAGTTGAGTACGTCCAACTGTTCTTCGGTGTCGTTCAGCCAGTTCATCAGGTTGTTCCTGAAGAGAGATGTAGTAATTAATATCGTATCCACGATATAACAACAGCTGGAGTTCCTAAAGTCAAAGAATTTACAATAGGATACTAGAATGAGTAAAAACAGTGTAAAGCTGCACGGCACGTTCAGTTCTCAGAATGTCGTCTCCATCACTCACAAATGTGCGGCGATATCTTTCAATAGCGTGTGCATACAACAATGCTTTTAGGATATTGCGTTCGGCGCTCCGATTGGCCCTTCACCAATCGAAAGTTGCGCTCCGATTGCCAAGGGCCAATCGGAGCGCCGAACGCGGTCGATGCGTAAAGTCGAGATGGTTAAAATAAACTCACACTAGGGCCACAGATGATTTTTTTGCGATTTATCGTAAAAGACCTGCGTTACTTTAGCGTCGGTTGCGAGACGGCGACAGCAATCTTCTGAGCATTGTTGCTAGAGTGGCGGCACTGACGCCGAATCCTGCATCGCGCAAGCAGAGTTTACCGCGCAACTAGCATTTATACAATGTTCCGACATCAATCGTCGGGCAGTTGCCCAACAGACACGACACCCGTCAGGTCGGAGGATCCTCCCTTTTCTATACTAGCAAGACTGAAAGCCTGACGAAGCACCTCTGCAGAGTGCATGTATGTATGTACATGTACACCTGGCAACACCAGGTGTCTCCAGAAGGTGGCATAAAAGGTATTGTGTTCCTTAGGGTGTTTTGTATTATTATTATTGTTCCTAATTTGTTTATGTTTGTCTCAAAGTTATGGGTGATGTGCCTGAATTCAAGATATAATAAAGCTTATGCAAAATGCGGAGTCACTAAAGGATAATTCCTCTTTACTTACCACATGTCATTATATTCCTTCGCCTCTTTGAAGCCATGGTCCAACCCCCTAGTTCTCTCAGCAGCCTTGGACACCACTCTCTCCCAGCGATGCTGTACGGACACCAGCAGGTTCTTGATAAGGATCACGTCTTGCTTCTGACTGAAGTACTTCAGGTGAGTGCCTTTCTTGTCCAGGTGAAGCATTGTTTCGCGGTGGGTTGCTACTTCCTTTTGGAAGGATTTGTGCTCTTCGATTTGGGCTGTGGGGAAAAGGTTTGTTAGTTATGGATGTTCCAGAAAAACTTTTTTAAAGATTTTCCTAAAGGTGTCAGTTTTCTGCATTGCAAAGGGCTAGTTTTAGTTCGAAGTTCGATCGTATAAGTTGTCATTAGATTTGAAAGTAGATAAAAATGAATAAAAATTCAGAAAAAAGGAATTATTTTTTCTTTTGGGATTGCCAGACTAAAAAAAAAAAAAAAAACTCAATCAAGCCAATTTAGTTCCCTCGAATCAATAATACTTACTAAGTAAAGTCTCCATGACTCTGGACACTGGTTTGGCCGAAGTCAGCGTCTTCTCGGCGCTGGTCAGCCAGTCCACGAATGCTTGGAGTGCGTCGTGGAACTCTGTGGCTTCCTTCAGAGCTATCTCGAGTTTTATCTTCTTGTCTGAGGCCCTGTTATAGAGAAAAATGTCAGTACAAATGTTTAAAGTTCCAAAAGTTTCAAACGGACAAAAATGTAGGACATTTTTGTAAAATGATCTTGACCTGTGACCTGTTTCTTTCATGATACTTCTAATAAAGAATTTGGCGCCGTTATTCAGTTTTTTAACTTAAGAATAATTTTGACAGAAGTTTTTTGAAATGTGATTTGGGTATCGAAACTCATTAACGTAACTAAACGCCATTTCCGATAGCATTCAAAGCATTTTTTTTATATTAAAAAAAATATCTATCTCGCGTGTAATCGAAATCAAGGGGTTTTTATCATTTTCATCATACGTCGTATGACGAACCACACTATGTATGGTTCTGGAACGCTAACACCGAGCTCTGTTGTTCATGATGCTTAAGAAACTCGGAATAAACCGACCGTCCTTTGTCCTTACCTGGCAGTAACATTATCCCATCGTGACTTCAAGTTCTTCAGATTATGATGTAGCTGCGACGTGGGGTTGGGTCGGTCTTGTTTCTTAAGGTACTCTTGTCCTTGTTGTAAAACAGCTTCCACCTTCGGGCGGTTGGCTTCGATTTCTTTGTATACCTCCTAAGAAGGTCAATTTGATATAAATAAAAAAGTTCCTACAGGAAAGTTGCTGCTTGTGCATTGTTTGACATCTTTGAAAGTTTCTCGTAACTGTTACTTTTACATAATAATTAAATAGACACAATATTATTAGATACACAAGCAATGAATCATATAATTTTCAGCATTTAATTCTCAAGAGTTTATTTCGCTCAAGAGTTCATTTGTTGGTAATTAATCAGTGAGCTCAGTAGTGATTTGTGCCCTGAGGGTTTGTGCCCTGCAGAGCTGCGCATCTTTACAGACGGATCCAAAACAGGTAATGGCACAGGTGCTGGAGTCTTCTCGGAGGACCTCAACATACGTATAGCCACACCATTGGGGGTCCATAACACAGTGTTCCAGGCCGAATGCGTGGGTATTTCTCTGGCTGCTTCGGCCATCATGGCCAGGGAAGTTAAGGACCACTCGATCCGTATACTCTCAGACAGCATGGCTGTTCTGCAAGCCCTAAACAGCTACACAGTTGAATCTGGACTAAGATACGAGTGTCACCATCGCCTTAACCAGGTGGGTAGACTCAATAAAATAACCATTCAATGGATCAAAGGACACAGCGGTTTGATGGGCAACGATGCAGCCGACGAACTTGCCAGAAGGGGGTCGAGTGAGATAGCAGTGGGTCCTGAACCCATCGTGCCACTCCCCTTCGGATATTTACGCACTCTGGTAAGGAAACGCACCAGGGAACATCACAAACAATGGTTGGAACAAGGTGAGTGCAGGCAGGCTAGGGAAGCACTCCCTGATATTGACGGCCGCCTCACGAAACAAGTTCTCCGACTAACTAAACAACAGCTGCGCATAGTTACGACAGTCTTGACTGGCCACGGGTCATTTAATAAACACCTCTTTGTCATAGGAGTCACAGACAGCCCGCTGTGCAGGGCCTGCATGGAGGTGGACGAGACAGCAGCTCATTTGCTTCTAAACTGCCGTGGTCGCCACATACAGGGCAAAGCACTTCGGTAACCCAGGTACCCTACGCGAGGCTGTCAGTAACATCAAGGCGTTGCTGGCCTTCCTCGTGGAGCTGGGGTGGATCGAATGATCGATTTTCCCACCGTACGCAAAATACGCGCAACGACGTGGCGTTGCGGACACCAGACCGTATTACCTAGTACCTACCTAATTGTTTGGTAATTAATCAGTGAGCTCAGTAGTGATTGACACGGAAGTGATAGCCGATTTTCTTTCTTACTTTCTATAAAAAGCCACCCCATTTTTTTTTGCCAAGGACAAACTATTGGTAAATTTATAAAGGTTGTTTCTTAGATTTCAAACGTGATCATAACATATTATCGTATTAAGCTTTCTCGCACATGTAGTGCGTACAAGAGTAGTTTAAAAACTTAAATATAACGTCCTTACCATGAATCTCTCGAGTTGTTCCGTGGCGGTCTCGGGCAGGCCTCCGACGGGCTTAGAGGCGGCGATCACGCTGTCCACTTCTGACAACCAGCTGAGCAGGTCACCAATCTCAGCGTTGAAACTAGCAGGACATGATATTTTAGATGTATACACTATAAAGGCTGCTACAATTATAAATGTGTGTTCTTTGCTTTTCGCTTAGAAGAAACTGCGCCATTTTTACTTTGTGGTCCCTGGACTAGAGTATTGTTTACTATTTAAAATGTTCGTAAAAATAATGTTATTTCAAAGAAGGCATAGTAAAAATGAGATAATCGAAAAACTCTGTTAAATCGATGTAAATATGAAGAAGCTACACGCTTTTGGAGGGGATTATTCCTGTCCTTGTCGCGCGGTACGGACAATGTACGGCGCTAGTATGTAGTTACGTAGTCGTGACGTCACTTCTACGATAGTGCTGTCCTAGTCTAACACTTAGTTTAAAACGTTTATAACTTGGCAGTTTTTTAAGCTTTTATACTTTTTGTAATACTATTTGCACTATTTAGAAATAAACATTTAAAAAAAAAATTGTCATCATCCTCATTGACTGGCAAAGGTTTCTCAGTCAATTTTAAATATACTGATTTAAAAAAAACACCAACCCTAGACCTATAGCCTAGGGTTGGTGTTGCCAGAGAAGTAAAACGTTTTAATGAAGAGCCGTTTTTTTTTTTGTAATACATTTCAAATAAAAATTACGTATTTCTTAAATTAATCCAGATTGGCTATCATAATATACCGTTATTACATATCTCAAATCTTACCTCTGTGCCTCTCTAAGCGCATCCTCTAGTTCGGTCTGCCTGTCTCTTGCCTTCTGTTGCAGTTCGCGCCACTTTCTGTTCAGTGTTGCCAACTTCTCGGCTGTCTCGCCCGCCTCCTCGGTACCTATAGTTAATGGTTAAGGAGGTTAGATTATGCGGTTGGAGGTCTGCAACCTAATTGCGTAACACATTTTCGTAAACGATTACCACTAATCTGTTTGATTTGACAGTTCAACAACATTCATTGCGTTATTTACATTGTTGAGCAGAATTTTTTATCGAAATTATGAAGCAATGGATTAACAATCTGTTTCAAAACGATGCAGATTCCAATTGATTGTGTATTACGCAATTAGGGTACAGGTCTTGGAGGCGTAAGACCTATGGTTATTTCATAGAAGACCGTTTATCTTGCAGGTTTTATGGGACCCTATTATTTTAGATTGAATAACTGCATGCTAATTTTTATCGTAGACCTCATACATGGCTTTCGAAGTCAAGAGCAGGCAGATTTGGCAATAAAAAAAGATAACGAAGTAATTTTTTGGTATAGAAAATAAGATTAAAATCTGCTAATCAAAAAATCATGCCTTTTAAGAAGCATATAATTTGTTTCTTAATTATTCGTGCAAAGAGTCTCGATGGGAATATTAATTCTAGTATTAATAACTACACTTATAGTACGATCACAAACATTTAAAGCTGAAAGCATTAGTGCATATTGCACACGGGAATGTTACATTAGAAATGAGATGTAGGTAGTATTAAAATTAGAACAAATAATTAGTTGACGACTGAACTATTCTAAAAGATGCAATTAGATAAATGTATATTTGTTATCTACTGTTATTTTTAGATGAGATTATTTTTTATCTAAAAGTAAAAGTCACTGTTATTTTCAATTTTAAGGATGCAATTATTTGTTAACTGTTAATTTAGCACGGGTTTTAAAACGTCATTCATATATACTGAATGAATGAAACCTACAAGTTCCTATATTTTTGGTTATCTATGGGACATATTTCGTTAGCATACAGAGTGAACAACATGCGGTATGGACGAGTCAGGTTTTTTTTTTATTTTATGAATCACGTCTATAACAAGGTAAGTATAATAATGTCTTCAAAGGGTTTCACTTGAAAATGTGAATAAAGACTAGAAACATTTCCATTCTAAAATCAACCTTGACCTGGTATCTTTAAAGTCGACATTGACATCCTGACTACGTCCACCAAAAAATGACAACAAATCGAGTTTGACAAAAGCGAAAGCGCGGCCACATACCCGTACCCTGCTGCACGATCTGTGCGCCCGCGTCGTTGAGCGTGTCCACGGACGCCTGGTGCGCCGCTATGTCGTTCACCAGCACCTTCAGCTTGGCCAGTTCGACCTCTAGGATTTGTGGGTCGCCGGCAACCTGTGGGAGAGCATGTTGTGGTTTCAGGAGTTCAGAAACATTATATCTTCATTTATATTCTTTCTTTCTTATAT
Source organism: Dasypolia templi (assembly GCA_963555695.1). Lineage (NCBI taxonomy): Eukaryota > Metazoa > Arthropoda > Insecta > Lepidoptera > Noctuidae > Dasypolia > Dasypolia templi. The sequence continues at coordinate 6,153,037 of OY743156.1, forward strand.
ATAAAATTTATTTTTATATATAGTATAGCTGTTGAATAGTCTCGCTAAAACTCGAAAATGGCTCGACACTCGACTAAGCTGAGACTTGCATTTGTGTGAGTGCACATAGCGACGCGTCCTTTGTTTGGCAATCGGCCAATCGGACAATCGGCCTGAGGCGCTGTGCGTCCCTCGCTCAATCACATTGGTGCGATTGGTAATCACTCACACAAATGCAAAGCTTAGCTTAGGCCTCGTGGACTATAATAATCTTGAAGCCAGACTAGATTATGTTGGTGTTTTGTTAAGAAACGTTTTTTGCAAATAATAACATTGGTTTTTCCAAGCTTACCGGTCTCAAAGTATCCAGCGTATCAGTAGTATTCTGTATCCACGTCAACAGCTCCTGTAAAGCATGCTGCAACTGTCCGAGCCTCAACAGAGCTCTTTCCAGCTGCTGTTGTCTCTCCACCATCCCTCTAAGGAGGGCTGACCATCTAGAGTTGACCTCTGTGAGCGGTGCCTTTATGGCTGCCGCTTGTTCAGACGATGTACGCTCGGTTAGCTCTTGAGCTTGCCTGTAAGTTGGTGGAAAGGTTAGGTTGGTTGTCTGTGGATAGCTGAATCGATGGTGGCTTGATTTGAAAATGGAACTTCGGCTCCTTGCACCACAAATCACTACAAATACGTTTAGCTCTTAACGAGTTTAGAACATCGTTCTGTTTCTGTAAATATCTAGATGGCAGACTCAGAATGATGTTTTGAATATGTTTATCGCTAAACGCATTTAGTGTCAAGCGAGCCTTCGTTGTATTTTTTTGGGTTGGTTGGTGTGTGTCTTAATAAATGTAACTACGATGCGATTTTCATTTATCACTATGAAAAAAGAGATAATTGAAAATGTGGTAGTACTTTTTTTGTAGTTTAGGAACCAAAAGAAAGAGATACAGGATTGCAACTTTTATCATAAAGGTTTTCAATCAGGGAAAGTATCTTCCATTCTTAGTTTAAATGTCAAACACAATCTGGCTTAGTTTATAAAGGTATTCTGGGAACTAAATAGCCACCATCGACTCACCATATTCGCATAACAGTACATATTGCAAACAAGACAGCGACAGACGTATGAAAATGTGTTAGTAACAGAAAGAGACAGAACACACTCTTCTAGAAAACAGATTGAAGGACAATTAAGAAGTAGAAGAAGTTTTATTTTGCAGACAGTAAATTTGCCACTAAGCCAAGTCTACATGTACTCTTTGTCTCTACACGTTATTCAGTTAACCGCAAGTTCTCTGCAAGTAACAAGAATCTGCGATCATCAACTCCGCAACAAAGAGAGGTTATTCAGGTGATTTATGACTTATAAATTTTTCTCTTCGGATCCCTTCACTTTTTATATGTAAACTCCTTTTTACTAATTCGGAGGTCTGTGTGAAAGTGGAGAGCAGTGGTGGCCCCGACTTGTTGGTCGTGAGTTCGAACCCAGGAACATTACTTAGTGTATTTAATTTCATCACCACTTTTCTCGTAACCGTGAAGGAAAACATCGTGAGGAAACCGGCATGTCCAAGAAGCAAAAATTCGAAAACTTGTGACATCTGCCAACCCGCACCCCACGTGGCCCCACGGTGGTGCCCACGTGATGTGGGCCACTTCCCCTCACGGAGAGGAGGCCTACGTCCCAGCAGTGGGATAATTATAGCCTGATTATGCTATGAAAATGCGAATTAATCTTTTTTGTGTAGACTTGGCTTTCTTACAGGTATTTCAAAAGCATAAGTATTCAAATCGACAAAACTATGTTTTCACCAATTCGAAACAAAAACATTTAAGGCTTTCTCATAAGCTTTTCGATATTCAAAACCTTTACAAAAATATAGAAAACAGTATAGACACACAACAAACAAGGAACTAATATCACTACAATATGCAAGTTACAAACAGAAGCGCACACAAGATTAAGTGTTATTCCTTGCCTCATAAGACTCCTGTTTTCAATGTCGGGTCAATCCGGGGAACGCATAGAAAAATACACGATTAGTATGTGGAAAATGTGCTATATAATGATAATGGTAAAGGTGAGGGGGTAAAAACTGTCTATTTATTGGCCAGTTTCCTCTCTCGAAGACATAAGCATGGCATTTTTTTTGAGTTAATTTAGAATCAAGAAAGGGAAAAGATTTAGGAAAGATACTAACTAAGAAGTGTTCTTTGTTTTAAAGACTTTTTGTATATATCGGTATTTTGAAACTGACTAAAGTTACTTTTCATACAAGATGTGTGACAAGTAATAAAAGGAATAAATCTGATGTATTTAATTATTTTGAAGGGGAAATGGCTTCAAAATAATTATAAAATTAGAGGAGTTTATAGGGAGTTGTTTATTGAAGGACTAGGACCATCACCAAGTTAATAATTAAAACAAAACAAAAACATAATACTTTTAATTCCCCAGCAATAATTAAAAATTAAGAAATGATTTAACCAGTGCGTTATAATCAGTGTCCGGAATAGGTAGAGTATAAATACCTAAACTTGGCGGGAAGGTATAACATTGAGTGGTTAAAACCACCAAAAAAATTGATTTATTTTTATTGCATCCCGTAATCCCGGGAACTGGTATTAAGTAGTATTAATTGTCGCAGTAAATTTAAAAAAAATAGGGCAATGAATTCTAACGTAAATATCCTAATATAAACACGTTTTCGGGATCCCGGGATTTTAAAATTATCTACGTAGCAGCTGTCGCTTCTATTCTTTTTGTGCATAGAGGGCGATAGATAGATTGCAGTCTCATACTGTAATTTGTTGAGAGCGCACGTGTGCTTTTTTATATTGTGGAATCATATTTTTTTGACCCGGCTTTCAATTGGAATTTCAACTGAATATTGATTTTTAAACTTTGTAAGTTGGACTCGATTACTTGACCGAACCAATCATTAGATTATATTGGTTTATATCCTGGACATACTGAGTACATTGCAGTGAAATGTTAAAATATTTGCGCTGCTGCAGTTAATTTGGACACATGGAAAATATTTTGTAACTTCGTATGTCGTTATTAGAAAATATTTTTTTTAAATTTGTATGGGAAATTTCCAAAGATCCCGTGGTACTTTTAACTTACGTTAAGTAGTTAACTCAAGTTAAGTAGTTAATGATAATTTCAAAATCCCGGGATCCCGAAAATGTGTTTATAGTACAATATGTACGTTAGAGAACATTGCCCTAAATTTTTAAACTTATTGCGACAAAGTTCCCGGGATTGCGGGATGCAATTAAAATGAAATAAAATTTTTGGTGGTTTTAACCACTCTATGTTATACCTTCCCGCCAAGTTTAGGTATTTATACTCTACCTATTCCGGACACTGGTTATAATGCTATAATTTTCTATCAAACACTCAATTTTTTTTGGGTTTCTTTTGCCCCCATATCTCTATTAAATTCATGCAAACCCCCAAATAAAAGCACCCCACTCAAGCTTGAAAATATCCCCACGCATTTGTCACACAAAATTATAAAATTCAATTTATAAAAGCTATGTCTATCGAGTACTGGAATGTCATCAAAAATCTAAAATAAATGCAAAGGGACTGTAAAACGAACAGGTATCAAAAGGTACGGGTATTGAAAGATACAGGTGTAAATGGTGTACAAAGAGACACTAGTGTAAAAGTAAAAGGGTATCAAAAGGTACAGGTGCCAGAAGGCATAAGTGTCAACGGTACAGGTATACAGTGTAGCGGATACACTTACTACAGGTATAAAAAATACTGACAGGTGTCCAAAGGTACAAGTTTAAAATTTTACGTACCTATTAAGCGCCTCAACTTTAACCATGTGCGGGTCGACTTCTTGTTTGAAGGACGCTAGTTGTGCGATCTGTCGTTTGACGGCGTCGATGTCGGAGCCCAGTGCACCCATTCGGGAGAACTTGTCTTCGGCCGAGTCTAAGAACTCTTGTAGGTTCTAGAAATTAAATTATTAATTAAAAATCATCTAGGGTAAACTTAAAAGTATTGCCACAAGTGTAACTTTTAAAAGCCTGTCAATCTCGCAAAACTGGGGGGCGGTTAGTTTATATATTGAATCTTTTAAAAGCTTTGCTGGTTGTTTTTGTAAGTTTTAATTGTTATACAATGATCGCTACGTTACGTACGACGCATGACGATACCAAACTGAACTATGGCAGTTTGGTAATCGCACAGTGGTTATCGATTTTTTTAATAATCAAACACGATTATTTCGTAGTGCCAGGAACAGTAAGAAGAATGAAAGAAAGAAAAATTGTTTATTCTGCACAAACAAAACGCACATCACAAAAAGTTGACATAAATAACACACATCCACAGTAGCCAAAGGCCTCGTATTCAGCATTTAAAAGGTTTGTAATTTTGTCCATTGCTTGATGTCACTCAGCACCAAAGACAATACACATTGCTCTGTTTGTGTTGCGACACTGGCAAATGACAATAAAACAAACATTTTTTGTACAAAAACAAGCTGCCGATTGCAAAGTGGAAGCATGACTACTTTTCTAACAAAACAAACAACAATAATAAGAACAATAAGTAAGTCGTGCGTCGCATCTGTGCAAGAACAGGTCGCTGCTCAGCAAAATGCTGTGACTTCGGACGAACCTATCGTCACGCTGATTTTCAGCAACTACCTCTCGAAAAACTGACAAATCTTGCAGGAAGTTTAACAGTACTTAATGACGACAATCTCGCCTTTAAATAACCCGGAACCAATCGAACTGGCGAATTGAGAACATCCTCTTTTTTTCAGTTGGTTTAAGTTAATATCACTACTAAAGTTTGAACAAACCTGTAACGTGTCATGGAACTCCATAGCCTTCTCCATGGCATCGATGAGGTTCTCCTCTCTCCTGGCGTACAGCGCGGTGATGTTGTCCCAGGCTGAGTCCAGGTCTTCCATATGTTTCTTGACTTCAGGCTTGTCAGGTTCTCCGCAGAGCGACATGAGGGTTGAGCCGGTTTTTCGTACTTTTTCCACCTGGAGAAAAAATATGGTTAGTTATCGTTTATATAATCACTTGATACATTCCTTTTGGTCATTTTTATTAGGTAGTTGAATTTGATTTAATTATTGTCAAGCAAACTGACTGTGTATTGACTTTTTCAGAGTCGCCCGTATTCTTCAAGGTGAAAGTTTACTGTTCCATAAAACGCTGTTGGACTGGGAGTTTCAAATATAGTTTGAACCTTTTGTATTATCTCGTTTGGAATTATTTTACTACGAGTGTCAGTTCTATTCCAACTGACAGCAAAATAGTCACAAATGTTTTCGACAAAAAATCAATTTTTAAAATACCAACCTCAGGCTTAGTATGATCAATCTCATGCCTGATCTCCTGCAAGGCAACCTGTTGCGCCTGGATAGCTCTGGGCTGTGCGGCCGGCGGCGGCTGCGCAGTCAGCGTGTCTTCGAGCTCGGACAGCTGCGACATGACTGCGTTCAGTTGCTGCCAGAACTTGCGAGCCACTTCTAGAGTGGAGTCTAAGGAGTTGGCACGGTCGGACGAAGATTTTTGTACGTCGTCCCATAGTCTGATGAAGGAAGGTGCGGTTAGTAGGATTGAAGACAAGGACAAATCTAGCAGGAAGTATTAGAATAAGACCACGTTCGCATGGGCGTAAAATAACGCGGTGGGATTTAATCGCGCACTGGATTTTCAACTCGCATTGAGAATCCAACAGAGACTATCCCAGCGCGTCGAACACACTGTCTGTCACACTGTTGGATTTTCAACTATCTGCGTTGAAGACTCAGTGAGCGAAAAAATCCTACGGCGATATTTTTACGTACTACGTACTCCCGTTGTTCACGAACCTTTGAAAAACATTTTCGGCTACACGTTGAAATCGTATTTTATCCCGACCTTTTTTTTGTTTGACCAATGAATGAAGGTTGACCGTGCGAACGTTGATTAAGTTATAACTTCTTTTATGTACCTTACTGGTTGACTTAGCGAAAATCACCCAAAAATAGTACCTTAACATAATGTTACAGACGTAACGCCCGTAACCATGTAACCGGTATATACATAATTTGTTTTTCGATACTTAAACTTCGCCAAATGCTCATTTGCAAATATATAAAAAAAAACACTGAATCAACCTCAGGACAGTTTATTTTCTAAAGCGACATGGGAATTCTATTCTTGCATTTAAATATCCCTACAGTTTCTACTTAAATGGGGATGATGACAATTTTTTTTAATTTATCTCAAAAAAATGTTTATTTCCAAATAGTGCAAATAGTTTTACAAAAACTGGAAAAGCTTAAAAAACTGCCAAGTTATTAACGTTTTAAAGTAATTGTTAGACTAGGACAGCACTGTCGTAGAAGTGACGTCACGACTACGTAACTTCATACTAGCGCCGTACATTGTCCGTACCGCGCGACAAGGACAGCAATAATCTCCTCCAAAAACTTTTAAAGCGTGTAATATCTTAATTTTCACATCGATTTAACAGATTTTTTCGATTATCTCATTTTTACTATGCCTTCTTTGAAATTACATAATTTTTACGAACATTTTTAATAGTAGTCATCATCCCAATTATAAACTAGGTCTACTGGATCTTTGACCTCCAAATTCTTAAGCAGGTGACTAATCAATGTTCGCAGCTTCTTTACGAGAAGAGGGCGTTGCCCAGCAGTGGGACTGGCTACTTTTACTTTCGTACTTACTTGTTAAGTTTGTCGAGCTTGTTCCTAATGTCCCGCACGGCGGGGTCGCTCTTGTTGGCCTTGCCGATGACGTCAGAGGCCGCGCGTTGTACCGCGTTGTACGCTTCCTGTCGCTTCTCTAGGTCTTCGACTAAAGTGTTGTTCTCTTCGATTTGGTCTCTGTTGAGGTAAATGTGGTGTTAGGAAGGTTCTCATTATGATATAGTTTGTACAGAATCTTACTTATTAAGAGAAGAATATATTTAAACATAAACTACGTTTAAGAGCTGTCAGTGTCAGTATTTTCTATGGAATATTGACACTGACAGCTCTTGAACGCGTTTTAGATGTGATGAACTCGTTCAGTAACATTGGTAAAATCGGCACAAAATTTACATGTTTAGAATGTAAAAAATTACAAGAAATTAGAATTGAGTCTAGATAAAATGGTGGAGAGGGGTAAGTCGGAGTTCGAACCCCGGCAGACGCTTAACTAAGTGTAATTATTGTCATCACCACTGCTCTCAGAACGGTGAAAGAAAACATTATGAAGAAACCGTCATGTCCTAGAACAGACATTTCGAAGACATGTGACTTCCACCAACCAGCACTGGGCCCGCGTGGTGGATTATAGTCCACTCCTTCACATAGAGAGGAGGCCTGTGTCCCAGCAGTGGGAACATTATAGGCTGGTTTTGCTAGATAAAACAAAAGGTATTGTACTCACTCAATCTTAGGCGGATGCGCAGACACAGGTTCAGCGCGATGCAGTTGGTCGGCTGCGCCTGATAGTGCGCGCAACATGCCTTCCAACTTGTCCGAGAACTGGGATGACTCTTGTAGAGCCTGTGGAGGAGAAATAGACTTGAATGTGTGTTGAATAAGGTAGATTGTTGCATGACAATGGTGTCACTCTAATAGGGCCGGCTTCTTTATGGTGCCCGCTTCTTCGTTCGCGTGGAGGTCGGAAATTATCCCACGGAAACGTACTACCGGGATAAAAAGTATCATATATGTTAATCCACGTTATAAACTCACAAATGTATAACTTATATTTTAAAAATCAACACTTCACTCACTACTAAAGCTTCTAATAATATAATTCAATCATAATTCGAAAGACACCTAGCGCCATCTAGCGTCCCAAAGCAACTGTGACCGTCGATAGTAATTATTCGTTCCCACGGGAACGGTACTTTTTTTCTGGATGAAGGTACCCTGTGTCCTTCTCTGTACCCCTGATCACGTATATGGAAAATTTCTTGACGATCGCCTTCGTTCTAACACCTAGATTTTTTTCTGTGTTTATAGTTCGAGCTGTATTATGGTAACTAGTTTAAAGAAACTTACCTGTTCCAACTCCTGCTGCCTCTGCCTCAGCTCGGCCTTGAGCGCGTTGTACCTCTCGCAGTCGGCATCCACGATGTCCTGCACCTTGGCTGCGTCGTCGTCTCCACAGAGCTTGGCCAGCGCTTCTCCCGTCTTCACCAGTTTGTCCACCAACGGTTTGTGGCCGCCGATGGATTGCTGTAGCATCTGAAGAGAAAAGGTGGTTTAAATAAACATTTTAAAATTGCGTAATCAGCCTATTATGTTCCCACTGATGGATCACAGGCCTCTTCTCTGTGAGAGGGAGCGGGCCGTAATCCATCACGCGGACCCAGTGCGGGTTGGTAGACGTCACATGTCTTCGAATTTTTGGTTCTAAGACATGCTGGTTTCCTCACGATGTTTTCCTTGATAGCATTGGTGATGAAATAGTTTACACAAAGTAAAGCGCCTGTCTGTCACCTAGAACTCGTAAGTCGCGGCCGATACCACTGGGACACCACTGCTCTCTCTTTTAAAATTAAATCCACAAAACGGCTTATATTTTTGCGTAGTCTTTCTCTTACTAGGTTGGAGCCGGGTTTCATGTCATTTTTACACCAAAATTACGGGACGATACAAATACTTAGGTAATTTAATATAGCTATTATCAATGTACTATCGACGACATTTTAGCATGACCCCCATTAGGGCGATTTTGGTGTGCACAAGCCAGTGGCTACCCCCGCCTGCATTCTTTTCGTCCACCACTAGCGCTTCAGCGCACATTATAAAAAAAAGACAATCTTCATCATTGGTCAAACTAAAACAATTAACGTTTAAAAAAAACGGTCACCCTTCATTCATTGGTCAAACAGAAAAAGGGCGGGATAACCTACGATTTCAACGTGCAGCCGAAAATGTTTTGAAAAGGGTCATGCGTGGCTGTCCTCGATAGTACATCACATCAAAAGTTTATTTTATTGAGCCTAGAGTTCAGAATTTGTGTACATGCATAGAAACATACTGATATAAAATGATCTAACTCTTTCTAACTAGTAAGTTTTTTGGGAAACCATTTTTTCTTCTCTTACAGAAACAATAACTAATCACCACGCGTAGCATGTCAACCATAGAAACGAGATTTGTCGACGAAAGACTAGATAAAATGTGAATAAAAGAAATCTGACATTTTGTCTATTCTTCTAAAGTTGGTCACGCCAGGCGTGCAAACATTCTTGGGAACATGGATATTAGGTAATATCTATACAATGATACTCACTTCATTCTTGTCTTGCTGCTGAACGATTTGTTCTGGTCTGAGCGCGGGCATCGCTAGCATCTGGATCTGTTTCTCCATGTCGTCCAACCAAGATGATAAACTGTGAACAAGTTATTGTTTGTGAGTTTTATAAGTTCTTGTTTTTGTGTGTTCACGACGATTCACCACGATTAGAAATAATTCATCATCATCATTATCTGCGTAGCGCTTTCCGAATGATCTGTGTAGCAAATGAGCAGTGTCCATGAAATTCATCAGTTTTGCAAGCAGTTTTGTTGAGTAACGTTAGTTATCAATGTAACAATGAACAATATTAGTTAAAGCGTTCATTTTGAGAACACTACATCCAAAAAATATGACTTTTCAAACTATCATTGACAATGCAGAAGATCAGACTAAACGACGGAAAGTTCTTCGTTATTTTAGATCTCACTTTTGGATCTCGCCTTTGGACCAAATAATTGATAATTATTTATTGACATGGGTAAAAATGTGTGCACCTGTGTAATGGTAGCCAGTGTCTTATGCAATATACTTTACGACAAACAAAAAACAATCATTAAAATAGTAAAATTGTTGTTACATTCATTATTAAAATATAAGTGAATTTATGATTAACATAGTTATTGAATACAACATGAAAACGAGGATAAAAATTATGACAACATTGATTTATTGTCGTTCTACATTTGTGTGATTGTGAAGTTTGTAGAGTGTGTGTTTAATGTGTTTGTGTGGAGTGTGGTTGTGTGTGTGCAGCATATACATGGAACCAAACCAAATTCTACAACACTCACCCGTGGTGCGTGTCAGCAAAGTGCTCGGCAAGCGGTAACGCCTGCTCCAAGGCTGCTAAACGTTCTGAGCTGAGATGACCCACTTCTTCCATCATCTCCTTCAGTTCCTCGCTACGATCGCGAATGACAGCTGTTTCTTCGGAGGACTGGCATTCACGGAGTACCTGGGCGAAGAAATGTTAATTAAAGTAAAAGAAGATCGACAATCAACAGAATCTCCATGGTAACAATTTGTCATGGGATAGCGCCTTTATGTCGCAGCAGTAACGGCGATTTTCGTAGGTCTACGGTCGTTGAACGAACTACTGGTCAAATATAGATGGATGGAGAAACTAGCCTTATGCTAAGTGATTACTGGTGCTTTTACGACAAACGGAGATAAATATCTCATGTGTCTGTCTTTCCTTTAAAACCGCAACACCACTTGACGGTAATAAAGATATAAGGCAACAGTTTGGTAAAAAAACCGATGATTTGATTTGACAAAACAACCGTTTGTTTTTTATTAATTAAATTAATTTTTATTCGTAAATATCCATCGGTTTTTTTTCTAGTAAACTTCAACTAAATCCGACGACACTGGTTACTCATTTCTTTTGGTGACCGTACTTTTTTTATTTTTTTAGGTAACATTTTTGTGAGGTATGTTTCGGTACATATCATGGTTGTTAGTACGGAACTGATTCACCCTGTTCCCCGTACTAGTATAAACTGTATTACGGACGAGCTTCTTCTCAAGGACCTCTAGACCTATTTGATAGATTCTTACCTTCTTAGCCTGACTGAGTAGATCCCTGACCCTGACTCTTTGTGCAGCCACGTCATCACTCAACGGTCTCTGATCTTTGAGTTGAGCTCGTACGATGTTCGCCTCACAAGATGGCGGCTCGGCGGCCCGCAGTGCGGAGTCCACGCCCCGCAGCCATTCTAGTACTTCTTCCATGTCACCGACTACTTCGAGAGAACGCTGGAAAGAGATGGTGAGTTAGATTTTTGTTAATTAATTAAAAGACAATCAGGAAGAAAAACGATTCCATTCCAAACAGAGACAAATATGGAAGTCGCGAGCGCGCGTGTTTTCGTTAGTTAATTAAAAAAGTTTATAGTTACAGATCCTATAGATAGAGCGGTTGAGATATTTTTTAATAACTTTAACACGATGAGTGTTAAAGTTTTGATCTTGATATTCGCAGACGTGATGGCTGACCCATCACGTCTGCGAATATCAAGATCAAAACTTTCATCAGTATGAATTCCATGTTTTAATCTTTGTTTCCAAATCTATGTTATTCCCACTTAAATTAATATCAATTTTACGCCTGTTTAAATTAATTTGATCAATGAATAGCTAGTATTATCAAATCAGTCGTAAAAAATTGAAGTTGTAGCGGAAACTGAACTCTATTTGTGGGTATTAAAGTAATTTTTCCATGAACACATTTAAAGATACTACATTATAAGAAATTAATAAGAATCGATTTTTTCTGATTTTTTTATGAGATGCTGTCATTAACAGAATAAGCCTAAAAAATATACATTTGTTATTGGTATTTTTGCACAACTAATCAGCGTTGTTTTATGTAAGCAACCAACCTTCTTGCTAAGAAGTAGTCTCTCCGCCTTGCGCTGCACTTGTTCCGCGATGGCGTCGAAACGACGGTTGTCGCGCGTCACTATGCTCTCGATGTGCGTCGCGCCTTCCCCGGGAGAGATCTGAGGGTGAAACCATATTCATTGTAATAAAGAAGAAGAAATATAATTTACATTAAAACATCGCATAATTTTGTCACCTTATTTCAGTTTAATTTGTTATTTAAACTTTTAACAGACTGCTCTTATTATTCATTGTAGTTAATTTGGTCATCGAGTCAAAACATTCATCATACAAAAAGATTTGTTAGAAGATTTACTGTCAGCAGACTTGATCAGGTTTTCGCAAACTAAGGATGAAGATTGCGTGCCCCTGTCATTAAAATGGCCGTTTGTTGTCAAGCAGTATTATGAATTTGATACTTATTGATCAAATGTGTCAAACAACCTACATACCAATAGTAGATGGTGTGATGTAGAATTTTTTTTAAATTTTCCAGTGCGAGTCTCAGTAAAAAAAAACTTACAAGCTAGTCCAACTTCTTCTTCAACATATTTTGAAGAAATCTTTTATAAATCTATATAAATTAAAACCAGGGATGATGCCAAATATTAAAATGTTCGAACAAATTATGTAATTTCAATGAAGGCATGGTAAAATGAGATAATCGAAAAATACTGTTAAATCAATGAGAATATGAAGAAGATTTTGAACTTTAAAAGTTTTTGGAGGGGATTATTTCCGTCCTTGTCGCGAGGTACGGACAATGTATGGCGATATTAATCGATAATAATCGTGACGTCGGTCGTCTCCGATAGTGCTGTCCTTTTCTAACACTTTTTTTAAAACATTTTAAACTTTGCAATCGTTTAAGCTTTTAAACATGTTTTAATATAATATACAAATAAAATGTCATCATTCCAATTGTCAGTACAAAGTGTGTATGAAAGAAACTTATTTGGAAAATCCACCGGGATACTCAGAAATTTGAATTGAATTTTTAAAGAAATTCACCACGGGCGACACCGGGAACGGACAGCTAGTTTTGATCATTATCCATACCTGACACAGCTGCGGTCCGATCTGGTTGAGGTTCTCGAGCACAGGTCTGTACTCATGCAGCTCAGCCTCCAGTCTCAGGATATCTTCCTCGCGAGGTTCCACAGATTGTAAGCACGACTCGGCGCCGGCCATCCAATCGGTTAGTCTGTTGAGGAAATTGTGTTGTAGTACGATGATTCATTACTAGTTGGACTTAGGCTGTTGTGTTACTCAATTTGGGAGAGATATTACTATAACATACATAACATCACGCCTTGTTTCCCCGAAGGGTTGGGCAGAGGTGTACCTATAGTACACCCACATTTCGCCAGTTATGTTTTAGTCCCATGTAATAGGGGGCGAGCCTATTGCTATCAACCGGGCACAAATCCAGACTCCGGGCTGCTACTGAGAAATTCCAGATAGAAAAATCCAATAACACGTTACCCGACCTGGGAATCGAACCCAGGACCTCATGCTCAGCAGTAGCGATTGAGATATATTACTATATGAATATGAAACAGTGTAATATGATAGGTTACATCATACATACATAATCAGCCTAATTTGTTCCCACTGCTGGGACACAGGCCTCCTCTCTATGAGAAGTAGTGAGCCGTAATCCACCACGCGGGCTCAGTGCGGGTTGGTAGATGTCACATGTCTTCGAATTTTTGGTTCTAGGACATGCCGGTTTCCTCACGATGTTTTCCTTCACCGTTTTGAGAGCAGTGGTGATGAAATAATTTACACAAAGAAGCGCCTGTCTGGGTTCGAACCTACGACCTACACCTCGTAAGTCGCTAAGTTAGTGTAGTTAGAAAACAAAATTTTCGTGTCCAGGACCCCAGCACACGTTGCGGGGGGAAGAAAACACCCCCCCCCCCCCCCCGAATCATATGTCCCCGCGACGCCGGCGTAGGTGTGAGGTGGAACACCTTGGTGGTTTTTAGTCAGTAATTCTGATAGATTCCTCAGCCCGCCCCAGGACGGACATCTATGAAGATTTACAAGCCCGGAACAAAAAAAAGGACAATGTAGTAACCTAGCATGACTATTATAAAGCTGCTGTACGAGCGGCAACGTTTCCGAAGCAACTCGCAACAGCTCGGCGCCTCTGCTTGTCAAGTCGTTGTATCTTCGCTGTAAGGCATCCAGCTTGTCTTTGAGCTGTAATGCTTCGTCTCCTGAGATGTGCTTCATCAGCTCGAGACCGGATTCCACTGTGCTGTCCACTGCTTCTTGTTTGGCTGCGATTTCTTCAGTTTTTTCCTGTGATACAGAAGGGAATGTTTAGTTATGTTTTTGTTGCGGAAGATAGTAACCGTTAAGTTTTTACATGACTATGGAAAAGTCAAAAGGAGGGTTATGACCTTAGCAGGCATGAGTTGTTTTTGATAGTAGTATTGTTTTGGTTTGCTTTAGTTGACAGTGGATTTTTGCCTTGAATCAGTTTATTGCATATTAATAGAACAGGCTCAAATTGAATTGACGGACAAAACTTCACAGACGTAATGGGTACCAATATGTACTAAATATTAAAAAGAGCTAAAATTTGTTTGTTTATTAGAAAGTTTGTATGTAAATTTTTTATTGTATCATGATTACAAATTCTGTTCAACAGCAACTGTTTTACAATTACTTTACTATACTTACAGCTAACTCGTCCATCTGCCTCAACAGTTTCTCCATGTGAACTGGCAGGATCTTCCTCTTGGCGAGGTACTGCTCCATGCTGTCCATCCACGCTGACAGGTCCTGGTAGGTGAGGACTAAGTGACGTAGGCCCTTGCGGGACGCTTCCAGTAGATCGCCGATGTTAAGGCTGTGGTCCACTAGGGCTTGGTATCTGAGGAGAGAAGGAGTGATTTGAAGTTGTTGGTAAATGTTACACGATTGGAATAAGAAGTAAAGATGACAAATAAAAACAAGTAATTTACGAATAATCCTAACTAATATTATGAATGCGAAAGTAAGTTTGTTCGTTTGTTACGCTTTCACGTTAAATCGGCTGAGCGGATTTGGATGAAATTTTGAACACAGATAGACCATGATCTGGTTAAGCCTACTTCTCATTCTGGATCGCAGACGAGGTGGCTGGCAACAGCTAGTAAGTAATATAAAGGAAAATAAAAAACCATTAACCGAAGTCATAACGTCGGGGCACAAACAATGGCGGTAACATAGACAACTTGTCGAAAAAAAAATTCATAATGTTCAGCAAAAAAAAAAAAAAAAACTTAGCGTTTGCTGCACCGGTAGATTCAACGCCGGCTGTCGCTGAAAACCAGCGCTGGGGTTCTGTCTCGCATAGGGTCGTAGCATTGAGCTGAACGATGGCCGTTTTGCGTGGACGTGACGCATATTTTCCCCCAAATTGTTCTTTTTGGTGTTTGTCTTCGATCACTGAGTCATGTTTACCGCAAATAAAGTTATTTTTTTCTTTCTATATAATCTTACCTATCTGTAGCAGCTTGCAGCCTGTCAGCGAGCGCGCCGGCCTCGTCGTCTATATAATCTTACCTATCTGTAGCAGCTTGCAGCCTGTCAGCGAGCGCGCCGGCCTCGTCGTCTATATAATCTTACCTATCTGTAGCAGCTTGCAGCCTGTCAGCGAGCGCGCCGGCCTCGTCGTCTATATAATCTTACCTATCTGTAGCAGCTTGCAGCCTGTCAGCGAGCGCGCCGGCCTCGTCGTCTATATAATCTTACCTATCTGTAGCAGCTTGCAGCCTGTCAGCGAGCGCGCCGGCCTCGTCGTCTATATAATCTTACCTATCTGTAGCAGCTTGCAGCCTGTCAGCGAGCGCGCCGGCCTCGTCGTCTATATAATCTTACCTATCTGTAGCGGCTTGCAGCCTGTCAGCGAGCGCGCCGGCCTCGTCGTCTATATAATCTTACCTATCTGTAGCGGCTTGCAGCCTGTCAGCGAGCGCGCCGGCCTCGTCGTCTATATAATCTTACCTATCTGTAGCGGCTTGCAGCCTGTCAGCGAGCGCGCCGGCCTCGTCGTCTATATAATCTTACCTATCTGTAGCAGCTTGCAGCCTGTCAGCGAGCGCGCCGGCCTCGTCGTCTATATAATCTTACCTATCTGTAGCGGCTTGCAGCCTGTCAGCGAGCGCGCCGGCCTCGTCGTCTATATAATCTTACCTATCTGTAGCAGCTTGCAGCCTGTCAGCGAGCGCGCCGGCCTCGTCGTCTATATAATCTTACCTATCTGTAGCGGCTTGCAGCCTGTCAGCGAGCGCGCCGGCCTCGTCGTCTATATAATCTTACCTATCTGTAGCAGCTTGCAGCCTGTCAGCGAGCGCGCCGGCCTCGTCGTCTATATAATCTTACCTATCTGTAGCGGCTTGCAGCCTGTCAGCGAGCGCGCCGGCCTCGTCGTCTATATAATCTTACCTATCTGTAGCGGCTTGCAGCCTGTCAGCGAGCGCGCCGGCCTCGTCGTCTATATAATCTTACCTATCTGTAGCGGCTTGCAGCCTGTCAGCGAGCGCGCCGGCCTCGTCGTCTATATAATCTTACCTATCTGTAGCAGCTTGCAGCCTGTCAGCGAGCGCGCCGGCCTCGTCGTCTATATAATCTTACCTATCTGTAGCGGCTTGCAGCCTGTCAGCGAGCGCGCCGGCCTCGTCGTCTATATAATCTTACCTATCTGTAGCGGCTTGCAGCCTGTCAGCGAGCGCGCCGGCCTCGTCGTCTATATAATCTTACCTATCTGTAGCGGCTTGCAGCCTGTCAGCGAGCGCGCCGGCCTCGTCGTCTATATAATCTTACCTATCTGTAGCGGCTTGCAGCCTGTCAGCGAGCGCGCCGGCCTCGTCGTCTATATAATCTTACCTATCTGTAGCGGCTTGCAGCCTGTCAGCGAGCGCGCCGGCCTCGTCGTCTATATAATCTTACCTATCTGTAGCGGCTTGCAGCCTGTCAGCGAGCACGCCGGCCTCGTCGTCTATATAATCTTACCTATCTGTAGCGGCTTGCAGCCTGTCAGCGAGCGCGCCGGCCTCGTCGTCTATATAATCTTACCTATCTCTAGCGGCTTGCAGCCTGTCAGCGAGCGCGCCGGCCTCGTCGTCTATATAATCTTACCTATCTGTAGCAGCTTGCAGCCTGTCAGCGAGCGCGCCGGCCTCGTCGTCTATATAATCTTACCTATCTGTAGCGGCTTGCAGCCTGTCAGCGAGCGCGCCGGCCTCGTCGTCTATATAATCTTACCTATCTGTAGCGGCTTGCAGCCTGTCAGCGAGCGCGCCGGCCTCGTCGTCTATATAATCTTACCTATCTGTAGCGGCTTGCAGCCTGTCAGCGAGCGCGCCGGCCTCGTCGTCTATATAATCTTACCTATCTGTAGCGGCTTGCAGCCTGTCAGCGAGCGCGCCGGCCTCGTCGTCTATATAATCTTACCTATCTGTAGCGGCTTGCAGCCTGTCAGCGAGCGCGCCGGCCTCGTCGTCTATATAATCTTACCTATCTGTAGCGGCTTGCAGCCTGTCAGCGAGCGCGCCGGCCTCGTCGTCTATATAATCTTACCTATCTGTAGCGGCTTGCAGCCTGTCAGCGAGCGCGCCGGCCTCGTCGTCTATATAATCTTACCTATCTGTAGCGGCTTGCAGCCTGTCAGCGAGCGCGCCGGCCTCGTCGTCTATATAATCTTACCTATCTGTAGCAGCTTGCAGCCTGTCAGCGAGCGCGCCGGCCTCGTCGTCTATATAATCTTACCTATCTGTAGCGGCTTGCAGCCTGTCAGCGAGCGCGCCGGCCTCGTCGTCTATATAATCTTACCTATCTGTAGCGGCTTGCAGCCTGTCAGCGAGCGCGCCGGCCTCGTCGTCTATATAATCTTACCTATCTGTAGCGGCTTGCAGCCTGTCAGCGAGCGCGCCGGCCTCGTCGTCTATATAATCTTACCTATCTGTAGCGGCTTGCAGCCTGTCAGCGAGCGCGCCGGCCTCGTCGTCTATATAATCTTACCTATCTGTAGCGGCTTGCAGCCTGTCAGCGAGCGCGCCGGCCTCGTCGTCTATATAATCTTACCTATCTGTAGCGGCTTGCAGCCTGTCAGCGAGCGCGCCGGCCTCGTCGTCTATATAATCTTACCTATCTGTAGCGGCTTGCAGCCTGTCAGCGAGCGCGCCGGCCTCGTCGTCTATATAATCTTACCTATCTGTAGCGGCTTGCAGCCTGTCAGCGAGCGCGCCGGCCTCGTCGTCTATATAATCTTACCTATCTGTAGCGGCTTGCAGCCTGTCAGCGAGCGCGCCGGCCTCGTCGTCTATATAATCTTACCTATCTGTAGCGGCTTGCAGCCTGTCAGCGAGCGCGCCGGCCTCGTCGTCTATATAATCTTACCTATCTGTAGCGGCTTGCAGCCTGTCAGCGAGCGCGCCGGCCTCGTCGTCTATATAATCTTACCTATCTGTAGCGGCTTGCAGCCTGTCAGCGAGCGCGCCGGCCTCGTCGTCTATATAATCTTACCTATCTGTAGCGGCTTGCAGCCTGTCAGCGAGCGCGCCGGCCTCGTCGTCTATATAATCTTACCTATCTGTAGCGGCTTGCAGCCTGTCAGCGAGCGCGCCGGCCTCGTCGTCTATATAATCTTACCTATCTGTAGCGGCTTGCAGCCTGTCAGCGAGCGCGCCGGCCTCGTCGTCTATATAATCTTACCTATCTGTAGCGGCTTGCAGCCTGTCAGCGAGCGCGCCGGCCTCGTCGTCTATATAATCTTACCTATCTGTAGCGGCTTGCAGCCTGTCAGCGAGCGCGCCGGCCTCGTCGTCTATATAATCTTACCTATCTGTAGCAGCTTGCAGCCTGTCAGCGAGCGCGCCGGCCTCGTCGTCTATATAATCTTACCTATCTGTAGCGGCTTGCAGCCTGTCAGCGAGCGCGCCGGCCTCGTCGTCTATATAATCTTACCTATCTGTAGCGGCTTGCAGCCTGTCAGCGAGCGCGCCGGCCTCGTCGTCTATATAATCTTACCTATCTGTAGCGGCTTGCAGCCTGTCAGCGAGCGCGCCGGCCTCGTCGTCTATATAATCTTACCTATCTGTAGCGGCTTGCAGCCTGTCAGCGAGCGCGCCGGCCTCGTCGTCTATATAATCTTACCTATCTGTAGCGGCTTGCAGCCTGTCAGCGAGCGCGCCGGCCTCGTCGTCTATATAATCTTACCTATCTGTAGCGGCTTGCAGCCTGTCAGCGAGCGCGCCGGCCTCGTCGTCTATATAATCTTACCTATCTGTAGCGGCTTGCAGCCTGTCAGCGAGCGCGCCGGCCTCGTCGTCTATATAATCTTACCTATCTGTAGCGGCTTGCAGCCTGTCAGCGAGCGCGCCGGCCTCGTCGTCTATATAATCTTACCTATCTGTAGCGGCTTGCAGCCTGTCAGCGAGCGCGCCGGCCTCGTCGTCTATATAATCTTACCTATCTGTAGCGGCTTGCAGCCTGTCAGCGAGCGCGCCGGCCTCGTCGTCTATATAATCTTACCTATCTGTAGCGGCTTGCAGCCTGTCAGCGAGCGCGCCGGCCTCGTCGTCTATATAATCTTACCTATCTGTAGCGGCTTGCAGCCTGTCAGCGAGCGCGCCGGCCTCGTCGTCTATATAATCTTACCTATCTGTAGCGGCTTGCAGCCTGTCAGCGAGCGCGCCGGCCTCGTCGTCTATATAATCTTACCTATCTGTAGCGGCTTGCAGCCTGTCAGCGAGCGCGCCGGCCTCGTCGTCTATATAATCTTACCTATCTGTAGCGGCTTGCAGCCTGTCAGCGAGCGCGCCGGCCTCGTCGTCTATATAATCTTACCTATCTGTAGCAGCTTGCAGCCTGTCAGCGAGCGCGCCGGCCTCGTCGTCTATATAATCTTACCTATCTGTAGCGGCTTGCAGCCTGTCAGCGAGCGCGCCGGCCTCGTCGTCTATATAATCTTACCTATCTGTAGCGGCTTGCAGCCTGTCAGCGAGCGCGCCGGCCTCGTCGTCTATATAATCTTACCTATCTGTAGCGGCTTGCAGCCTGTCAGCGAGCGCGCCGGCCTCGTCGTCTATATAATCTTACCTATCTGTAGCGGCTTGCAGCCTGTCAGCGAGCGCGCCGGCCTCGTCGTCTATATAATCTTACCTATCTGTAGCGGCTTGCAGCCTGTCAGCGAGCGCGCCGGCCTCGTCGTCTATATAATCTTACCTATCTGTAGCAGCTTGCAGCCTGTCAGCGAGCGCGCCGGCCTCGTCGTCTATATAATCTTACCTATCTGTAGCGGCTTGCAGCCTGTCAGCGAGCGCGCCGGCCTCGTCGTCTATATAATCTTACCTATCTGTAGCGGCTTGCAGCCTGTCAGCGAGCGCGCCGGCCTCGTCGTCTATATAATCTTACCTATCTGTAGCGGCTTGCAGCCTGTCAGCGAGCGCGCCGGCCTCGTCGTCTATATAATCTTACCTATCTGTAGCGGCTTGCAGCCTGTCAGCGAGCGCGCCGGCCTCGTCGTCTATATAATCTTACCTATCTGTAGCGGCTTGCAGCCTGTCAGCGAGCGCGCCGGCCTCGTCGTCTATATAATCTTACCTATCTGTAGCGGCTTGCAGCCTGTCAGCGAGCGCGCCGGCCTCGTCGTCTATATAATCTTACCTATCTGTAGCGGCTTGCAGCCTGTCAGCGAGCGCGCCGGCCTCGTCGTCTATATAATCTTACCTATCTGTAGCGGCTTGCAGCCTGTCAGCGAGCGCGCCGGCCTCGTCGTCTATATAATCTTACCTATCTGTAGCGGCTTGCAGCCTGTCAGCGAGCGCGCCGGCCTCGTCGTCGCCCACCAGCCCCATGAGGGTGGACGCGGTCTCCGTCAGTTGTTTGAAAGGAGGCTGCTTCGAGATGATATCTTCGTGGAGGTTCTAGGCAAAGAAAACAAATAGATACTATTCGGCTAACAATATTTGTTTTCTCAAACATGCTTGCAAATTCGAGCATTATTTTGACAACCTTCTTCGAGATAAATCGAAAATGATGTACTGGTCAAATACATACGAGCAGCGGCCGGCAATGTTAGTATGAAAACCCATAACTGCCGTTTTTAGCAGCTGAATAAATTGTTGTGTTTAATTTAAAAATAGAACGAGCATTTTACTTCGACCATGGCAACCAAGGAGGTAACTAATCAAAGATTTTATTTAAATCTCGAACTGATTTAGCAAATAAAGCTTTTTTTAAAGTGAAAAAGAAACTAATGAACATTTTGGCGCGAGAAAAGTTATCGTTGTTCGTCGTTGATTCTGGAATTTAAAATGAATTTATTTAGTTTGAATTTCCGCGGATTCTTTGAGAAAAGTACTAAGCAAGCCTTGGCCGCAACCAGGTATTGATGGACTCAGGTAGTAAATCGTCTTTGCCTCAGACCACATTTTCACGTTCGTCCATCAATAAATAATATTAATAAGTTATAAAAAAAAAAAAAAAAAATTGCTTTTTATACAATTGTTCTACAGCACAAAATTGAGGCA
The DNA here is from genome assembly GCA_963555695.1 of Dasypolia templi. Classification (NCBI taxonomy): domain Eukaryota; kingdom Metazoa; phylum Arthropoda; class Insecta; order Lepidoptera; family Noctuidae; genus Dasypolia; species Dasypolia templi. The sequence goes on from OY743156.1 coordinate 6,174,228, forward strand.
ACCCCGGTTAATTATAAGGATATTTGTGATGGGGTAACCTCGCAATTTCCCATGGGTTACTAACTACAATGGTGAACATAATTAAATAAAAAAAAAATAATAACAAAAGTTAAGGTTCTAAGATGTTTTTTTTTTTGTAGCATGTTCAGGTGTGTACGCTACACAGTGTTTGTGTGTGTGTGGATGTGAGTAGGTTCGTGTGTGTTAATGATTGAATAACTGATGTAGGTTATGATTGGGCCCAGGTTCTTCATAAGTATATCAATGCGTCGCTATAACAGCTTACATTATTAATATTTACTAAATTTCTTTTTATATAGCTCTTGTGCGTGTCTTCTCTACTTTTACAACAGTAACGTACCTTGTGTTCTCTGAGCTTGTGTTGTATCTTCTCCTCATCCGTGGGCACCAGCTGCAGAGACTTCACTCTACGTTCAGACGTTCCGAGCCATTCAACCAGCGGTTGCAACTCCTCTTGGAATTGTTTCGCCACCTGTTTTATGAAAAAAAAAACACAATAAAAAATTTGTATAGTCTGTAAATTTCTTTTTCTAATTACACCATAGAGGAAGAATCATTTATACTTTATTAGGATTGCCTAAATTATAAAAACTTAACGCTAGCCCATTTTCAACGCTCTGCTTAGCGACGAGAGTTGAAAATTCAACAGTGTTTTCCGACGCGCTGGGATGCGCCCTATTAGATTCTCAACGCTCGGCTGAACACCGAGAGTTGAAAATCCAGTGCGCAATAAAATCCCGCGGCGATATCTTTACGTCCGCGCGAACGTGGGGTTTACGTCATTATCTATAATGCAGAATAACCTTAGCTATAAATTGTTGTTTTGTAACAAATATCACCTAAAAGGTCTAAAGGTGTATAGATAATAGACAAAAGTTACTATTGTTTTTACTCACTCACACACACACACACACACACACACACACACACACACAATCACATACATTCTTAGAAAATAAAAAATAATTTACGTCACGACAATGCTCCACGTTTGATTACTGACTCCCAAAATACAAGCCCTGGCTTAGTTTGGGTATCAGTTTCAGTACCTCAGGTAAAATTAAATAAATACTGTATACATATAATATGTACCAAATTATTGTAAAACTTCTTGTGAAAATAAACTTTCACTTTTACTTTTTACTTTTGAACTTTAATCTTTTACAATTCAATTGCATAAATGATAAGGACATAAAATCCATTAATAACCACCAGTGTTTTAGCTAATGCCTTTTTTAGAACCACGTTAGGTAGGACGTCCTCAGGCTAGGTGGATTCCTCAGGTTTTTATAAAAATCAGTTAAGCCGTTTTTGAGTTTTAGTGAGGCTAACGAACAGCAATTGATTTTTATTTATAAGAAGATTTGGGTTTAACTTTAACCTATCATAGTATACTATTTCATATAGTAATATCTCTCCCAAATTGAGTAACGTTACAGCCTGAGCCCAACTCGTAATGATTCACCTTACTGCACCACAATTTCCTCAACAGACTAACTGATTGGTTGACTGGCGCCGAGTCGTGCTCAGAAGAAGAAGAAGATGACTAGCTTAACATAACAACTTAACAAACTCACCATCATAGCCTGTTCCAAATCCAGCATTCTCTGCTGAGCCCCATTAGTGAGGGCATCGAACCTCTGCATCAATCCCTTCAGCTGCTTCTCAATAGCCTTGCGTTCGGCCGGTTCACAGCCGCCCGCGACCTCGTTGCCCATCGCGAAGAGAGAAGACATCGAGTTCTGACGGTCCATTAGCATTTTCTTGAGGAACTGTGGGAGAAATGGTAAGTATTTATTTATTTGCGTAAAACATGCATTTTTTCATTTAAATCGTATGGATCACAAACATTCAACATATTTCTATAGGTGACTACTTCCGTATGCCGTAATTACAGACATAAAATCTACATTCTACATATATTAAAAAGACTTTAGAGACCACGGAAATACGATAAAATTATATTATTAGGCTACATCGAAAAATTCTGTTCTGTTTAAGGCTTGATTTAAGCGAAACTTCTCCGGCAATCTTTATACTTGGAGTTTGAGATTATTCTCTAGACCTTTTTCGGTTGATTAAAAAGTTTTTTCTTAAAACCTTTAACTTATTTCTACATAATAACCAACCAGTTAAAAAGGTTCTTAACCGCAATATTAGCATACCTTCTGCTCCTGCAACTGCGCCTTAACGACCTTATAATCAGCGGAGGGTGGTTTCTGGTTGTTGACCATATCCTCAGTGTCGGCCAGCCACTTCTCCAGTCCGGTGAGAGCTTCCGCGAACTTGCCTGACTGCAGGAGTCCTACGTCGAGGCGACGTTCACGTTCGTTCGTCTGTAGAAGGTTATCAAGATTAAAACAAGTGCCATCGACTTTTCACACTTAGTTAGACGAGAAGATGGCCGACGGAATAAAGGTGTGACCGAATTGTGACCAAAGAAACCAGGGCCGTCCAAAATTGCGTTGAAGTTTGCGTTGTCGTCCATAGTTCCGGAATTGGGCGAAGGACGCCCAAACTATGGCAGAAAAAAGGGGACACCTATACCCAGCTGTGGGAGATTCCGGGCTGAAATGATTATGATGATCATGATTCTAATTTTCGACACGAAGTTCTAGGTTATAAAAAAACTGAGTATTCATCGAAATAAGTCTTTTAGTGTTTTCTACGGTTTTTTTTTAAATACAGGATATACAATATAGTTACGACTTTTTGGCAAGATTTATTTTCGAGAGTCATTTATTCAAACTAGGTTGACAATCAGCACTTTTTGAAAGTCAAAATTACATAAGACAGTCCCCGGCACGCCCGCCCTTCACCACTTCCTAGTGCTTTAGCTGGGGAGAAGTGGCGCAACAAACTCCCCAGCAGCACAGCTGTCTGTTCAGTTAGAAGAACTTGATTCTTTGCCTTGCCTTTTAGAATTGTATTTTATTATGTTCATATAACGCTAAATTGGCGTCCTGACAAAAGTTGTGGGCACAAACTCTTTAAACAATACAATTTTCACCTTTTTTTTTTGACATCCTCATTTTTTTTTTTGAAAAGCGCTCTTGTCTTTCTTATCTGTTGCCACCTAGGAATAAAAGTATATGGAGACACGCCTGACAACTTCAGTTTTCATTAAATTCTCATAATTGCTATTTTGTCTTTATCATGATTAATATTTAGACATCTTTAAACATACGTACATAAAACCAAAACATTACAAACTCACCTTCTCCTTCAGCGCATTCCACTTATCATTCATCTTCTCCAAATCCTTCTCGAGCACCTGCGTGTTAACACCCTGGAGGGCTGACCGCACGAGCCCCTGACCGATCTTGTTGCAATGAGCCACGTTCTGTCCGAGGGGCTCGAGGGTACGACGCTTGAGTTCAGCGAAGTCTTTCTGTTGGGATCTGATCTGCTCTACTTCGGAGGAAGCCGGTTTTAAGCTTCGGACTTGTTCGGAGGCCTGCGGGAGAGAGGAAACGTTACGTTGGAGAATAGTTATTTAAATGACAACGTTTTTGGTTTGTTTATGTGTACTGTTCTTCAGCTTATTTTATCTGATGTCAACTTGATTGTTGTTATTTTGTTGTGTATTATGAATTTATAAGATTTGTAAGACAACAGATTAACTGATCAAGTTTTTATAAATTAGGAGTTTCAATGTTGCAAAACGATGATATTAAAAAAACATTTTATTTTCTACATTATAGCGTTAATTTTCTCAAGCAATAAAATTCGTTCTTAACTCACTAGATATACGTGTAACGTTGTCCATCTAATAAAACTGGCATATAAAGTTCGGCTATAAGATATCATTTCCTTCCATAACAGTTGACCAATTTCGTACTTCTGCCACTAAGAATTAAGTTGAATATTGCTTGTTTTTCCATAGTTTTCCTTACCTCAGTGACGTCATCCATGACAGAATCATACGCTTTGTAGAATGCCTCAAGTTTGCTGAGCGTATCGTCCAGATCTTGTTCCTTGGAGCGAGCGCGCTCGTCCAACTTGGCTAGTTGTTTGCGGAGGCCTTCCACCTACGAGAAAAAGCAAGATTATAGATTTTTGGTATAGAATCTCAATTGAACTCAAGCATAATTGGCGAAATGTTGGTGTACTATAGGTACACCTCTGCCTAACCCTTCTGTGATTACAGGCGTGATGTTATGTTATGATAAGTCCAATTGAACACAAATTGTGAATATGTGACGAATTAAACGCTTTATATAATGCAAGTTTAATAACATTATAAAAGTTGGTATGTTTTTAAATAAATATATCTCTTTTTAAGCTTTAGGATGCTGCTTTACTATTTAATTCTGCAGTGTTATTTTCAACTAGCTGACAAGGCGAACTTTGTACCGTCTCAGAATATTATCTTCATTTCCCTTTTTTTTTATGTTTATTAGATATTCTACTATACGGGGCGAACAAAAAATTAAATTCAACGAATCTATAATATATATTTAAGATCACGACTATATTTAATTTATATCTATGGATTTAGCGAAAACAAAAGAAGCTCTAGGATGTGACTTTCTTCACAATTGACTACATTGTCTTTTAATAGAACATTAAAATATTGATACCCAGCTCAAAGCCGATATGATGATATTTTAAAATGCTAAAGAATGAAACGCAATTTAAAATAATCAACAATTTGAATAAAGTAGAAACTCAAAAGAAAATTTATCAATTCAACTTATAGTAGCAAAATGTAGTGCGTCTATGTTCATAACAAGAACGAAAGTTTTGACTACGTTTTCAATCAAAGCCTTAAAAAAAAAAAAGTTTGTCAACATACCTGATCCCTGGTCTTAGCACTATCGATAGTGTACCCACTCTCGACCAGCATCTCGGCAGCTCTTTCCGTATCTCCGACCAAGTCGTCTGCGTTCTCCAACCGCTTGTAGAACCGACCGATGTCATCCAGTTGTTGTTTCACAGTCTTGATGTCACGGCCGGGCGGCTTCATGCTGTCCAACTCCTTCTCAAGGTCGGTCAGATCATGTGATAAGTTCTTTACTTTGTCCTGGAGAGAAAATTTGTTTGGTTAAATTGTGTTGTGGTAGTGAAATCGTTCAATTTCTGTCAATCGTTTGAAGATGACAAAGACAGAATGATACAAATGCTTTTACTGATTTGTGGTTCAAGTGGGCCTTACACTCGGTTTCGGCCGAAGTTTCGTGCATTTCTACTCCATATCAAGTTTGGAAATAATATTTGTTTGGGCCCAAACTAAGAATGACAGTGACAACACAAAATGACCCTTTGCCCTTCCGAAAAAGTTAATTGGGAGTAAGTTTCATTCCGAAATATAGATTTAATTTAGGACGTGCCCGTATCTTCGTTATCGGAGATTGAGAATTGGCCAGCAAATTGTCAACTGCTGTGTTTGTTGAATGAATTAACAACAACCAATCACATCACTTGAAAATGTTGACGCTATTTTGATTTTAGCAAGTCATTATTTTTGTAGCTTCCCAAAAAAAAAATTCTTCGTCAGATTAAAATTTAAATATTTACACTTATTACACCCCTTACTCGTTTACACGAGCAGTGACAACGTAAACACAAGAATCCGAAAAACGGCATCGCGAGTCCCGCCTACGAGGCTGCACGAACATTCAGTAAGGAGTTTATAACTCTTTCACACATCAACATCACACATTCTACTAGCTTCTCTGAAACTATTACACTCTTATAGAGTAAACGAGTCTTTAATGCGTAGAAATAAGAAATATACTAAAGAATTTTGTCATGTAGATGTCAAACATAAGATTTATCTCCAGATAATCATGTATTATGATATTAAGATTATATCATATCTTTTATTCTTATCGTTACCTATATAGTAGCAGAATCAATAACAATGTATTGTGTAATGCATTTCTTTTATAGTTCGATATTTTAAACATAATCATCAAGAAACTTGCGTTCAGCTATGAATATTCAAGTTCAATAAGAAAGCTAGAAATTTTTACTAATTACTGTCGGTAAAACTTCAACCCTATCTATTTATAGATACGAGAACTTTGTCAATCATCGAAAAAGTGATCAGTATGTTGTTAAAGTTGACTGTATTTTTAGGGTTCTGACCTTTAACATTTAAAACAGAAACTTTATTAGATCACTTTTTGACAGTCTGTCACAGGGATTTTTCTGAAGATCTTTTATAACGAAACGATTTTGAGTTTCGGCACGTTAGGTGGACCCACGGAATAGAAAAAACAAGTGGAAGCGGCGCGTGATAGCTGTGTGGGCACCCACACAGCTATCACGCGCGTGTCACAATTATGCGGAAAATATGTAAAATAATAACAACCTTCGTCCGTCGTAATAAGACTTAATTTTGTATGAACAACAAATTCAACTTTGACGAAAAGCTTACTTGTTGTTCATACAAAATTAACACTTATTACAATTGACGAAAGTTGTTATTAATTTACATATTTTTCCGCATAATTGTGACACACGCGGGTCAACAAACGGGCACTTCTACTAGTTTTTTCTATTCCGTGGGTGGACCGATGACCTTGTGAAGGCCGCAGGAATCCGCTTCATGCGGGAAGCACAGAAACGGTCGAAGTGGTGGTGGTCAAAGACATTTTTTCAACTTTGAGAAAAGGCGCCACTGTTGCACTTTATTTTTTGCTTCTCACTGTTAAATGCGTGCACCTGTTCTTTTAGAACGTTCTTACGAGTACGTGTCCTTCTTCTTACCTGGAAATGCGTCATAGCAGCGGCCGCGCCGGCCATCTTTCCCTTAGCCTCGGCGGCCCTAGCCTCCAAATCGTCCAGTCTATCAGCCAGCGCGTGCGCCTGTTCTTCTAGAACGTTCTTAGCGCGTGCTGCGGTATCGCGATCCGAGCATTCGAGGGCTAGCGTTACTATATCGTCTGCGGCTGCATTGATGCTCTGTTGGGAAGAAAAATGGAGTTCAATTAAGGTTGGAATTGTCTTTCTTAAGAGTGTTCGGAACAGGAATGAAGAAATATTGTAAGTGTAATGTCAACAAGTCCTTGACTAACTTAACATCAAAACCAGTTTAAACACTGGTTTGATGAAAATATATATAGTTTTTTTTAATCCTGTGACCTTTTTAATTGGACATTTTTTTTCTGATAGTATTGTAAAATTTTATTTTATGGGTTTCAAGAGTAATGCAGGCCCGGACTTATATATATAGGTCCGAGTTATAGGTCGTGGGTTCGAACACATACTTTCTGTAAATAATTTTATTACCACTGCTCTCAAAACGGTGAAGGAAAACATCGTGAGGAAACTTTCATTGCCAAAAATTCGAAGACGTGTGACATCCACAAATCTGCACTGGCCCAGTGTGGTAGCTCATAGCCCCCTCCTTTTCGAAGAGAGAAAGCCAGTGTCCCAGTAGTGGGAACATTATAGGCTGTTTATGCATGGGTTTTACGTGTTTTTTTTCCACTTCCTCCGACGAACTCACTCAAACTAGCCGTATACTCGTAGTAGTGATTCCTACCTGTAAAGGCGCCCTAAGCGCATGTATCTGTTCCGTGAGCCGCGCGACGTCGTCGGCCGCGTGCGCCGGCGCAGCCGCCAGCGCGTCCCTCAGCCGCTCCTCACAGCGCTGCAGCGGCGTGTCGACGGCGCGCACGCGCTCCGCGAACTCGCCCAGCTTGCGCGCTGTCGTTTCTAGGAATTCTACTTGTTGCAGGACCTCTGTGGGAGAAAACAAGAATAACTTTGGTAACAATCGGAACATTTTGAATAACTATTGTAAAATAGCTATAGTACGACCAAGTTATCTGTGCAATTACTGTTGGCGCTAACGAAAATCAAAAAGTTTAACAAAAACCGATCGTATGTCCCAATCAAAATGTTAGTTTTCGAAAAACGGCCGTGGCACAGATAAGTTGGCCGAAATGTACTAGACAATCTAGACATTTCAAAGGTGGTTGGCAACAGTGGACCACGGAGTAACGTCAATGTGTGCTGTGTGTTTGGAATTACGTTCCAAATTAATATACACGACTTACAATTGAAATATTTCGTTGAAAAATTAAAAGATAATTCAAAAAATCACTTTTTACAACTTTAATGATTAGTTGACATAATTCCTCTTCATAATTTAGATGCAAGTGCTAAATCTGAATTGAAAAAGTCTCCACAGAGTAATCATGCTCCTAGCAAAGAAAACATTAACAAGCTGTGTTTTATTTTAAAAGCCAAAATTCCATTCCTTACGAGTTTCAAACAAATGGTCGGTCCCAAAACTGTTTTTAATCATACAAATTTTATTTAACAAAATACTATAATTCGCGTGAACTCCGTTTAGAAGCACACCTCCACAGGCTGAAATAAATGGCGATAACCTGTTAAAAAAAAATTAACATACCGTTGTTTATCCTGTCCCACCGCTCCTTGATGTTGTCGAGCAGTTTCCTCACGACTTCCTGGTCGATGTCGCAAGATGAGATGAAAGTCTCGCCTAGAGTCTTGTTGTTCTCATACTCGCCCGATCTAGTAGAAAAAATAATCATATTAGTTTTGTTCGTTTTTAGATATTTTTAAAGCAGTGTGAATATAAACTAAGGATGCTCATAAGTTAAGAAGTGTGAATTTGCACTTATGATGTCCATGAGTTTGATTGACTAACTAATCAAGAGTTAAAACAAAAAATTTTTTTTATTGTCTGCGGTCGAGGCAACAGTAATCTTTTTAAATGAGTTCTGATTTCGACACAGGCAGGCGAATGTGTTTAAATTTAAAAACAGATGTTAACAACATTTGGCTGATTGGTTGCAAAACGTTTTTTTTTTTGCTGTTCAGTAACTGCAACATTTAATGAAAATCAAACGTACCTCTTCCAGATATCATTCCTAATCTGCTGCAACTCTCTCAGCTGCTTCTCTACTTCTTTCTTAGTGAAGGCGGTAGCTGGTAGCTTGGCGAGTCTGTCTTCTAGGTCGGATAGCCAAGGAACGAACGATTCCTGGGCTTTGTGGAATTTGCGGCAGTGCTCCTATAGTGCGTTATGATAAAAACGATGATAAATTCAACATATTTCATTTATTCGTACAGGTTGATGTATAAAATAGTGCAAATACCGAACGTGGTACGATTTGGACAAATTTTCACGACATGTAATCACAACCAATTCAGATTAATCTAATTACGTTTTAGAGTGTCACTAAGGGAAAGCGTTGAGGCAAACCCAGCACGCGTACCATAGAAACGAGTTTGTCGACGGAAGAATAGAGAGAACTTAGACATGCGTTGAGATAAAAGTTGGACATGCTTCGCGTTCAGAGGTTTTTTTTTTTTTCATAAAAAGATATATTATTATAATGTAAATAAAGATTAAATATAAACAAGTATTTATCATAACTTACCATAGCGGTCTGCAGTCTGGTGTATCTGTCAACTGTCTCTCGCTTGAGTTTGTCCCACTGTGTCTGAATCCTGTCCAGATCCTTGCGCAAACCTTGGTGCGCTGGCTTCTTCTCCATCTCACGACCTGGTCGGGAAGAATATTCATTAGACATTTCAATTAAAAAAGCAGGTCAACATGTGGGACTGTTGTAGATTATTTATAGATTGGGAGCCGAATAGATGTGTCAAAATGATGATGATGATGATGAAATGATGATGTATCTATTTTACATCACACATCACAATTTATATTTTTTTTTAAAGTTTTTTCTTCCATCATTTTTCCCTTCAATTAAAGCACCTGCCATCTAATCCCTTCACCACCCATGGTTGACTGGTAGAGAATGCCTAAGGCATTAAGTCCCTTTGTACCTCTTTGGGTTCGAAAAGTTTAAATAAATAAATAAATAAAATGCCTAAAATTTTAATAAAAGTTCCGTTTTCAAAGATAATTCTACACGACAACTCGCATGGTTGGTGAGGAGATAAGCAATCGTTCTTATCCCCTTACCAAGTTATAACTCTATTGCATCGAAATAGGGTCTGAAATTTTAATGAACAGCAGTTGAACCCCAATATTTCTTCTTAATAATGATGCCATCATTATTATATTCTGGCGTAAGGAATAATGCCTTCATCCCGTGTCACAGTCTTCGCGTGACCGATCGCTTTGATAAGGAAACCACGTTCAACGTTGCTGAACTGAACACATGAACTTTGTTCAATCTACGCTACTGACGTTTCTTAAGCGTACCTTTATCCAAAAGCATGATAAGCTCGTGCTCCCTCTGCGTAAGCTCTCTATACAGCGGCTCATGTCGCTCAAGCTGTTGTTGCAGCTTGGTAGCTTCGGCCGACACTTGCAGGCGAGCTGGCAGTGAGTTCAGCTCGGATTGGAGCCAGCCTAGTGTGCGGGCTATGTTCTCTTCGAGGTTGCGGCCGTCCCTGTGGAGTTAAACTTGGTTAGAAGTGGCAGTTTTGGTGCATTTAGATACATAAAACTGGTTTTGGTTTGGATGTGTCTGCGAGTCTAAATATAAAATACAGAACGTTAAAAAAAAGACCAATCACGAAGCTGTCAACTACGTATTCTGTCTTAGTTTTTATTTTTGGTGTGTACGTTTGCTGTTTACGGTAGTGTGCAACGTAGCGCACGCAAAACATTGTGCTTATGGGTGCATTCAACGACAGGGGTAGTAGGAGTATTTAAATTCGTGTTTTCGTGAAAACCCTTCAGTAAAAGTAAGAATTTTGACCATCAATATAGTATATAACCTTTTGGTTACGGATACTATATTGATATCTTATCATCCTAATGTTTAATGCATGCCAATTTAAGATGATAAGTCGAATGAAAATTGCAATGCTTGTAAAAGGCTGTTAAGTCATAAGTGCTAACATAAAATAACACCAACATTGTAAACTTAGTTCGCAATAAACTTTTGACTTTGAGGTTTGCTCGAGTAAAAAAAAAAATACAGTGACTCTCGGTTTCAAGTATCTTTTTACACGCGTAAGTCTCTTAATTTGGCATATAAAAAGACAAGGTTTACCTAAACAGCTAGATGAAAGAAAGAAATGAGTTGGTGCAAAATTGGGGCACCGCGTTACGGCATGAATGTGCTGGACAGTGTTTTTCTGCTCAGACTTAGAATTTTACTAAAGTCGTCATGAAGTTCGAAATACAAAAACTGGCTCGAAGGTTTAAGCTCGGTCTAAAGTTACCGCAAAACATCGCGGCGGGATTTCATAGCGCTCTGGATTTTCAACGCTCTGCTCAGGGCCGAGAGTTGATAATTTGACAGTGTATTTTTTCGTGGTGCTGGGATCTACTCGTGTTAGATTCTAAACGCTCGGCTCAACACCGAGAGTTAAAAATCCCGCCGCGATATTTTTTACGTCCGTGCGCACGTAGGCTAAATCTCTATACATTGAAGCCAAGATAAAGTAGTGAAAACAGCAACGTCCTTCATTCATTCCTCCTCATTCCCATTCTTGAATACCTTGAACAGATCTACTATAAAGTTAGAAGAATTGCTGGATGCTTCGTGTATGTACTCACTTCAAAGCCGCCTCAGTCTCCGCCTTCCTATGGTCGAGTTTCCTCTGCAGGTTATCGTACTGCCTCGCAACAGCCGCCAACTTGCTCTGTATGTCCTGCCGGGAGGCGGGGTCGGACAACACTTGTGACAGCGCCGCGCCCGCGCCTTCCAGGTCGGCCAGTAGGGGGCGCTGGCCTTCCAGTTGACGTTCTAGGTTCTGGTGGCCGAGATATAGTTAAGTAAGTTACTGATGGGCTTGAATTCGGTATGTTTGAGTCTTTGAAACTTAATAGGTAGAAGGTCAATGAAGATTTTTATATTGAGCAATGACAGTAGTTTCGGTTATATAACTGTAACGCGTCTGTTGCGCAAGCGACGCTTGAAGTGCATCTTTTCCGCGACAATAGCACCATAGTTATACACATGCTACCCTTACAAAATCTTGTTGTGTGCTTGTTTAAGGAACAAGAACACAACAAGATGAAAGGCCTTTTGCCCTACACTGGATCAGTCACAAGCCGATCAAATGAATCTGATTAATGATCTTCCTTAATTTTCTTAGGGTTTGATCGGTTCTCATTCCTTCTCTAAAAAGATCTGATCGTGCGCTGCCTTTCAGTGGGCCGATATAATCATCCTCTTACCTCAATCTTCCTCAGCTGTTCTTCGGGCTCCTTCTCCATGGCGATCTCATCTAGTTTGTCGCTGATGGTCTGTAGTGCGTCGCGCAGCCGCGTCAGGCCGGCGTCGAACTCGCGTGATGTGTCCGCCGCCGCGCCAAGGCTGTCGGCGCGTTTCTCGAGTCTGGGGGAGGAGAAAAGTTAGTAGTTTGATCATTACATACGACCATAATGAGACGATTCTTGGAAAAGATGAATTACCTATCATGTTTCACCAATAAAAAAGAAGATAGCAGTTTTTTTTTTTGGTAAATGAAATACTGGTTTGGTTACAAAAGATTGTTCGACTGAAATATATGCTCTCAAACGTCATGTAGCTTTTTTTATGAGAACTAAAACAAAATTATCAGTTTTAATTTCCGCATTTTACTTTTGCAATCATTGTAATTGAAATATAAAGTCATTTTCATAAGAATCACATGCTGCAGCGGTTATCGATAAGCGACTCATCATCAGATGCCCTACTGTGAGTTTCTCAGTCAACAGTCTAGACTTTACGCATCAACCGCGTTCGGCGCTCCTGTTGGCCCTCGGCAATCGGAGCGAACCTTCTAATTGGTGAAGGACCAATCGGAGGGCTTCTGCACGCGTGGCATGACCACCATAGAAACAAGCTCTATCGGCGAAAAACTGGACAAAATGACGAATGAAAAAAAGGCGAAAGGCGATAACGATGTCCCAACAATCGTCATGGATGACCTCATGACATGCGCCATCTTGCGATAAAGCCGACCATGCCCATTTATATCACCGTGAGCGCTGTCAAGAATGATGCTGTGTTTGTAATGTGGCATTTTCGAAATTGTGGTTTTGACTACAATCACCACCTAACCAAGAGACGAAGAAGAAGAAGACATTTGTGGCGTATACACAAAGAAATACTGTAATCAAACCATGAGTATTCAAGGCGAGTCAAACACGTGACGAATTTCAGTCATGCTCTAAATGAGACGAGAGGTAGTTTATATGCGTTGAACTTCTTTTTTCATAAAAATATCCTATCGGTCTTTTTTGTGCCAGGTTTGGGGTCATGTTATAAGCTGTATCGTTGCGCGAGCAGTGAGCGCGTTCACGAGCGTTCCGAATTGTTGACAGCTCTTAGCTGTCATAATCGTGCAGATATCTTAATCGAAACACAAATTATTGCAAGAGCGCTGTGAGCGACAATGGCCTCCGGAACGACCTTACTACCGACACAAGCCCCTCTGCTACGACCTTACTATCGACACAAGCCCCTCCGCTACGACCATCCTATCGACACAAGCCCCTCCGCTACGACCTTACTATCAACACAAGCCCCTCCGCTACGACCTTACATCGACACAAGCCCCACCGCTACGACCTTACTATCGACACAAGCCCCTCCGCTACGACCTTACTATCGTCACAAGCCCCTCCGCTACGACCTTACTATCGTCACAAGCCCCTCCGCTACGTCCTTACTATCGACACAAGCCCCTCCGCTACGACCTTACTATCGACACAAGCCCCTCCGCTACGACCTTACTATCGACACAAGCCCCTCCGCTACGACCTTACTATCGACACAAGCCCCTCCGCTACGACCCTACTATCGTCACAAGCCCCTCCGCTACGTCCTTACTATCGACACAAGCCCCTCCGCTACGACCTTACTATCGACACAAGCCCCTCCGCTACGACCTTACTATCGACACAAGCCCCTCCGCTACGACCTTACTATCGTCACAAGCCCCTCCGCTACGACCTTACTATCGACACAAGCCCCTCCGCTACGACCTTACTATCGACACAAGCCCCTCCGCTACGACCTTACTATCGTCACAAGCCCCTCCGCTACGACCTTACTATCGACACAAGCCCCTCCGCTACGACCTTACTATCGACACAAGCCCCTCAACTACGCCTATATTTATAATTTTTTTTTGTATGGTAGTCATTCGTGTAAACTCTACAATTAAAAAAGTGTACTTACTTGTCCAACAAGTCGTTCCACCTTTCCTGCACCTCCACGACCTTCTGCTGCATCTTGCCGGCGTCAGGCGAGCCAGGCTGCAGGCGCTGCAGCACGGCGCCGCCCACCTCCTGCAGGTGCGCCAGCTGCGGCTGCTGCCCGCGGAACTCCTCGCGGAGGACTTGCACCTGCGGAGGGGTGGAGGGTTACATCTTGGAGTTGACATTACCTTACAAGACTAGATAAATTGTGCTCTTTGGAGCCTAACATTTTAGTTTGCTATTGGAGGAAATGTTGATTTCAATTGCAATATACAGAATGAAATTTTAAAAGGTGCGTGTTATAAAGAAAATTTTGAGCGTGTCATTCGGGCGAGAGAAAGGAAAGGGATGCACATAAGTGCGCGTAGGCAAGCGATTTGGCAACGTCGTCGCGCGCCCTTGTATTGATTTATTTAAAAAAAAGCGCAGCCACATCGCATACAACAACTTATGCTAGAAAAAATCTCAATAACTAAAGGACTCATTTAAATGTCAATTAAGGCAACACCGGCATTTTATTTTCAGGAGTTTTGAATAAAAGTTTTGTGTTGACGGTGTTGTATTGAATTGCAAAGCTAAATGTGTACTAGGGTGTTTTAAAATCGGAATAAACTGAAATATGTTTCAATCAAAGCTTGCAGAATTTTGGTATTGGTGTTTAAACACGTTTAACGTCTTATGGCCGTCATGGCGCTAGCAAGATGATAATTGGGTTCGACAGAGACATTATTGCTGATGCGGACTTTGAGCTGCTTTTCAAGAGTCTTTAAGTCCAGAATTCTGCATTATGTCTCCATTGAGACAAGTTGCTGACATTAGGCTCTAGAGGAGCCATGTCCAGCAGAGAGTACATACCTGCTGCACTTGCGTCTGCACCATCCTGGAGTCGGAGGAGATGGGACCAAGCGCGGCCATCATGCGGTCTTTGGCGCTCAGCCACTGAGACAAGTTGCTGTGCGTGTCGGTGAAATCTTTCATTTCTTCCATTAGGCGGATCCTAGGAAAAAAAAGTTTTTTTTTTTATAACCTGGATAAAGAAGGCCGAAGCTTTTTTTGTCCTTACTTCCTAATTAATATCATAAATGTGCCTTGGCAATGATGCATTTATAAGACACTGCATGGGTACGGAGGCACGTGCCAACGTGTGTTGTGACACGTCTCTTTTAGTTTTTTTTGGTTACGGCTTTACGTTGTAAGATTATGAGTGCTCTGGGCCGAATAAAGAATAAACATTTGTTTGTATGTTACGCTTTCACGCCAAGATTTAGATGAAATTTTGCACACAGATGATGACACACATGACCTGAGTAAGGATATAGGGTACATTTAATCCTGGATCGCAGACGAAGTCACGGGCAACAGCTAGTATTTTTTTTCATTCAGCTTATTTGTTAGCAAATTTAGCCGTGTAAGATTTTAAAGTAATTTCTAGTTCAGTGCTTAGATGGTTTGTTTTCTGATCTTGTAGTATTTGTTTTAGTCCATATTACAAGTATACAGATCGTTTTATATGAGCACATTTAGCAACATACACATAGCAACGAGTTTTCTCAAATGAAGAACAGACAAAATGACAGATTATTAAAAATTAAACTATAATTTTGTCCACTCTATCTTTTTTTCGTCGACAAAACCTTGTCATGCTATGCGTTCTGTATAGCTACTCACAACCGTTCGAAACGCTTCCGTGAACAATGGTTATTCCTGTATTTTTTAGTACCGAAGGACCAATTTTAACTTCACAAATTGTCCTTCACGCTTTTGCACTAATAGGCTACTTAGCTCACGTTCGCTCAGACACTGGATTTTCAACTGTCGGTGTTGAGCCGAGCGTTGAGAATCTATCAGAGTGCATCCCAACGCGTCGAAAAAACACACAGTTGGATTTTCAACTCTCGGCGCTCGCTAAGCAGAGCATTGAAAATCCAGTGTGCAAAAATGTTGGATAGCGTAAACTATTCACAAAAATTCAATTGTACTGTAAAAGTATTGGTATAGAAAGTAGAAGAGTAATACTAACTTGTCCTTAAAGGCATCGTGTAGTGCCTTCCACCTTGAGGATACGTCTTCCATCTCATCGTGCAGTCTGTCAGCTCCCAACACACTTTGTTTGCGCTTTAGCAGCTCACGAACCTGATACAAAACATATTATTATTAGAATGAACGAACATTCTTACAAACTGTAAAACATTTAGCTAATTGTAGACATTTTAACCCCACTCTTGTAATTTTATTGTAGTGGAGCTTAAATTAATAGGAACAGTCTCATTATCGCTCAAAATATTTGTTCAGAATTTTTTTTTACAAGTCTTAGCAATATCCTTTGACTATCAGTCTAAGCCGCATTCGTATTTCAAGAGGACTATCTTAATATAAACTCTGGATTTTTTATAAAACAATAGCCATCTGGTGGAAATAAAAATACGCAAGACAATTTATTTTGAACCGTACCTGCGTCTTAGTAGAGTCCAAGATGCTTTGCTTCTCGTACATCTCTTCTAGGACTGCGCGCGCTTGTTTGATGGTCTTATCGGCTTCTTCCTTTGTGTTAGGCACCGACTCCTTAGGCAGCTGTCTTTGAACCTAATGTAAGAAAATTTGAATTCAGAAGCTCAAATAATTATCAAGTTTTGGGAACACAAACCCAATGGCATACAAGACAAAGTGGAAATTCCATTACAGCCGCTATTTATTTATTTTTATTTAGGACCTTTTTATTGCAAACGGTCAATCAAAAATCTACTTATACTGCATAACGCGAAAGTAGATAAATGATTGTTTGATAAAAGTTTTTTTTAAAGGAACCCTTTTTATAGCAGCGCAGGGTAATCGTATTTATTTTTCGTGGTTCAGTACAGTTGCACTGAGGCGCTAGTGTGTCCGTGACCAATCGCAAGTTGCGCTCCGATTGGTGTAGGACCAATCGGAGCGTCGAACGCGATCGATTCGTTAAGTCGA
Organism: Dasypolia templi; assembly: GCA_963555695.1. NCBI lineage: Eukaryota > Metazoa > Arthropoda > Insecta > Lepidoptera > Noctuidae > Dasypolia > Dasypolia templi. Next base: position 6,191,311 of record OY743156.1, read on the forward strand.
GAAGGTTAAAAGAAACTCACGTCTCACACTATAGCCTCTGATCTATTGATCAAGGTTGCCGGGCCACCCGCTACCTTGGAACTCTGATTTGATTTTCTCAAAAAGTATAAAACTTAAAACTATCAAAGTTATACCTGCAGAAAGTGCGTTTCATGATGATTAAAATGAATGGAAACTCATTGGGATTAATCAATTTATTAAGTGTTTATTAAAAAAATTACAATGTAGAGAAAAATTTTTTTTTGATCAGTATTAAGTATTCCCCCTCTTTCTCGGATAACTGTCAGCATCCTAGTATTCATCGACCTCACGAGCCGGACTATGAAATCTTGAGGAATTGTATTCCACTAGTAGTGAAAAGGTTAGGTAGATAATGTTCTTACCTTGTCCAAGAACGTGTTGAGCTGTCTCAAGCTGTCGAGATGTTTGCGCAGCTCTTCCTTCACGGCGTCGAGTTCTGCGGTGCGGTCGGCCAGCTTAGTTCCTAGGAGACTGTAGCGGTTGTTGATCTCGGACATTTGTTGCTGGACTGGGGATAGTTCTGTGGAAGGTGTCAAAGGTTTAGTACATTTTTAAAACATTAGTAGCGGTCGTCAAGAAGGCACATTGAGTTTTAGGCAGAAACTGAAACACATACTGTTTATGTGTTATGCTTTGTAGCCAACAAAAATGGTAGCTTTTTTACTCAAACCAATATTTGTTTGCAAATAGTGCAAAATATATTATCCACCACCGAGCGGTTATAAAGGTAAAAGCTTAAAATATATAAGTTATAAACGTTTTAAAACAACTGTTGGGAAAAGACAGTATTATCGTAGAAGTGACGTCGAGTAACTTCATACAAGCGCCATACATTTTCCGTACCGCGCGATAAGGACGGAATAAACGTATATCTGACAGATTTTTTCGATTATCTAATTTTACTATGCCTTCTTTAAACACAAAATTTCTAATATTTAAAAAGGCGTTAACTACGTCAAATGTCTCAGTCACACCTAAATTGCTTTAAATATCATATATTGGTTATAATTCAGAATACAGAACGGAATTTCCGTTCCGAAATACCAACGGTTCTCTACGAAAAGCATTCAGTAAACTTTACAACAAGAAGGACCAAAGAATAGACAATTATTTTCATACTATAGCAGACCTAATTCAACCCGAATGTCTTCAAAGTTAAGAGTGAACAGGCTTCTTCTGGGTAATCTCAGTCCATCGTAGACTTTGTCTCTGTCACTTCTGACCTAGACTAGAGTCAAGAGCAAACCCATATAAAAAAAAAAGACCTGTATGGATATAGTGTTAGCCGACCATTTCATTTTAATATAAAATGCCTGTGGTGTTACACTTCAGGGTCATCATAATCAGCCTATAATGTTCCCACTGCAGGGACACAAGCCTCCTCACTTTGGGAGGCAGTGGGCTATAATCCACCACGCAGACCCAGTGCGGGTTGGTAGATGTCACATACATAGGACATGCCGGTTTCCACACGATGTTTTCCTTCACCGTTTTGAGAGTTGTGGTGATGAAATTATTTACACAAAGTGAAGCGCCTGCCTAGGTTCGAAATCACGATACCACTGGGACACCACTGGGCCACCCCTGCAGGGTAAAAGCCTTTTGAATTCATTAAAAATTGATGTTTTTACAACAATTTATAAAGTTTGAATCATCTTTGAAACTATCATACCTTCAAGATGGAATCCATCCTGGCTGGATCGTCGTGAGGAGAATCCGCTGGACGTAGAGTGTGTAGAGCCAGGACTGACGAGCCCGTGACCCTTGCTTGGGGATGGTGAACGACCATCTAAAGTGCGGCCTAAAATAAACACAGAACATTTAAAATGGGATAAACGTGTTTTCTTTTAAGAGAATGTGGTGGAATCTCAAAGTAAGGTTGCATAATATAAGGAAACCATTCATGTTCATTTCAAAGTTATCTATCGAGATTATCGTTTGGCACTATACGAGACAAACTAGTAATATTCTAATATATATAAGGCATTTATTTGCATCTCTTCAGTACGCTTTTTCATTCTTTGAAAATTGACTTGATTCTTGGTAGTTTTTGTTCTTTAGTTTTACCTATACGATACCTCCAGCGTGGTGCTTATGTTATCACATTAACTGACACCACGTCTTCACCATTAAGTAATAATACGATAAAGTGTTGTGTTGAATTTTTGATGTCATCGCCCTACGCGTTTCTAGTGCCTTTTTATCAAGATTTTGTTTGAAAAATTCAGTGTTAAATTTTTACATTTTATTTTAATAGACTTATAACAACTTGTTATGACCGCAGTACTATTTAATGTGATAACCTGATCGCGACTCTGTTTATTCATTTATTTTTTTGGCTTGTATTGATTATGATACTTACTAGGCGTCTGTCGTTTAGTAGGACTGTAGATCTGCCTCTTCCTGTGCGGACTGTCGGCACGATCACCGCGAGTCAACGCTTCGTACACCGCACCAGCTTCGTTCACCTGATAGACAAGTAAATTCGTTTATGTTTATGTAAACGGTAGGCAAACTGTTGGAAAAAAATCAAACTGTACAGGCCTTTTTTTTTGGGTGGAAAATCATCAACTGACTTATCCCACTCTGAGTGGAACGGGAGGGCGTGTCAGAATTCTACTGACTAAAACCCACCCGTATTCCTTCAGTTGCCTGTGACACGGTTATCTCTTTCGAATTTCCCGCGACCCTTAGGCGGCGGCTCTTTTGGTCCCGTCATTTAGTGCTGACATCTCTTTGAGGCGCGCGTGGAACACGACGCGCCGTCGACCCGGGCCTGGTCCTTACCGGACGGCGAGCTACCCATTGCTCGCCATCCGCAAGCCCGCGCCTACGGTGGCCGGGAGTCTGCAGGCGACTCATGACGCCCAGGGCCCAGGGGACTTACCGCCGCTATTGTGGCGTGCCCAGGACTGTACAGGCCTAAGCTGAGCTTTGTATTTGTGTGAGTGCACATAAAAATAGTGTAGGTGTGACGTCGGCCTAGAGCGCGATTGGTTTAAACCAGTTTATACAACCGGCCTGAGGCGCTGTGCGTCCCTCCATTGGTGCGATTGGTAATCACTCACACAAATACAAAGCTCAGCTTAGGCCTCGCGTTCTGTACCTTTTGGAAAGTGGTTACCGCCCTCTCTAGTCAGAAGGATTGTTGATACGTAGTCAGTCCAGAAAACAGTGGACTGCATAGGCAAATAAGAATACCTGTTACTTGCCATCCAACATCCAAACCGAAAACCAACAGTGGTTTCCCAAAAAATCTTCTTCATGACCAACTTTTGTCGACAGAAGAATAGACAAAATGACAGATTTATTTAATTCATCTGTCAGTTTGTCTATTCTTTCGTCGACAAAACTCGTTTCTATGGTTGTCGTGCCACACGTGCTGGTAGTTCCTACCTCGTGTCATGAAGACAACATAATTAATTTACACAATGAGTGCAAATAACGCTTTATCATAAGACTTACCTTATCGATAGTAATAGAGAAGTCCCTGTACTCCTTAACCAGGGGTCTGAGCTCATCTTGCTGCTGTTTGATCACGTCCAGGTCTACGGCGACAGGTTGCAGGCGCGTCACGCGGCTCTCCATAGATTGGAGCCAGTCCAGTACCTGCAATGCAGTAGGGATTTATTGCAGTTTAACAAAAATTACATACATACATAACATCACGCCTGTAATCGCAGAAGGGTTAGGTAGATGTGTACCTATAGTACACCCACATTTCGCCAGTTATGCTTAAGTCCCATGTAATAGGGGGCGAGCCTAAAGCCATCAACCGGACACACGTCCAGACTCCGGGCTGCTACTGAGAAGTTCTACATAGAAAAACCCAATAACACTTTGCCCGATCTGGGAATCGAACCCAGGACCTCATGCTCAGGAGTAGATCTTGCGACCACTAGACCAACGAGGCAGTCAACATAAATACGTGTAAAAGTAAGAAGCCAAGAGTTTTTTTTTTGTAATTAATTCGTTCTAAAAAATTAAGATTTTGTAATCATTGTGACCATTGTTACTTATTTGCATATGGTAACAAGTGGCATGCTTCTATTGTCTGGCAGATAATACAATCGAACTACTACTCAAAATAATTATACTCACTTGTATCTTGAGCGACTCATACTGGTTCAGTTGGTCGGCTCTCTGCTTGGAAAGCTTCTGTTTCTCTTCTAGCGTAGCGTTGAAGTCACGCCATTGGTTCTCCAAAGCCTGGACATTAAAAAAAAACATTGTTAGTTCATAACTCTTTGTAATAAAAAAAAAACCTACAAATGAAGTGTAAAACCTTAGAAATTATATCCTAAATTCATAAATACCAAATTGAAAATTGTTTTTTGAAAGACACTGAATCATTGAAGTTTTTTTTTTTCAAATTACTGAAGGCCCAGTTTTATTACCTATTTCAAGTTAAAAGTAAAATTGCTATCTATGTTGTGAAGTCAATCATAAGCATTTTTCTTACCTTCATCCTGTCACGAATAACGTGTGTGTCGGTGACGTCCTTCTTGGAGATCAGCTGTTTGCCATTGCGCAGGCATTCTTCCAACAACGGCAGATGTTTGTCCCTGCCATACAAATACTTTAAGTTGAATAGGTAACATATTAATGAAGATACGTGTAAAGCCGAATTTTTTATGAAATTATTTATTATTATTTTTATCGTGGCGTTATTAGCTTGTCCTCCATGACAAATAAGCTTGTTTTTCTAACCTTTTTCAACCAATTTCGGGATCGATTTAAAAACAAACAGAGCAATAAAAGAACAATTTGTTGTAAGGTATTTCACGTTATCACCATTCAAACTCAAACTCGGATCAAAGAAACTGTTATGTCTTCAATCAAAAGTGGTATAGTTTGGTTCTACAATATTGTTTGGTAATTTTGATTGTTTTAAAATTTGTACGATCCATTTTTTCAAGACCAAATAGGGTCAGACAAGTCTCACGATCCCAAAGACTATTAGCTGAAAGCCTTGTAAGGTTTTATTTATGACAAATCCTCACCTATAATTGGCCAACTGTGCCAGCCTTCCGCCCAGCTCCTCAGCGGGCATCCTGGCCAGCTCCCTAGTGTCGGCCTGCTCCAGCAGCTGGGCGTGCGCCGCGTCCAGCGTGGCCGCCTGGCCCGTGAACTGGGCCAGCGCCGACGATACTTCTTCGAGGAATTCGCTGCGTTTTGATGAACGTTCGACTAGCTTTTCGTATCTGAGGAAGAAAAGATTTTTGAGTGAAAAAAAATTCTGACATAAGTCCTGTTCAACTTGCGCAAAAGAGAAGAGATGCAATAAAACAGCTCGATTCAAACCAATGGCATTAATTTGTTTAATTTGGAAGACAGACATAGATTCATTTGAGATATTTTGTTTCATCCCTACAAATTATACCCATTAAAGTTCAGTGTCTTGCTAAAAGTTTTTCGTAAAAACAAAAAAAAACTTGTTAGAATTAATTCATTCTAAATAATTGTTGAATGATAAAGTGTGTTCAGCGATCTAATTATGATATTGCGTTTAATAAAAAGTTTAAATAAAGTCACGAAAATATTATTTCTTCACAATCTCACCTGGCATAAATATCATCAGCTCTCTGCTCCAACTTCTTCGCGATCCTGGCGTTAGATGGCGTGAGCGCGGCTTGGCGGGCGCTGGCCAATAATTTGGCCAACGTTGGCCGCCTCGCCTCCAACTCGCCAATAGCGATGCGTTGTTCTCGCACTTGCTCGTCTAAACGTTCGCGAATAAGGGACGCTGGTTTTTGTTGGTTCCTGAAAGATAAGAGTTGGTTATTGTATGTTTACGTTCGATTTTCTAAGGGGTTTGAATGGTCATGGGGTCTCAACTAGAACATTTTATAATTAGTCTTCAAAAAAAGTCAAAGATGGCAGCATAGGTAACCATTATGAAATTAACAATCATTAGAAAGCGATAAACGGCAGAATTTTGGCTAAAGTAAGATTAGTAAAAATCAAGACTTCCTTTTTAAATGCTGATTTATCTATTCACATTCGTTTTTCAACAAACAAACATAAAATATGCTTTTACCTTCAATTCGAACCCATATAATGATAAAAGTATTCATCTGTTAATCGTTATGTTTAGAGCTCTTTGCAATAGATGGTGTTTTACTCAATTTGTCCTGTCTTTAAAATAACCTTTATAGTCACAAATTTAAATCAAACAACTTATTTTAAATCTATTTATTTACATAGAAACATAAAATAAATCTATTAACATGTTTTTCTGAAACCGGAAGTATAAAACTTTATTTTAAACGAATGGCACGAAACGTTTTAAAAGTAGGTCGACTCCTAGATGGCGACGTAAAACGACTGTCTCTGGCAATTAGTGAATCGCTGATGCTGCGATCTCTTTGAATATTTTTATGACGAAAAATTGCCAGCTCAATTGCCAGACTTAGGGAGGTGTCATTTCTTTGTATGGGATTGGGTATCTGTACGTAGTATTATAATATCTGTGGAATGGTTTTTTATTGTTATCGATTTACCCAAAGCAGTGTTCATTTAACCAACTTCAAGAGAGGAGGAGGTTATATATTCGACGCGTTAGTTTTAGACCTGTTGCCGTGCCGAGTGGTTCTTTCGCAATTAATTGGCTGACACTTTAAACTTGGGTGTCATGTTTAAAGCGAAAAGCTTAATTGTGTTAAGAAGATAAAGAGCGAGCGATAACTGTAGCAAACAGTAGCTGTCTATAAAAATCTCCAACAAACACTAATCCATGTCAATTATTTATTACTATTTTATTTTATTTTTTAGCTTATGTTGTCCCACTGCAGGGCAAAGGCCTCCCTTTCTCTTTTCCACTCTTCTCTGTCTTGAGCTAGTGTGGACCAGTCCTGTCTGTAGGTGTCAAGCTTGTCAAATGCAGTGAAAATTTGGCATCACTGCATAAGTCACGTCTAGATCCACACAACGGGTCTCCGTGGGGTCGTGATGTCTTATACCTAAACTATCATTGTACTCACTTGAACAGGCTCTCAGCCTGCCCCACCCAGTGCGCCTGCGTCTCGGCCGCGTCCTGCAGCCCCTGGCACTGTAACAGAGCTGCTTCTAGTTCGGAACACCGGGTCCCCACGGCGTCTGTGATATCCTTGTAGCGTGACGTCAGGTCGATGACGGGTACTTCTAGTGACCGGATTTCCGAGGGCGTTAGGTTGCCTTCTAGGGATTTAACTAGTTGTTCGCAGGCCTGAAAAGGAGAAAAAAGTTAGTTTTTGCTTTTTATTTTTAATCTGCAAGATATACATTTCATTAATCAACATTGTTCTGTAAAAAGTTGTAATGGAATATCTGTGTTTTGAAATGAAGTTAAAATGATTCTTCGTATCCTCATCTCATCCACAATATTTCAATTTAACATCCATTGACTTTTAGGGGTTTTTATCGAAACATCGTCATCATAATTTTCGTAAGTGCTTGAGAAGAACTATTAAAATGTTTTGTGGGAAATCAATTAACTCAACGCCAAAAAGGCGTGAGTTTATGTATGTTTGTTATTAACATAGCATGAAGGAATAAAGAAACTGAAATATTGGTTTATACATTACAATAATTGATTAATTTTAAAATGTTACTATCTCGACAATCTGACATTATAAAAGTTTTGACATCATTAATTACAATTCACAATTATTTATTAAATTCTCAATCTGACATTAATAAACCTATGCATGAGCACGTATTTGTTGTTGCTGCCATTTTGTTCTGTTTTGTTTAATTTTTAGAATAAAACGTTTGCACACTGTATGTTATGGTAGAATGTAAAGGGACCATCATAGTTTTAAGATCCATTTAAGCCTACATTCTGGCAAATAAATGAATTTGAATTTGAAAAGTTGTTTATTCTGCACAAACAAAACGCACATTACAAACAGTACAAAAGGCCTCATAGTCAGAATTAAAAAAAAACAATTTTGTCTACTGCTTGATGTCACTCAGCACCAAAGAAAATACATATTGCTCTGTCTGAGTTGCGACACTGGCAACTGACAATAAAACAAACAATGCAACGAAAAACAAGATTCAGATTGCAAAGTAGAAGAATGACTACTTTTGTAACAAATAAACAACAGTAATAAGAACAATAGCGTCTAGCCTGTTATATTAGCCAGATACATATCTAGTTCAATCACATTTGGCCAGGTGTGTTATAACTGTAAAGTGATAGGAGTCCAAAAATGGTAGAAAATACACTGCAAATCATACTCACATCTCTAGCATTATCAATAAGCCTTCCTTGAGAGATAACCTCGTTGTGTAGCGTCTTAGCCTTTGACAACTGCGATTCAACAGCGCGAGGCTCGCCGCCCACTGGCTCTGATAGCACTGAGCGGACTTGTGGCTCGATCTGGAGGGAAAGAATTACAGGTTATTATCATGACTTATAAAGGAAATATATTTGCATTAGTAAAAATATCCCTTTACAAAAAACACCTGTGTAAACTCAATTATATGGTTCGGTCAAATAATGCCAACAGATAATTAACTACACCCATGATTCGATCAATCGTTTAACAATCAAAGTCAAAGCATTTATTTCAACAGGCACATAAAAGGCACTTTTGAACGTCATCATTTACATTAAAATTTGGATGATGACTACTATTAAAAATGTTCGTAAAAATAATGTAATAACAAAGAAGGCATAGTAAAAATTAGATAATCGAAAAAATCTGTTAAATCGATGTAAAAATGAAGAAGATACACGCTTTAAAAGTTTTTGGAGGGGTTTATTCCTGTCCTTGTCGCGCGGTACGGGCAATGTACGGCGCTAGTATGAAGTTACATTGTCGTGACGTCACTTCTACGATAGTGCTGCCCTAGTCTAACACTTACTTTAAAACGTTTATAACTTGGCAGTTTTTTAAGATTTTACACAATTTTTTAATACTATTTGGAAATAAATATTTTTTGAAAAAAAAAAAAAAAATTGCCATCATCCCCATTGAATTAATTCTAGTCGCCCCATCCTAAAGGCAGTTTCGTATGGATAAGAATAGGCAATTATCTCCACCGTTACTCTTTCAAAATGTTGTAAAATATTATTTACATTATTATACAGGTGTGTCCCGTAAGTCGACGTCTTAAAAAAAATGTAGCAACAGGAGTTGTGGATGGAGGATAGGCAGTAGATCTTTTCTCGATTTCTTTTTACAAATGCCCGTAATTTTTAAAATGCATAGCAATAAATATATTTTTCTGTTAAACTATTATGACTTGACCCGACTCCGGCTTGACGTCGACTTATGGGACACCCTGTATGTGAAGACGATGCACCAAGAATAAAATTATTGTACCACAACCGGAGATGTGTGGCTTATTGCCTATTACATACCTCACTAATCCACCTGCCAGCCCTCTGCAGCGCGTCATGGTAGTGTCTAGTCACATCAGCGGCGCCTCTCAGTCTGTCTTGTAGCCTCTGTGCGCGTGCGCATAGGTCTGCGTGACGTCTTCGTGCCGAACCCGCGCCTTCACGCACGACACTTTCACTGCGAGGTGCGATGTGCGACAGACGGGATGGTAAGGAGGTACGGTACTCGTTGAGGATTGAGAGGAATTCCTGAGAAGAGAAATGGTGTATTAGCATTTTGTAAAATAGAGATAAAAGAGAAAACAATTTAGATAATACTAGAAAGATTAAAGAAATTCTAGTTAACAACTTAAAAGGGTTGCGTATATCAGTCGGTATTTTTAAGTAGTTATGTTTGATACTTAGAACGGTTTGCCAAGTTGTTACGATTTTACAGACCGACTACAGAATTATCAATTTACACAAATAATGCACAGAAATAACTTTGCTGAACTACATGAAGTGTATGTTAAACAAAACTGGCCTCGAATTGGCCAGAACACTGAGACATTGCATATATTTAGGCTGCTCATAGTACGTAGCCTTGCAGAATACCAAAATTCGTGTAAACCTAAGAAAAATGAAGCTATAAACTACCTTGCTCTCATCCACAAACTTCTGCGCGGACATAGTAATGAACCTGAGGTCGGCCTGGTGCGCGATGACGTCAGACACGAACTCTCTTACGTCCTCACTCTGGTCGGGTAAGGAGTTCAGTTTGGAAAGAGCTGCTTCTTTGTCTTCTAGCGTACGGTACGCGCCTTCCATCCAGGTGTTGAAGGCGTTTAGTTCGTTGCTGTGGAGAAAGGGGTTATTTATGAGTTATCTTTTGTCATTGATGTAGCGTGAAATAACAGCCGCACGGGTAAATTAATCAGGTTAAGCTAAGCTTGATGCGGTTGGGCCGTGGATGGGTGACCATCTTTACATACCAAGACCCCTACGTGCCTCGGAAAGTACGTTAAGGTGTTGCTCCCGGCTGTCATTCGTGGATCTTCGACAGTTGTTACGGGTCGTCAGAAGCCCGAAGGTACCAAGGGGTATCGTGTTACCAAGTAACTGGGTTGTGGGGGCCAGATATGCAGGCCCATGTAATATATTAGTGTTCAGCTGCATCCTGTTAGGCTGGAATCCGAGTCCAAGATAGTTGCGAAATTGAGGCACATGATCATTTTCATTCAAAACATTTTTTTTTTGAGAAATTATATTGACAAAACCATACATGTTTTAAATGAATCCCACGTAAAACGTAACATTTTCGGGTTAGGTTTGGGTAAATAAGCTTTTTTAACAGTAAATCCGACAGAGATAGCATAATCAGCCTATAACGTTCCCACTGCTGGGACACAGGCCTCCTCTCTATGAGAGGTAGTGAGCCGTAATCCACCACGCGGGCTCAGTGCGGGTTGGTAGATGTCACATGTTTTTCGAATTTTTGGTTCTAGGACATGCCGGTTTCCTCACGATGTTTTCCTTCACCGTTTTGAGAGCAGTGGTGATTAAATTATTTACACAAAGTAAAGCGCCTGCTTGGGTTCGAACTCACGACCTACAACTCGTAAGTCGATACCGTTACCACTGGGCCACCACTGCAAAATAGTTGAGAGATAAAATTGAAATAGAACAGAGATAGTTGTAAATTTTCAAGAAACCGTTCTTCGGCTTTTGTTTCAATTGGCTGCAACGGCTCTTAACCGGACTATCCTTTACTGGCTTTCGCGCCAACCACTTATAAACTTTCTGTCAAGGACCGCTGGTATACGTGTGTACCACCAACTTCAGTAGATTTTAAACTTTATTTTTCATAATTTTAAGGTTTTAATATCGCTTCTGTACAATTAATCCCAATTAATAATATGTCATAAATATTATAATATGGTTTCACCCACTTATGACTCGATCCCGTTGGAATATCGGGATAAACAGTATCATATGTCCTAGTCCAGGTCATAGTTTACCCATGTGCCAAATTTCATTCATATACGTTCAGCCGTTTTAGCGTGGAAGCGTATCAAACATCGCGCAAAATTATCTGTCCTTGAATAATCACCACATACTTTAGTCTAATGTTAATCAGACGATATAAAAAAAATATGCAGTTTATTGACTGTTTGTTTCAAACTCAGCACCTTACTTATTTACAATACAGCATAAGTTTTCAACCGGTGCGCAAAAAATATAGCTGTTCAGTACATTTTGACCGCGTAGGTATTGCATTTTTCTTTGAAACAGCTGTTTCTTTTATTACCGACATAAAATGGGAAATAAGATCTACAATCGTGTGCTGAATCCATGATCACATTAAGCGGATTGAAGCCTCAACCCACAAATAACAAACCAGTCAGTCGTCTTTAAAAAACTATTGCGTCCGATTACAAAGTCTCTTAAGTCCTATTTGCCCACTGGTAAAAAAATGTATCCAGTATAAAAATTTAAAATCGTATAAAACTACTTTACTAACCCGAACTTTCCAAGCTCATCTCTGGCGGCTGCCAATCGTCGCAGCATCTTGTCACACTTGTCGCTGCATTTGTCACAGCGTTGTTTGAGCTGTCGTACGCCACGCTCCAGTGCTGCCACCTGGTGGGGTACAGGTGGGTCAGTGAGATCGACAATGGAGAAACAACAGGTTAATTAATTAAATCAGATACAAGTGATACAAAACCAATTAATTAATCTCTCCAATCCATACAATTACTAATAATACTAACCTAACATCAACATAACAAATATATAATGACACAAATTTTTACGACGATTTATTAGCATAATTGCATGATTTATTAGCATATCTCATCTGTTGTGTGTTCTATATCAGAATAAATTCTTTATACCGAATTAGTTAACGACAGGTGAGTTTATGAGATAGATATTAGAATAACGTACTCAAAGGGAAGGAACGATGTGGTTGAGACAATAGGTCTTTGAAATTACCTACTTGTAATAACCTAATACAATTTATCGTGAATGAGCAGATGATATATGGAAGATGCTTAAGTATATATATAGGGTGATACAATCGATCCACCTCGCATACCGGCGTACTAGTTCCATAGACAATGGAAGAACGTGTTCGAATTTGTTCAATGGAGAGAAACGGTGTGTTTGACACAATCGGTTTGGCATGTGATAACAAGTTGATTTGCAGGTGCCACACGAACGAAGTCACAAAAACAATTTTTTTGTTGCGGTTAATTATCATGCTGTCTGTTTGACTTTATTTAGTACAGCGAAAGACTTTTATCAACGTCTTGTGGCACTTGAGAGTTCGAAGATTACTCTCGATGGTAGGTAGTATTTTGGAAAGTTTGCTGTATATCCTACAAATTTCATAAAATCCAGACTTGCTCCTTTTCTACATAATAAAGGGATCCTGTTTTCTAGGTCCAGCATTAGTAAGTGAGACACTCAGGAATTTTCTTTTTACCTGTATTGATTAAAGAAACATTTTACTTTACCTCATGAGGAGCCAGCACATCTCCGCCGGAGACGAGCAGCTGCTTAGCCTGGTCGGCGCACGCGGACACCTGGCGCTGGTGACTCTCCAGGTCATCTTTGATCAGCTGTGAACATATTTATGATTTTAGTCTATTGTAGGTACAATTATTGCATTTCTGTAAATAATTGTGACGTAATTCGATCTTTATTTGTCTTGATTAACTCTGATGAAAAAAATATTTTTTTAAACCCTAGCAACACTGGGTTCTGAAACATTTTTTAGATGTACGGTTCTTTAAATATAATCTGTACTCAAATCTCATGTCAACTTTAAAATAATACAAGGCTGTAGTTAATTTTGTGCATCAATCACCAATCACAGAAGTAAGTTAATAACCTCTATTACCTGGTAAAATATTGTGGCTGAAGAAAAAGTTAAATACTGTACCTTCAGAATATTAATCTGGTTACGTAGCTCATCCATATCTTCTTTAACGGCTTCTTGGTTCGCAAGCCTCTCTTCAACGACCGCGATCCACTCCAGTAACTTAGACAACGTCTCATCGCAAAGCCTGTATTTCTCTTCTACTGCTTGCTACACATAAAATAAACACATCAGTATGTATACTACACAGTACATACATATTTACATCGCTCTTAGAGCTCAATAGTGCATCTATACTACGGCAATTGTACAATGCATGTCTATCTACTCTGTGCATCACTTGAAAACAAGTGACTGTAACATTTAAATGCGTCTTAGAAACTGTACATGATATTTTTCAGACTGACATAGTAAGGGTTTTTTTTATACAGACGTTTTGCAACTTTTGGACGAACATAGAAAAATATATACATTGATTTAAATTACTGCATTAAAATTACGAACAATAAATTGAATATTATGTTAGAAATTGTCGCAATTTTAATGCATTGATTCCCAAACCATTAAGGGCCTAATCAAAAGTAGTCTTTCATTGCAAAACGTAAACACATGCCCCATGGGACTGCTCATGCAGACCAGTAGAAAACCTGAAAGAAAAGCTAAGATTGAACCAAATCTACGCAGACAGGAAGCGAAGTCGAGAAACATCTTCAAACGAGAGGCGACGACAGATAGCCAAGTAACACAGAGCATGAGAATGACAATATATTCACAACAGGACCGAAGGTTGTGGACGGTTAACAGAAAGAATCATGCGAAGCATAGCATGCAAGCAGTGAAAATATATTGGTGCAAATGTCAGAAATATTGTGTATAGTGATTTAGATAATTTTCTTCTAATGTGAATGAAGATTATATAAAAACATCCCATGCATAATGAAAAAGGATGGTCTAATATAACCTCAAAGCACACTACCGCCATTGTTGCGGCCAGTTTAAGAACTAAATCATTGCCGGTTCAAATATTTCTGATGTTTGCGTAAAACATTTGCGCGTATCAACATCTTCCGATATTATCATATAATTAATGTTTGTATTAGAGTTATTTGTTAAAATAGAAATAAAAATAAGTTAAAGAATACCTTGTTGAAAATCTGAAACTTTGAAAGAGTATTTTTGAACAGTGAAAATAAGAAAATAAATAAAAGTATTCTTGAAAAGTAAACGAAGTATTAAAGTCAAGAATTTACACGTATAAACGTGGAACGTATTTTACATTTAAATAAAATAAAAAATGTGAATTCATTTCTTTTAACCCTTTAATTGTCACTGAATTCACTCTGAGTACAGCTTTATAAAGGTTTCAAACAAAACATTTACAGAAAGACACTTTTATAAAAGTGTACTACGGAACTACAGACCTTTAGAGAGTTAAACATTTATCGTTTCAATAATAATTCAAATGAAGTCACATTGGCCGTTAACACGTTTAGCTTACGCCACACAAAGTATATGACATACTAGACAAATGCCTGTCAGTTACCATACGTTTCATACGCATAAACAATTTGAAAGCACTCCATTCACTTAGAAGAATGTATTGCTAGAGTTTACTAATGCGAAACATATGAAAAATAACGACAAGAATCGACTCTGCCGCATACATCAGGCAACGTAAGTTAAAAATATTACTAGCTTTAAATCTTTTAAATAAAGACGATAATGAATAAATACTACCTTCCGTGTTTGTGTGTTGAAAATGTTTTACCATTTCGATATTGTGAATGTTTGCGAATTTCCGCCTTATATCAACGTCACAAGAGCATAGCTTTGTTCATGCATTCCAAAACATGTGAGCACGGGTTTCAAGGAATGAGTATGTCGTTCGAGTTTGAACTCTAAGAAAATCTAAAACGGAACGGGACCAGCAGTCATAGTACACTGGTTTTGAATGGAAGCGAACATAATAAAGCTGTAAGGTCGGCAGGCCCTCGGACCCACCATCGCGACCTCAAATTCTTAGCACAATGTGAATGGGAGGTTAGGTATTTGGCGAAACGGTGATGGTTCTTTATTTCGTCGTTAATATGATCCCTCACAGGCAAGCATTCACGATTTAGCTCAAAAGGGTTCTTTAGCATCGCAGGCAACGGCTGGAAATAAAAAACAACATACATCGAGCCTTAGTACAATGTGGTAAAGCACACTTCACAATCGCCAGTTCTTCAGAGAAAAACTAGCGATTGATGAGCGCTCTAACCTAAAATAAGCATTTAAGGACAACACAAGGCACTGACGTTTTACACTACGTTTTAAGCTCAATATCTCGTCTAAAGAAGTTGAAAGCTAACTTTACTGAAATTAAAAATGTAAGTGAAAATATTATGTATAAGTGCTGTCACTACTTTAAAAGAAATTATCTATTTATTTAAGTCTACTATGTTGTATGTTATATCGAATAATGTAGGCCACAATGTACAAAACTGTGACATCACCCGATTTGCTCAACAACCCCGAAAAACGACACTCTAAGGTCCGGTGGGTCGTGCCATGCCAATGTTTAAGCCAAACGCTTTAGATAGAGATCACCTTCTAAGAATGGAAATAGGAAGATGTAAAGCAACACCTTTGCTCGATAGAAGCACAAAGACAAAAGCAAAATTGAAAGAACTTACCCTTGTTTCTGCTGGCAGCAAGTAGCCCTTCTTCAGAGCTTTGACTAAGTCCAAACTGATCGATTTGACTGGATCTATGGTGAGCCTGCCTTCGACGGGATCAACTAGTTTCTGTTCTATTGCTTGTACCAATGGACAAATCTTTCCTGTCTCCGGGTCTTTGACGACAGTACTCGACGGGTCTACGATTCCTTGTGCGATCGCTTCACCTAAGTTCAACCTCTTTCTGTCCATCACACTTGTGGTAATGAATGGATCGTTAAGGGCTCCGGTTGTAGGATTGTAAATACCGAAGTTCAAGGTTTCTATCAAGCTAAAGCTCTTCTTAGGAGTCATGAGGAGCCCGCTTTCAATGGCAGCCGTTAAGGTGTTAAGTTTAGAGGTCTCTGTGTCTAGTATGTTGCCCTTCTCAGCATCCATAAGGCCTTTACGGAATGCTTCAGGGAGTTTGACGAGCCTCTTCTTGAGATTATCTTTTATGAGCGCTGTGTCTGGATCTATGTAGCCTAATGCGGCAGCGTCTCTAATCGACAGCACTTCGTTGGAATGTGGATCGGTGAATCGAGCGGTAGCTACGTTCAAGTGACCGTCTTCAATCGCTTGCTCAAACGTTAGAGGTTCGCGGATGTACACGATCAAACCATTTTCAAAGACGAAGCAAAGCGTTTTAGCCCTATTTTGAGTGTCGAACGAACCTTTCGCATTTTTATCGATAATGCCCTCAGTGATGCCTAATTTTAATGGAATGTATTTATTCTTATGAGGATCTTTGATAACAGCCGTTTCGGGATCGATAAATTCGTATTTTATGGCTTCGTCTAATGTGAACTCCCTAAGTGTTGGTTCTTTAGAGGCTGAAGAGTCTGATACGTATCTCCTAATCACAGTTTGGGAGGTGATAGGTTGGATAACAGTAACAAGAAGACCTTTGTCGAAAGCGATATCTAAACAGTAAGATTTCTTGGCTTTTGTGTCAATAACCCTACCCTTGGTGACGTCTACATCACCTTGTTGAATAGCGGCAGGTAGAGGTTTAAATTTGTTTGTAAAGTTGTCCTTGACAACAGTAAGATCGGGATTTAGAAGGTTAATTTCTATAGCTTTGTTGATATCAATGAATTCGTTGGTACTAGGATCAACAATTTTACCGTTATCAGCTCTGAAAAGACCGTTTCTAATGATCTCTTCAAGACTCAAATTTTTCTTGGCTGTTACTACAAGACCGCGGTGTTTAGCGTCTAGCAGGTTAATTTGATTTCCGTTTGGTAAGATGTAAATGCTGTTTTCATCATCGACGACGCCATTTTCTATTGCTTCGCTTAGTTTGATGTATTTACTGCTTGGAATATGTTTTACTAATGACGTTTCTGGGTGAATCAGTTCCTCAGCAATAGCCGTTTTTAGAGAGATTGGTCTGTCGGAAACTGGATGTATAAATGCCAGCTCGTTTATGCTATACATATTCATGGCTAAGGTTTCATAAAGAGTGAATCCAGCGCTTTCAATATCAACGATGAGACCTAAGCTCATTGCTTCAGACAAAGAGATTTGGACATCAGAACCTGGTTCGTGGAATTTGCCGCTTCTCCTGTCAATGATTTCGCTGCGACAACAATCACCCAAAGACAAAGGTTTCTCGGATTTCTTGTCGAAATAGCAAAGATATTTTGGACTAATGATGGACCTTCTGATGGCCTCATGTAAGGTTATCTTGCGGTTTGTCGCTGGGTCGATGATTTTACCGGTGCTGTCATCATACAGACCTTGGTGTAATGCACGTTGAAGGCTGATAGGCGCCTTACTGTCTACTAATAAACCTATTTCGAATGCTTTACGGAGACTGATCTCTTCATTGTCACTGTTGATGTTTCTAATCTTGCCGGTCTGGTCATCAATAACTCCAGTTTCTAACGATTCTGGTAAAGTAATTTTGTCCCATTTGCCTAGCCTGTTGTCTAAGATGTGAACGGAGTGAGCATCGACCAAGCCCATCCGAATTGCTTCCACCAGAGTGTGTTTCTTACCACTCTGTGGGTCCATGAAAAGTCCTGTTATTTCATTGTAAACGCCTTTTTCAAGAGCTTCAATGAGAGACATTGGTTTACGAACTTCAACAAGGATTCCTCTTTCGAAAGCTTCGCGGAAATCAATGTTTTCGTCGCCTAACCTAATCGTGCCTGTTCTACTATCAACAATGCCCCTGTCTACGGCAAATTCGAATGGTATTACTTTGCCAGCTGCGTGTACTAACGTAGACTGTGGATCAATTAAACGTTTCTTAATAGCTCTATCAGTAGGAATCTTTTCCTTGTTCACTGGATTAGAGAACTTGCCAGTTTTAGGATCGTAAAAGCCTTTGAATACGGCTTCCGGTAAGCTAAGTTTACGTTTAGCTGGTACGATTAAGCCGCGCTCCGAAGCGTCTGTAAGGGAGATCTTGTCGCCGAATATAGGATCTCTAACTTTGCCTTCCTTAGAATCAATAATACCGACTTTTATGGCATCCGCTAGTGAAATTATTTCACCAGTAACAGAGTTCCTAACAGTCAGAGCTTCAGGGTTAATGTTACCGATTTCGATCGCACCCTGAAGGGTCATAGTCACGTCATTTATGGTCAAAAGACCTGTTTCTGGGTCGTAGAAGCCTTGTACCAGACCTTCTTGTAAAGTCCAAGGTTTCTTGTCACTAAGCAGATATCCTTTGTCACACGCGTCTTTAAGATTACATAGAGGAGAAGTAATAACACCCTTTTCTAGATCTATTAGTCCCGATTTAACTGCCTTATCGAAAGGTACGACTGCTTCAGATGTGTCATCTTTGATCTTGACATCAGATGGATTTACTAGTTTATCTTTGATAGCTTCTTTCAATGTAATTAATTGCCCCGTTTTAGGGTTCATCACTTTTCCGGACTCGGGAGAATAATATCCTAATTCTATAATATCAAATAGAGAGTACGTTACGTCCTTAGTTGCGACCAATCCCTTCTTTAAAGCGTCGTCTAATGGAATGTATTTCCCACTCTTTTTGTCCCTAATTTTGCCGGTTACTGGATCAATCAGTTTAGTGTCGAGGGCTTCAGATAGAGGGATGAACTTCTCTGTAGCAGTGTCTTTAATTTCAGAGATAGTTGGATGTACGATATTCCTCTCCACCGCATCTCCTACAGTAACCAATTGTTCAGTTACTTTGTCCTTTATTTTCCCAGTTTTAGGTTCATACATATCATTGTCAATGACCGCCGCGATAGAAATAGGTCTACGAATAACTGTGATGAATCCACGTTGGATAGCTACAGACGTTTCAATTATTTCGTGCGTTTCTACAATGGTTATGAGTCCTTCGTGAATTTCTATAACATTACGTTCAATAGCGTCTGATAGTGTAATGACTTCGTTAGTACGGGGAACCTTGATTAGTAGTGATTCCTGATCGACTAGTCCCTTTTCGATGGCTTGTCCTATTGGCACTAACGCTCCAGTATTAACGTCTTTAATTTCTCCCGTTTTCGGGTTATATAGGCCTTGCTCTAACGCTGATTCGATTGTTACTTGTTCTGGAATAGAAACGTCCTCGGGTTTTTCGACTACCCATCCTAACTGTACACATTCCAAGAAAGGTACGCGTTTACCGGTCTTAGGGTTAACCATGTGGCCTGTTGTTTTTTCAATTATCGGCCTAGCAATAGCTTCATCAAAAGAAATGTAATCATCCGATTTAGAACCTAAATCTTTAACTAATATAGATTCAGGGTCGAAGATCTGTAGACCGTAAACGAGTTCTTCGAAAGAGATTTTAGCGCCGGTTTCTGGATTTAGGAATATCTGTTTTTCGATATCATAAACGCCCATTTCAGATAGTTCTTCTGGAGTAATCCTTTGAGAAATAGCAACGGTATAACTAGGTTTAACTTCTCTCACTACAACGCAGTTCTTAGAGAGTACATCAACTGGGGCGAACCTACTTATTTGTTCCTGTTCTAACGAGTCTTGTACGGTCAGCGGAGACTCAACGCCATTAACAACTATCCTACAAACTTTAGGTTCAATTTTGCCCTGAGCAATCGCGTCAATTAATTGAATGTTTTCATAAAGAGGTTTAACAGGTTCGGTTTTCTCTTTAGTTACATTTTGTTCGGTAATCTCGTCAATCACTCTTAAAGGCTGTTTTTCAGCATCGATTAGCGTAGTAGAAACAGATTTGCCGTCATGAACTGTTGTTGGAGTTGTTTTGCCTAATTCTATTAATTTCTGTTCAACGGTGGTAGTAGTAATCTCAGAAACAATAGGTTTGGCGAACTCTGTTGTTTGAGTGATTACGACTTCACCTGGACGTGTGGTTGTTTGTGTAGTAGTGTAATGTTCAACTGCTTGTTCAGAGTAGGTCACACCTGTAGTTACGTCAAATACTTCAGTTGTTATTCCTTCAGGAGTCTGTGTCTTGATCATTTCCTCATACTTCTTATAAGTATCAGCGTCGACAAGACCTCTCTCGCGTGCTTGTTCTAATGGAAGCTTCTCGCCTGTCTTAGGGTCGACAATGACAGCGCTCTTAACTATTTGAACTACTTTAGCTGCTGCGAAGATTGGCGCACCAACTACAGCTATGAAGCCTAATTTTGCAGCATCTGCGATACTCATCCTCTTACCTGATTTATCTTTAACCTCTCCAGTTTTACTATCAACAACTCCCTTGTTGATAGCTTCATTCAAAGTTATTTCTTTGCCTGTCTTAGGTTCAATTACCTTAATGGTTTCCGCTGGTACAAAACCTCTGTTGATAGCTTCCAATAGATTGTCAGCAACGCCTTCTTTAGTGGAAATAACAACTGAAGTGTTGGGATCATATATAACGCCAGGAGCTACCTCTAAAGGCTTCTCAAGCTCATCTTTTGGACTTTGTTGATCTTTTATCTTTTCAGGTTTTGCTTTCGGTTCTTGGACTGCTTTTTCTGTGTCAGTGGGCGACAAAACTTTGGGTAGTTTGCTATCTTTGACTGGTTTAACACCCTTTTCGCTGTCT
The DNA here is from genome assembly GCA_963555695.1 of Dasypolia templi. NCBI lineage: Eukaryota > Metazoa > Arthropoda > Insecta > Lepidoptera > Noctuidae > Dasypolia > Dasypolia templi. The sequence continues at coordinate 6,212,223 of OY743156.1, forward strand.
GGAGACACTTGGTATTCTCTGGGTGTCTCAATATCATCCGTTTCATCTGGAGCTTCAGTGACCTGATATTCTTGTGTTACAGTCTCAGTGATGTCAACAGGTCCACTGGTTTCTTCTGTAACTACTTGGTATGAAGTAGAATGATTTTGAGTTACTTCTACTGTAGTAAACGTAGACGATGATGAAGTTATAACAGTGCTGCTTTGTTCAGTAAAGTATTCTGATGTAGTAGTAGGTTCGGATCTAGAAACAGTTGTTTTAACTGTTGTAGTAACCTCTTGCCCATCTGGAGTAATTTCATGTATTTCTTCGATGGTTGGCCCGTCGTCGAATTTTGTGAAGTGGTCATAATCAGCATTTGGACTTTGCCCTTCTGGTTTATGTGATGGTTTTAACTCTTCAGGTTTATCGTCGGGCTTTACTTTATGGACCTCGGGATCTGAAGAAGTAATTACCGTTGTCCTTTCTTGAACAACAGTTTTTCTTTCACCTGTTGGCATCTTCACCTTTTCCTTTAACTCTGGTTTAGATTGATCTTTAGGCAAACGAGCTTGCGGTTCACTTGGTGAAAGCTCCTCCGCAGTGTCAAACACGGTTTTAGTTACACTAGTCTTGGTCACGGTTATAATTTGCTCACCACCAGCAGTAGTTTCTATGTACTCCTGTAAAACTGGTTTCTCTTCAAACACGACGTGTTCCATATCCCTAATTGGGCTAGGTTTTTCTATTACAGGTTTGACCGTTTGAGTGTCCAGATCTTTAAAAGCTGATTCGATCGGTTTCTTCGGCAACTCTGTGACAGTAGTCTTTTCGCTAACAACTGTTTTACTGGTCTTTAAATCAGGTTCAAGTTCTTTAACCGGTTTAGGCTTTTGGGTTTCTTTATGTGTCTTAGAAGGAACTTCTTCAGATGTTGAATCCTTACCAAATATCAAAGTTTTCTTTTCGATAATAATCTCAGTTGCAGTTGCTTCGGTTGCTTCCTGCCTCGAAACTAGTTCTTCTTGTAATTCGTATTTCTCCGAAAGTTTGCTTGAGGGCTCCTTACCGTGGACTACAGTTTTCTTTTCAATTGTGACCATTTTGTCTGCAGTTGTAGGTGATGGTTCTTTGTCCCATGGTGATGGTGGAGATGACTTTTGTGGTTTATCGTCTTGTTTGACTAGTTGAGGAACACCAGTGTCTTTTGGTTCCGGTTTCTTATCTTTGCCTAACGGTTTCTTATTTTTGTCTTGTTCATCAGGTTCATACCTTGTTGTTTTTTCCGAAGTGGCTATACGACTGGGTGATTCTACAGCTTTTTCCTGTTTATGCTGCATAATCTTGCTACTTACTGCCTTAGCTCCTTGCACAACAGCCATGCCGGCTAGCACTGGGGCAGCAACCACAGCTATCAAGCCCATCTTGGCGGCGTTTTTAATATCAACTGACTTGCCTGTCTTAGGTTCTTTCAATTTTCCAGTCTTCTTATCAAGTAATCCTGTATTTAGTGCGTCTTTGAGAGTTACAGGTTTTCCAGCCTCAACATTGTAAATAACTGAGTCAGGATTGATAATCTTCTTGTCAAGAGCTTCTTTAAATGTCAGTACTTTATTAGGTGATTTTGGATCTCTGAACTTTTGGGTCTTTTCGTCAAACAGAAGTTCAAATGCCTCGTTAAGATCTAACATATCCAAAACTTGTTTTTGGGGACTTGATTTAGCCGACTCTGATGGAACTTCTGTATTCAATAACCCGCTGGTAACGGCTTCAGAAATAGTAACAGTTTCACCAGTTTTAGGATGCGTGAATGTGCCTGTCTCAATGTTAATGTATCCCAGATTCAGTGCATCTTCAAAACTAATGTTCGTGTCGTTGGTGATAAACTGTTCTTTGCTTGTCTGTTCGTCTCTGACAATACCTTGGCGGCGAGCTTCGTCAATAGATATTATTTCACCTGTTTTTGTATTTTGCACTTCGTTTGCGTTCACAAGTGCGTAGTCAGCAAGAAGTTCGATCATCTTAGTTGTAACAGTATGCTGAGACGTGAACGTTTCAGTGATTGTGGTTACAACACCGGTTGCTTGCACATCTGTCATTGGTTTGATAGCCAGCAGACCTTGCTCCAAAGCTTTGTTTAAAGGAATGACTTCCTTAGTCTTGGGATCGGTAAACGTTGCATATTTCAAGTTAACAGCTCCTTTATCTAAAGCTTCTACGAGTGTTATAGTTTCTGATGTTTGAGGGTAAGGAATACCCATAATTAAATCTTTTTGAATAGCATTACCCACAGGTGTCATGTCACCTGTTAGTGGATGTTTCATTTCTGCAGTATGCGGGTTTATAAGATTCTTTTGAATAGCAATGTTTAGTGTCATGGCTGCTGGTGGAATATCAATGACCGGCTTGATTTCAGTATCAGGGAACACCTGAGCGTTTACCGCTGATACAAAATCAAGAGGACCGTCAGTAGTTTTGACTACATTTTTGTCATTATCGATAATATTTCTTTCAATTGCTTCAGCCAATGTTATCTTCTTACCAGGCGCGATAGTAATGCTAGATAAAGGATCAATAATGTCGCAAATGATTGCGTCTCTTAATGTTAAGAGGCTTCCGGTTTCAGGGTGAACTATTTTTCCAGTGACAGGGTCCAAGAGTCCTTGTTCCAAAACTTCTGGAATAGAAAGACTCTTAGCTAACGGGATTAATACTTCATCCTGACCTTCAACATCTATAATTCCTCTCTTTATAGCTTCTTTGATGGTAAGCACATCACCACGTACGGGGTCAACAATGTGGCCCTTGTTTTCATCAACTAAACCCTTCTCAATCGCTATTTCAAGATTAATTGGTGAACCATTCTCATCTTTGTAAACTTTGACGGCTTCTAAAATTGTAGCTGTTTCTTTGTCTATCAAGCCTTGTTCGACAGCCTCGAGTGGAGTGACGACATGTTTCCTTAGTTTTTGTAATACTACTGGTTTTGCTTCTAGAACGTGTCCTTCGGGGGTTTGCTCCCTACCAATATTTACTTTATATCTAGGCTTATTACTACTAGGTGATGTCTTAGTAATTTGTATTACATCAGTCGGCCGTGTTTTTGTTCTATCAGTGGTTATAGCAGTTTCAATAACTCTTCTGTTGTCAGCTGAAAGACTATTTTGTATTGCTTCTACGGTTATGAAACCCTCAGAAACTGCCGCGCCTACTGATACAGGCTTAGTGACCTGCGAGACTGTGACTGTGCTTGTCCCTGGGACTGTTTTACCGGCTCCTGGTTGCATCAAGATTTCTTGTTGTTTAATAGCTAGAGCATCCTGATATATTTTGTAAGTAATAGGATCTACTATGCCTCTTTCATACGCGACTTCAATAGGCAGTTGTTCACCTGTTTTAGGATCGACTACCACAGTAACCATTTTGTCAGGTGTAGTTACACTAGATATTTGAGTAAACGTGACGCCGCTAGAGCTTGGTGAACTAATAACTGTCTGAGCATATTCTGGAGATTTCTCCTTGGTCGACAGTTCATACTTCTTGTACGATATCGGGTCAATGAGACCTCTTTCATATGCTACTTCTATGGGCAGTCTTTCACCAGTTTTTGGATCGACTACAACGGTGACAGTAGTTTCTGTTGGTAATGTTTTGGTTGTTGTTACTTGTGAATAGGTCACACTACTAGTACTTGACGTCTTAATTTCCTGAGAATCCTCCATTTCTGGAGTCCTATCCCTGAGAGATTCTTCGTATTTTTTGTAAGTTACTGGATCTACTAATCCCCTTTCATAAGCTACTTCCATAGGTATATTTTCACCGGTTTGTGGGTCTACAACCATAGTGCTTTTAACAACTTGAATTATTTTAGATGCTGCTACTAATGGCGCTCCTACTACCGCAACTAGGCCTATTTTAGCCGCATCTACAAGACTCATTTTCTTTCCTGTATTATCCGTGTATTCACCTGTTCTAGTGTCGACTATACCATGCTGAACAGCCTGTTTTAACGATATTTCCCTACCTGTTTTAGGCTCAATAACTTTGACGGTATTCGCAGGTAGCATTCCGCGTTCTACTGCTTCTAAAACGTTCTCTGAAACACCTGTTGAGGTGGAAATAACTAAAGCTGTGGCTGGATCAAAGATGACTCCAGGTTTTACCTGTACTGGTTCTAAAGCCGACTGATCTTCCGAAATAATTTCGTGGGAAGGTGCATCGTACATTTCAGATATTTCCATCTTGTCGGGCATTCCAGCTATAGACGTTATAGTAATAACTTTCTGTGAATGTGTTGTTGACGTTAATGTGATGAAAACAATGAATCTGCGTTCAATTGCCTCTTTCATAGTGATTATTTCCCGGGTGTGTTTGTAATGACCGGTACTATCGATAATACGCGATTCTAAAGCCCTGTCCAGAGGAACTTCTTTTTTAGATTTGGGATCTACTACATTGGCCGAGTCCCCATTTATTATGTTAAGTTTTATAGCCTCCTCTAGATCTAAAACTCTGTCTGTGCCAGGGATTATAAACATACCAGTAGCTGGGTCGAAAAGATTTTGTTGTATAGCTTCTTTTAACATCCAGCCGCCGCGTGGGAATTCAATAGTGTTCTTTTTTATGGTCATAGAAGTTACCGATGGTTCAGTAACAACAGATTTTGAAGTTACTGTTCTAATTTCTTGGACTAGCGCCTCACGGGGTTGCATTGTTTCATGCATGGTAAAATCTGGGCTTTTGAGAGTTTCAGGCCTACTACTATCTTTTTGGACTTTACTTTCAGGACTGGGAACATCTTTGATGTATGATTTTTTCGTGATTTTAAGTTCAACAACTTGACCTGGTACTAAGTCCTTGTTACTTACTCGATCAGATATATGGACGACGCGTGGTTCATTCTTTTCTACGCCTAGTAAGCCTTCGTCTAAAGCTTGTTGTATTGGGAACACTGTTCCAGTGGTCGGGTCAGTAAATGTTTGTGTATTTTCATCGATGAGACCACGTCTTATTGCTTCCGCGAATGTGATTATTGTTTCTGATCTATGTGTAGCACTCGTATTTGTTACTGTAACGTACCTTTTCACTGTTTTAGTAACAGTCTGTAATGTTAGAGTAATATTTAAAAGCGAATTTAGTAAAGCCGCACCCTCGGGTGTAATCATATTAATTTCTACAGCTTTGTTAAATGGAATAGGCCTTTTGGTTGTAGAATCTAATAAATGTCCTGTCTTAGGATCAAGAATATTTTTGAATACTGAGTCTAAAACTGACAATTCTTTACCATTGTCATACACTCCTATTTTACGATTAAACATTTCTAAAACCTCGGCCCTAACTAAAGACACTTTTGTGCAGTCTTCTAGGAACACCCAGTCTCCACTTTCTGACTTCAGGAAAGTCTCACCGTTTACATATTTAAGATTACCTTTACTGAGAGCAACGTTAAAGGAGACGAATTCTCCTGTTTTTGGGTCTTTGAAACCATCTATATCGAATATAGATCTTTGAGAAACAGAAGTAATTAGTCCACGATCTACTGCCTCAGGAATGGTACATATTTCTCCTGTTAGGTTATCGCGGAATTTATTTTCATGTAAAATAATTTTTGCGCCTAACGCCTCCGAAAGTGTTAGAAGACCACCAGTCGTTGTGTTGGTGATGCATTTAACGTTATCGCTATCAAGAACTCCCGCGGAAATAGCTTCTAGGATGTTCAAAGGGGCTCGGTTTGCCGGGGATAAAATCTTACCATCGTTAGTCATAAGATTATTGTCGCAGACGTCTTTTAGTGTCATTGGTTTGCAAATATACCGCTTGATTGCTGCTTCTTTGAACGTTAGTTTCTCTTTAGTTATAGAATGTACGTATTTCGAATGTTTTGTATTAATAATATTCTTCTCTATCGCTTCAGCAAGCGTTATTTTTGTATCATTTTTAGGATCAACTACTTCCCTAATGTTGGGATTGATTAGTTCGTTTTTAATAGCAACATCAATCTGGTATCTATCACCCGAGTTTCTATCCAAAATCCAACCGCTGTTATCAACTAATTCTTGAGTAATCGCGTCAGACAGACACAACGCGCTTGATTTTATTTTGATAATCTCGTTATAAATGAGGAAGCCTCTTTGGTAGGCTTCGGCTATGCTTATGTAGGTTCCATTAGGGAGTCTGTATAGACCTCTTTGTAGATCGACTTGTCCGCGATTTAGTGCATCCGAGATACTCATTCCTTGTGTCGAATTTTCGCCTTCGACAGTTACCTTGATTCTCTTCTCTGCGGGGTCTGAGAGTCCTTGTTCGGCATCGTATAATTCTCTTTGTATAGCTTCTAATAATGTGACTTCGTTTCCGTCTTCGGTCATGCCGCACGGTCCTGTTAATCTGGCAGCGAGTTTTGGGTCAATAAGACCCTCTTGCGCTGCTTGTTCAATGCTCATCGTCTGTCGTTTGTCGGGTGCAGATAATAATCTCCCCGTTCTTACGTCAAGTATCCTCATGCTGATTGCTTGACCTACAGTGAGTATTTCTTTCGTCTCGGGATGCAATATACCTTTAGATTCAATAATGTTTGATCCTTCATACATTCTGAGGACTCTTTTAAGTTTTCGTACGTCAGGTCTGTCATCTTCTGTGATGATTGTTTTCGTTGTATAATTAGGTGAGTTTAGTTTGCCATTGGTCATTGATTTAACAACTGTTTGACCGTCTAGCTCTGTTGATTGTGACGTTCTGACGTATCTGGGTTTAGGAAGAAAGCTTGATTAGTTTTATTATTACTAATAACTAGACGAAGTTCGTTCGAAGTTCTGTGTATAACTTTAGACTTCTTTACTAAGCTGTAGAAACAGATGAAAAACTGTCGAAACAAGAAATAGTTATATATTATTATAACTGACAGGTGTCAGCCGATTTACGAGTATTTCTACTTGCAAAAAACCAATCACAACTTCGTATCTACCGTTAGTTGTATACTGCATCACATAACTTGCTTTTATACTAATTACTTACTTTTCTGTGGTATAGTGCGACGTCGTGTAGGTGTGTTCTGTGGTCAAATCTTGCATATTGAACTCTTGACGGAAGGACCGCGCCGACCGAGGCGCCATCGCCTCAACGAGACGCTGAAAAAAAAAAACAAAACGTCATCTTAACTGTCAAACGATGTTTATATAAAATGAATGTTATGATCATAAAGTTTATTTTTATATCTGAGGTTTATAAAATATTACCATTACTTTGTACAATATGTATAAAAAACTAATTTGCTTATTATTCAAGATATCATTCTGGCATAGGTCCAGTATGACAGGTAGATTAAATCGATTCAATAGCCTCATGTAGTTTCGACGTTTTATTCATGCTCTTCTTGTCAATATAATTTACAACAAGTTAACAGTTATGGTCATCAAGCAAAAAAAAACATGAATATTTATGAGATTGGTAATTTGTGCCCGTTTAATATATCAATCACTAAACAATATTCGATGATAGATAAACCAATTGAACGCCTAACATGACAACCGATGATATCTGTTTTTTCTTCTCGCCAGTAATAAAAACGGTAGTGCAGATGTTTAATTGCGTTTAATTCGATTTGATTTATTTATATCCATCTATCATTGACTTATCAGTCGCTACCAAATCAAGCTCTAACTTAAAATGGCCAGAATCACTTGAACCATGTTCATTTGTAACAGTGTTTTCTGCAAAAATTTATTTGATTTGATTTGTTTTTTTTTTGAGCGGTCCTCATGACCAAATTATAGAAAACTAGGTGAAACAGGTTTTCAAGGTTTGGAGTGAAATCAGAAAACCATCGAAAATCGTCAACCCGCGTTAAGACACTCTTGTAGTGCGGTGTGTCTCGTAGTGCGTCCCTCGGCAAGCCCTAGCCGGCGTGTGCGAGCGCTTGAACTGCTAGATTTTGTTTATATTAAAAAAACAGCAACGAAATAATAAAAAGTGTTTTAGACATGACGTAAAGAACATTAAGCCTTATCTTTTGATATAACTTTTACATGGTTTCATGGTGGAATCTCAGCAAGGTAGCACTTGACCACAAGTTCAAATAAATTTATTAAAAAAACTGCGCAACATTTACATTCAGCTAGACAAAGAGATTTGAGAAAGTTAAAAAGTAAAGCAACCTCGCCTTAATTAAGCAAGCGTGGTGATCAATGCTCGTGCCTTCTCTGTATGAAAAGAGGCATTTGCCCTGCAGTGGGACAATTATAAGCTGTCATAAATATCTTCAAGTACGTCAAAGAGACATCAATATGTTAACAAACATTATCATGTTACTTTTGACTCGAAAATAAGGCATTGCAATGTAAATGATTACAGGAAGTGATGTATTAAAATGCCTCAGTTATACAGTTAGGCTTTGGCAGAGCCGACAATAAGGCATTTTGTCACAAAAACTGGCTTCGAAACATCGATGGTTCGACCGGGGTAATTGACCGCACGAAAGTAAGATAGTATTGCAAAACTTCGTGTTTTTCGTATAAGGACACCATTTCTGGACTGGTATTATTTTTTGGACTGGTCGAAAAGACCAAATATGTTGGAGAAATATTATTAAAATCGGTCGACCTGCTTTTCACTTGTTTGACACTTTTATCGACTGCCAAGTGGTTTTATCGTTTCGCAAATGAATTGGCGACTTGTTTTCTGGTAAAAACGAATAAATTTAATATTTTTGAGCAAAACAAGAGCACAGACAGGGAAAATATGTTACAGTGAAAATATGTTTCGGTACTGTGTATTTGAAAGTATCAAGTAGTATCAATCAAATCACTTGTTTGTGTAATAAAAAATGCGCAGTCACGTGTCTATATTGTATTGTCTGCATCTGGTCAAACATTTGAACAATGTACAAATGTTTGGTTAAAAAAAACATTATGTAGGTAGTTCAATACCAACCCGGCACTCGTACGCGAAGTCATACTCGTACTCTTCCTCCATTTTAACACAATTTATAACAACACTTTAGTATCTTATGTATCAGGTTCACTTAACACATACATGTCTCACAATGTACACTGCACTTTATGTTATAACATTCACATAAACTATTATCATGACTAACGAAATTAACCTACAATAAAGCTAAAGAAAATAGAGTTTTTTTTTTAAACAATATTTCTATAACAACAACAAAAGGGTTTTATTACGCAATTATTGTAAGGCAATTTAAAAAGAATACAGCTATCCGCGAACCCGGCTGGCTGGAAACTGAATGAAAGCCAAGAAAACCGTAAATCGAAAAAAATATCGCCGGGTTCTAAATTTAAACAATTTCGTAATGCTATCCGAAGCGTCTAGACGTCCCGTGTGATTGTCCGTGCGGTAATTTTCATTAATTACGTGTTTGTTTCATCACGAATTACGAAACAGCTGTTTGGGGTTCGATTTTGAGGTTAGGAAAAGTGACTGGCCGATTCAATACTACGGAGGAAAATTTGAGGCCGCTGCGCGCGCAACCTGCCGCGCCGGTGCGACGCCCGGGTAATCTTGACACTATGACACGTATTTTGGAAACAATGTGGTGTTATTCAGTAACGTTTACGGATATAATTACTAATTATATCATACAATCCCACAGCGATGTTTCCGCTAAATAAACTGCTCAAAAGTAACGCCCTTTATGGCTTTGTTCTGTTTTTCGAGTATAAATGAATACAATTGTTATAAAAATATGTTACGTGATTTTATAGGTCACGTTCCCCTGGGGTGAAGAGATGTCATCCTTCACTTGCAGGACACACCTCTATGCTATGCACTTCTGTTTTATATGTCGTGACAGCTACAAATGATATTATAGCTATTTAAATAAGAAACTAGATAAAGCAATAAGTATTTTATGGTAATAATTACTGCAGTCTTGTTTAATAGCACGTGACGCATACCGACACTTTCTGATTAGCGTATATCGTGTTAATAATCGAGATCCGATGTATTTTCTAGGCATAGAAAAGATACTTGGAGATTACGAGGGTCATTTAAATATTCTTACGTCAGACTGACTCGGGAAATTATGAAAATAGGTTTAATAATTAATATACGTATACTCATTCATTCATTGAACAACGTGAAAAGTTAATAGGCATCTATGGTATAGTAGACCTTTAAATAATTTAGCTAGTCGTTAATTGCAGAAATCAATATCTGTGGTAGTGAAGTAATCTCGCCTAATGGTATATTGGATCATTCCATTTGAATTTTTTAGTTAACACCAAACATAATCATCATCGGGACTGAAGAAAAGGAGATCTTTAGGGACCTTTTCGGGCACAGCAAAGTGGGAACACAAAGTAAGTTTCGATTTTACAGCAGAACATGAAACTTTAGGTATTTAACGTAGGCGATACAATTCGCGGTAAGGTAAATGATCGGGACAAGACTATAGGAACTCGTTACGGTACCGGGTAGGTACACCAAAAAGGTTTCAGGAGTAGGCGGAACTGAGCTGATAATAAAGCCTCCATCGTCCACGACGCTACTCAAAAGTAACGTTTTACAAACTCAAGTCACCAATAAGTAGCCAGAAAACACCTTTTTTTTTGGGAATGGCATCTCGCAGGTCAACCTATGAGGTTGTCGTCTGCTTAAACGGACTTGCCTGTGGTTGCCCTAATAAATTAAGGCCTCCAGCCAGGACTTAAACTTAAATACTAACTAAAACTAAGCGACAACGCTAAGGGCACCCCCTGTGGGGTACGGACCTCGGCTTAGGGCGTCGCTGGAAGAGGGTAGCAAAGGGACTAGCTGGATCAGGATTTCTTTGATTTAGGGACGAATTTAAAGCTACAGGCTCAGCGGCGCGGGCTGGCTCGTGCAAGGGTCGGGAGGGGCGTGTATTTGGGCGTCGCGGCGGGCCTCGGCGGCGGGGACGGTAGGACGGCGATCGGGTTTTGGGCTTATGTAGTGAGCTGTTGGCCTTACTACTCTCCTGGAGGAGGGTAGTGGCGTCGTCGGGGGCGATTAAAGTATGCCTTGGTCGGCGAATACTGCTAATGCGGGAGGGAGTGTAGCGGGCGGCCGCTGAGATCAAGGGGTTGGAGTGTTTGATGCCACAGTCAAAGAAACGCTTCGATAAGCGTTTCATGAACTGGTTTATGGTAGGCATTTTAAGGTCGATGTGGAGATTTATATTACGGACATAGAAGGGGGCACCCGTGACCTTTCTGAGGAAACGGTTCTGGAGGATCTGCATCTTATGGAGATGACATGGGTGAGCGTGCGCAAATACAACGCAGGCATAGGTCATGATGGGACGGATGACTGCGGTGTAGATGCGCAGCTTGCATTTAAGTGACAGTTTACTACGGGCTGTCAGTACAAAGTGGGGCCTGCTAAGAGCGAAGGAGGCGCGCGCCCGAACCGCCTTAATATGAGCCTTAAAGGTAAGGTTTTCATCGAGGATCACGCCTAGGTATTTGGCTTGCTTCTCCCAGGGGATCGGCTTACCGTACATAGTGATCGGGCTGGGCCAGAAAACACCAACCAATCACAGACTAGTTAATAACGCGTTAGTTAGTCGCGTCGTGTACGACGTACGACTATGATGATCATCGGAGCCGTTATTAATTGTGTGTCTATGAGCAACAGCTGTTTTTCGTTCTAAATGTCAAGTTTGGTCTAATTGGAAATATGACAAGTCACTGTCTATCATCTAAACCATAGGTTCTCAACCTTATTTTGCCCACCACATAATTTGAGTCTTTTTTGAGCCGCCCAACTTTTTTACGAACCATCTGTCGCGAATCAAAACGGCTATTGCAATGATTATACAGGGTGGAAGGGACATCGACGCACAACCTGATACCATGGACTCAGTACATGATTCTGAAACTGAATGCAGGGCATTGATTTTTTTTGTTGGTTATTTAAAAAAAAAAATGCTCTGCACACATTTCGACCGCGTAGGTCTTCTATGAAACAGCAGTAATTTTTTTTGATAACCGATGAAAATTTTCAACGCAGGGGGGTTCAGAATCATGTACTGAGTCCATGATATCAGGTTGTGCGTCGTTGTCCCTTCCTCCCTGTATTTAAACGTGTTATATTATATAGTCGTAAGATCACATCTCAACGCCCCCTAATTTTCTCTGGGTATTCTACTGCCTTCCTGAAAGTCTCGAACGCCCACGCGTGATCGCCCCCGTTGAGAACCTATGGTTTACACAATGCAAAAGGTTATTGTCTTGTGAATAATCGTAATCCTTAAGCTAGACAAGACAAACTAAACTGTCACATCGTTGTCTAGAGTTATGAGTGGAGCTGGACTAGTATTTATACTCCGATTCCGTTCCCCTCTTCCGTTTCGATTGCGTAATAAGTTACTCACATGTAACTTATTACGCAATCGAAAAATCACATAGTTATAGTTTCTTTTGTTCATTTACAATAATGAAATGGGTTCTTTTAAAAGGGGAGCCCTTTGAAGTAACTACCTTTCTGAAATTCATTGCAGTCTGGATCGTATTAGGGTCATACCGTTTCAAGTTACGGAAGTTCCGGTTACACTACGAATATGTGCAAAATCGATTCAATGGATGAGTTTTTACCATCTATACTATATCTCTACTTAGGTAAATTAAAGTTGTTGATCGATGTACATAGCCTTATAGGGCAAAGTCTTTTTAATTATATTAAGCTTTCAAGCCGCTTTGTTTCTTAAAACATGACGTGATTAGTCAATATTATCCAAATTTAAAGATTACCTATAAAAAGAAGTATGCTAGCTTTGGTTGCCATTTATAATAAGAGAGCATACATTAAAACTTAATAAAACTTAGTAATAAATTCTAACAAACTATGATTTAATCGATAACAAATAAAAATCTCTCAACTTATTTACAATAATTACACATTATTGAAGAGTTTACTTTAACTCATAGATTAGAAGTAGCGTAAACATTTATTGGTACGAGCTCAAACCACGTTATTAACTGCTATATTTAGTTCTATATGAGTATGATGTAACGTAGTGAACGAAAATAAACTCATGTTAAGTAATAGCACATTAAAATACGAATCACTCAGGCGCCTGTTATATGGCATAATCAGACGCCAAAACGGTTCCAAAATACTTTATAAAATTGGAAGTGATTTTTAAACAAGACAGTAAAAAAACGTTAAGAAAAGTAACAAAACTATTCGATGCTGTTGTCAAAATATACGATGACAGTTAATCCAATATCTGACAAGCCAATGACAAAAACGTTCATTATAGAACAATGTGTGACATTCAAATATCGAACAGGCAAATAAAATAAACCTAATAGAATTGCATAACGAAAGCAATAATAAAGTTCAATGGAACACAACAGGAGAACGACGAGCTAGGAGCGGAAGCATCTATCTTAACGACTGTATCTATTTTGGGACCTACAGTTCTGTTGTAGTGCTTAACAAAACACGGTAGATAAAACGTGGGCATTTGAGATTAAGGGAAGCAGTGAATCGCACCGAATTAACCTAAATTAAGCGTAGTACACTTAATATGTTTAAATTCTACGGTAGAAATACTTATTCCGTGGGGGTCATAAGTTTCCTCAGGGATTTTGCCCACACCCTTGACTGTCTGAGAAGTAAGGCTACTTCTTGGATTGCTGGTAAATGATAAATGATTTTATTTCTGTAAGTAGGTTTTTACAAACACTTTTACACGTCAATTGTATTTTAAAAGTAGATGCGTTCGGCGTTTCCTATCTGACTACTCTGAGAAGAAAGACCGAAACAAACTCAGATGTCACAGTCTCTTTTGAAGTCCAGACATAATCTTGGTCAGGTCATGTGAAGACCATGTAGATTGATGTCTGAAATGGTCTTTGGAGGAAAGAACCACACAGAATGAGTGGACCTGTCCAGTCAGTGCACGCATTTGTCAGTAATCATGCAGCTCAACACAGAACTTAAGGAGCTCAAAGATTCGACGAACAATACAAAAGAAAGGACATTTGGGTAGGCCGCATAAAGTACTCAAACAGCCAGACCATGATTAAAACAATTGAAAGAAAAAAATAAAAATACAATGACCCACATAGTCCTCACATTCACAAAATATAAATAATATTATACTTTATACAGTAAATATATACATGTCATTGTGTATGTAAACAAATATTGAAAAAATCATAATCTAAAAATTAAGAAACATATAAACAAAATGCAAAATAATAATAATATTAATATTATTATAGTATAATTAATATTCTACCAGCTTGATATTTAATATTATTAAAAGATTGATAGCTAAAACTCCTATGAAAATGTATACTGCTGTCAAAAGGCTTGATCGTTTCATTATCAACATGATGTTGCCCTGTCCTGCCCTTCATTTAATTTATTTGGGGTAGGCTGCATTGATTAAACCTCACAATTAACAGCCATATCGAACTTAGCTCTAGTTTTAACACACCCTAGGGACTATTACCCGACTATAGTCTCTGATGACTGGATTCAGCATCATGCAAAGGCTGTTTTAGTAGAAAATACTAGGAACATCGCGATTTCACATTTCTATAAATATGTTGCGTATCGATCGGGATACACTTCAGTATATTTATTTTTGTTTGAATGAATGAAGAGCGTTGTACTGTTCGTACGTTTGCGTGGACTTAGTCAATGGAAATGGAGGAACTGTGTTCCATAAGTGATGCATAGCACATCGATATTTTTGGATATGATATATTTAGAAATGTACAGCCGTAATATAATTCGTTTCATTTCATGAGAGTAGAAAAGAGTGCAGAATCATCCTGACTTATATATTTTATTTGTATTAATCGATACCTAAAAATAGGTTTTCCTAAGGATGATTTTGCTATTGTGCCCTAGCTAACATAAATCTCTCATGATCTCTCTAGGCTGTTTGTCATCGGCGTCGATCTCTCTTGTTTAAGTAATTGTAATTATGTAACGTGTAATGCAAGTAATAATTACTGTCTAATTTGATGATAACCGCTTCGCTTATCAATAATCAAGCCCTGGAGTCACAATAACAACATATTTACTAACTGATCAATCAACAATTATAATTATGATGTGTCCTTCCTACTCAACCTTCATTAATATTAATGAGATTTCGTGTTCAAGTATCTAAAACGATTCTTACTTTCTCGAGTTAATCGCTAGTGATCCAGAAATCAATTCATGTATAAAATGAGTATAAAAATAAACATTTTCTACGTAAACAGAGCGTAAACGAGAAAGAGCCGTTTATGAGATTCTTACACGTAAACATTGTAAAGGTAGGACTAAGCATAATTAATTGTTTCTCCGTGCTATTATTAAATCTTAGTTGGAGATGTTAGAATAAAAGAAAAAAGAAAATGATTCGGTGTAATTTGGAAGATAAATGAACAGTTCTCTTTAAACAGGTAAGTTTATCCGATTTTGTAAGGTTTTGGGGAAAACAAAAAACATTTTTTAAACAGGCCCTAATACAGTACCTTGCGGAACTACTTTTCATCTGTTTGCAAAATCTATAAGCACGAACAAAAATATTCGGAGTATTTGTGAGCAATAATAAATCAAATAATACATGACGCCTAATCTAATTATAGTGTTTCTTAACGAAAAAATGATATTTACCTAGTCAGAAGATTAGCAATACAATCAAACGCCTACCCGGTTCGACATTTCAACTTGGAATTTTAACACATTGGAATAAGTGTGAATTTGGAATAGACAATTCAATCCTAACGTTTGCTTGAGAAAAATTGTTACATCAGTCACCTTGATTTGTAGCCCATCATTCATACTGTTGCGGATTTTAGAGCATACTAGTGTCAATATTAATATTTTAGTCCCTACGATTTCTCGTATTTTATCACAGTTGACTGCTAAAACAAAAATATCTGTATTCAAACAAGTTTATTATTAGTTTGATATTAATTTTGCCTTATTAAATCGCTAAGCTCCTTGAGAACGATTCCTTGTTATTATTTCTATTCTTCTCTTTTATGATAATTAAGGTTGATTAGCTTAATATGTTCGCATTACCCTACAATAAAGACTTGGCATGGCGTTTGTTACTTATACCTTTGTTAATGATTTAGTACCGTCTTACTCATGTGGCTTGACGTGCCTACAGATAGTATCATAAAACTCCAGTATTATGATCGATAGACTCAAAACTCGAGCTCCTAAATCAAACCAAGGCTAATTAAAAGAAAGTGAACTAAATACTTGAACAGTTTCAACTCACTGGATCAATGTAACTCATTTCAGTTATTGTTTAGACGTTGCGTGTACAAAACGTAATATAATTTCAGTCGTCGTTACAGTTTGCTTCATAAGTTCATTGACCTACATAAGTTTAAACAGTAGCTATAAATTGAATGGCTTTACAAACAATAAATATAAATCTTCTTGCTATTTCGTTACTTTACGCAATAACAGTGGATGTGTCAGAATTTCGTGTGGGAGTGGAAAAAATGTAGTACACTTTTATAGAGCCAAACGATAAATTGTAGTGAAATATTTTCATATTTTTACACGTGGTAAGACAACAGAAGTAACAAACTTATAACACCCTTCTTTTTGCGTCGGGGATAAACAAATTAATGATGTTTGGAATCGTAAAATGCCAGTTCATGATAACAGTTCGTCTACTGTTTGGTATTGCTCGAATGTGAATAAGGTTTTCAGATGTCCTTAAATATTTTTAAGTTTGTACAAACATTTTTACATGTCAATTATATTTTAAAAACTACTAAAACTGCTCTGAGAAGAAAGGCCGAAACAAACTCAGAGGTCACAGTATCTTTTAAAGTCCAGACATAATCATGGTCAGATCATGTGAAGACCATGTAGTTTGGTGTCTGAAATTATATTTTGAGGAAGAACCACACAAATTGAGTGGACATGTCCAGTCAATGCACGCATTTGTCCGTAATCAATCATTCAGCTCAACACAGATCTTAAGGAGCTCAACGATTCGACGAAAAGACATTTGGGTAGGCTGCAAAAAATAATCTAACTGCCAGACCATGATTAAAACTAACTAAACTTTAGTAAAGTCTACAGGTGAATTGATTGGGCCTAGCCGAGAGTCACTTGTACTCTCGGCTAGGCCCCCGTCACAATAAGTTTTTTTATTGTATGGACCCCATACCTGGGATCTTTCTGGTTACGGAGATTTTTTTATTTGAGTTGGTTTTGCTCTTGACTCTAGTCTAGCGTAGAAGTGACAGAGACAAATTCTTCGATGGACTGAGCTTACCCAGAAGAAGCCTATTCACTCTAACTTTGAAGAGATTCGGGTTAATGCGTTCGGGAACACAGACGCAGGTAGTGAGTTCCACTCTTTTGTCGTGCGCATTATGAAGGATGTTTGGAAGCGCTTAGTGCGAATTGGTGGAATGGCAACTAAGTATGGATGGTGATTAGCAGTACGTCTAGATGTCCGATGGTAGAAGGGGGCAGGTGGGATGATGTCGTGGAGTTCTTGCGCACACTTACCGAAGTACAGTCTATAGAAGACCGACAAGCAGGCAACCTTGCGGTGAAGGTTTATTGAAGGTCAAAATTCCAACTTTTACTAATGCTTTTTTACGAAAACATTTTTTTATGTTATAACACAACTTCAAATATATATAACATAAGCACTATATTTTGCGTGTGTTACATTGAGCAATATCGCAAACAGCAAATGACAATACCAGATCCTGCCCCAGCTATTTACAGGAAATATCAATTAGTGATAATAGTTGTATTGATTATAGGACCTTTTCATAATACATTGTTTTTCAGTAGAACTTGCCGATTACAACCCAATGATAAAAGGAATTCAACCCTTGAATTTCCTTTTGCGTTACTTATTGCGCATGATACACAACAAAAAAAAGGTTTCAATACCTGTAAAACAAAAGCTCATATTACAATTATATTAATTATGATAATGCGTAACGTATATGTTGTTCAAATCGCTTTTTAACAATTATAAACTGCACCTAACCTAAAATCAATGTCATTATTGTTTTAAGATTTTAACAGAAACCGCAAGTTCTACAGGCATTAGGACAAATGTTTAGATAACAGTAATACATAAGCTTTATGATGCTGCATATTGCAGGCTTGTAAATGACTTTTTGATTTGAATGGGACAAAGTTCTATAGAGTTTCTGGCATTGTCCTTTTCGCTCCAAAAATAAAAGTCGATTCCCAGAAATTATTTTTGTACAATGTTACTTAGTTTGATGAACAGATTAACTAGTTGACGGCTACGTGTTGGGTCTTTTGACATCCTGTCTTTTAAATATATACTCGCAGACACATCCACCACCAAAACCAGTTTTATGGATCTAAATGCACCAAAACGGCCACTTCTAACCAAATTTAACTCCTAAGGGACGGCCGCAGCCTTGAAGAGAACATAGCCCGCACACTAGGCTGGCTCCAATCCGAGCTGAACTCACTGCCAGCTCGCCTGAAAGTGTCGGCTGAAGTTACCAAGCTGCAACAACAGCTTGAGCGACATGTGTCGCTGTATTAGAGAGCTTACGCAGACAGGAGCGGCCTACGCGAGCTGCTTCGACCTCGAGCTTCTTCGCGACCGTGAGCTCCCTCGCGACAGACTAAGGGCCGGAGGAGCGGCCTACCTGAGCTGATTCTAATCGACTTTAATTATCTCAATTTTTTTTTCTACATACATACTTTTTGTATTTAATATTCTAAAAATGTATTAACTTGTAACCACGTCTGGCCAGGCGGCTTAACAGCACGAGCTTATCATACTTTTGGATAAATGTAAGCTTATAAAACATCAATAGCGTAGTTCGAACAAAGTTCACGTGTTCAGTTCAGCAACGTTGAAGGTGGACAAAGAGCAACATGACTCTAAGGTCGTTTCCAGCTATGTGATGCGTAGTTCACGGCTATGTGATCGGTCTTTTTTCAGCCTGTATTTCACTCAGTCTTTCTAACTCAACTAAATTAACTAATCATGAAAAAAGTTGATCAATTGCAACACAGGTGTGATCGTTAAATTCGAATCAATATATGTAATTATAACTCACGCGACAACCTTGCGGACGTTAGAAAAACAATTTCAGAAGGCTAGCATTAGAAATGTCCAATCCGACCTTGGTTTTGAAACGGTCCGTTAAAGCTTATACATTTCATATGCAGTTCTATTGAAATGTAATAATGGAAGGTAGTTTAGAGATCATCATGTCGATTATGTAAGAATCTCACCGTGATTATTTGCGTGGAGTGAGCTGTCAGTGTCATCGCGTCTTGGACAATCCCTAGCATCAATGGCACTGACAGCTCACTCCACGCTCTCTTCACATACGTTTTCACGGTGAGATGGTTACAGAATAGCACTACATAATCATGCTGACTGTGCGGTTTATAGAAATATAGTGAACTACATATTTGGATTTTTTTGGACTTTGAATCAGATAATGGGTAGTGAGTGCGTTGGTTTTTAACTCATATCTCGATTATTTTGCATGTATAAAATTTTATCTTATAGTCATTATACACCTAAGATTATGTTGATGTAAATTATAAAACAAAAACATTGGAATCATTTATATCATCATAAGTTACTAATCTACTGACTACAAATGCAATCATAAATAAAAACATCATACACAATCACAAAACACTGATAACGATTTAGCAACCTAAATCAGAATACATTAAGAAAACTAAGAAACGTCAACAAAATACGACAAGACACGAACTTGAACAACATCCGAACATCAAGCACACAGCTATACGCATAATAAATAAACAAATATAGACACTCACGAATAAGAAGCAAAAATAATCCATATTTCACAAGCAGAAACGACGATAGTCGCTCGAATACTATTTCAACAACCCACTGGATTTACAGATAAGAAAGTAATTATCATTTTATCGAAGAGCAAATATAATTTAATTGAGTTTTGGAGCGACAAATGTCGTATGTGTAAAAATAGTGGTTTTGGCACGTGTTCTGAACCAAATCCGTTTGGAGCTGGTTGCCAAATGGCATCTTGAATGGTTCACACGGTGGACGGACGAGTAGCTAGAGGCATTATCATTGCAACAAAAGATTACTTTGGTATTATTTTTTGGTAAACTTTAAAATGGGGTCACGATTTCCGTGATATTTACGGAAAGGGACGCTCTGTACGGACTATATTAGTAATGTAATCATGTAATTAGTAGACCGGATGGTTGAACTTGAAAATCTTCCCTGGCGAATATATTCATTGCGTTTGCGATATCGTTACTTATAGCAACTAATCATATATTCTAAGCTGACCTCACTTGCATCTTATTTTAAGGTGACTTATTGTTCTTAGCTAGAACAATAACTATTTTTGCAACATTACTCACAGAATATTCAGAATTATTATCCTTTATTGCGCGAGCTACAGATATTTATTCACCACAGTGTTCGGTCCCCTACACTACTTATTGTGTCACCTTCATTAATTCAATGACCCACCTCTTGATCGCTGAGGCTGCTTCGTTTGGCATAAAAATAATCATTGACCATCTAAGTATCTTTATAGACTTTTTGCCTTAAACGTGTTTCAATATAAACTAGTTTAATATAATGTTCTAAAGTTATACGAACGAATTCAAGAAAAAATCTAATTTCCAAGAATCCCAAGTCATCTTTAAGTCTGTCATCTGTTTCATTTCTTTGAATCCGGATCAATTCATAGGACATTAAATCGACCAATGATGAAGTCAACACTCAGTAAAATAAATAGAATCGATTTCCCACATAAAGAAACATTGATGGTCGAAGCAATCAGAAAGGTTATTTTAAATGGAACATGAACATGAGAATTGAGGAAACAGCTCGGTAATTGACATAGCACGTTCGGTAGACGGAAAAACGGAAAACAACAATGGCATACATAACGTTATAAATAAGGACAGTCAATGACGTAATGATGCAATGACTATTTAAATTAATAAAGGTACAAGGTGAACCGATTGCAATTTGTTTTTGAATTCAAATGAGATAATAATGTAAAAACAGTTTTAGTAAGTGTAATGTATTGAGAAAACAGAGATAGAACTAAAAATGTACTGTAAGATGATGGCCAAGGTAAGGTTCAAGAATCCCGGGATGTCCAAAATCGAGATAGATTGACGTTTTTGTGAGAGTGACTTTTTGTGAAATGTAAGACCTGGACGAAGGACGCGCAAAGTCATGGAAAAGTAAATGAAATGTCATGAACTGGCCGAAAATAAAGGAGAACGATACCATGTAACCATATAATGTTGACGATTGAAGATATATTCAGATTATAGTGCACAACCCGTTTTCATTTACATGTAATTTCCCAAAACACAAGGTGTGCTGATCTTGAAAAGTGCTACTAAGTATTAGTGCTTTTAGTCTTGAAAAGTAATGACATCAACAGAAATGATTAAACACACCCAACAGAGACCCTTGTTTAGACTCTTACGCATGTAGAAATAAATGTCAAGGTCTAGGCTTATTTATGAGTAAGACTTCCCTTGAAATTGAAAATGAATAGGTGAATAAAGTTGAGTCAAGACTTAAGTGCGTTTACGCATTTGAAAACATAGTCCT
This sequence comes from Dasypolia templi, assembly GCA_963555695.1. Classification (NCBI taxonomy): domain Eukaryota; kingdom Metazoa; phylum Arthropoda; class Insecta; order Lepidoptera; family Noctuidae; genus Dasypolia; species Dasypolia templi. The sequence goes on from OY743156.1 coordinate 6,233,773, forward strand.
ATTTTCCAAATAAACAATGAGAGAGAAGAGGCAAGAACTTTAACAAAAGCAATCTGATGTAACTAAAAATTTATTTAGTTTGTTTTGCCTTTGATACGATTTACTTCATACCGCCTAAAATTCTAGTCTATCATGAAAACATAAATATTGAAATAGATAGTCAACTGAAACAACTTGTTGGAAAAAAGTGAAGGTGAATTTGAAAAAATCTAATTGATAGCTATAAAGTTGGCTATACGTTATTTAAACGATGTCTGTAGACTTGTCATTTATTTATCGTACCTAGAGTAATTGTATTATTATGGCTTTTATAGTATTCATGATAAGCCGAATTTTAGACTTCTAAATAATGGTCCTTCGAGCCTTTAGGTCTTAAGGGCCATTTTTTATTATAACTTGTTTTGAAAGTTATTCAGTGAGTTCTACTTATTTATAGGGTTTATTATTGGGGTATAGATATCTTATCGAAGTTGACGTAACTTTGAGAAATACCTACTACATATCGAACAATGCCGATTACATACAATTGTGCATTATCTTAATTTTAATACTCCTTCTGATATGAAAGATAAAACAAGGTATCTTGCATGTCCGGTACTATGTACGAGATTTCATGCACTATTGAGTGAATGTGTTTACATTTCATTCATATTTTAATTTTCATATTTTAATATGTATACCAAAAATCATACAGTGCTGTACAAAAGTTATTTAAATCCTTTGATTCGATACTAAGTAATTCGAATATCGAATTCATTCGACCTAACGGTTACATAGAAAAGCTGTTTCTAATTATGTATGATAAAAATATGTCAGTCAGTTTTCCACCTCATATCGCACGAACCATAGCTATTGAAATCTCTTTGGCGACTAAACACGATGAAACAACCCATTCGCTTCAAGTTTTTTTTCAAAATGATATCCAAACATAGCAAAAACTACTCGTTTCAGACAACCTTGAGCATGTAAACAAAACAAAAATACTGTATGACTTATACGAGTAATTCAAGTGCTACGATATGAATAAATATTTTATTTTCACTCATTTTGTTTTACTAAACCTATTCGTCAACGTGCCTAGCAATAATGCCATGCCTTCGAACTGGTTTTTTTTTAAATATATATTCTCGTTTACATTAATCATAAAATGTCGGTTAAGGTCGATAAAGTTAACTTCTTAACTATTCTTAGTGCGAGTATCTCGACTTAATCGCTGTTGTAAATTCTTAATAATCAGTAAACATGATGCAGATAAGCCTACACCGGCGTTGTAAAATACAGATAAAATCGGAAAACAGTATTTTAAAGAAGAACACTAAAAATCTTTGGAACATTCAAACAAAAACTTTTCAGCACAAACTTTTCACTGTTTAAATACAGGCACACAAGAACTTGAACTCCGAAATTGAAATTCGAAACTGAAAACTGAAAATTCGTATTCCAAAATTCGTTCGTTTTAGTCGAACGCGGCGTGCGTCGATCGCCAGTCGTCGTTCGCGCGCTACTAAAAAACGGACGTACAGTCATCGTATCAAATTATTGCTATCACGAATAGGTTTCGTTGCAAACGTTCCGACTGACGGCACATCTGTACGATCGCTCTGTAATTTTGTTAAGGCTTCATCCGATCAAGAAATTTGTAGACAGTTCTAATTCTATCACATTGTTTAGGTTCTTAGTCTTATTTACATGCTAACTGATCGATTTTCTTGCACTTAAAGAAAACATTCAAATATTGTAGCAAAAATCAATTAGAAATGTCAAGACCTGTAGTGAAAAACCATACATTGCACACAGGCATATACAGTCCACGAGGCCTAAGCTAAGCTTTACATTTGTGTTAGTGATTAACAATCACACAAACGTGACCGCGCCGTGATCACGCGAGGGACGCACAGCGCCTCAGGCCGATTGTCCAATTGGCCGATTACCAAGTAAAGGACGCTTCGCTATGTGCACTCACACAAATGGTCACAGCTTAGGCCTCACGGACTGTACCCCTCTTTGCTCGTGCAAATCCTCAGGCTCCTCTGCCTCTCATCCTCTTCCCATCAAGAGCGAGATCACTTTTGGCCTAGAATTTATGTAGTTCTAAGAACCAGATCCATGACTCGTGACGGCAAAAAAGTACATTAATATTTTTTGGGTTAAAATTTTCATACAGTCCCAATATTGTCAAAATCAACCAGGCCATCCAAAACTTTGTCAATTGTCAATTCTCCTAACTTTCTTATCGTCACTAATACTGACAAGCAGTTGGTTTTCAAACGTTATGGCCCTAACTAATACGACCTTGGTTTTCATTGTGTCGACCTTCGTCTAACCCAACCCTGGTTAAAATATTATTGCCTAGCCCGAAGAATCAATAGGCTTTGAAACAGTTGAGGCTTGGTTTCGTAACACTTCACGTATTAAATTTTATGGATCAACATAGAAGCTGAAGCACGAGTGAACACGTTGTGAGTGAGGCAAATATTGATTTTGCGTAAAAAGTTTGTACGGATTGTAAGGAGTTAATAAAAATTTTAAAGGCACAGACTGTGATGTCTTGGTCTGGTTCTTTAACTACTGGATACGTATTTAGGTCCTATGTCCAAGAATGATTAGATTTTACGAATTTTGCGAGTTTTTCACAAGTGATTGGTATTCTTACTGTTCTGAAAAAAAAACGCTATTAGATACTTTAGCTACCATATTTTCAGATGTTTCAGTTTTTTACTGATTCAGTACAGCACTGGTAATGCCTTCCTGACATTTACTATTTTTAAGTAAATTATCTGTAACAAAACTACATGCACTGAAAGCCAAATGATAGTTAAAATGGCTTTGGACCTTGACACTGCGGCCACGCTGAGCATAATATTACGTCACCTAGATGTAATTATTATGAATTCCTCACGCGAACACACTTTGATAACGTTAAATATATTCTCGTAGTTTACATTGTGGTCACATGTGTTGACCACAATGTAAACTTAGGCAGGCTTACACAGGACTGTAAAATACGAGGCTACCGATAGCGGAATTAGCAAAAATTTACAACGGTGGGATATAAAAATGTGCCTTGATTTGGTCTAACGAGTCCTAGGACTCGTAAGGTTTTACTTTTTATATATTCAATTCCAAATGCTTACAACTGAACCACTATTTTTAAAGATAAGGTAGACATTGAAGTTTCTTAGGACCAAAGGACCAATTTTAAGCGACGAATTTGATTTTTTTTACTTAGTAAAGTGGTCCCTTTTGGAAGAGCATCACTGTAACTGAATAAATTAGGTCGAATAGCCGCCTAGCCGTTGCATTTGTCCAGTAAACCACGTGGGTGGTGATACAGGTAATAAGTGGCTTATAACGGTGCCGGTACACATCATGCAGGTACCGCTAAGAGCCTTACCCCAAGAAAAGTGTGGGCGCATCTCGTTAACTTGAGGAGAAAACATTAAGAACAATTTATCAAAGATTGTGGAGCATTAATCACATTTTTGTTAAGATTACATAGTTTTAATGGTATTTATATTTGGAGATCTATATTTTGAAACTGATAGAATATTTCAGGACGTGTCGAGAATGCTTCCCACTGGTGTGATAAAAAACTAAAACAAAATCTCTTCTCATATTCATGGAGAGGATCCCAAACTAGTATTTCATTCTATCCAGGATTTGTCTCGCTCGATACCTATCTGCGATAGGTATTTGTTATAAACTAAAGTGTTTTACCTAACTTTTTTTTTGTCTATGGTAATTTGACAATGATGCAATTAGCTGCAATTAAAATATTCAGATGTACGTGGGTATACAGCTAAGGTTTAAAAAATACAGGTTTGCAAGAAAACTGCAAAAAATCCCCAAAATGGCTTGCTTTCTCAGTAAACATAATTAATTTAATTGCCAACTATTACATCATCGCACTAAGATTTATCAGAACATTTCCAAATATTCAAGTTTACGTACATCCATTATTATAAGTAAAGTGAGAGGTGATTCAGAAATCAGACTTATCTTCTGCAACCAGACTGATTTTAGGTATTTTGATTTATATTTTGTTTACAACCTTTTCGCATTTAAAAAGCGTAACTGACGGATTAAATAAAAAGTTTTAAGGATCGCTCAGTGCTTGGCGCTTACGTACGTTTCAGCGGTACTTAACTTTTTTATTGTTTCTATGAGTAACTACTGACGTCATTTGCAAATTGGACGTGCTTTTCTTTTTATGCTTCATGATTATTTTGCGATAACCTTTGAGGTGTTGCACTATTTGAACTCACTTATTCATCCTTTGGCTGAGTTGTAAAGTAGCCTAAGTAGGCTAAGATATATGAAAAACATCCCGAATTAGGAATACACGACAAGCTTCATGCTTGCTTAGGACTGCATAAAGTACTACATAACGGAAAAAGGACGAATGCAAAAACAACGCAACGTCAAAAATACAAACCTCAATGTTGCAAAATGAATGCTACAGTTTTACCTACCTCTGCCAAAGTGCTTAAGGAAAATTAGCATGAAGTATAAATACAGTACCAACACCACAGAAAGACCTATATAAGACGTGATTACGTAGGCAGCCGTGCTTGTAAGCGGCTTAATAAATACCGTAATACTTATAAATAGCACTTATCGCTCCGAAGCGTGCGCGAGAGTTTATTGTAATGTCAACTCGCTCTCGATTGCATTGATAGCCTAAAGAGGATATCTACTAATGAATGTTGGAAACCTTGTATGGTAGTAAAAAGAAAAGGTTTTATATCGGGCTGTAATTGTTTTTCTACTGCATTGAAAAAGGGGCTTTGCTAATTCAAAAAAGGAAGGAGGAATTGTACCCATCCAAGCTCATTCCTTTTTTGTAACGCTAAGTGACTGTGTTTTGTCGGTTGTCGATGTTTTCCTTCAGCATATAAAACTTCAGCATTCAAATTGACAGTGGAATTTGTTAAACCAAACCAATTTCCTTCTAATTATACAAACCATAGGCATTGAATTGTCGCTTGAGTTCTAGAACAAATTGGCCAATTTTGCAATGATTCATTCTCAAACGAATTCACGTAGATTGCTCATAGCAGCGGTGGATATAAAACGCTGCATCATAGCCTGACCTAAGTTAGACGAATAAAGTTAGTAAACAACGTAAAAAAGTATAAAACCATTCTTGAATAGCATTACGTCACGCAAGGGGGTGGGGAAGGGGCTGGGGTGAGTACAGTTCACGAGAGCATTAAATAAAATCTATGAAGTTAAATTAAAATGAACTGCTGAAGATTTATATTTATGTACTCAGTCGGAGGGAAAAACTTATAATTTTGGTTTATGCGCACGTTTGTCGTGAATCGTGTGGTGTTATAGATGAGGAACATTATTCCACCGTTACCGAAAATGTTGTATCTAATGTACCCGTCAATTAAGTTCCAAAGACATGGGCAAGGCTGGTCCTTGAACTCATTGTTAAACAGCCACGGCCAGCACAGCAGACATGCATGCATTAGTTTTTTGTCAGCACCTATACGAGTCGCCGAGTCAACGAACCATGTACCAACTACCTACTATGTTTTATAAAGGATGCGCAATGGCGAGAGGTTTCCTTCGATTGTTTCGATTGTTCGATTATATAAATTGTTTTGACTTGGACTCGAGTCTGACTCGGTCTGTTATTGCGACTGGCGCATGGCGCGTTCATTCGCGAGTTGGTCCTCGATGGTTTAGAGTTTTGCTAGTTCTTGACTTGCGTTGTGATTGCGAATCCAAGCTAATTCTTCGAACAATCGAAAACAAGCGGTCGTTTCCGTTGACTCGAAACAATCGGAAAACATGTCGATTGTTTTGTAGAACGACGAGTCGATGGTTAACTCGTTGCTTTATTTTAACGACTCCGATTCTTTTGATTGTTAAATTATCTCGGAATCGCCCATCGCTAGGTATTATTGCATATGGTGGCTCACTTTTACGATTATGCACTAAACTTTGTTATCAGACTTCGTGTCACTGCTGCGTAACTTCTGTAAGGTAATTTTGAAAGTTTGAATTTATTTTTACGGCTCGTTAAGACATTGTTAGGTATTGAAGACGCGCGGAAGGAAGGACCAAAAATGTATTCAAGGTGAAGTGTAAAGTTATTTTTTTTAATGTTAAGGTAAATAAACGTAATGATCTATTTGTTTATTTCGTTATTGTATTATGTATGAATTGTAAGTTAGATGTATGCCTGGACAATAAACGATTTCAGTTGATTTCATTACTCGTTACTTCGTCGTATGGCTCGGACTATTACAAGCTGATATGATTGAAAACAGCTTGTTGCGGTGTGCTTACTTACTCCCACAGTTTTCCAACAACTTGTTTGATAGTGGGCGAGACTTGTAAGTGAACTTATCTTTTCCACTCCAGGGCCAAACCTAAGAACTTTCTAACTGAAAACACCAATTACACTTTGCCCGATCTGAGGATCGAACCAAGACCTCAAAAGCGATACCGTCTGGGTTTAATAGCTTTAGGTTAATGAGGTAGCCGAAGTAATCTACAGAAGTTTACACTTCTCACGAAATCAATTTGACCTAAACCTCTTAACATATATAAACTTCGCAATTAAACCAGGATTTAATGGTCTGAAATCGCCTACTTTTAACGATTTAAAGTACCTAGTAATCAACTCTCTGGAGGTATAAGGAAATGCATTTAGAGAAGGACAGTTACAAGCTGATATTATTCATACATACAGTATAAACAGATGCTGACGAATTTAAATAAAGCATAAAACAATCAACAATCAGTTCACTTTAATCCGATTTGTAACATGCCTACCATGAAACAGTCATATTAAAGTCTAGGACCAATCAAGCCACCGCCATATAAGTCTGGTCTTAATGCCCACGCTTTGTCCATATTAGAAGAAATCGTAGGTGGATAATAATAAATGGTACTTCAGTAATTATTAAATGCAATCTGAAGATACCTCTGTGATAGACGCAATTGTTTTGGTAATATTTGGCAATGTGGGTATTGGTCGAAGTGGAAATATAAATTATTTTTGAATGCCTATTTGCCAAGGTTATTTTTTGAGGTCATGTTTTGTATGAAGTTTGGAACGATTAGTCATTTAGCTCGTTGTTAAAATAAAGCCGAAACATTTATTTACTGCATCATTTAAATAAACTTCACTGGCGAAATGTTGGTGTACTATAGGTACACCTCTGCCTTACCCTTCTGGGATTACACGCGTGATGTTATGTTATGTTATCATTTAAATAAACATCCTATGTGCCCAAACTCCAAACCCAAAAGAGGTATTTAGATAGGCAAATTCGTAAAGTTCTTTGCGGTTTTACAAAAGTTCTGTAATGTTGTCTGTCCTACTTGTTTTTATAATAAGAGTTCAATTTGTTTGCCGAAATGAAAATCGACTAACGGCTTCTTAATTCAAACCAATCAATTTCAAACATCGAATTCACCATTAACTTAAAAAAAATCGTTTAGTATTTCAATTCGAATTCGAAAATCCTTAACGACAAAATTTAAATAGTGAACGGCCTTGAGAGAGGTCTGACTGATGACCTAATGGTGACATCACTACGCGTAAGTGAATTAGGTAAACGTTCGTGTGGCGTGTGCGTGAGGTATTCCTACTACGTGACACGGTTACACTGTGTGTTGAATATATGTATAAAAGAAAGCGCCGGCGCCTGATAGAATAAATAAATACGCTAATGCATTTGTGTGTTATTCTTGGAATGAGCGAATGTGAAGCTAGATTTTCTGAAAAAGACTGAGACAAAACTAAAATACAAAATCTTAGTTACTATCAGTCGCATTCTGTCAGAAAATATTTCTGCCATTTCTCATTAGAAAAAGCTAGGACCAGAGTATGAAGTGTAAAATGTTTAATAATGTTCTAGTTTCTAAAAACATGCCATTTTCGAGATACTACATCGACATAGCTATAAAAATAAAAACCAAACCACAAAATTATAGCCGTATTTCAAGTGTGAAGCAATTTAGTTTTTTTTTCATCAAATGGCTTGTTTATGATGTCGGTTCCACGCGTGACATTGCTAAGAACACATTGGAAGGACATTTACATAAAACAAGTTTGGCGCGATTTTATTAAAACGGCGTTCTATGGTAGACATACCTACAAACTGTTTCTAGCCTTTTACTAAGGTATTATGGTAGGTATTTCTTTATCTTGGTAGATAATCCTTTTTTTGAAGTGAATACTTTAAGGCGCAAAATGCTTTCTTCCTGAACAGTGAACGAAACTGAACCGTCTCACACGGGTGCTGAATCGGGTATACTCGGCTTCAGTCGGTCGGTGACGCTGAATCGCGTACGCGTATACTCGGCGCTGATTCGCTTAAACTCGGATCCAGTCGTAAGTATTCATTTCTTTTGTGTGGTGATAAGCAAACACCTTCATTTTTACGTGGGAAAGTTGGTACAGGAATAACGTTAGTTTAGTTAAATGACGCACTGGATGCCATAACAACATACTTCAGATACACAGGTTTGCATATAATTTAACAGGCAAGTAGTAGCTTTTCTGCCTAAAACGAGCGACTGTCATCGTTTTAGGGCCAATTACACCTAAGAAACTAAACGTGATCAGCACATAAACCACGTTTAAGAGCTGTCAGTGTCATTTTTTTCTATGGAATATTGACGCTGACAGCTCTTGAAGAGGGGTTAAATGTGCTGATCGCGTTCAGTTTCATTGGTGAAATTGGCACTTAGACTAGTATCTAATTAAAATTCTAGCACAGCTGGATTTGCAAAAATACGATATTATCTAGATTTCATCTACAACTTCGTTGAAATTATTACTTAAAAGTTATGTAGCTACACATATTAAGCCTCGTGGCTCCGCTTGTAGTTTAAAATGCATTATTAATACACGTTTCCTTATTGATAGAGCCATTCACAGAGGTTGTGTGTTTTTAATTCCGCTAATAAACCTCTTTGGTACGTTCAATTGGTTTATTCTATCTGTGATTGCTAGAGCAATTAATGCACTATATACTTCGAATGTAGCAATGTAAACTGCGATTTTTGTGAGATAATACCACAACCTCAAATTAATTCAATTTGCATGCAAACTATAAATGTTCATTGAATTGCATCTATATTTTTTACATAAATATGCAAATCTTTCATTGAGATGTAGATTGCTTCTATGCCATAAAACAATGATGTGATTTTAATAGAGCTGTATTTCCATATCTTGCAATACATTATAAAACTTCAAACCATACTTTAAAGATACATCGATTCTTCCACTTGAATGAACATTAGAAATACAAGAATGAATGAATACGTGGATAACGCTCGGACTTATCCAATAAGTGTGTTTTAGCACAAAAAGAAAAACAAAAGCCACTCACCAAAGTAACGATGTCTCCCGGATTAGCGGCGGCGATCCTTCTTAGCCTCTCATAAAGCATATCCATCAATCGTTGGTAGTTCGCATTCAAATCATCCAGCTCCCTTGCAACTGCTTCGGATCCCGCCGGAATGCGCTCGGGATCGGTTCGGCCACGAGCTCGGAAGCGTTCGGCTAAGTCGACGTCTGCTTGACGACGGAGCTGACGCATGTCCAGCGAAGGGTGCACCTCGTCGCAAAGCCATTCGGCGTATCGCTGACATCTCGAAGAGTATATCTAAATCGGGTTAGGGTCAAGCGGGTTATTAGGGCTGTTAGTTAGAGAACAGACTGTTCTTTTTTTAAATATCTGATTCTAAATTGGAACTTTTGCCAAATTTTCTTCATTTCGTTGAAAAGAACAATATGCTTGCTAAAATGAAGCGTTCATTAGAATATTTTTTAAACCTTTCTTTATAACTTGCACTCTTTAATAGGACTTACTGAAATTTATAAAATATGTGAGGGTCATAGTCATACACACATTCAAAGTTCACCGACTCAAAAGACCAGTAGCCATTACAAGATCAACTATGTTTCTCCTTGCTCTTAACTTACGTAGAAACAACGAAAAAAAGAATTCATAATTCATACTACAATTTAATTACTGGTCTTAACATTCATTCAGTCTTATAAATAAAAATTCACTGTCAACACTTGTCCAGCTCACAGCGGGAATGAAATCATGCTGGATGGAAAGATTGGCCTGTGCAGTACACAGGTATTTAATATAAAGCGTGCAACACCAAACGTGAGGCCTAGAGAGGCACTAGACTAGCACCCATTTCGTGCACATTTAAGCAAAAGAACTGTGTATATTGAACCCACAGAAAGTGCTGTATTTTACATAAAATGGTAGATTTTTTATAGTCTGGCAACATTGAGATACCAAAACGATGCATGCAAAGCCACATTTGTAAAGAACAATGAAACCATTTGTAGACCTTTTAGAAGCTATTTACAAGAAATTAATTTGAATTTCAAATTAGCGTTCTGAATATAGTTTCGTAGTTTTTGAATTCCGCCGAAACGGAAACTTTTTTATGGCGAGTCTATTTAATATGTATAAAAGCATATTTTACTATTATTAAAAATATCAGGTAATATGATGAGCATTGGTTTCAATTTTGCCATAAAACATAACGGTTTTTTGGCTGAATAGTATTTTTTTTATTAACAAGTTCCGAATGACATTGTAAAGCACGCACAATATGAACTCTACAGAATCCACAAATCTTTTAGTCACAGAACAATGCAAACTATAGCAGTAATAAATTGCTTTTCATAGTTAAGTGTCGATCACACAAACATCTCGCATTCAGATGATTACGATTAGTTGAAAGCAATCGATTCAAATCGATTAAAAAGTTAACTGGCGAAGCATTGTTTAGTATAAAAACGCAAGCATTATGTTTTAAGGGCGGAAGCTTTCGTGCATTGTGACGAGTTTGAGCCTAAATCACCTCTGATATACGAAGAGACTTGAAAAGACCCAAAAGACAGAGAACGAAGCAGACAATAGCAGGAACGAAACGCTGGACCGAACTCACTTCACTCAGAACCTCTCATCATCAAAATCTTGATTATGACATGATTTCATGGAGTTTTGTGGAATTATCTTTAAACATTTTGTTTGATAGCCTATGAATTTGTTTCACTGTGTAAAAATATACTTGGTTATGTCCGTAATCAAATTGTTACATACCTAAAAACGTTATGGACACGTCTAAGGCAAAAAAACCAAACCGTGAGTGTTTGGTCCTTTTAGTCAGTGAAACATGTTCAACCAGGCATTATAATAAAAGAATAAAAATTTCTCCGAATATTCCACAAAACATCACAGCCTAATCGGTTGTCAAAGACATCAATTAGTTTACTGATATTTACCTTCGCCTCACGTATGTATCTGCCACCGTCAACGTTAACCTTCTCAATCTTAGGCGTCCTCTCCACGACGCTTGTGAGTAGATTCTGTGAAGGACCACATAACACCCGGTAACATTAGAATTAGTTAAGTGCGAAAAACTACATTTATTTTTGGTGAAGTTAAGATTGTTTGTAAGTTCCAGACGTCTTCTCCTTTTAAATAGTAAACAAGTTACACGGTGCAAAAATTCAATATCTTTCCGTTTATTAAATTTTCGAGTATAATTTGTATAATACATTGATTAAAAAAAACCCTCCCCTCTCTGTTGTTCAAAATAATCATAACATGCGTTCTTATATTTATTCTTATTTCGACTCAGAGGACCAAAATCCAAAACCATTTTATTTTATAATTTTTGGAGTTAATCATTTACATGCATTCATGTAATAATGTAATATATTCAGTGAGGGCCACATTAGTCACTCTCTTGCTCTTATTGTTGTATGTTAAAATTCAATAAACCCTTAAAATTAAGGACTTAAATTTACCAAAACCAGTGACAAGTTGACCTAAAGCTAAGTTCTAGACTTTGATGAGTCCGGGGTTCTATTTAATACCGTCTGATGCCAAAATCCTGGTAGAAAGTTCTAAAGACAGAAGATTCAAAAGTACTAAAAAGATAAAAGTTAAAAATGTCCTGGTGTTGTAACTCTCACCCTTGTCGGTTCGAAGTGCTCCTTAGGCCTGACTTCAACAGGCGGCTGTGCCTGCAGCTTGCTGTACGCATCTTCGATCCATTCGGCTTCTTTTTCTAAACCGGCGTTGTAATTGCGCAGGAGTTGGTAGGCTGCCTCGCAGCTTCGGAGTCTGTGGAATGAGCAAGTAAAATTAATATTTGTATTTATTCCTGATATTATACAAAGTCAAAGTTCAAAGAATGCATTCTGTCTTTACCTATACCATTAAAATCTTTTTCATGGGCGATGTTAATAACGCAAACAATACAAAAAGACTTCGTTTACTCACCTCTCAGCCAACTGAGTGCACACATTATTCCACCTATTATTTAGCTGGGAAACTTCCTTATCTAGTCTCTCCAGGTCGATATGCTTCCCTGCTCTCGGGAGCGAGGAGTGTGGCAGACCAGCCCTGGACGTCTCCACCAGACGGCGGCAGTTCTCTGCGTCATCATTCATCTGGTCTACTTGGATCTGTTGCTTGCTCACTGCTACTTGCATGCGGAGGAGGTCTTCATGCATCTGGTGGGGTAAAGTCATGGTTTTGAGTATTTTGATGAAGAAACTTGGAGAGTTAAAGGCTTTTTTTTTTGGATATCTATTATATTTCATTAGAAGAACTTGACAAGTTTGTAACTACCTAACGTTATAGGCCGCTGATCTACAAGCATATCATAGATTTTGATGAAATGAAGTTTTTGGTCTTTCTTAGAAACAAGGACCAAAATTATGAGCAGCTCTAAAGTAAGAAGATTTATATCTTATGGATTTGAAGTAGAATCAATTGTTTTACTGCTATTAAAGTAACATAAATACTTACATCCTTCAGCATCTCAACATCGTTGGGCAAGTCGTTGAACTGCGCGAGTTTAATCTCGAACTCGGATATCGTCTGGTGGTTCTCCTCCATGCTATTCACTACGATCTCCACAAACTTCAGCCTGCACACAAAATGGAAACGTCATCACAAAAAATCTACTTAGCGTATGTTCCCAAAGGACCAAATCCAGCAGTGAACTGATATAGGCTGATCATGATGAGAATGACTAATTTAATTTAGACTGTCTCAAAGGACCAGATCTTAAATTATAATTCGAATTTCTCAAAAAGTGATTCTTACAAATAAAGATTTTTTTTAAACTCCAAAAGGACCAATACATCAACTTGAGTAAGTACTCATTCTTAAGGAAGATCATAATCATCTAAACAACAAGAATATTTGTTTACCTTTCGACAAAGAGTTGGCTCTTGGACTGCATGTCGTTCCACTTGCCCATCACTTTGTCGAGGCTCTTCTTCATGGCGGGAGTCTTGAGGGCGATGCCTATAAAAATAACATTATTTTGTTTCAATATTTGTTTGATAAAGTCGATTTGATCTACACATTGCAGCTACAACGTTTATTCGGGAGTTACAAGTGACCATAACTTCTTGCCGTGTGTGTGTTATGGCGTCCTACGGTTTATGCTTGAGCAAAAGACGTGTTTAATGTTGTAACTTATTTTCAATTATTTATTTAAATTTTTATAAATGTATTAATTTTAGTTTCATGTTCAAATATCTAATTCTATTTATTTTATCATATTATAATAAGTGATCTCCTCATGACTAACATAGTTTTAAGATAAGTACTAACAAAATACGAACATTTAGATAGTCTGAAATAAACGTTTTTTTTAACTAAAACTTTACTTGGATAGATTTCTCAAACAGCATTTATTTCTTCCAAACCGTGGATTTATTTTACAAAAAAAAAAGTTACTTAAACATATTCAATGACCAAGTCTTACCTCTGAACGTAGTCTGCACTTCCTCCACATCGCTAGTGAGCGTATGTACGCTGGTCTCCCAGTCCTTATGCTGCAGCACCAGGTGTTCCAACGTGTCCAGGTCACGAGGGATGTGACTCGCTATCCTCTCATGAAGCTGTCTCTCCAGAATTTCAAGACGTTCAAGAAGGTTCGACGACTGTTCTGTGAATATGCGGGCGGCGTTCTTCGATTCCTCTGTGGAAGAAGATTAGGGCTTTAATTAATATGAATTTGACTCATGGAAAGTTTAGATAAAAAAACGCTTTTTAGGGTACATGACCTGAAATATTTCATGTATTTGAAATAAGGAATTTGTTTATGAATTAGGAAATCAATTAGGGTTCGTTAAAGATGTAAAAGTTGAATATTATGTAAACTCAATCCAAAACTCTAACGACTCACTCTCTCTTGCAAATCTTTCAATTAAACCGTATACGGGAACTTTTGAAAGTTGAAGGTATTTTCAAAACTGCTAGAATCAAAATTGAAGTCCTTTCGTTGAAACTTAATATGCGGAACAAAGGACCAATTTTTATCACCAAAAGAAAATCGTGACTTCTAACAGAGAATCACCAGTAATTAATATATATAATTAATGTCATAACACATGAGTCTTCAATAACGGTACTTTAACTTGCTTATTCACTATGCAAACTTTTATATTGCAGTAATTCTACCACGAATTGAAAGTAAACAATCCTACTGTAAACAGGATGACTGTAAGACCAGATCGTCATTTGCAGAATATCGTCTTGGTAATGAACTGACATTGTTTCTTGACCTATCATGATATGCAATTAATTAATAGAAGTTTATCGTTGAAGATATCATTAAGAACGGAAGATGCTTGTACCCTTTTGTTCACTCATTTATACAGTGTAGTTTCCGGCTGAGTAGTACATATATATATAAGACACTCATGCCTTTTTTTTGTATTTTCCACTAACGACACTAAAAGAAATAATTATAAACTACTCATAGTCGTAACCTCAGTTTAGGCTCATTTTTGTAACAATACTGATTGCGCCAATTATGTTTACGAAGCAATTTCACGACAACGAAACAGCGTAGCCAATTTAAAAAAAAATCGTGAGGCTTAATTTCACAACGATTGCTGTATTAAAATATCGACGATTCTAACCTCACTTCACTCAAAACTGAAATCATAAACACAACTCTATTTTCCAAACATAAATACAAACTTTCCGCTTAAGTTCTCGAAGAGTAAGCAAAGGCATGTCACACTCAAAACCACCAACACTGATTCACGTCATTCCGATCCGTATTAAAAGACCAATTAGACGCTTCACTAAGCACCTGGTTCCCGACGCCGTCGCTCAACTCGTTCCACGGTCCTCTCAACATACACAATATAGATCCTCAAATACATTTAATATTTTATTAAAAGTACTGAAAAATGTTTGCGCAGTTGACCGCGTTCGTGTTACTGAAACTAAGAGATCTAGACCGGCGGTATGACACAACACAGACTGTCCGAAACAGTGCGACGACAACGAATTTTAGTCAAAAATCCGCAGTGAACTAATACTGAAGAATCAACGCTTTGTCTTTTCTTAAGCATCATTTTTACACAAATGGAACTAGGAGTTAAGAGTTCGGTCTATAATAATATTATAATCTAATTATATTTTTCCTCGGGAGGGAAAAGTATTACATTGACTTTTTTGCAACGCGAGCTCCGGCGATGAATCACTAGTTTGTTCAGAATAACGGCTTAATGAAATCGATAGGTTTCTATCGACACATATAAAATATAACACAGCTTGTCTAGTGCATATTTTAGCACGAACAAAAACTGTTACATATTACTTTGAGGAACTGTAACTAAAATATCAAGTAAATAGCTTCTGGTGCTTATCCGATATTTCTACTGAAATGAGCGTTCATTGTCGAATTGCAAACTATTAGAAGTTATAATCCTACACTTGCCTCCATATATAAATACTCCAAAACCAATTTGTTCAGAACTTAGCCCACTGCTCTCTTCTACTCTGCACACCTCCCACTCCTGCTCTATTGAGAATTGCAGTGATAACTGTTACAACCTGTATTTCAGCACGCAAGGTCAATCGAATTGAACATAGAGTGTTCAAAAATACTATGACATCATTAAACACTAGAACTAATTGACGGGACTTTTGGTTTCACAGCGATTCTAGTTAGTGACCATTTAGAGGTCAGGGGGTCAAAGCATGTGACTTCAATCAAAATTTTTCTTCGAAATACTTTTAAGTGAATCCACGAACCATCTTGCGAAGATTTTAACGTTTTCTGAAGCTCTAAAAGCATGCGTGAATCATTTGGTATGAAAAACTTTTCTCGGAACACTGTTTGGATTACTCAAACTCGTTTGTGCTAATTATTGGAGCTGCTTTATTTGTCTATTTTCAACACTGACTCAGGTATAACTTTGGGAAGACTCAGGTATGAAGTTGAAAATGTTTTTTGGTCACAACCTTTCATACCGTAGGAAGTAGAAATGATTTACTTAAAGGAAGAAGTAGTGAGTATTTTCAACTTCATCAGCTAAATGCATGGAGTTCTCTTCTATATATCGTAGTACAAGTACTTAGATATATATCAGGTAGTTTCTGTCAACGAATGGACTCAACCCATCGCCCACCACAAACATAGGCCTCAAAAGCAACTCGCGGTCGTAAAACCCGTCTCGCCTCTAACTACATCAATTTAAAACAGATGATATCACACGCCTTTGGATCCAAAAAACATGTTCATTACCTACGTCTTAATAAAAAAAATAAGTGGGAGTTCTTTCATTCATTTGTCAAATATCTTATAGGCAAGGTCGGCACCTCAAGCTGCTGTTACAATTGGACAATAAGTGTTGCGTGAGTGATATCATCGTAAATTGGGAGTAGGCGAGTGTCGAGGTGATGCCGTGCATGTATTTTTGACAGGATGAAGGGTCCATGTTTTCATATGGTCTTTTGAGGCGAATAGGTCAGGTCATTCATTTAGGGCATTTTGCGCTTTGAATTTTTTTTAAGTTTTGAATATAAAAAGATACTTTTGAATTGAATGACTTACTGACCCTACAGGTAATCACTTCGCTCAGGTAGTTTAAGAAAAATCTGATCAAAGAAGGATACCTACTGATAAAAAAAACATAAGCAATGCAAAGCACGCCTGTAATCTCCTATAGTAGACCCACATTGCCAGCCAACCACAGCCATTTTTAAGAGGTTCATCAATCCATCAATGTTTAAGAGGTTGACAAGAGCTAAAGCACGTTCACTGTCAGACTGTATTAGAAAAGAAAGCGATACGCGATGACAAAACACTGGTAATTTATTGCAAAAAATTAAGTATATTTATACTCGCATCTATTTACAAAAAATCTATTGTTTGGACTAAAAAAATAAAACACTATTACGTTATTATGTTGCTTGTAGAATAATCTGACAAAAAGTCAGAATTACTTAATGTATGGTTTTTATTCGTATTTTTTATTTTTTTGAGATTTCACACTATCTAACTAGCATATATCCTAAATCATATCACATACTTTTCTGTTTTTGTTTACTGCAGTGGATCATATACTTTTAGGCATTATTATTACACTTGCGTTTAGGTCTTGTAGTCCCCATAAGTCCCATGTAATAGAGGGCGAGCCTATTGCCATGCAACCGGACACAAATCCAAAGTCCGGGTTTCTACTGAGAAATTCCAGATGGAAATACCCAGTAACACTGCCTCACCAGGGAATGGAGACCCATGACCTCATGCTCAGCAGTAGCGCTTGCGAGCACTAAGACCAACGAGCAGCGGTGGTAATTTCGTAGAAGCCAAAAAGCCCGGCTTGCCCTATAATAAAATTATATTTCACAACAACAAACGTAAGCCAAAATACTACTAACAATCATAACACCATTATTTTAGGTAATCAGGTATTTTAGGTCCTTTTTTTTTCCATAAAATGTGTCGGCTTGCCCTAATTTTGACCCCTAAGCACGCCACTGCCAACGAGGAAAGTAGTCAGAAAATATATTTTAGCCTAATATTCGTTAATAGCGCGCTACAACATCAAAGAGATCTTAGTCTGTGTTAAGAAAATTATAAGTATTTAAGCTCAATATTGTAGACAATTTCCAAACCAACAATTACGTTACTAGACAGAGCAGAATTGGAAGCTTTTTTTCTAGAAATAAATTATTCAGATTGCGTGCGAGTTAATGGAGCTCCGAATGTAGCATCGACAATGAGAAAGAACAGGGTCATTATTTAATAGCTTTATAGAAAAGAGACTTGATTACACTAATACATTACCTCCTTTCCCGAAGGAGAACATTCGTTTTATTTTCTTCATTGTAATTTGCACTAAACACTTTTAATTCAATGTCACTCAAATCACCTCAAAAAGTCACAGAACACAACATTCACTTGTTTATATTGAGTCTATTATCAATGAAGTTTTATTTTAATATCAATTAAACAAGGAACTCTTGAGTAACCTTTAAGATCACAAAGTAAGTTCGATCCTTTTATCGGACGAAAACAATTTGTCTTTCTTCAGCGACAAAGGACCAACTTTTTCCTAAAGTTTCACTGAATGAACGACATCTATAAATACAAAAAAGGCATATTGAACAATTTAGAATAAAATAATGAACAACAGAAAGATATTATTCAAAATACGGATATCCGACTCAAAACTGAACGTTACGCACCAAGGATGAATCGCATATGATTTGCGTATGAAAAAAGCGAACTAATTATAGTATTCAGTCTCATATCATTTGGGCAATTACTGGAGCACTGTGACATTATTATTAGAGTTATTAAAATATTATGGACGAGTTAGGTCACAATATATTTTAATAGATATTGTAATGATGTAACCGTTGAAGTAAAAGATCGTGTATTTAGAGCTTTCATTGACAGTACCTAATTTACAAGTTTAGACACGGTCTTAAAATCAATTTTAGGTAGAAACACTTAGTAAAAACACCATAAGAACACCTTAGAAAAGTGATTCTATAATTTCATTTTAAATGGGTCATAATCTGGAATGGGTCAGAGAAAAGTCAATGTCGAATAGAGAAGACGGAATATATATATAACCTATGGCTATTTTAAAATTACCACTTTACAAAAACTAAATCTTAGCCAGAATCAATATAATTTCGCCAAAACAAACAAAATCGCGCCAAGCGGATTTGTGAAAACTAGTCAGCAGACTTAGCATCAACAGTAGGTATAAACATTGCAAAACTGTACTACATAGTAGCAGGTCATGCTAACAGAAACATTGCACAACTTCAACAGATAAGAGGCGATGCACCAATAAGATAAGGACCAGGCCAAAAAGACCAAACAAAGTTCAGAGACGGGTTATATGAGCAAAATTCTAATGATGGCTAGAAAAGTAATACTTCCTACGTATCGTATTGAATATTATAAACGTGATAGTGTGTGATGATGGATGGATGGATGTTTGTTACTCTTTCACGCAAAAACGATTGTAACCTGGATCAAAAAATAAGATAGTCTCTATCCCGATATTCTCACGGTTTATAATTTATGCGCATGAAACAGCGGGAAGCAGCAAAGGGTGCATACTCCGTATGCTCTTAATCCTTCCTATCCTAAGGGCACGTCTTCCCTACCATTACAGTGCCCCCCGGTCTATTCCTTGATATGCAATGGTCTTTGTTGCACCATGAAGCATGAGGCTTCAGGGGCTAGTGCAAATCTTGGGGTTCATTCGATTAATCGAGTCTGGTCAAACCACGCTGGGGTCGGTGCATTTCATTCATTCATTCATTCATGAAACAGCGGGAAGCAGCAAGTAAAATATAAAGAGGGAGCTGAAGAGTGGTGAAAAGACAATAGGGACCTTTTTGATGACGTACGAAACGTTTTGCAAGGTCGATTGCTGAAGGTTAATTTGTTAATTGCTGTGTGGCATGCGGGTTGTATGGGTTAACTAGTAAATAAAGCAAAATGTATTTTGGAGAATTTAAAGAGTGCATCTCTAGTAAGCCGGTAAATAATAGACATGTACAGAGTGAAATCATAAGCCTCCTTTTTGCTACGCCGTTGTCGGGTAAGTTTTTATTTTTTTACTGATAATATATGAGAGCCAACTGGAGTACACAGATATTCATACCTAATAAATGTCTGAATACTGAAGCCGTCTAAGAGTATGAGTAGGTACCTAGGTACTGAAGTTGTCTGTTCTTTTAATGACTGCAAGTAGGAATAAAACTTATGAATCCCTATTTGCCAGTCCACCAAGATGGATAAAAATACATATTTAAACGTATTTACAACTGCATTTAAAAATATTTATATTTTTTGCCTCATACAAAATTAGCAACAATAACAAATATAAAGTGGAATCTCTCAAAAAAAATCTAAATTACAAATCCGAAAAAATATCTAAACAAACAACACTATTTTCATTTATCGATAAAAACGCACAAAAACTTCGTCGATCACACCGTGTCCACAACACTACAAACTCCTATTATTCGTGATCTATTTTATAACAATATGTACTTATACACTACGGTTCGTACGAATCACTAATTGCGACTGACGGCGAGTGTCCGTAGTGCCCGAAGCCCGTAGGACCAAGATGATTCGTCCTTTGTCGTAAGACGTCGATTTTATTGAGGTGTTGCAGGATTAACGGTTTTGATACTTCACCCGGCCTATCTTATGAGGAAGAGTATAAATATGAATGAATAATATTGGTTTTATTTTATTTCTTTCATAGATTTACATGTTCAGGATGAAGATGTTAACACCCTGTTTTTGGAACGAAAATTATCGAAGCGTCAAAATTAAACGCAATTTAAGTGATCCGATTGGTTGTTTATAATTATTTTCATTTAAACAATCATAGCAATTTACGCTCGCTTCACAATATGTTAGCAAATTTCCGCGTTGAATTGAAAATCCAGAAGGCGGGCGTAAAGTAGTAAAGTTACCTGGCTAAAATAAAGCCCCCATGGAGCATCTTCTTAGTTATCAACTAAATAAAATGTCATATAAATTGATGCTAATATTTTATTAGTAATAAGAACTTACACCAGAAAATAATAAGTACATTAAAAATTCAGAATAAATTATTAGTCAGTCAAAGTATCAAAACCGTTCGCACAGTATAATGTCATAGTGCAAACAAACTACATTATCTTACTGTTAACAGGACATTATAATTCTAGTAAACGGTCTTTTAATTATAAAGCACCATTTATAAGCACTTATATAATTTAGCGATATTATCCCAAAGGACCATTTTATCGTTCAGTATCAGATTTATCCACTTCACATAGATTTCTAAA
The DNA here is from genome assembly GCA_963555695.1 of Dasypolia templi. NCBI lineage: Eukaryota > Metazoa > Arthropoda > Insecta > Lepidoptera > Noctuidae > Dasypolia > Dasypolia templi. The sequence continues at coordinate 6,254,925 of OY743156.1, forward strand.
ACACAGCAATAGACCTGTTGAAGCGTGATCTAGAAAGTGAGTGGTGATCAACTCTCACCCAATGTAATACTTGATGAGAAAACAGCAGTACTAGTAAACGTCCAAACAAATAGCCAACAGCTACTCATAACAAAACACAATTTGATAGCCAAGTACCAAAACGTCTCAACAATTAAAGTGCCAAGGTGCAAGCACTAGATACATTATAAATTACGTTATCTTGCAGTACGCGGGACATCGAGCAACTTTCAACGTGAAGTAAATAATCTGGATATCAAACTATTTATAGCTGTGATGTCATGTTGAATAAAGGGCGCTTACTAATGGGACCTTACGACCGTTTCATGTAGATCCGTTGCTACGTAAAGACTCGATCTATGTCAAGCTCCAGAACTGCTTAGTAAGTAGGTCGTAGTTGTAAGTGGCAATGGGAAAGCATAGACAAAAAAAAAAGGTTGTATTCTTTGCGATTTTTCTGTGGTTATTTTATAACGCAGATTACTTGCCAACAAACTGAGTTAAAATTTACAAGTATAACAACATTATAATTAAAGCATACTATAGCCAAACATAGGTTTAAAATACGAAAAGGGTTTTAACGTTTCCTATCAACTCATTAAGTCACCCGAGGTTCCTTCAGAATATCTATTATTCGTACATTTACAGGAAGGTTAGAAACTCGGCACTAATGTTCTATTGTGTTCTATCTCAATAAGTACTTTATTTTCGTACATTAGAGGTAAGATTCAAGTGCCAAGGCTCCTTTAGTATACTTTTTTTCTTTAATCTGTTAGAACTTATGAACTCAGGCAATTCTGATCCTTCACAACAAATAACTTTGCAGTTTTTTTTTTCTTTACAAAACAAGGTTTTTATTTAGACATGGTTTAAACATCGAGTTAGTTTTTAAAACTTATCGAAATTCAGTTCTTTTTACAAAACCGGCTACTCTGACAGATAAGTTGTCAGTTTGGTATAAAAAACGTTAACGAAGTTGGAATAAAGGTCGAAATACAAAAACCGGTTCGAAAGTTCTTTTTTTTTTTAAATTAAGATGGAGTTACTCAAACATTTCGCCTGCCAGGTGTTGGAATTTCTACTTCAACCTTTTTAGTATTTTTTGGTTGGTCATCATTTTAGCAGTGTGTGCTCTATAGTGATCCTATTTCTTGCAAAATTATCTCAACATCGCATCATCTATTTCAAGGTCAACCTAACCCATCACGGAATGAAAAATACAGTTACGATATAAATCTTAATTCTCACCGCCCTAGTTTCAAACTGCTATTATTCAATTAGACCAATTAAAATGTATTTTTTCTAACTGATTAATTACATGATCATTCGTTTACAGTTCCCAGGCGTAAATATTGCACATCGAGTTGGAGAAAATGTTCGGCTTCGGCTTTGTAGAACGTCGTCTTCGTCAGCCGTACTTTGTTTTTTTTTTTTAATGGCATCTCGCAGGTCAACCTATGAGGTTGTCGTCTGCTTAAACGGACTTGCCTGTGGTTGCCCTAATAAATTAAGGCCTCCAGCCAGGACTTAAACTTATGTACTAACTTAAAAACTAAGCGACTACACGCTAAGGGCACCCCCTGTTGGGTGCGAACCTCGGCTTAGGGCGTCGCTGGAAGAGGGCAGCAAGGGACTAGCTGGATCAGAATTTGAGTGATTTTGGGATCAGCCCTACTACCCGGGCGATGTTTTATTGCGCACTGTATTTTAAGCGCATTGCTCAGCGCTATGATTTGATAATCAAACAGTGTGTCTTTTGACGCGCTGGGATGCACTCTGTTGGATTCTCAAAGCTCGATTCAACACCGACAGTTAAAAGTCCAGTGCGCGAAAAAAAGCCTTGTAAACGAGGGTTCACGCATACCTGTGTGACTTTTTCTAAAATTTGACATGACATATTTACGCACGGGTACCAATTTGTTGTGTATGATACATACGTATTAAACGGTAAAGATTAATAGAAGTGTTCTCAAGGACAATGTTTTTTCGTAAGAATTGCTTCGATAATAATCTAGTCTGTAATAATGTTTTTGACTCCTTCTTCCTTCTTAAATGACATAATGATGGGTGACAGTTATCCTAACGATTGTGCCGACAGTAAATTTAATTATTTCATGTTTTTTTTTTGGTATCTTAGCCCTCGCAGAATAGAAAGATCGAGTTGGTGTTAGGCTGTTACTGATACTAATTAATAAAGAAGATAGCAGAATCAGAAAAGAGTTTAAAGTACTATAGCGATATGAGGAGATTGTTTAAATTATGAAATTCGCGCGGTAAACTCTGCTTGCGCGATGTAGGATTATGTGTGACGTTAGTATGATGCGAAGTTCGCATGTGGCGATGTTTATGGCGCCACAGCCACTAGCACTCTCACAATGTCGTGACGGCAGTCGTCCAGTCAAAATTGTACATTTCTTTTTGTAATTTGATGATAATGATAAGTCGAGTTGTGTTGCTAGAAACGATATTCACTACAAAGTGAACATGGGAAACGGTGTCTCTTTCTACTGCCTACCCTTATCCTGTGTTACTATAGGGGTCGGTGTAATGTTCACGTCTTCCACTCTCCCCAGACAGGGAACGGTCTCTAAGATGGTCCAAGAGCCCTATCTTACTAGAAGACCAGTGGCGGCACACGGTCGCTTTGTCAAAACATTAAGGCTGGTGAGATACCGCTGGCGCTACAGCTCGCCCTCCGGTAAGGACCAGGCCCGCGCGCCTCAAAGAGATGTCAGCACTAACTGACGGGGTCCGTTACGACCGATGCCTGCCAGGGTCAAAAACCGTGGCCCTGGCACAGCCAACTGAAGGAACACGGGTGGGTTTTAGTCAGTAAAAGTCTGACACGAAGTGCGGGAGAAGTCATTTGATGATTTCCCACCCTATTAAAAGGGTCGCCTAGTGAAATATAAGGTGTTCACGTACCTTCAGCCCTCGCCCTCCTCTCGAACTCGTCGAACAGTCGGTTGACGTCATCGATCTCTCGCCGCAGCCTCCTCAGCTGAGGGTCGGCAGGGTCGCCTTCTGCTAACAGCTTCTCTGCGTCTTCGTTGAGCGCGCGACGGATCGCTTGACGCTGTTCTGCGCCCATTGCGACGAACTGGTAGGAAAAAAATAATTTTTGTACATAGGGAAGTCTTTTTAATGCTGCTGAATAGTACAAAGTATTTTTCGAATTATTAGATTCCCTCGTAGGCTTCGAAGAAAAAATAGAAGCGTCGAACTCCTGGTTTCGCAACACCTAGTACAATCGAGTCGCAGCCTCACCTCGGCGACAATCAATTGTCAAAAATTTTTGAAAATGAGAAATGTTTGAGATTGAGACAGACTAGAATGCTAAAGTTTAAAAAAATACGGGAATGAACCTCTGATGTTAACAAGTTGACGAGTAAAATAATAACTGTGTTACTAGACACCAGATTTTTCAACAGATTGCATTAACGCGGCTTTCAGAAACCGGAGCTTTTCACATCGTATCTTAGCATCCAAATACCGCAAGCATCAGTTTTCTTAAACTTTGATAAAGTCCTTAATATCAATACTTTTTAATAAAAAATTCAAAGACATGATTATGGACCACAATGTACAATTGACATTGTCAATTCACTCCAACACCAAAATAAAAAAGATTTTTTTAATAAGAATTACGTGAAATTTTACTCACTTGTGGGAAATCCCATCCCTTCACCACCTTGATAGTGGCAAAGATCATATTCTGCCTCATCCTCAGCTGCTTCCTCTGCCAAAGTTGTATCACCTTCACAGAAACATACAATATCAACACACACACGCAATAAACAAACATTTGGAAACAGTCTAGGAGACGCATCGCGCTGACATCACAGTTATACTGGGCAGTGGGCAATGTTTGTGTTTTGTTTATCAGTTGTTGATCATTCATTAAGTAAACGGTAATAATATTGTAGTATGTCGGGATTGGTTATTATTGTAGATAGGGGACGAAGTAAGTGTCACATTGGTGTATGTTTTTATGCAATAGACTGAGTTAGATTGTCTCAAATACCGCAGCAATCAATTCTACTTGTATTTGATGATTGTCTTTTTTTATTGTACAAACGAGTGTACTACGTCTCACGAAAAAATTTAATTGATAAAACCATGAATTATCAACTTACGAATTGTTTGGTTAGCAGTCCTAACCAACGGATTACAATAGAAATATGAGGATCTGACTTGATCTACTTGAACGCGAATTTTTTTGAGAGAAACCTTAACTTAAATTTAAAAAAAATCTGCCACACCTTAAATATTTTGATAGGCTGGCATTATTATTGGCCAGTATTTTTTTGGATTTGTTTTGCAATACTTATATTTTTGATTTATTGCTTCTGTGACAAATATTTTTCTTTCTTTCTTTCTGTACAGTGTGGAGAGTTAGTCACCTGCATTCGTCGAGGATGTGATTCTATACATAGTTGTGTGTGATGATTCTAAACAACTTTTGAATGAATGAATGAACGAAATGGACCAACTCCAACATGGTTTGACCAGACTCGAATCATCGAATGAACCCCCATATTTGCCCCTGAAGCCTCATGCTTTTCCATGGACCATTGCATTTCAAAGAGTAGACTGGTAGTGAAGACGTGCCCTTAGGATAGGAAGGAGTTCGAAATAACTTTCGCTATTAAACTCATAAAAGAAAAAGTCTGTCTCTGTTGTATGAGCATTTTTGTTTTCACCAGTCGAATAAGAGTTTCATTCATAGAAGACAGATGCAGGTGACTGAATCGCAATCCTGTATAAGAAGAGCTGCAGGATGATAACCATCAGGTACTCACCCTATCATAGCAGCAGCGCAGCCTGGCGGCGGCGTCGATGCCGTCCTGGCACGGCGGCGGCAGCGCCAGCACGGCGCCCGGCAGCTGCACGTCGGTGCCGGCGCCGCCCAGCCGCACGCGCCAGCGACTGCGCCCGGAGTTGTCTACTACTGTCACTGCGGAGCCCTTCTCGATGCCCATCTGTATAACATCACAATATATTACGAACTTGAGGCTCACACAAAGTAACATTCGTAACATTCGATTAGCGATGACGCTAGAAGAAAAACCAAAAAAAATTATGGGGTTGACATAAGCTATCGAAATGTCACGTGATCATAGGTCATAGCGTAGTATCTCAACATAAAGTACAAATTACAACCCATCATACTCACATTAGCATGTTTGTAAGCACAAACAGTTTCCGCTCTTAGCGGCCTTGTAATAGGAGCTCTCCGTTGCTTCACGGGGCGGATCTCCTGCGCGTCCTCCACCAGACGAGACACCAGGCCTCCGTGAGAGTTGAGCTCTTCGCGCAACTCTTGCATGCCCTTTAGCAAGCGCTCGCCCTGGTCGAGAGTGAACTCGGATTGGGAGAATGTTGTGTTTAGTGCTTCTTCGCGTCTGAAAAAGGGTTTTTGATTTGTCATTGACATTAATTTTACTATTCTTATGGCTATACTCGGTTCCTGTAAACAAAAACGAATCGTTTTGCTTACCAATGATATTCATTTTTTTTTTGACCAAACTCTGTATTTAAAGAGATTCTTAAGCTTATTTTACCTGTGATAGATACTTCCATGAGGGATTTTTCGCTTCATTATTGGTAAAGATAGAATAAGAGTTAATTATAGTAAATTATAGGAATCGGCCATTAGACATACTATAAACTAAAATAACATACAGTTATAGGAATTGCAAATACGTCACTTGTCACTTACAGAAATACACAGGACTAGCAAGTGAAATTAATTAGACATCGTTTGCAGTAAAGGAATCGTTAATTAACGCCTTAAAGCTAAAGAACAAAGGCGACGAAATTGTTAATGGAATTAGTAAGCGTCTACATATGGCACCGTGATATATACTGACGAAATAATTTACTAAGTTTTATGAAATCAAGATTATGGCCTATGGAGGCCGGGCAAAAAAATCTTCATAAATGAAAATTCTATTGACTATTTTATTGATGACATAAAATACTTATGGCTATTTATCTTTTTCTGGCTTGACTGGACGTTTAATGTTGCCATGTATTAAAAATCTTGGGCAAGTAACATAAAAAGCTTTGCTTTTCGTATTGCAATAATATACTTAGGAAATACATTTCTGCGTCAGAATTTAATAAATGTGAAAATAAAAATAATTGTTTGTGGTAAGAATATAGAGGTCATCATTTTGAATACATAAATGAAATCTCAGTATAATTCCAGTATGGCAACTACGTTACCGAAAAAATTCACATGACATTTTATCAGTCAACCCACCGGCCTACTGACAACATAACAAAGAGTACTGTAATTAGACAACATAACACAACTTGTCGTTCGTTGCTTGCGCGTTTATCTCGTATTTTGTGTTTCATTCCATCGATTATCCTTGATTTTCTACTTTATCAACTGCTTCTGCTTTTATGGTGTGGTATGCCAACCAAACTCTTTAGTGATGTTATCATAATCTGGCATCTTTGTATTGTAATGTCACTTATGTCATATCTTACTTTATCAAATTATGTATCGTTTATTTTGTTGATTAAAACCGTTATTCTAAAGGTTTATCTTATTACAATTTAATCAACAAAATGTTTTAAAATTTTGCCATCATGGAAAAATACTTGAAACCCGAACGGTTGGATATCGATCCTGTTGATAGTTCCGCATCAATAAAATGGGAACATTGGAAGAAAACATTTGAAAGCTTTCTTAAGGCGTCGGAAGGCATCTTGACAGGTGAGAAGGTACAAGCCTTACCATCTTCCTGGAAACTAGATCTTCTCATAAACCACGTTTCATCAAACGTTTTCATGTATATCAGCGAGTGTAATACTTTTTCATCGGCAATAATTACTTTGGAAAAATTATTCACAAAGCCTAAAAATATAATTTATGCCCGGCATGCACTCGCATCAAGGAAACAACTGGGCGACGAAACAATAGACACCTACTTACAATCATTAAAACAATTAGCGAAAGACTGCGACTTTAAAACTGTAGATGCTGAAACAAATAAGAATGACAATATACGTGACGCATTTATCTCTGGAATAAAATCTAGTACGATAAGACAAAGGTTTCTAGAAAATCTGACGTTAACCCTTGAAGAAACACACAATCAAGCACTGTCACTAGAAATGGCTGAAGTGAATGCCACAAACTTTAACTCTTTTAATGCAAATACTGCTGCTGCCATTGCCTCCACTTCCAAACAAAAGGAATCTGGAAAATCTTTTGTACTTAAACAATCACAGGAGCCTAATAGTACAATAGCAGTGACGCCAACTTATCAGAGACGCAAATGTTTCTTTTGTGGTGGAAATGTCCATCCTCGTAAAAACTGTCCCGCAGTGGACTCTATCTGTCAATTTTGTAACAAGAAGGGTCACTACGCTGTTGTATGTCGAAGCAAGAGCCATATCAATGCCGCTATTCTCGAAGGGGATGATAGCCTTTGTGGTTGTATTGTAGCTGCATCGCCAACTTCCTTGAAGAAAGCTACAGTTCCAGCTTATATAAAAGGGATAAAAGCTGATGCTTTAATCGATACTGGTAGCTCTATAAGCTTCATTAATGAGCAATATTTTCAGTTATGTCAATTAACGAACAGGCAGTCTGCGTTCTCTTGTTGAACGCCGGGGCTCTGAGAGTGCCGTATTACCCTCTGTATGGTCTTGCATATTATCTTGTTGTTGGGATGGCACTACAGTTTAAAAATAAGAATAAATAATACAAGAATAAATACATCCTGACAGTGATTGACGAATACTCTCGCTTTCCCTTTGCATTTCCATGCTCAGACATGAGCTCGACAACGGTCATCAAGAATCTTAATGAATTGTTTATGCTATTCGGAATGCCTGCATTCCTACATTCTGATCGTGGGACATCATTTTTATCATCTGAAGTCAAGCAGTTTTTACACTCTCGCGGTATTGCATCAAGCCGAACAACGCCATATAATCCCCAAGGGAACGGACAAGTAGAGCGCCTTAACTCCACTCTTTGGAAAACTATCCAATTGGCCTTAAGATCCAGAAACCTGCCTATAGAGAATTGGGAAAAGGCTTTGAACCAGGCTCTACACTCTATTCGCTCCCTTCTCTGCACAGCCACTAACTGTACGCCGCACGAGAGGATGTTTACACACACGAGGAGGTCACCGAATGGCGACTCTATACCTACTTGGTTAACAAACTCAGAGCAAGTACTGATGCGGAGATTCGATCGCACTAATAAATATCAAACAATAGTAGAAGAAGTTGATCTGATTCAAGTTAATCCAGATTATTCATACGTACGCTTACCGAATGGTCGCGAAACGACCGTATCTAATCGTTATTTAGCACCATTAGGTCTAGACGGAGAAATAATCGAAAGTGAAACAGCTAATGGCGAGTTAACTGATTCCATTCCACAAAATGAGCTTCCTGTCCAAGATATCGAGGTGCCACCCAAAACTGTAGTGCCATCCCAACAACAAGATAATATGCAAGACCATACAGAGGGTAATACGGCACTCTCAGAGCCCCGGCGTTCAACAAGAGAACGCAGACTGCCTGTTCGTTTTGGAGATTACGTTGTTTCATAATAAGGTCGGAAGAATGTGGTATGCCAACCAAACTCTTTAGTGATGTTATCATAATCTGGCATCTTTGTATTGTAATGTCACTTATGTCATATCTTACTTTATCAAATTATGTATCGTTTATTTTGTTGATTAAAACCGTTATTCTAAAGGTTTATCTTATTACATATGGACTCTGAGATTTACTGTTTTCTGTGTGACTTGCCTAGTGCTTGCCTAGGGATTCTGATTATTTTATTTTACGGCGACATTTTTTCTGACACTCTGGGTTACGATCCTGCCAGATACCTTGGACTTTGTTGTGTGTGAATCCATTTGTTAAAACGATTGGAAGCTGTGTAAGGCCTACACGCATCATGTGTGTCAACTGCAATATATATGTGTCAATACATTGCGCCGATACCCAGCATTGGCACTTAACATGGGAGCCACTGATTTAATCTTATCATTATCAGCTGGGTATATCCACAAATTGTAAGTATTTCTATCGACTAGTCAAGTTACAAGATAGTGATTATCTTCATTGCTTATACCAAGCATATAGCAAGCATAGAACAAAATAATTTACCCTCGTTGAAAACATTGTCTGATTTCTGTTAGTTGCAATCAATGTTGTTAAAAATCATGATTTTAAAATAATTTAATATGTAGACATCTGAAGCTTTGTACTAAATAGGTGACGAACAACATATTGCGCTTCTACCATAAATATCATGAAAAACAATTTGCAAGTTTCAATGAATAAACATTATATTTTATTAAGACTATTATACTTTTTTTTTCTAGATTTTGGAACGTGACTATGTCTGCGAGGCATGTAGAGATCTTGCAATGGCTGCAGTTTTCTTGCAAAGAGAAGTTTTGGGCAGTGAAGAAGCTGGACCAAGTACAATGTGGCAAATGTGTGCCTTTTATGTGGCTGTTCTAGTTTTTATGTGTTTAGTTGGACGACGAACTGTTGGATGTTGCGCTCATACAATGACTGTAGTATGGTATCTAGGATGGGCCAGACATCAAACAAATATTTTAGCACCCGCAGGTTTTCTTGATGACATTGTGATTAGAGATGATGAGGAATAAATGTAAAAAAAAAATATTTTGTATTTTTTAATCTAACCTACCTATGTCCTACCCCTACCATATAATTAATCAAATATATGTATAACTGTCCTAAGAAAGTTAGCTAAGATTATTAAATAAATATATCTTTGAACATTTATTTACGTAGGTACTTTATTTATTTATTTTATTTTTTGCGTTGAGAAATGCTCATGCATACTGCAATATCAAGGAGAGATAGTTCAGATATGTGGGACTCCAACTCACTAAACCTCCACGGTGTCCTCCTCTCCGCTTTAGGCGGGAACACGGGCACGCGTTATCATTCATCCGCAAACCCGCCGCGGCTGTTCGTCACCGGACCCTCCTCTGGGGAATACCCCCCATCACCGGCGCACCAGAACACAACACATGGCACGCTGTGACCAGCCTAGGGACCAACACAGCCCTGGGCACCAGACAACCCCGGTTCTGTCTGGGCAACCAAGGGGACCAACCCCTTGCGACGAGTCAGATAAATGGCCCCGTCGCCTACCATTTTTCGGCCGCAAAGGATAGGAAGAGCGGCCAACAACATACCGACACTCCTCTTACCCTGCGGTCCCACTGCGTCCGCCATCTAACGGTGGCGACCCGCAATACCGGCAGTCCTCTCCCACTGCGGCCTCAGTTGCGATGTAGTCCAAGCGGCACCGCAACCTTGGTTGCTACGTCGTCGGCTTTTCGGCAAAAGCCCTGACTAACAGCCCCTGCTCGGGTTCCTCTTAGCTTCACCGTGGGGATCAAGCCACGGTTACTGAGTCCCCCCCGCCTCGTCAATGTGGGAACCCACCGGGGGCATTTACGTAGGTACCTACGTCGCATTTGGGACGCAGAAGACCTACGCACGTCGCGGTCAGCTAGGCTTATACTTAATACGTTGTCCGTAGTTTATTTTACTCTACATATACATCTATCAATGATATTAAAACTGTTAGGTAGGTATTCCTATATTTATTTTTCGATTAGGGCCTGTTGTTGATAAAACATAACCTCTTGAACTTCGAACTTGAATACCTTTAATTCCCGACCTCCTATAAAAGTCTAACTGAAGACAAAACTGTTCAGGAATACAAACTCTGTATTTTAACATTTTTTTCATCAGTAGACGCAAAAAAAAAATGTCAACAAAAATTTGTTCGGCATCTTGCCAATGTTCTTTAACGTGGGACAGATCTATGTGTGATAAAGAATAATAAATCGATTCCATGAATGAACTTATGATCTAAGAAATCTATTTAGTCAATTTATATGCTAATGATTACATGTTTATGTAACATTAATCAGAAATTTGTACAGAAATTAGACATATTTTCAAGCCACAATGACACTTGTGACAAATTTGAAACTTTGATAGCAAAAGCGACTTTATCACGCTTTATTTACCACCCTTTTCAGTACAACATAAGGTACATTTTTTTTTCATGCCTCAATGACAATAAATTCCTAACTTAGACAGCAAAATTTCTCACACAAAGTAGATTTTCATTCCCACCTCAGTTACAACAAAAAAACTTACTTCTGTATCCATTTCTCGGCTTCCTTCACTTCCTCAAAGAAGTTGTGATACTGTGTGGTGTGCTTGAGATGTGTTTCGAGACACAGGGTCAACTGTAACACCCACGCCCATTGAGACTGCATCACCTATGGAGCAATAACGAGGTAAGGTTTGAGAAATATTTTGGAAAGGATGAGCCGGCCAGCCAAGTTACCGAGATGAGCTGATTTTGTCGCCAGTAGTCTTCGACTTGTTGGCATGCTATAGACGTGAGAAACACTGGATATCCGTAAATCATCTTCAGTTTATGTTAAGAACTATATAAATTATACATATGCCACAAAAGTTTTAATTATTAAACTTTCAAAAGTCGCAAATGTGTATAGGATACAAGAAATTATAAATCTTACAACTATTAAGTTAAAGTAGCATTTCCACTAACCTGCAGGTAAGACTCAAGTCTTTGAAACGTATTGCGGGATATTCACAAGGAAATATAAACCTTGGCTCTATGACATTAAGGTTGTATTTCAAACAAACCTGCAGATGTGACTCAATAGTCTTTGTAGCGGGATGATGTTGAGCGATGAGTGCTTCTCCGCGGTCGATAACATTGCTGAACTGTAGTTCTCTCTTCTCTAGGGATGACATCAGTTGCTACGGAGAAATGTGCCTTATTAGTAGGTTATAAGAGTGATTTTACATTGTCAGAGGCATAGTGTCGTGATTATATGTAGTGTGTATTAACATGCTCTCTATTTTACTGTTTTGATGGTGAACTAGTTTTCTATTTGTCTCTGTGGATAAATAAGTTTTGGTTGATGTGACACCGCAAATATCAGGTTTGTACATTTCAAGTATCGTTACATTGTGTTTATGTATTGCCACAAAATACTAGCGAAAAACTTAATCAATTGTCTGTCAGGCTACATCTAGCAAACCAGATGATATTCTTCTGAAAGTCGACATTGATACCATAAACATAGATATTTATATAAACACTAGCTTCTGCCCGCGGCCTGCAACGCGGCGAAATTATCCCAAGGGAACGTGCTACATATCATAACATCACGGCTGTAATCCCAGAGGGGTTAGGCAGAGGTGTACCTATAGTACACCCACATTTCCCAAGTTATGCTTAAGTCCAATGTAATAGGAGGCGAGCCTATTGCCATCAACCGGCCACAAATACAGACTCTGGGCTGCTACTGAGAAATTCTAGAAAGAAAAACCCAAAAAAATAACTTTGCCCGACGTAGGAATCGAACCCAGGACCTCATGCTCAGCAGTACCTCTTGCGACCACTAGACCAACGAGACAGTCAACGGAAACGTGCTACCCGGACAAAACCCTTATGTCCTACCCCAGAATGCAATCCATCTCCTCGCCAAATTTTATCGAAATCCGTTCAGTGGTTTAGGCGTGAAAATGTAACACAGCATTCGAATTTATATTATTAGAATGGGTTTTTCACATAAAGTCGAACTAAACATCAGCATGCACGTATCTTAACAAAAAAGCAGATCAAAAAATTAAAAACGCCAACGTAAATGAATTTAACAATAATTAACATAAATGTGTAAAACCAACCTCTCTATCATCTCCAAACGAATGCTTGTAAACAAACGAATTGTTTGAACTTATTGTAAAACAACCTCATAAAGTACATGATAATGGCTTCTAATGGGTGAAAGGGACGACGGGGATATGAATGATTTGATCATTTCGTAAGTTAAATTCAAGAAATCATATTTTTTTGCCGATTATTGTTTTTTTTCTTCTAAACTAAACACTGATGCGTTTTTTGAAGGGATATAAACCGAAATTGCCATTTAAAAAAAGTTTTTCTTTAGATAAAATTCGCTCTGTTTATGGTCAAAAGTTGAGGTATGTTTAATGACGGTATTGCGGTGATAAGACTCTTGTATAACAATACTTATTTATTGTTGGACACTTTAAAATGTCTTATTAAACATAACATCACGCCTTGTTTCCCTGAAGGGTTGGGCAGAGGTGTACCTATAGTACACCCACATTTCGCCAGTTATGTTTAAGCCCCATGTAATAGGGGGCGAGCCTATTGCCATCTACCGGGCACAAATCCAGACTTCGGGCTGCTACTGAGAAATTCCAGATAGAAAAACCCGATAACACGTTGCCCGACCTGGGAATCGAACCCAGGACCTCATGCTCAGCAGTAGCGATTGCGAAATGTTAAATAAAATGTATTATTCTTATTTTTATTTTATAGTAATTATTTTTAAGGGCTTTTTACAGCATTTTTTCTTATTATATCGGTAAGTGGCTTCATAATCCTTATTGCCTACTGAAGAAAATCATCATTGAAATTATTCCATTTAAAACTGATCAACAAGATTTTTTTCATTTTCAAACTGAAAAGGAATAGGGATGATGACTTATAATTAAAATGTTCGTAAAAATCATGTAATTTCAAAGAAGGCATAGTAAAAATGAGATAATCGAAAACATATGTTAAATCGATGTAAATATGAAGAAGATACACGCTTTAAAAGGTTTTGGAGGGGATTATAGTCATGACGTCACTTCTACGATAGTCCTTTTTTTAACTTATCTTTAAAAACCTTTTTAACTTGGCAATTTTTTAAGCTTTTACACTTTTTGTAATATTATTTGCACTATTTCGAAAGAAACATTTTTTTTGAGATAAAAAATAAAAAGTTGTCATCATCCCTAATCTTAAAGGACCTGCAATCTCATCACTGAAGCGTCATTCTCTTGTCTATCTTTACAAGCGACTACCAACCTCATAATAATGCTGTACAGCCGGCAGGTTGATGTGAGGATCTGCCCAATCCCTGGACAGTTCTACTTGTTCCTTCTCGTTCAGCCAGTTCAGTTCAGCAGTCGCTGATTGGAGGAAGTCCTGAAGGGCGTCTAAATCTGACATACTGTGGGGAAGAAAAAGAGTAGGTAAGGACAAAAATGACAATTGAAATTAAACTTTATTCCGTTTGCAATAATGTTTGTTTTCAAGTGATGTGTTAAGGCTCGGCAAAACATAATGTTAGGTAAACAGGGAGTCCCAGAAGTCGACGTCAAGCCGTATTCGGATCATTAGCAAAAAACAGAAAAAAAAAAAAAATCGTAGCAAGAGGAGTTAAAAGACCGTCATGGGTAGTATGTGTTCTCTTTTTTTATAAATTCAACTCACGCCTGTAATCCCAGAAGGGTTAGGCAGAGGTGTACCTATAGTACACCCACATTTCGCCAGTTATGTTTTAGTCCCATGTAATAGGGGGCGAGCTATTGCCATCAACCGGGCACAAATCCAGACTCCGGACTGCTACTGAGAAATTCTAGATAGAAAAACCCAATAATGGTTTGCTCGACCTGGGAATCGAACCCAGGACCTCATGCTCAGCGGTAGCTCTTGCGACCACTAGACCAAAGTTTTTTAAAATATATTTTTCTGTTTACTAATATGATTTCACCCGTCCGATTGCGGCTTGACGTCGACTTACGGGACATATACAGGCTATATGAAAATATTACCGAAATACCGCTAGAAAAATGTGTTGTAACGAAAGACAAACCTTATTTCATCTCGTTTCAACGTTCATATTCAACTAGCGCTTTTACAGAAGGCGTCAAGCTTATACTGTTCCGACTCAACTCGAACCAAATATTGTCAAAACTTAAAAATTAATCCGACTCGCGACTTTGGTCACTAAGTTTGGTTACTAAGGTCACTTGTCTGTTTTTAAGTTATTTTATTTCTTGATAATCATGACAAACTGGATTCAATTTATATACGTGTAAAGTTGACTATAGATTACATGTTGATATATTACCGTTTAGTGCTGGTTGAGAGCAGTTCAGCATACAACTTCTGCAGCTGACTGAGATGTTGATTGTACAGGTTTAATTCTTCTCCGCTGAAGTTTGAGCGGTTGTGCACGCATTGTTCCACCTAAGAAATAATAATGAAATGGTCAATATCAGAACAACTAGATATTTTGTTAAACATCTACATCCGGTTTTGAAAATAATAAAGTCTCAAAAAAATAAGAACCTTGCCTACGTTGTTTTAAAGTCGAAAATAAATACGTTACACCTCCGTCCGTTTTGATGCTTTTTTGACGGTTCACTTAATTTATTTTCGACATTATTTAAACTGGAATAAAGTCGATATTTCTAAGCAATTATGCTGCTTTGCTCTTCGTTAGGTCTGCGACGGCCCTGTAGGCCTTTGTCATCATTCATCTGAGTGTCTTTTGTTAAAATGCAAATGTTTTTAACGCACCTTAGCGTGGAACTGATCGATCTGTTTGTGTTCTCGTTGATGCCTGTCTAGTTCATGTTGCACTGAAGGCAAGTCCGAGCCGTAGTCAGATTCGTGAAGTTTTTTCTGAAAACAAATTAGTGAAATTAGTACATGACAATTTTTTTTTTTGTTTTTTTTTTATTGCCGCATGGGCCTGCTCTCGACCTCAATGACCGTGATGGAAAGCAATGGATGAGGTCTATGATGCAACGAGCGTCGTTTTGAGGTTGGTTAACAATTAAACATGTTTGAAAGACTCAAAAGTTCTACATACATTTGTTCAGAAAAGAATACGATTTCATACTCTCAATTAAGTTAAATGGTAATTTTAAAAGTAATGAGGTAACAGAACAACTTAAGATTATCAGTACCAACTATTGTTTGATCCGTAACACAATTTCAAACGTAATCGATGGTAATTCCTAATCCACTGCTTCGTAGGTGTGGAAAAATTGTCTGCTCAACAACGGAAATAACATAACGAACGTGATTGAACTGTCAAAATAAAGTTAATTTCGATCAATTGTCATTTTATGTGTGTGGTGAACTTCTTAAGCTCGGTTCATATAAACAAAAACGAATCGTTTTGTTAACCAATGAGAGCATTTTTTTTTTTGGCCATACGAAGCGTTTAAACAGATTCGTAAGCTTATTTTGCCTGTGATAGCTACTTCCATAAGGGAGGGTCTACTATGCGAAGCATTGAGTTTTTCGCTTCATTATTGGTAACGATACAATAAGAGTTAATTTTAACCAATAACGTTCCGTAAATTATAGGAATCGGCTATTCAGTGGTTTGAAGTTGTCATAATGTCCGTACTTAAAGTTTATTATAACAAATATTTGCTTGTATTTTGCTATTGTTACTTCATAACACTGTGTTTCGCAATTAGTCCGCTGGTTTATAAAAACTCCGGGTTGAGCCTTATGAATATGGTAAGCCCGTAGTAGACGGAATCAGAGTTACAAAATTAAATAACATTACTGAAATGGTAGCTGTTATAACATGTACTCACCAGCTTCTCCTTACACCACTTCGTAGCTTCACTGAGCTGCTGGAACTTGGGATCCGCATCATGCACCCGTGTCTCGAGCACCGTGCGCGTCTCTCTCCGGACCGTGGTCTGTTGGACCGGCATGCGGACTGACGACAGTCGAGGGACCAAGCGGCCCGTGAACGATTGGCGAGCGTTTAGCCAGCGGTCGTGGACTTGTTGGACACTGGATAAAAAATAGATTTGTGTTGGTAAAACAATAGGTATGATGACTATGACATCGAATGTGACATCATATTGAACGGAGAAAAACTGGAATTTAGTAATCAGACGGTTTTCCTAGGAATCACGCTAGACGAGAAGTTACAATGGGGACCCCATATAACATCTCTCGCGGGGCGACTAAGCTCGGCAGCGTATGCTGTTAGAAAGATAAGACAGTTAACAGACGTTGAAACCGCGCGTTTGGTTTATTTTAGCTACTTCCACAGCATTATGTCATACGGCATTTTACTGTGGGGTCGGGCTGCTGACATTGAATCCATTTTTATTTTGCAAAAGAGAGCTGTCAGAGCCATTTACAATCTACGTCGCCGCGAATCTCTTAGGGAACTATTTAGGAAGATTAATATAATGACTGTACCTTGCCAGTTCATTTATGAAAATATTATGTATGTTAGAAAAAATCTGCTTCTATTTAATAAAATAAGTGATAGACATAATATTAACACTAGAAATAAAAATAAAATAGATCAACCATTTTTCAGACTATCTAAAGTACATAGATCTTTTATGGGGTACTGTGTTAAATGTTACAACAAAATACCTGGTGAAATATTGCAATTAAATGAAAGAAAGTTTAAAACTCATGTTAAAAAAACACTTTGTAATCAAGCATATTACAAATTAGAAGATTATATCCTAAATAAGAATGCTTGGAAACATGCTGGTCCTGCTCCATAGGACAATCTAGAGGCTAGACAAAATCATACTATTTGCTTATTGTATTGTATATTTGGTTATTTTTACTTTACTCACACACTTATTCCAAGTTAATATTTTAGGAATATCATATATTTTTACAATTGTTTGTAAATATGTGAGCACAATGTACCTATATCGTGATTAATTTATATACCTTTGCTTTATTTTTATTTTTTTTTGTACCAATAGTGGTACAGTATTTTTATTCTTGGTGCATCGTCTTCACATATAGAAATATAATTAATGTATACAAAATATTGTAAAACATTTTAAAAGAGTAACGGTGGAGTTTCTTGCCACTTCTTCTCCATACGAAACTACTTTTTGGAAGTGGCACCTAGAATCAGTTCTATTTTTAATGTAAATTTTGACGTTCAAAAGTGCCTTTTTATTTGAAATAAATGCTTTGTCTTTGACTAATATTCGAAATGTTCGAAAAAATAATGTAATTTTAAAGAAGGCATAGACGAGGATAATCGAAAAAATCTGTGAAATCGAAGTATGAAGAAGCGTAAGAAGTATGCGTTTTAAAAGTTTTGGAGGAGATTATTCCCGTCCTTGTCGCGCGGTACGGACAATTATGAAGTTACACAGTCGTGAGTCACTTCCACGATAGTGCTGTCTTTGTCTAACAGTTACTTTAAATTTAAAACCTTTGTATCTTGGCACATTTTTCAGCTTTTACACTTGTTATACTAACGTTTGCACTCTTTAGAAACGAAAATTCTTTTGAGTTGAAAATAAAAAATTGGCATCATTACTATTTGAGGCCATTTTTTTTTATTGTTCAACTTACATCTATCATTACAGAGTAACCTATTGCGATAGTGAACATACTGTTATTAACATACACATAACTTATCATGATGCCCGTTTACCCCGAAGGTTTCAGATTATTAAATGAAAAAGAAAAAGACGAATTTTCTTGAAAACAATTTCCATTAGAACATTGGACGAATCATCGGGTCTTTGTAAATTATCCACGGTAATAACGGTCCGAACAACTTACTAATACCTTAGGCATTCTTAGAATATTGTTATACGAAGAAAATGGCGACGTTAAAATGTGACGCGTCAGCAAAAGAGTTTTATGTGTCAACGTCCAAAAGTGATCAACGTTTCCGTTTGGAAGTACCCTTGTTGCTGCTTGGTTCTACAATGTTTTTATCATTAAAGGCGTAAGGCCAGGACTTCACAAGTAACGCAGCTTACTACAAACCAAAAAAGAAAACGTTGTCTGTTAAGCCACAACGCACCAACGGACTGACCCAATTTTGTGCATAGATCCCGAAAATGTTTTTATTCCAAAAATAAATGCTCGATTTCTGTGGAAAAAAAAACCACGGGAGATTCACGAAAATTATGCAAGCTACTAACCGTCGATGTAAATCAGCGGCCTGAGGGTATCTTCCTTCCCTAAGCACGTGGCAGTCCTGGAACATCTCCTGGATGGTATGCTCCATGGCCCTCAGCTCCTGTTCGATCTGTTCGACCGCTAGCTTGGCGTCTGCCGGGTGAACGCCGCGCTCTACGCGACGGATCTCACTCTCGATGTGGCGTTCTACGCTTTCGAGGCCGGCTTCCGTTTGTTTTATGTCCCTGTTGAAGAAATGGTGATTAGTAAGAACTTAAGTCAGTTCTTTGGTTTTTAGCTGATAAAATACATATTCAAATTAGTCTGGGAATGGTTCCTTGTAGGTATTTGGGCAACAATTGGCTATATAGTAGTAACCAAACGGTTATCTTTTGAAGAACATCGATTTAGATTATATAGGGTTCAAGCAGCAGTATCCCTACATTTAGATTGTGATACATTATGGTTCTTGTTCCTCCCAAGAACAGGTCGGACCGTCTACTGCAAGACGGTAAAAGTATCGTGATGAGAGCCCATCAGTCAGCACCAGTCGAAAAGTCAGGCCAGTGCAACTATCTCTACGACCAACTATGTACTACATACCTGTTCAACTTCTTCGCGAGTCTCTGCAGTCGCTCCAGTCGTCGTATCTCGTCGGTCAGGTCTCGCTGTCGCTCCTGCTGCACCATCAGCAGCTGAGACCATGCCTGCTCTTATACCAGCAGTAGTACATACCTGTGTAGCTTCTCAGCGAGTCGCTGCAGTCGCTCCAGTCGTCGTATCTCGTCGGTCAGGTCTCGCTCTCGCTCCTGCTGCGCCATCAGCAGTCGAGACCACGCCTGTTCTAACGCGTCTGGTCGTAAAGTCGGCTCGATGTCGCACTCGCCCACAGTTTCGAAGTATTTCTGGGGAGAAATTTAAATGAGTACAGAACTAGATCAAACTTAGAAAAAGTATGAATTGCCAGCAGAAATGTGTTTCCTATTTCAGTTTGTAGCGACCAGTGACGGAAGATTTAACCCGATATCTAGTCCTAAGATGCGAACGTGGACCGCAGAAAATTGGATTGGTTGACCTTTTGTGCGATCATCTCGCAAGCCCCTTCTAAAAACTACATTAATTATTTCATTTAGATTATCACATTTTTATATTCATTTATGGATGTCTAAAATTATCTCATATCATCTTAAGGTGACCACACGACCAAACATTTTCTTCTCGTTCAATTTACACAACGAGAACGATTTGTCCTCGCATATATACCCTGCAGAAGTTCTCACCTCTAGTTCCCTGTAATGATGGAACAGTTTCTGTTTCTCCCTCTGTCTGAGCGGCACCTCTTCTTGGCGGAACCGCGTGCTCTCGCTGAGCAGCTTCTTCATTTCGATCAAAGTTGACGGGAAAGCACGGTCCTGAAAGATGGAAGACGAGTTAATAAAGTAGTCTGACCTAAAATAACGAGATTAAGACCCGCTTGCACATGAATCACTAAATACATTTAGCGCTAAATATATTTAATGTATCATTCTGTCTCTGTCTACTTCAAACAATTGGTAAAATAGCACGATAATTTGAATTCGTTAGCGCTTAATGTATTCACAAGTTCGAGTAAATGAAAAAACAACATGCTTTAAAAAAATGGGAGGGGATTATTCCCGTCATTTTCGAGCGGTACGGACAATGTATGGCGCTAGTATGAAGTTGCATATTCCTGACGTCACTTCTACGATAGTGCTGTCCTTGTCTAACACTTACTTTCAAAAGTTTATAACTTTGCAATTTTGTAAGCTTTGTAAGTAAAAAATAAAAAAATTGTGATCATCCGTATTGGGCTACAAATGCTAACGTATTTTATCAAATCCGTCCGGTAGTTTCAGAGAGTACCCCCCTTACATACAAACAAATCCCTCTTTATAACACTTGTGTGGATTGTTTTTGCGATCGGGCCTATTCATATAAAATGCTGAACCAAAATATATATAAGCAACAAAAAACAAAGAAAAAAATGGGATTCCATGAAAAGGGAAAACAACAAAAACAAAATGGTCATTTGTACTTGAAATGTAATTTCCGTAAGTACTCTGAACAGTAAGTAGATAGTGCTCAGAAGTTGCAAATTGGAAATATTGATCTAGCACGAATTTACGAACAGTATCACAAGTTATGTTACTCTTGAACAAGTTCGTGCTGCCACACTAGATGTCTTATTTTAATTGTTTAGTTCAAGGACATGCTGGTTTCCTCCCGATGTTTTCCTTCACCGTTTTTAGAGCAGTGGTGTTGACAGTAGATACACAAAGTGAAGTGCCAGACTGGGTTCGAACTCACGACCTACAACTCGTAAGTCGGTGCCAGTACCAATGGGCCACCACTGCTCCATGATATTAGTGTGAAATAGTAGCTTCGTACCTGCATGAGGGCGCACTTCTCGTGCAACCAGGCGCGGTGTAGCGCGGCCTGCTCTGTGTAAGCGGCGGCGCGCCGCTGCGACTCGGCGTCAAACAGCGGGTGCACGGTCGGCGGCTCCGGGAACGTCTCGTAAAGAGACGAGATGTACGTTATGAGGGACTTCTCGTCGGGCTCGTGGGTATCCACATCTGCGAAAGAAAGGGAACAAAATTAGAACCAATAATTAAGAGTAATTAACAACATTTAAAAGCACATTTTTAATTTCGATTTCCTTTCAGCACATTGCAAGTTCTTTATTGTTTTTATGTGTTATATAAATACATTTAAAATCTCCTTGTAAAAAAGTGGCTAATATTGATTTGCAGCATCTGTTGCTAAAAAGGTGACGTTCTAATAATTTGTAATGCATAGGTAGTTTAAAAATCTAAATAAAAAAAAATACAAAAATCATGTTTGACTTTATTTAAATGATCTTTTAAAAAAATTAGAATTCTATGATAAAAGGGTGCTGAACGGAGAAGGACCGAACACTCAAAGTCGTTTTGGTCAGGTAGGTATCAAGTTTCAGAGTTGCTCCTTATGAGCCATACCTACGCTGTGCGTTAAGTCCTGTTGTCAACTTTCCTGACTGGTTTATAGTTTGACCACAAAACAACAGTCGTTTTTGAGTTAATTCATGCTCTCTTTGGAGCGTTACATCGAGGTATGCCAATGTCATGAAAAAGTTCGGCAGGCGGCAGGATTGGAGAAAAAGCAACCAGTTCGAAACTTCACAAAGCATTTCCAATCCTGCTAAAACCCATATCCTAAATAAAACTACACACGCGAACAACTCGCAAACTTACAAAATTATAGCAATTAGTCGCACAACGACACGACAATCGCACAATAAAATCGCACACTCGAGGTTGCACCGATTATCCACGCCAAGCTGCACCGACTTTGAATTGTAATCATTCTTTTGTTTGTCACTGTTTTAATACGAAGTTGCCTCGAGTATTATTATTAAAATGTTATTGCTGAACGATCAATTGAGATAATAAGCAGAACGGTATATTCTACTTAGTTTAATCGATTGTTTTAGCATGACTTCATGTGAACATTTTATAAGTGCTTCTAAAGAATTGTTGTATTTAATTCTTAATTCAGAACTGTCTTACACCACGTTGACCACTTGGAAAAGAATTTTAACATAAGTAGGTCAAAACATCAAAATAAAATTGTATCTATTATTTATGCAAATGGTACATAAAGTAAAAAAACAAGATAAATTAAAATATAGTTTTATTTTTTAAACTTCCATTTTTTAAAACCTGTCAATGGTCAATTTTTTAAAGTTTTGTTTTTTTTATAAGTTAATTATTTACTATATAATTTGATAGCCATTTTTTACCAATTTATTTAAGAACTTGGCTGTCCCTACCACGTCAACAACGACACCAGTCCAATCACGTGATACTTCAAATCAAGCCATAAACACACGACGTCATAGATGACCAACACTTGTCCAGCCGAATCGTGAACAATAGATCGTAAACTTCTTCAATTGAGTGTGAACTGCGACTCGCCAATTGTATCGGCTAATAATTTAATTTTGTCTGCTAGACTTTGACAAGTCGTTATCAGAATATATTGATGGAGTGATTTAGTAACCTAGTTACTATGCTGCTAACCTGTTAAAAAAATGGCCAGGAAGATATGAAATAAACGTGGGATTGAGAACCTTCTTCATTTTGTAAGCCGGTTTAATAGCTTAAGAACTAAAATGTTCCGCAATATTTGTGTTGCGTTAAATTTCAGTTCCTAATCTACACTGGTTCCCAATCTGCACGCGTGTCGCGCGACAAGTGGTGCCTTTGTGTCGCGTGCGATTCGTGTCGCGGGTTGCAGCCTTTACTGTTATTTGATTTCTAAATTGCAGTCTCTTAGGAAATAACGAGTAGGCAGGTCTAAGAAAACATATTTCATGCTTAAAAAACACTTCCTTAAAAAATGTTGGAAATCTCCAAGTAAAAGTTTTCCTAAGAAAAGTTAACCACCCATTTACGTGGCTGACATAATCAAGTGTGTTGTAAAAACATTGCAAGGGAATGTTACAGTCCAATTATGGTCAGCGATTACGATGGTCTAAGCATTACTCGGTACATTACCTACCTTCACTTATGTTAGCAGGCTTTAAGTGGCTTTAAACGATTCTAGTCTTTTAAGAAGCGTTTGAAAATACCACGAAGCTTAGTGGGAGAGGAATCTCCTTAGATTGAATTATTTTAGTCGATAATTTTTATTGTGTAGTTTTTGTTTATTTCTGCGACTGACATTTGATTCAGCCAATAACATGGGTTAAATGAATTGTAGGTCTTCTTTATTAACTCGCTTTATGGTCTATCAGGTCTATAAGTTGGCCACCTAGTGGTCCCAACTAATGTAAAAAGACTCGAAGTCGAAGTCGAACGAAGTCTTTGAGCTGAGAAAGTTTAAAAGCTAGGAATAGGTTAATTATTTTTATATCAGGAACATCATTTCGCATCTTTTGCGGTGTTTTTCAGTGAAAAACTAAACGGTCCTTCAAACGTGCGCGACACTCGACTCTAATCGCGCGCGACACAATGGCTCCGCCTCCGCTCGTAGCGGAGAACTGTCGGGTGTCGCGCCAGTCTATACGAGCCTTAAAACATGGTCTTTGTACTGAATAACTACCTCAGCCAAAAGGTCCAGGTCCTTATAACCTGTCACTGAGTCGGTCACATTCACAAATCAATTACAACATCCTTTAAGTGTTGTAGAGTAGATATTTTCTAATGTACTACAATAATACAAAGTCACGGCGCGTTTAGTTCACACTAGCAAGCCAACGATACGCATTGGCGCGAACCATTCGATCCGCAAACATTATCGCGCTTTGTTACCCATGACGGACTTTGCATGGGATAGTTTTATGTCTGTAAAAAATGACAGCCAACTTAGATACGCAGTCTGGTTTATTTTTCTTATAGGAATACTTGGTTGCTGAAAGTTTTATGGCAAAAAATCGAGTTCTTATTAAACCAGTATTTTGTAAACAGATAACTTATTTCTATCGATGATGGTTCGTCAAATTTAACTCTAAATCAACACTATTGCCTACGTATTTTCAGCCAACCTTTTTGCTGCTGTTCGAAAATTTGTGCTCAAACAGATTAATTAACAACTTTAAATCTTTATGGCATTACAATCACCGTAACAAATGTGACGAGTTTTCTTTAAAAAAATTACATTCAACCTAAAGCTGCAACAACATGACATAACTACATTGAATTACCTTATTGATCTATTGTGAACAATGACCAAAGAACATTCAATTATATCAAAGGGTACCGCTTCTCTTGAATATCACCATGTTGAGTATAACCATACGTCGCCTTTGCCCTACAGCGAGAAGGTTACAGGCAACCATTGTAATTTAAACCTTATATTAACGTAAAGTAGGACAGTTACTGGCTGGTTTTAGATAAAGCTTGTGTGACTCACCTTCGGGGTCCAATAGTCTGGTAACTCCATACTCCTTTTCGACTATGTGGAAGGCTGTCTCCAAACGCTCACGGACTTGTCTTGACCTTTGAAAGAAAAGTCGATAGATTGAAGAATAAAGAAGCAAAAAGAAAGTAATAACGTTTATTCAATTGAATTGAAATACTTATAAATCTTCGGTGTTATTAATTTGACGTTGATTGTGTATATCGCAGGGCAGCTATAATATTTACAATAATTTTATTGGTAACTGAAATGGCATGAATTCTACACCCTGACTGGGTCAGGATCCATCCGTAGTAATTCCAGCAAGTGTAAGGCACGCTAAAACATTTAGCACATAAAATCAACTCCCCCAAGTCATTAAATATGAATCATGCATTACCTGATATTACGCCAGTCTATCAGATCAGGACGGTTCCTGTGTATGAGCGCATTGAAGGCCAGACCGTCGCGCCAAGATGACGTGAAGTCTGCGACCCTAACGCCAGGGTATTTAGCAGTGGAGCGTCGAGCCCAGCTCAGCAACGCTTCACGGGCAGTCACGTTAGGTTCCTGACCAATCACGATGTCAGAGATCTGGGGAAGAAGAAGAATCATTGGTAAGGTTTTGAAAAACAAAAGAATGTTGAAAGTACTGTTCTAAACACAGCGTGACAAAATGCAAAAAGACGACGAACTTGGCTTGAATTTTCTGTGCGTGGTTATCGGAAGATCGATTTTTGTTTTATTTTGACTAGGAGTCTAGAACACGTTTTTAATTGATTATAGGAGATAATTTCTTATTAATTAATTAACGTTGCATTGAAGAAAAATAACTCTAGATTTCGGATGGCGTTAGACAAAACTGCGACAGTGCAGCATAATTAAAGTAGATATAATTTTCATTTCAATAGCTTATTAAAGTTAACGCTATCTACACGGAAAATTACACCTTAATTTAAGGTCGTAGAGTGCATATTTGTTATAATTGGTTATATTTCTTCTATACTCAGTAAATATGAAATACCATAAAATAGAACAGTATCTATGTCGATGGTATCGCGAAAATTTTACAACACGTGAGAATACATCCAATTAAGCCATTACCAACAAAGGCTGGGTAAAGTATTTGCACTCTCATTGCAATTTCAGTCTTAAGAGAAAGTGTAAGAGTTGATAATAGATTGGTAAGTAAGGAAACTATGATTGAACAGTTTGTGTTGTGAGATTGTTATCTCGATTATAATTTAAATATTATGTTGTAGTCAAACTTGTAGATTGAAGATATCACTTTCCTATGAAGGTTGAAAAGAGAAATGATTTTTATTTCTGCATGATTTTATCTGTGGCAGAATAATTCTTAATTTAAATCAAAACAAGCTTTCGAACTACGTGTATGATTTTCTTATGGTGACATGTTGCTTCCATTCAATTTTATAGATGAATCGATTTCCTAGGAATCTCATTTCAAATTACGTTGTGAGTAAGTCAGAATTTAGAAAAGGGAGAGGGAGGCCTTTGCCCTCTAGTGGGACACAGGTCAGTTCGAATTAAATAAGATTGCAAATGTTTTTTGGTATCACACAGTACTAACTCTTCTCCAAACTCAAATATGACGTGGTCCAGCCACCAATAAACACAGTGGCCCACTAATACATTCCTAGACGTCCTTCCTCATACTTCCAGTCTATTATTGGGCCTGGATGTCAGCCAGACTGTGCGTTGAACTGGACTCACTTTCAGTGAAACATTATATTTGTAATGATGGTGTTTGTGGAGTATTTTGTGTCATGTTTAGGTTGTTCGTTGACTCAGCCTATTAAGCTCATATACGCCGCTGAAAACGTGCTCAGTTGAATGTGTCTTTCAGGACATTTATTCCTGAGTATGTCAGTTTTTCGATTGATATGAGGATGTGGGTAGTACAGGATAGGTCGTTGTGGTAATACATTGGAGAGGCCTATGTCCGCAAGTGGTCGGTTTTCGGCTGACATATATGATGATGACGGCTTCTGAATTTGAAGGATTTTGACCTTTGCCAGTCGCTCATATCTAATGTCATTCAGCTTCATTACTATTTAATAAGATTATTTCAAAAATTTCACCGTGTTTTAGTGTCATATAAATTATTCTGTTTTGCTAGTGCCTAGGTATTTTATAAAAAAAACAAGATAATGCTGCGCATGTGTTGCAATGCCGCTTTTTTAAAACCGCCCTGTATCAGTGCGAACAAAACTTAGCGAAACTAACGAACAGTAATAGATTTTTATAGATAAGAAGAAGAAGACTAGAGCTTTTTCAAGAAGATGCTTAAAAGCCAGCAAATTGAAGAAGACTAAGGAATGAACAAGAAGAAAAGACCAAGACAAGAAGCGTTCCTGGTTTTAATTACCATTTATAGGTTGAAATTTCAATCAACCGTAATGGAAAACTGTGCCTAAGCTAATATGCTTATGTATTATTCCCAAAACTTATGACACCTAACTGATTGCTCGACTTCCAGATCCGTTAACTATAGTTACATCAACTTCAAACTTATTTCACAGTAATTTTTTTCAGGTAAAATTTCACAATTTGGACAAGAAATAAGCAGTCAGCCGCCGATTCATATTTATCTGCGCACATTACTTCGATATTTTCATTCATTAACACCAAAAATCACCGTTATTGCCAAAACTTTGTGAAACCGTAAAAACATTTTAAAAGCAGAAGTTTCACTTTATACAAAGCGCTATAAAATAAATACATGTTGTCCATTTACCTCAAAGTTTTCATCTTTCGGTCACGGAAAGCTTGACCATAGCAATGTGTGATACAATCAAAGTTATCCAAACAATATCAATTAATCAAACGGAAAGGGTAGAAATGAGAACAACGTAGAATTATCATTTTCCCTATGCAATGTAGCGAACGAGCATTACACCATTGAAGCCTAAGGGAATCTCAATTCCTAAAAAAGGAGGTGGTAAGGCTAATTCTGTCAAAACACTTGAACCTTCTGACTACCAATTCAGTAGTATCAAGTAAGTATCAAAACTATAGCGGGTTCAATGAAACTGTTTGGCGTTAAAACGATTCGATGAGCACCTGAATGCAGCTGTGACGGAATGGGTCCAAACGACCTTATTCCGAACAATTGCGTATTAAAGGAAACTAATCGGTAATGCGGATCCGTTATATTAGAACGGCTATAGTGTTGATTTGGAGGAAGCGAAAGAAGTTACTGAAGACAATTTTATATCTGGTGATTAATCTGATTTAGAATATGAAAACATATGCAACAATGTCTTTGGGTTTTTGCTCAGACAAAACATAGTTGAAGCGTTGATAACCGGGAAAGTGGAAGTCCGAAAAATAATAGAAAAGAAATCACTATCAATCTAACAAATCACTACAAGACAAGACATCAGAAGTTATGAGATTACAAAACCAGGGTCAAACACACAACAAATTATAGTATTTCCTATAAATAATCGTCACTGTTATAATAAAACACTTGTGTATAGCAATCATGAGCATAAAACGGTTTATATATAGAAAGCTGTATTCAAAAGAAAACTTTTTGTTTACGTGACAAATTCGCGACGGGGCAAGCTATTGTGTGGGCTGTGAATGAGATTCTTCTATGAGCATTTAATACACGAACTGTGTCATTACAACAATATGTTGTCACGTCATACTGTGAAGACTGAAGACCTGCCAACGTAGATGGCAACTGGAAGATACTAGGGGTCTTGTTCCACCCACCCAAATTTATTGTTACTTTGAAGAATCAATAGGGTTGGAAAAACCTATGATGTTACGGCATGGATAACTAATTTCCATCAAGCGGACGGTAGCGCTATTTGCCAAGTTATTACTTCAGAGAATCACAACCATATGTTACTTGCCTCGGAAGGTGGCAAATTGGAGTTGGTGGCAAATTGGAGTTGGTGGCGCAACTTGAAAACTACGTCCTATTAGCGGACTAATGCCAGTTGCAGCATTGGATTACCAAACACACCTGTCTCGAATAGTGGCTCCCATAGCAATTTGTCTAAAACTACGATTTGTCAAAGGCATTTGAGACGACATTACGAAAAAGGGAATTGACATTTTCTTCAATATCCTTAAAAGACTTGCTTAGAGATTGGAGTCTGTCTAGGTAAATAACTTAGATTGGTAATTTCCTAGAAGTAAGTAATTTTTACGAAAGAGTTAAAAGACATCACCTTAAATGCCGACTGTTAACGCGTGCATTCACTGAGCCAATAAGTGAAGACAAAATGTTATTTTATTTTAAGAATCAAAAAGTCTAACGCCGCCTTCTGCGTGGGAATGGCAAATAGGTGATAGAGATACTGACATACGTGTTGTTATGTTCTGATCAAATTCAACGATACGAAAAACCAAAGAACTAACATTGCAGACACTAGAACTATTATGATCAACAATTACTATATCTAGCACAAAGATTTTCATAGAGAAAAGCGGTTAGGCAGCTCAGAAATCAGAATCAAGATTAGAAATGCATAATTGTGCGGTAGCTCAAATTGAAACACTATAGAATCGTAAGCAATTGATCAAAGCGAGGTCTTTTTGATTTGTTTATTTCAAAATTGATTCTGTAGAACTTCTCTCACACATTCCGTCGGATAAAAAGAAGCCATTCTTAAAGTATTCACACTTATTCAAATTCCCATGGGCGAAATGGGATGCTGGTCCCGCCTCCTGACCTTGTACATACTTTGGGACGTGTTAGTGAACAAGTTTCGTATATCTGACCTTGCGTGACATGGTACATATTTATTACTGACATTTTGAAGGGTAATTATAGTGATTTGAGTCGAAGAATTTGTAACAAGAAATGTTTGGATTAGTTTTTTTGTGAGATCGGAAGAATGGTAAACTGAGCTACTCATCCTTGTTTTTATACTGCTAAATTATAATGTAGCACAAGATACTTACACTCACTTACTTAGTTATTTACTTAGTTTAAACTTAGTGGTCGTGTGAAGAGTGTTAGTTACTACTGCTGTATGAACTCCGAAACCTTTAGGGAAATTATTATTTCATAGAAAGGTGTTATCAACGGAATCATTTGTAACTATTTTATTAAAAGCCGGATAATTTGTTATGTATTGATGACCCTTGGAACCTTGGCCTCGGGAACATATTAAAGACAGAAACGTTGTCAGAGCTACGAAGAATGGAAAATATGCAAACAAAATGCAACAATGTAAAACCAGTGGCGAAATAAAAATTTGTAAAGTCAAGAAAGAGCAATCATCGTGTTCATTGGCTTGGCCCACGGGAATCAGTCCATGAAAGCATAGCTATGCATGTTTGTACAACTTTCGCTCATGTTAATCGTACATGTAAATAATGTAGTAGCTGGATTGATTGGAACATAATCCGAGATAAATTGAAACTAAGATGTCATCTAGATAGCGTTCCCATCATAATGTTTCTACGTGATAAAAACCTTGCAATGTGTCCAATCAAAATAAATTTAATATTGCAGTAATTAAGATGTGTGCGTAGTTCACACCACAGAAAACCCTAAATCACTAAAAGAAACGAAATTCGTAACTCATTGCATTCACAAGATCAATGTAATGCTTAAGTTACATAAACAAAATAATTGAAAGTATTCTAAACCTCTACTTGTCTTGTCATTCAATTTTCGTCTTTAACACTATCTAAATAAGGGAAGATTTATTTATGTTGGTGTGTAAAGTTAAGTTGGCACGGCGTGGGCGGTTGGCCGAGGCTGTGGAATCCATGATGTCATACAGACGGTGTCAGGGTCTTTACTTAGTCTACACTTATGTTATTAGCTATTTCTATATTTAACGGAAGCCTTTGACTGCAAATTGAATTCAATGTTTAGAAATACTAGAATTAATTGTGGCTTTTCTTTGTGATGAGTTATTTGGTAACAAATAAGCAATTTTTCCAAAGACAGTTTTAATAAAAACTTCTAATTTGTTGGTGATAAATGTCCTAG
Source organism: Dasypolia templi (assembly GCA_963555695.1). Lineage (NCBI taxonomy): Eukaryota > Metazoa > Arthropoda > Insecta > Lepidoptera > Noctuidae > Dasypolia > Dasypolia templi. Next base: position 6,285,647 of record OY743156.1, read on the forward strand.
ATTAGCAGTAGGTGTTAAAAGAAGACCGCAAGAGAATATAGGAATCGTAACATGTTTTTTTGGAAAACCACATACATCATGAGTCAACGACTGATGTAACAGAAACAAGTATACACGACTCAGGAGTCGTGAATCGACGTAAGCGTTAAGTATGAAAGCTTTTGTAGTCGCATCTTACTAAGCAGATGCTTTAAAATTCGGAGGTAAGACAAAAATAATCAATGTAAGCTGCAGTACTACTATCTACAACAGATTAAAGTTCTCGCAATCGTCCGCAAGACAAAACTGGTAAATTTTCTTATTCTCCCAAATCAAAATGAAAATCAATTCTTCCGTTCCACTTTCCAGGTTAACATCATCGTTAATTGATTTTACGCCTAATACTATGTTAACTCGATAAGACTTTGTAATATGTTTAAGTTATGTTAATAGCTTGTAAGTTATTGCGAGGTTGTGTACACATGATCACTTGTTACAAGTGAGAGTTTATTTATCATCTGTTTTAATTTTACGTTTAGTGCTGAAAATTTTACCGTTACTTTCATAGAAATGTACCGTACTTTCAATAAGGGTGTTATGTCTTTGATCAAAATCATAATCAAAATCAAAAGTCATTTATTCAAATTAGGCTGAGAATCAGCACTTTTTAACGTCAAAATTACATAAGACAGTCCCCCAAAACGCCCGCCCTTCATAAGCCATTCGCCCTGATAAGTACCACATTACTTGAGTTGAAGAGTTTTAAGTGCTCTTGCCACTTTTATCTGTATTTCCAGCACTTTGCAGCTTAAAGAATATGTTGCTATATATTTTTCTATTAGACTCCAAGACTTGAAGGTCTACAGCTACCAAGGAGGTTATTACACCCAACAATTTAGTCAAAGTAAAAACCAAGATCACAGCGATGAGTGACCTTTTCAACTAAGAAGGAATAAAATCCTTTGTTCTGCATACAACAGCCATACTGTTCATTCTGATGGTATCAGTATTCAAAATGGTCAGTGTTGGAGAAACGATGATTTCATGGTCGAAAAAAGTGGTGAAGATGACCTAAGCGAAGCGAGAATCGAACGAAACGAAATGGAAAAAAAATGATAATGATTATGTATGCGAAGTTTAATTTTATATTGGAACTTTTTTACTTCGGAAAGCACAGGATTTCTAAGGAAAGATGTGAAATTACTTAGCTCCTGCTAGCTTTATTTATTGAATGTTTGTGGCCATATTTAAGTATGATTAAACTGTGTTACTAGGTACTTCGAAGTTATTACCTAACATAACATTTAATATGTTATTGGAAGTTTATTAGATTTGTCGTACTTTGTATAATAAGCTTTGCTATAAATATCTTCAAAGCCTCATCGTGTCTTACGTCTTCTATTTCTTGGAATTGGCCAGTGACCATATTTATTGCCAGTAAGCCAGCTGGATTCAAACCTTGTTTGAAATCTAAAAATAATTCAATTTATATGTCAATGTTACGACATTTTGATTTCCTGTCTACACTTTAAATGACAGGATTGAATAGAAGGTAAATTGCTCCTCCCCTCAATGACATTGCTAAAAGTCAAAGATTTGAAATTTTATATGATAAAACATTTTTCAAATATTATTTAATTGTCATTGTTGTCGGTAAAAAATCGATAAACTGTGCTGATAAAATCATAACACGACATGACACCATACAATTAATTCGTGTAAAAGAAGCTTCGTGAGTACCAGTAACAATATTAATATCAGCCGTAATTAGAACCGTATCTTAATCCATATCAATGACTTAAAGTATATCAAAAATGGCCGCTATTGGACGTCGAATCTTAATGAAACCGTACGGTCATGGTCTAAGAAACAACCAAGTTATATCTGCGGTCCTAAAAATACCATCCTCATCTAGATTCGAAGAAAGAAGGTGGAAGTTTGTAGATGCGACGGTAAGTTTAACTTGGTCAACGGTTTGCAGTTTACCCACAAAAATGAATTGCACAAATAATGTTTCTGTGAAATATGGGAAGCAGTTTTTGTTGTTTGAATCACAGGTAGTATAAGAATTGAGATTAGTGTAATACAACATAATAGTTCAATTTTGATTGTTTACTGCTCTTTTAGTGTCACTTGCCAAGTTCTTGGCTAAAGAACTTGCTATGTTATGTTTTCGCCTAGCCATGTTTGGTTTTATTTGTGGCGCTTAACTTATCACAAAGCCTACAACAGATAATTTAAAATGCCAAAAGTAAAATTTAAAAAATAAATATTTACATCCTCTATAACTTCCGCCAGAAAATTACCTAGAAAACCAGAACTCTAAGCTTGAAACTAAGACGTTTGTTTCACGGCAAAAAGTATTTGCTTGAAAGGACAGATCAAAATCTCTAAGCACTGTATCCTACACATTCATAAACTCCGTTTTCACAGAAAACTGGCCTAATTTCTGAGAACTGTATTGTCGTAATACAACCTACCGTTTAAGCACAGAGGAGTACAAAATTTCGACCCAAAAAAATCAAGAGCGATTTAAGGCACGCCCCCATAGACGCATTCGTAGGGCGATCTCAACCGAATGCCAGTCGCAAGTGCGCTTGCACTGTAAGTGTGGATTCTGTCTCAGACAGTGTCTTCTGTATCTACCTATTCTGTGGTAAAAGGCTAGGCGTTCCAAGACCCCATCACGCTATTAAGAACGGTATTTGGGGCTCCATTTCGCTCAATCTTGCCTGCGTAAAATATCATCAGGTCTTTCAATTTGTCCGGCTGATTATCTACGAAGATTACGTTGGATTGGTGTGAATATTGGGGTTGATACTTTAGACTAGTTAGAAATGAATTATTATGAAAGCCGGCTGCTATATAAGAGTGATAGTTGTATATTATTCTTAAACAAATTAATGGGTTCCACAATAGTCTTCTTAAGATTTATCTTTTATAATAATGATTCACTAAACAGAATTCGTAAAGTGGACCTCATTGCTTGAGTAGTTTTCTTTTTTCTATTTTGACGACACAATATATTCAAAAGTAATCATAATAACAATCTCATTCTACGTTAAGATATAAATATATTTTGCCATTATCAAGAGATTCATTTTCATTTCCCACGTTCGATAAAATCTAAAACCGACCTCAAAGAGGCTACCGAAATAATGCAGACAAAGGAAAGTGAATGCTAAACATCAACAAAGATATTCAGGCTCGTTAAATTTATCTTCGGGTATGATTGATCCAATCGATGTATTTCTGTCCAGCATTGAACTTCAAGACTCAAGTATTGAGGGCAACGAACCTATTGAATTGTCTTTATCCATCAATTATTACAGTATGGATACTATTGTGCAAATGCTTGAATAGACACGAAACTAATCTGAGTGAGAATTTGCTTTTATACTTATTCTATTCTAAGTAAAGGGCAGGCATGACTGACAAATAAAGTACAGCTTGAATTAAGAAGCCGTGCTTAAAAGGGTGAAGAGGTGCTATATAGCGTATTTTACGAAACTCTTGGTATATCAAACGGTGGTTTGAAGTTTATATGCGATCAAAGTCACTGCCAAAGGCCAGTAGTTTCTTGAAAACCCTTGAGATAGTTAAGGTAAGGTAGCTCAGTATTCTACAAGAGTAATTCAACACCTTGTAGGCGAAGAATTGACAGACAGGTTGTAGCAGCCTGTCAACTAACTGCTATGCACTTTTGCAATATGTTGTAACTCTTGCCTCCTACGCTGCACTGAATTGACTCCGTTAGTACCAGGAGTGCATAATCAACTAGGCGTCAGCTGCAACCAGTATTGGAGACTACGTGACAAGCTAAGAGCTTGTCTACACGAAGCGGGTTGAATTAATCAACTTATCGGGAGTACTGGTTGCTTAGCTTGATAATGGCGTGAACATTTAGATTGGAAATTACTGCAGTGTTAAATACAGTTAGTAAGCACTGGACTTAGAAAAGGCTACTCAGACATTCGTTACTAGATTAAGAGCAAAACAAACAACCTTATTCCAAGTGGTTTCTCCGAAACTAATAAAATTCACCTACCTTTGAAAATGCTCTCCAAAATGTATTTGACTTCAAAAGATTTCGAACATGAATAAAGGAAATATCGGAGAATCGACTAGACCTGCAGGCTTAGCATGGCGTTTTCTGTTTCTACTCTACTGTAGAATAGAAATCGCTTTCTACGCTCCTCGAAATCTCTTTTTCGCGAGCACGAGGACACACTTAGACTCAGGTTGCTTTATAGACAGTGATTTTCCATAGCAACGGGTTAGTTGCTAGTGATGTGTATAACTACCCATTTTTACCGTACAATTGAGTTTCGTTTCTGTGTAGACAGTAGAAAACTTTCTACTGTCTACACAGAAACGCCATTTTTGTCTACTCTTCCGTCGACAATACGCTTCTCTAGGGCGCTCGTGCTAAGCCTGCTGGGGTTATAATATCAACAGATGAGATTCTCGTAAATAATAAATTTAAATAAAACGCCTATTAAGCAGGTTGACGAACAAACTTTCTTTACATGACTACAATTCCGTTACTACCAGGGCACCATAATCAACTAGGCTGCTCCAAATAAATATCAGTGGCGTGGATTTGGTTCGTGAGGCGCGCTCGTGATCGACCGATAAGTATCTGCCCACGAACGGTACGTCACTACCACAGAGGAAATACTTAGTGACTGGAGTGACATGCGAACTAAAAGTTAATATAAAAATTTAATAATCTCGTAACACGACAGTAATGAACAGATAAAATTACCCTCACGAACGCGTACAACAGGACGACTAATTTGCAAGGAACGACTATAACAGAAAACATACACCTCTAGCCATGCTATGAAGTCTTGGTACCTCATACAAGCGACAACCACTCTTTTAGCACAATCCTTCAATAGAAACAAGGTCAAGATAGGCCCAAAAATATCTCATAAAATGACCTTAAATTTAATATTCGAGACGTATACGGTACAAGTTTACAGAACACTTGTACTAGATGGACGTGCTACTAAAATTGACATACACGCACAATGTAGCAACATCCTTTGGGGCCAAGGTTTGCGAAGACAGGCAAAAAAAATGCAAGGACTGCTAAACGTGAGCGTTTTAGATAAGTTCAGTCTGAGTCTGTATGCACGTCTAGTTTATACCGACAAACGAGTTAAAAGGTAATAACATCGATTTTCTAAAGCTCTTTAAGGTGTGCAATATTCAGAAGTGACCAAAACAGAACATCACCATTCCGAAACGTGGGTGACGTCAGATAGAACTGATGATAATGTTGGAGAAAATAGAAATATTTCAGGCACTGCACAAAAGCTTTAAGCTAACCATCCAATTCTTTATTCCTGACATTTTTCACACACTTCAATAAACTTTTATCTTCGAACATCAAGGTCAACTTCTTTCCCGTCAAGATATAATTAAGAATCCTCACAACAGCTTGTCGGTATTGTATCGAAGATTTAATGCTATCCCATTCTTCACACGCCACTTATGCTAATACGTTTACAGGCCATAAACCGCTGTGTATAGAGCATAACGAAAACAGTCGAATACGGATCAGACAACGAATTGTTTTGATCGCAATTTGAAAATGTTAGATTAGTTCTAACATTTTCTAATGACGAACGATGATAAATACAGCCCTAACTGCATAGAAACAATACACAAAGCGAACCTAGAACAATACAGATATGTTTCTTCAAAATCGAAATATAATGAAACAGTTGACTAACTGGTACTTATAATTAACTCGAACCATACAATTACTGATCCTTACGCTGGAAATATACACCATTTTAATGTAACACCGATAGTATAGAACACAATACATAACACAGCAGCCTAATTGCGTAACACATTTTCGTAGACGATTACGACTAATCTGTTTGATTTTGACAGTTCAACAATACTCATTGCGTTATTTACATTGTTGAGCAGATTTTTTATCGTACTTATGAAGCAATGGATTAGCAATCTGCTTCAAAACGATTCAGATTCCGATTGATTGTGTATTATGCAATTAGGGTACAGATCAACACATCATAAAAGACAAACCATTCGAATCTCCTACTAAAACAATTGACCAATTGCATGACACGTATGTAAGCGAAAGACCGTCACCGTCAGACAGACAGCTGATCGTCGGTAGATAGACTGGGAACCCTCCGTTCCCTCCATTGTTGGAACCAGAAGAATCGCCCGATTGTTAGCCTTATCTACTGCGTGTTTTAAATGTTTTTCTTGTGCTTCAAGCTGTAGTTTACGTTATAAGTGATGGTTTGGTTACATCTTGATGGAAGGTTTTGTAGGGCCTTGAATGCAGTTTTGATGAAAGCAGGGTTTTGAATTTTTACTATGCAATGCATGCTAATCGCAAGCAACAATATAAATACTAGTTAAGCTAGCACAGAACCTGAGGATAGCTTAGAACAAGTTAAATAGCAAAACAAAGAAACAAATTGTTTCGCTCATCGAAAGTGTCATAACTAAAATAACATTATTAGTGTGGGACATATCATACAAGTTAAAAATCACTCATCTTTAACTGCATAGATGACTAGTGCATTAGCAGCTAATGCTATTAAATACACATTAGATGTAGATGAACCCATAAAATAAAGCATAAACTACAAACGATCAACCATAATCGACAGTCTTGACCAATGAGATCATATCTCCGTTGACATCATGCCCATATATGGATAGCAGTACAGTACGAACAAAAAGTAAAAAGAAAAACATGTAGGAGTTAACATATTTATAGCTATGATATACGGATATGAAAATTTTGAAGTAAAAAACAATGGAGGTTTTAATTGTAAGGTTTGAAGATGCAATTTGGGAAATAAATGTGTCTGATTCCGTGCACATCGAAGATGTAGGGAAAAATTTAGTGGCCGATGTAAACTTTGGAGTTATTGTACTTGATGTAAACCGCTGCAAACATAAACATAACATCACGCCTGTAATCCCAGAAGGGCTAGGCAGAGGGGTAGCTACAGTACACCCACATTTCGCCAGTTATGCTTAAGTCCCATGTAATAGGGGGCGAGCCTATTGCCATCACGCACCGCTGCAAACATTTTGTTTTAAAATTTATATTTCCATTTATTTTCCACACATTCAAAGACCAAAGATAGTCAGAGACTAAAACTAGGCAAAATAATAACATCCGTTCTGGAATCCAGAACAACTTTATTTGGACAGAAACTCGTCTTGCCGCAGCTGCTTGCATTCATCAGTTCCAAGAAGCGTCAGTACCAGTAATTTAAAATTTCCACTTTATATTTAACTGGAAGCCTATACTTATTTGGAACTTTTATACGAAGAACGTGAATTTTCGTCTTGCCAATATGAGCTTTGTTTTTGCGCTTATCCAAAAGGTTTTCTCTTTAGATAGTTATGTCTACTTGAAAATAGAACAAAAACCAACTCCTCATGACAGTCGGACTACATGGATTTCGGTAACGGAATATATGTATTGTTGTGCCATATTTCAACATGACCATTGACCAGCAATAAATTGGAAAGCTAAACGCGTCTTCAACCCAGCACAAAATACATTATCCAATACAGTTAGAATGACATCATGTGTGAAACCAGCAGGATCTCACCAGAGCATGCCATATACAGAATTCTAGTTCCTCAGCATTAACGGTACACACATGTGAGAAGATTTAGTACACTAAGATAAACATACACTTTAGTGGTACTATGAGAATAAAGATTAATGCAAGGATGAGCAAAAACATGAGAGGAAGTCGCAACGGATGAGAAGTCAATCAAAGTCAAATTAAAGACGTAAATAGGACAAAGTTTATAGAGATACTTAAACAGTTTTATAAGATGTCTCATGTATGTATTATTAATAAATAGATTTGAAAAGTTATGGATGTAATATGATTGAGACCGAAAAGGCCAAAGCTGACGGACTTAGCAATGTTTGCTCATTATAAAGCCGTTTACAATATTGATTATTGGCAAAGCGTAAATGCACATTTTTTCAGGCTGAAGCTTGATACTTGAAAAATCCTTTCTCTAAACTTTCAAACAAATCACTGAGAAACTCTTGAACTCGGATAAAACTATTAAAACATCTATAGGTTACAATTTATACGACAGCATAAACGTTTTGAGATCATTAAACTAGATTAAAACTGAAACTAAATTAACGGTGCACCAATAAATTTAGATAGTGATGTCATGGTAACGGAAACTGTTCTAGGTGGGCTAAAATTTACATGTTTTGCGGATATTTCAACCAGTTTCGAGTTGGGGACAACATGAGGCTTATAGAAATGCTTCTCCGAACAACGGGTCGTAATAGTTTTTATAGCAAGACCGTATAGATCTGCCTAGATTGAAGACAACTTATTACGAAGACCTGGAAGTGGCATATGGTGTGAAAATAACAACAGCCGGACAAGTGAACTCGATGATTCGAAATACACACATAGCAATACTGACGCCTTCTAGTACAAGCGTATTCAGTTCTCAATGTATTCAGGAAAGTATTCAAATAAGGTTGATTGCACAAAATAGTCGAAATGCTTTTTATATTGGATTAGAAGTCATCTTAAAAATACTGGCCGATTAAATTTTAATGAAAATTTGCTGAAACGCATCATTTGTTTGGGTCAGCACCACCTATCCTAATCAAATTAAGTAACACTACTGTTACTCCTACATTTGCAACTCAAGTTACTGACATGATAACTGCAGTTTCTCAGAATCCGCTACCAAGCGGTAGCTTGTTTAAGCGCTACTTTAAAATATGATGTTTTTTGTCTTATGTCGCCAGAAAAATGTTGACTTTTTAAAACTTGCAGAATGCGTGACTAACGTTTAGGTTGGTTAAGTACAGTTTTAAGGCTTCCGTGCGTATGTAAATCGAATTTTTACAGATATTTTGGAGGAGATAATAAACTGAACTTCTTTAGACTAAAGAAGAATGGAGACATGTAACTCAAGTTCTCAAGACCGTTTAGCTTCACAGTAAGATAAAGCTGGATTAAGTAATTTAATTTTCATTTTATAGCATAGTCAAATCAATTTAATACTTAACTTCATTTAGAATCTCATATAATTATCGAGTTTTGGAACAAAAATTTCAATGACATACATGACAAAGTTAAAATTCCGTTACAATCATATAATTATTGGCGGTGCGTACCTCCCGGGCCACCGACTCACGGTAGTAGAAGGAACACTGGTTTTGATCGGCAGGAGTCCAGCATAACCCCCCAATCTCCCCCAGATGGAGGGTATCCATAAAGAATGAGGATTTCTCCCCGAAAAAAGGTCATTTTTATCACGTGTTGGTAGTTGCGTATGTGCCAATAAATGTAAATTATCTAAGATTCAGAATTCAAGTATAGACCCGCATAAAATAATACGCGAATCCATCAGATTGTCCAATTATAAATCCGGATTCACACGGGTCTAGGTGTCGTATATTTATCGCGTTCTCACTTTCCCGTCAGAGTGTGAGCCAGCCCTTTGCTTTCTAAGTGGCGCCGGCGCAGTTATTAGCGCGGAACCACCACTTTCGATATTACGTGTTCCTTACACGTTACTCTGTCCTAGGATTAGGTTTAGCATTACATAGTTATATCCGTTATGTGACACGTTAGGTTTTAGAGATGGGTAAGGAAAGTGAGCTGAAGTAATAGATGATTTAGCTTTTAAAATTACACTCTGAATCTACGTAATTCTATGCATATTTCAGGGCAGCTTGCAGTAGTTTTTGGTAAAAGCAGTCCACAATTTTTTAACACCACGTTTTTACTACAACCTATACCTACATATTATACCTATTTCACCATACAATTTCAAACCAGACAGACCCCTCTAAACTTGTCCGTGCACCCATCCTTAAAATCCGTCCGGGCATACGGCACCGCGTCAGGTTCACGTTAACGCATCGCCGCGCATGCGCGTGTCATGTGCGCGGGCGCAGCGCACCTGTACGTGCTTCCTGTCCGCCATCTTGCAGTGTTTATTTGCTGCGAATCCTCATGCAGTCAGCGGCTGATATATTGGATGAAAATATAGCAAAAGCTTTGAAATCCTCGTTTTAGAATAGATAATACCCTTTTTAATGTCTATTTCATGCAGTCAAGATATTTGATACCAATGCTAACTTAGAGAGTTATATTGATGATTTTGATTATTGTTACCGTTATTGCTTATTTGTTACTGCCGCGAATCATATTATGATCAACATCAACAACCTACCTACCTGACACTGACATGGAAATTGCAAAAAAATATATGAATATTATGTAGGTATTATGTCAGATACAAGGCATCATAACAATGTTGCGAGTATCAACCGACTACTTAAAGCAACAGGTAAACGGCAAAATTCGGAACATATCTCCGGAATCATTTACCGGATACTTGTTGACTTGAGAAATACCTACATATGTTTTAGGAAGCCTCAGCAGTGATGATTTAGATTAAATAGTGTTGACAACTAGAGGCGGTTCTTTTGAGGATTCCTTTATTTCTAGGTTTTTAGTTATTTTGGTCTTTCTCTTTACGAAGTAAGTGCACTGACATTACGATAGACATGAAATATAGATGGGTAAAAAGCCATTTTGCAACAAATTAGTGACAGGGGGAGTATGCCAGTGGTGTTCCTGATCCTCCAAATTAAATTTAATAAAAGTGCAAATGAGTTGATGCAATAATAGTACAGTCCCAACTTTTTATACATTTGGTAATTCACACAAAATATTATCTAACATCTACTAAAACTGCCACAGACGTTCAAAGCCCCAACAAAATGTCACTTCACGTCCGTAATAATAAACTGCAAGTAAATTTTGGGGCCACGATACGCCTAGCAAGCACGGCTCACCGTTAACCCCCGAGCTACCGTGCAGACCGCGGGTTAATATACAGTTTAGAAATAACACATTAATATGTGAAGCTAGAATAGGAGCGGCAGCATTCTTGAATTTAAAAACCCGCTAATGTTTTTAGCGGTTTTGTGATTCTATAAATACGCAATTTAGGTCTTTGGTATACAAAAATGCGAAAGAAAGAAATAAATTGTATTGGACAGCCAGAAACTGTTTATTCTTTATACAGTGGCGCCCAACCAGAAAAGCATCAAAACAATAAAGCTAGCAGAGTTTCAACAAATGTTTTTTTGTCTTGGAAGTTGAAACTCGCAACTAAATCAATCAAAAAGGATCATTGAAAGAATTAGAAAAGCCATAGTTCCCACTTCTGATACATAGGTAAACGAGCTAGGGAGAAGACTTGTAAAAAAGTAAGTATTTTTTTTAAAGTCAGGGATCAAGAGTCTTTATTTACAATGTTACAAAAACTTGCTAGTGTAACAAAAACCCAACGTTGCGACTGTTTCAACAGCAACGCAGCGAGGCGGAACCCCGCATGCGCCCGGTGTTCGCTGGCTCGTCGCGAAACTATGACGAATCTTAGAAATCTCGTCGATGTCGCTATATCAGACGTCTCACGCTTCTGTGATTGCATATTCTTACGTCGTGTTATCATTGGATGAACGGTTCTTAAAATGTGTTGGTGCAGGCTTTTCCATGAAGAGACTACGTTATCATAAACAAAGATATCACTGGCTCTTATGGTCTTGGATTTTGAGTGCACAAAAATATGAGTCCGAACTTCGTGTGTGTTATTTTATGCAAATAATCTTTGACGTGCCTTCAATATTCTGTGTTTTGCATGAGACCAAAAATCAACAAGATTCAATAAGCACTAGTTTATCTTCCAACCCACCATCTATTACTCTATCTAGATCACGAAGATCCGATGAACGGAACAAACAGCAGACTGGATACGGATGGCAGAAAGCCAGATTATGTGATCAAACTTCGGAGGGGCCTCTCCTCCCTTATCCAGCTGTGGACTGCTATTCATTTATTTAAATCGAAAGTTGCAAATTACTGTGTTCTACACAATGTAAATATACAACACCATAATATAAGGAAAATTATTCAATATCTGAACAAGAAAATACATACACACGTGTGAACTATTAATAATAATAATAGCTTAACACGTGCTTAACATGCCTGAGGTAATCGCGAGTCTCGAACACTATGGCAAGAATCGAGTTTTATATCAAATTGAATTAAGATTTTAAAGTAAAGGTTTCAATCAGAGGTTCAGTTGACGACGAGCATAAGCAAAAGATATCGTAGCCAGAGGCTGGCCATGCTTTGTATAAATTTTCGGATTATTCTAATCTTCGGTCTGGCTAATGTTGTTTAAACTACCTAATAAATAAATAAAAACAGTTTTTTTAGCAAATGCCTCTTTAGAACATTCACATAGCTGCGAAAGTAAATACAGCACGAAAGATCCATATTTTTTAACAACTTCAATTAGACCCACCGACCACCCACTCAAACCATTTAGTCAATCATTCGTAATTATCCAATAATTACTTAAACTTTAATTACAAGGTAACGTTTTGCATCTTAAAGCTTATGGCTCTACCATTAAGATTTAAATTGGAAGAAAGTAATAAATACCTACACCAGCAAATTACACTACCTGTGCAAAAAACTGGTCATCATAACGCTCCGCTTAACTTTCTTCGATGAAGATATGACAAAAACTGCTGCCTGATTATCATGGTAATATGTGTGCAAGTGTACAGTGGAGTGCAAAAAGTAATGCGAAATATGCTCCACTATATGGCGTAAAAACTGAAATAACGTAAGTCAAGGTAAGGCAAAGCGTGGTCAGTCAATTAGACTGTCAAGTAACTCGAAGAGGCTTAATTATGAGACAAAATAGTTACTAAGAATGGGTTTCTTCAAAACCATCATTAAAGAACAAATCGTAACTATACTAATGCATATAGCTTCGAAGTCTTCGAACAATAGCGCGCCTAGCAACAGCGCATTAGCAATAGCGTGGGAACACTTCCGTAGCATCCGAGATATTCACGCGAAATTTTTCAAGTGCTCCTCTATCTTGTTGACGGTATGATATGGACAACGCAAAAGGAACAGCAGTTCCGATTCGATAGTATGAGCTCCCTCGGACCTAAAATCATTGGTTAGCTGGTAAACTTTTTATGCAAGGCTGTGCAGAGCGCAAGTTTGTAATTTCCCCTTGAATTTAATTTGTTGATTTTGTTTGAATGCTTTCACGGGAGTAAAGTTAAGAACCGCGAAGAACTATAGTAACAAAACATTGTTGTACGTCGTTTAATTTAGTTGGAATCTTATGCTGAAATTCTCGGTATGATGCACTTTACTTTCAGAGAAACCATTTTCCTTGAGTTGCATAACTTCTGCAACATTAAAGGGTTGCAATAGTACCTACCATAACACGTAAACAACAATAATACAAGGATTAGAAAAAGACCCTGAAAATGATCTATATAACAAAAATGAATGAAGTTCTTGTTACATAGCCAAGACACATCGAAGGTAAACTTAATAAAACCTTTGTAACTTCTAAACACAGAATGACATAATCCACCAGAATAAAACATAGACGAAACAACAAAGGATTTCCTCAATAAATAAGACACAATAATTATTTAATTATACTTGGCATTTTTTCTTAGCCCGTAATTGGAGAGGCATCAGTCCGTGAGATCAGACACGCAACTGAAAGTGTACAATTTGCATGCCAGACTAATCAACAGGTGGACATTAATGAACAATTTATTAGTAATACTGATAGAGATGATATATAGGTTCAGAATGGAGAAGTTTCAAACCCTGCTGATAGTCTGTCTGCTGTCATGGTTTTACAACAAAGGAGTTTTACGAAGGGACACGATGTACTTTTGTAAGAGGAACATAAGGATCAAAATGCTATATAGCTGTATCATACATTCCATAATCAAATAGATAAAAGCATCCGCCAGAATCCAGCGAACCTCTCCGCGTAAGTATATCTCTAAGTCCTTAGTCATCCTGATTTATGAGGATTTGACTAGATCTGTCCTTATGATTACCGACTTCTGACATATGTGCGTGCTATCTTTACAACTTTTAAAACTGCTAGCTGCTCTTAGATCCCTGGCCAAGCAACCTTTAAGGACTACATTCATTAGAGACAAGAGAAATTCTAGATAGAAAAACGCAATAACACTTTGCCCGACCTGGGAATCGAACACAGGACCACATGCTCAGCAGTAGCTCTTGCGACCACTAGACCAACTAGGCGAAACTACATTAATAGGTACTTTTAAGCTTTTCTTGAACAATTACAATGACTTCTTATTTGGCAGTCTTGAACTAAAAGACCTTTGACCGACTGTGGCATATAAATAGGTACTGTGTTAACATCATAATTGCATAAGTATCTACTATTAACGTTATTAAGTAAGATATTTCATTACGTGGTTGTAAAACCAAAGCATTTAAGTTAATATCAAAACTTTGTTATTGATGGCTGAGGACAAAATTTTTGGGAGGTCCTAAAAAATCCTAAAAGAGTTTACTTGTAGTAATGTTGTTGCGATCGAAGCTTTTAGTATCCTCAGCGTTGATAAAAATTACAAGGAGTACAGAAATTATAAACAACAATGAAAAATTATAAATCAAAGTCCCAAGACATATTACTGATGCATAAGACGCGAAGCGATGCTCGCCAGGTGAGTAACATATAACCAAAGATAATTGAAGAAAATAAACTACTTAGATTAAAACCAAATGATTACAGAGTAGGTCACAAAAATTTCAGAACTACGGAGAGAATCCCGCTCAAACAAAGTGTTAGTAAATCTATTGTTACTGACTGTCACAATTCTGGGATACGATCGTGTGATTGTAAAAACTATTTGCATGCTGTGCTCATATCTCATGGTCAATTTAATGTACAAATTGTTTAGGGTATCTACATATTGTGGGTGCATGCAAAGCGTGTCTGCATTTAGTTGAAGTTGTGAGTGTGTGTTGTTAGGGAAGACACATTTTTGGTCCAGCAACTAATGCAACTGGACCAAATCGAGATTCAGACGATTCGTTTTTCACAGCACTTCGACACTAAGAATTATCCATCTTACCCAAAACAGCCTTACTATTTAGCTACATTATTTCTCAACACATCCATACCCCTTCTGCATCTCAGTACCCTTCGTCCTCATTCTTTATTCACAATGCATTAGCTCTTCAGGCACAACGTTCCCTTCACATAAATAATTCCGAACCCGAACAATGAACGCAAGAGGCTCTTAATCTTCAACCCGACATCGCATTCTGCATGCATGCGATCATATACTGTCAAAAGTAGGTTACTGAAATACCAGAAAAATTCATCGGAATATCATCTCTATTGGGCTGGCTATACGTATGGTATTTCCACGAAGTGTTCGCTCCATCGTGACATTACTGAGTTTATTTCAAGAGTTGAACTTTACAGTACAACTGACTTATCTGATACTTTCTATCAACTGCAAAAAGGGCTCTGGCACAGGTCGGTGGCCTCGAAGCTCAATGCTATTGTTTGTTTCGCTTATGTTCTCTTATAGTAAAGCTTAATTAAAGGTAGTTACATTTTTAGCACAAATTGATAGACCCTTTAAAAATAAAGTAGGTCTTTGACTGCATGATAATGAAACAGAAATCAGTCAGTGTGGAAGTGTGGAAGTGAATGTAATCGCAGAATATGAAAAAGAGATAGTCTGGATAGAAGAAATAAAGCTGAAAAAGTTAGCAGTCGGTACAAATAAGATAATAATGACGTTATAATAAATTTGACGTTCAATTGAAAATAGAGAGGTTGCGGAACACCTTTCTGTTGAAGTGTATCCATGAACCCACTCTTAGAATGATATTTTGCTCAGTTGGTAATGCAAAAAAAAACAATCATCGCGTTAAAATTTTTTTGCACAATTCAAAATTGAATCAAGAGTATACTATTACATAAACAACTTACTATACGATTAATAACGATTAACGCTGACCTTAGTCAGAAGCTTTTAACTAAAATAAATATTCATACGAATATGATGATGATCAATAACTATTAGAAGGGCAAGGATATCCGCTTCACTTAAGGAAAACAAGGCTTGTAGAGGTAACTCTTTACTACGAATGATTGAATCAGAGTTATTTGATTAAACATTTCGGAATTTTGAACCAACAAACATACGCCTACAGCTGATTATGAGCTTCCAAATTAAACATGATCGAAAACCGAATCGAGCCCGCGGATCGGCAAACGTAAGGTAGTGGTGGACCGACGGTAATCGCAGGGCGGCTGGTAGCAGCTAGATTAGTTGACGAAGATCGAGGTGAATGGCGTGCGATAGGGGAGGCCTGTAGTCCAGCAGTGGACTTGTATGGGCTGATGATGATGATCGGAGAAGCACAAAGGGGACTCACAAACAACAACTTTATGTCAAGCGTAGTGATCGCAGCAAATTGCTTATTACCGCAAAGAAATACTGTTTGTCAATAATTATGAAAGATTATAAAAGGATTATCTTCTAATAATGTACCTAAAGATAATATATAATGCTTTACCTTCACCGCTATAATAATAATGCAAAATGAATAGTTGCTATGCGCCAGGATGCTATAAACGCCTTGTGCTCGGTAGAGCGCCAACCATTGTTATTCATTACTCGTTCAATATACAGGTTAATATTAACTACTCCTTAAAAAATCTAAATAACCTACAGTGAGAAAAATCTTATTTATGGTTACAATAATAGCTATGATTTTAAAAGCAGGATCAATCGTTTTCTTCAATAATTTACGCACAAGCTTCTGACAAATGATTTGATAATGTACCACTGTAAAGTATCTACCAACTCTCACCTACAAAAAGATGATCAATTAAAAGTGTATTTTTTTTTTTAGTTTTAGAATATTCACAAATAAATCCGAAGTGGGCCTAAATTCTACGTAGTAAGGTTATCGATAAAATCGTGGGTGACGTCATCAAGGCTGTATGGGTCATACTCGTGCGCACTTCGTTATTGTCATTTGCATAGCAATATGAATGACGATTAGCCTGCGCCAGCACAGGTTATGTTCTGATTTAGAATTATTTGACAGCAAAATTCAATACAAATTCTCAATTTCAACTATACGCAGGTTTGATTCAAGGTAAGCTTTTGATGAAATGCATCAACAGGTTAACAAAGGTTCAATCTTCATAAAGTTGATGATGTCCATGATAACAAACAACAATGTTTTGAATCGTCAAAATGAAGATAGAGCCAGCGAAACTAGGTTATCTTAGAACGCAAATTAATAAAATAAACATAAATATACCACTTATACTCGTAATGCTACTACAGAACTCAAAGCTTACAATGCAGCATTCATTGAAACAAGTCGTTTGCAGAAACGTTTGAATTTTTTTGATACTCCTTTGTTTTTTTTACAGCCTAATAAGCCATCTTTAAAATAAGAAGTCCTCAAGTTGTGACATATGTATGATAGACATAGATATGAACAGTGTAACCTACTCCCCAACAATGGCTTGCCATATATGGCGAAACGGTCCTTACAAAATCACGAACGAATCGAAGCTCTCTCTCCATTCAATTGAGAAGATTAATGTAACAAACGAACTCTTTGGATTGCATTCAAGTGATTCTAAAGAGCATAAATAAACATTTTGATGTTTTATTTTTGGAATTTGGGAATCCAAGTGGTGTAATTAAACACGGAGTAGGCTCTTAGTTTTCCACTTGTTGAGACTCTTGTTTAAGAGTATAAAGAAGCTCTTACAAGATACACATTTACAAAGCTATTCATGATAAGAGCTTTTGATTTTGAAGCGTAAGATAAGTACGGGTAATTGATTCTTAATCAAGTATCAACCTCTCATCCCTACCTTTCCAATCGCTGAAAACAATCTCTAAACTACATATCTTTTAAATTTCAGATAAATCTATTCTGTTTTAAATCTAGGCTACCCAAATGTGTATACCTATATATGTAATAATAGTCTTCAATAACGTAAGCCATTTGTAAACTGTCTTCACTAATTACACTAACGGATATCTTTCTTACTTCGTAATTTAATACTAAATTGAGACTAAAAATTGTACAGGCGCCATCTGTTATGGCTGTGATAGGATATTATTATCTCTTGGAACTAATTGCATGGTTTTAGTTCTCATCGTTGTGTTAAGAAAGAAATGTATATCATTAAAGTTTAGAGTATTGCTATCTACATTAGGATCGCTTTTTGTGATATTTCTTACAAAGTGGTATCAATTTACTTGTGAAAATTTTAACTGCAGTAGTGGTACTTTATACGAGTACAGTACAACTGTTTGTATTTGCATTTTAACTACATATTGTTTTACACGCTCCGTAAAAGTTTGTTTGTAATTAGCTTAATGGAACTTGTATCTCTATTAAAGTACCTAAGAGTAATGACATCACAAAGTAAATACATATTTAGCTAGAATTGTTAGAGAACGACGAGTCATTAACTATTAAAAAGCGCCTGTTAGTAGATCATTACCTTGACTTTTCTAGGAAGCGACGATTCCAATTCCACATGTCTGTAATGCTCAGCGGATCTGTGCACTGATCCTCCTCTAACATCTTCTGCTGAAGCTTTCTCTTCACCACGAGTCAAGGTGGTTACCTTCCTAACAATCCTTGTTGTGATCCTTCGTTGACCACTGACATCGTCTTTCTTCGAGATTTTTGTCGACTCTAAAGAAGAGCCTAGAACCTCGGTCGACATTCTCTTATTCGTGTGAATCTCCTGCAACTCTGACAATCCTAGGCCACCGGCTGACGTCGGCACGGCCAGCGCGCTCTCTCCATCATACTCGAAATGAGTCTGATTCCCATCGTGTACGATTCTTCCATTGTAGCTCTCCTCTCGGTAGGACCCAGACCGATAACTGGATGACCGCTCCATCCCTGGGTAGTTTCCATCGTACACTGTCTCATGTCTTGTCAACCCTTCTCTCAAACTTCTGGGCACAGAAGCCAAGTTTAAACTTGTGGTTATGGGTGACCCGACGGGCGATGGAGAGGATTTCTTCAAGCTTGATTTCAGGGGTTTCGAGTCATCGCTTTCTAGCGTCCCCTGAACGAACAGGCGCTTGCTGCTTCCGCCTTCTTTCACAAATCGGTACATCGACATCTTCGCTCCGCTTAGGCCTTAAGGCCGCCTTAACACATAATACTGTTCTCTGCAATAGAGTTCCCTCTTATTACGGATTCGATACACGTCGCGTTTACTTATTCATGTACCGGTGACAACTTATGGTGTGAATTCTTAAGACATTAAGGAAAGGTACACTAAGCTATTCTTTTGTTATCTTGAGTAATGTTATTTCGTTTTGGAAGTAGCAAAAATGTCGTTAAAACGGTATCGGTACTTTACTGCTTTCTACGGTCTATTTTATTTAAAATAAACTATAAGCATAAACAGGTATAGGGAAATTCAAAATGGACGTCAGTTTTTAAATCAAACTATTAGAATCATTCCTACTAAAAACCAACACAAAAACTTCAATGAAGGCAAAAACCATGAAAGTAAACCGATAGGTGTTGAAACTAAGAGTGGTCGTATGTTAAGCGTGCGACGGATTAGGCGCGGTACTGGCCCATATATGGCCCGCACGAGCCACAAGTATGGCGGGGCCCTTCCGGCGGACGCAAGCAGGAAATTTAAGGACAAGATTTTAAATTTTAACGAGTATATCTGTGAGCGTGGAGAAACCGTTTCTTTAATAACTAAAAACGGCATATTAAGGATGCTAGTTCAGTAAACTTTAAGGTAGAAAATAAGATAGGAAATCTAATTGATGGTTTAGACAACACGAGCTATCGAACACCACTTGATCACATAAATAAAAAAGGTATTGAATAAATTTTTAAAGAAAATTTAATAACTAGCGTTGATCAACAAATAATTACAACGCTTTGAAGGTCACAAAGTTTCAAATACAAGTATGATAAGTGAAAGTACATAATTTAAGTAAGAGAAACATAGCTTGAATAATGAAGGTCGATGTTTCCATAGAAAACAAAGATCATGAAGATGAAATGCCAAACTCATTAAACAAATAAACAAAAGAGCCTAACCAGTCTTTTAATTACTTAAAAGAAACAAAGAATGTCAGTGTCAAAGTCAATGATTAACTTGACCCAAATGGTAGAGCCAACACTTTACATAACAGCAACTGGTTACACTTTGATAAAAATAAAGTTTGTTCGTGAGGCAAATATATTGCTTCATAAAATTGAGAAAAAAAACAATACGTCTGTTATTTTTGTATATATGTGTTACTTTGAACATGCTTCATTCTTATGTTTTTTTTTTAAATGCATATATGCAGTTATCTTTCTGTTTTCCATTAAGTACGTCTATATTATCATTGACTATTGCTAAAAGGTTTGTAATAACAGCATTACATAAATTGCCTAATCCACTTTTAATCCAGAACAAAAATAGATCTATTAAAAAATCGTGCGCAAAGTCATTTAAAATCGAAAACAAATCGTCATTGAAACATACTTCCAGGTTTATATACATATATGAGAGAGCGAATAGGCAGTTTTGACGCAATAACTATTAAATATCATATCGGTAATAGTTAAACGTATTCTTAGTTATGTCTTAATGTTTTCCAATAGCATGTGAAGATAATATTTTATTCCTTAACTCGTCAAATTCAAATAAGATAAAAATTGGCAACCGCTTCCGCAAAGGTCATGAAAACAGCAGTTAGGAAACATTATTTTTCCATCATAAACCTCATCCAACGCTTTCCATCAGTCGAGATCAAAACCGACCAGAGACATTGACGACAAAAAATAAATGGATATTCAAAGTTTTATGGAAAACCTTTGACAGGAATCAGTAATTAATAAAAATACTGCAAATAGAATAAATCAAAGGCTTATTTATGGTAGTTATGTTTTAAAATGAAAATCGGTAAGTAAAATAATTATTTGCGCGATGACACTTTGCTCATAGCTAACGAGCCAGTCCAGGTAAATGTGCTAATTACTATTGTTTATGTCGAGGCCCCTTCAAATATGCCACTTGCTATTGTGCAATACGTGTTTTGCATATCGGTGGCTAAGCTTCGTAAGCACATCGATGGGTACCCACATCATACTGTTGTTTTATGGCATAAAAAGTGGTACTTGGAGCTGCTTTTATTAGGATAATGGGTTACTACTAATGAGACAGGTGAAGAAAAGTAAATTGGTCTAATTGAAGGAGAGAAATAGAGAAAAGGGACGCAAAATAATACTCGAAAATAAAATAAAGCTTATTGCTGATATTGTGAGGTACTGTACATGATAGAGATAAAGAAGAGCAGATTAATATATAATTGAAGCAAGAGGGCATTAAGATTAAGTTTATCAATAATCGAATAACGAACAACAGTTTTGAACAAATAATCTAATAATAAATGATTGCATGTTCGACATAAATAAAAAGGCTTATTTATGTAAACTGCATGTCACATTGCAATTGATATCAGTGAATCGATCAATTTTTATCGTAATACTTATATCATTTCTGTGGTACTATTTTTAAATACTTTTGATATGACATATGAACAGCTGTCAAGTGATAATCCTGGTACGCTTAGATGTTTATACTTCATGTAGCGCAAAAAAAAAAAGATCTTCTATGTGTACCTGTATCAAATATATTCTTTCATGTTTTGTAAACATTTGCTTACTCTACAGTGTGTATTTATTTAATCTTATTTCTACAGTTATTCTTTCGAAATTTTCTTCCATCTCTACAGAATCATC
This sequence comes from Dasypolia templi, assembly GCA_963555695.1. Taxonomy (NCBI): domain Eukaryota; kingdom Metazoa; phylum Arthropoda; class Insecta; order Lepidoptera; family Noctuidae; genus Dasypolia; species Dasypolia templi. The sequence goes on from OY743156.1 coordinate 6,307,360, forward strand.
CAGTTCCTTTTCTTCTAGTGCAATTTTTTTATAAAAATTTAATAGCATACCCATAAATAAATTTCAATAACCTAGTAACGAATGTCTTAACCATTTTTTTCTAACACGTTTATTTCAATATAAATCATGTTCAGTCTATATTTTAACGATATCCTGTGTGGGTGGCAATTACATTAGTTTTTTGAGAAGGTGTTATTCAATGGTAACTCCCACATAGCTGGACCTTGGCTAACTTTATATGGGGACGACATTTTATAGCATAATTGCCGGTTACACTTTAAATGGGCGTTGGAATTCTTGCATTATGCATTTTTATTCAAGGATTGGTTTCTTTGTGATATGACGATTGTTGATCTGAATACTGAGGTGGTAACATTTATGAAGTAGAAGAAATTGTGTAACAGACTTTTTTAAAGCGGTTGTTTGTTGATAGTAGTATTTTAGAAATGGCAAGTGATGAAACATGAAAAGTATTCCATTTGCTATTGAGCATAACACTGATGAAACAGCTATGCTATGAAATTAAATTTAATTAGCTTTAAATGGCATAATGACTTTATATTTGAACATTAAACAGAGATTGGTGTTTAGACCATTCTTTAAGAGATGCGTTTTACTTTTAATTCATTTGCCTTGCACTTTTATTGAAAAGACAAACTAAACTAAAGATGCATTTCTCCTAACATATGGTTCACAAAACAACAGACAGCATGTCAAAGGAATTCTTATGTGTTTGTTTACATAAATAAACACATTCCAATAGTTTTTCGTTGTCCTCAATTTGCATAGATATCATGACTTCAAACATTATTTAGATTCTAGTTCTGTGCCAGAGGTTCTATGATAGGACGTTTAATCAAGATATTATTTATAGTTTTTAGTTTGATTCTTACAGTTTTTTTTTTAATGAGAAGGGACTGGAGATCACTTTCTAGGTCAATATAAGTAATATTCATTAAATAAATCTAAGAGCAGGTGATGATATAATTAATTATCCGTGATAGGTTAAGGGAATTAATTCAGAAGGTTGGTTTCAACACCGTTTCTTTTAGGATTGATTGCTCAACAGCGTGGGATGCGCCCTTAGGCTCTATATTCGAATTCGATGCAATGACGTAATTTTCCAACAAACAAATCAATTGAACAGTACTAACTAGTCAAAACAATGCTAAGTAAAACCTAATTTGAGGTGTTGAATTAACACCGCAGGCCAAAAGCCCTTGAAACGAATATACCACCAATTAACAGATATTTCAAAATCCGAGCATCTTCATTGAACTCATTGATAAAACTACAATGCTGCAATAAACCGTTGGTTGTCACCGGTATCGGTACAAATCGAAAAAATCGTATCGAATCCCTAATCCACATCACTAAACTAAAAACTCACTACACACCACTAGTTCCTTTTCCAAAACACAATTAGTCGGTTAGTCGTGTTAATTTTCGAATTCGTGTTCAGAGTCGATTTTTTGTGTTTATTTTTCGAACGCGGTGCGCGCGCGTCTACGCCGGTAGCTTGCAGGTGACTGGCTGCGCCGGCGCAAATGTACGGTAAGTTACCCATGACGGGTTACGTCGGTAAAAGAATAAAGTATTAAAGTATTTCGTACGTGGGATTATCAGTTATAATAAGGTTGGATTAAATTATATTGTACACACTATTCTCGATGGTTTTAATGATTTAATTTTAGTTAATAGGTTCTTTATCTAGCTGAGACTTTTCTTTCAATATACAGGTACTTGAACCATTTGATCTACTCTTCCAGTAGCAGTGAAGGTACTGAAACCTACTGAAAGCAAATAAGTGAATAAGGAAAGCTGGAATGTATGCACCTATGTCTTACGTCACACACACACTTTCATGTCATTGATAACATTGAGTATCTAGTGCAGATCATATCACTTTGATATATTTATAACAAGTAGTACTTGACTACTTTGGAAAACTTCACTTCATGATCCTATATGATATCAACAATCATTTGTAATCACGTAGTCACGTCAATTCTTACTTTATTGAGATGACCAACCTTTTGCGTTTGACATAGGGCTGATTTTTATATAAATTTTAGCTGGCGAGCAAATATTGCGGTTTGACAGGTTTTTGTTTGAAAAATTGGTCGAACTCTTCAGATATGTCTACTAGACTATTGAAAAATCAGCCCTTGCATTTTAAAACATTCCAAAAGGCGTCTTATTATTTTCTTTACTCTTCAGACGGATGTGTTGTGAACTTTTACACTTCATATCATAATTCCACCCAAAAATAACGATTACCCAATATTAGCACAAATGAACGAAGCCCGAAATCATGAATTCTAGATAACTCCCAGGTATGCCTGATTGCGTAGCAGTGCGTAGTCTCGTAGGCATCGTAGCCAAAAATACAGGTACCTAACCCAATGACATCACAAATGAACGTCTCCCGAAATCATGAATTCCTGGGATCTCTCTACTCCTTGCTACGCTCTATTGCGTAGCAGTTCGTAGACTCGTAGACACCGCGTAGAGGGCTCTACGCCTATAACTACCCGTCATTTAAAAACGGTGTGTCGCCTTTCCATTGGCAATATTATACTGTCATATTAATGCTATGATTCCTGAGGGTAATTTTTTATGATAGAAAATGTGTATTTTTTGAGACGCTGTCTGGCATTTTAAGATTATTCCTAATCAAATTCAATTCCGTAAGGATTCGTTAAAATAAGTTTTAAAGCAATGTACATACTTAGCTTAATAAAAAAATAAGTTATAAATATTCATACAAATAGATATACGTAT